>CM053771.1:347675618-347740163 GCA_028658325.1 Potorous gilbertii | reverse complement strand
GGCTAACTCAATTGGAAAAAGAGGTTCAAAAAGCCAATGAGGAGAAGAATGCTTTCAAAAGCAGAATTAGCCAAGTGGAAAAAGAGGTGCAAAAGCTCACTGAAGAAAATAGTTCTCTCAAAATTAGAATGGAACAGATGGAGGCCAGTGACTTTCTGAGAAACCAAGAAATCAAAAAAAAAACCAAAAGAATGACAAAATGGAAGAGAATGTGAAATATCTCATTGGAAAAACAACTGACCTGGAAAATAGATCCAGGAGAGACAATTTAAAAATTATGGGGCTACCAGAAAGCCATGATCAAAAAAAAGAGCCTAGACAGAAATCAGGAGCCAGAAAATGAAGGTAGACAGAAATAGAAAATGGATAATGAAGAGAGTGAGAGAAACTCACTCTGGAAAGTGTTAGAGATGCACTTGACACACAAAAAGGTATCAAGGACAATTTATTAAAATGTAATTCAGAGGAGGGAGTGAATGCTACATTTCTTATGAACAGGTAGCTTCCCCATAAGGCTACAGGAAAACTACAACTTGTTCAGATCAATGGAAGCTTCTTATACTGTTCCAAATTTTGGACCTCTGTTGAGTGGAGTGCTATTGACAAGTACAGGAAAGACCTTTGGGGAAACTGTTCTTGGAGACTGTGCTCATTATCATCCGGAATGGCTCTCCAAGCCCCGCAGATGTTTCTGTTTCTGTGAGACAAACGTGGGAACAGCAGAAAACAAGGGATATGTAAAATAGATGTCCTCTAGGCTAATAGCCTTTAAAGACAATAAGACTGGCCAAATCCCTGGGACAGGAGACGAGCATAACGTCAAGTAGACTTGCAGATTCTGTGTATATAAACCCTAACCCTCAGATCAATAAACAGAACTGGTCTATCTTTTCCCACCTCCCGTGACTCTTTTCTTTCAACCACATCACCGAGCCGCGTAGGGACGCGGGCATCTGCTACAGACCTCCCATGACACCGTCCATTGACACATGACTTTATGTCCTCCTCTCTGATAGGCTTACCCTCAAACAGATTGTCAAGCCTGTGCACAAGTTTCTGACCTAACCTGATCGTGGTAGGTCACAACCCTGATCACCCAAAATTGTGGAAAGAGAACTTTCTTGTTTTCCACAAACTTCCCCCCTTTCCTCCTTATTAAAATTTCTGTTTTCACACCTAAATTCAATCAATACCTCCTCACTTTTTTTCCCCTATGAATTCTTTCTTTAATCTATCTCCCCCTTACATGAATATGGAAAGGGAGAAAAGTTGACCAACTTGCTGACAAATTACAAAGAGGCAGTCCCCTTTCATAAGTACAGATACAGAAACTCAGAAAAAAAAGGCAAATCAACAAATTGTCCTTTTAGAAGTTCCATCTCATACAGCAATCTGGGGAGGAAAATCATCTGATGCAGTTTTCTGGTCTGGATGCTCATTCAAGCTGTCTTCAACACAGCATCTCAGCATCTTCTTCCTTTTCTTCTTGTAGAAATCCAGATGTCCACTCTTCTACAACTCTTCTAAAACTGACCTTAATACAATTTTAGATTACCATTCCTTATCATTCTTACAAAATCAAAATTGGAACTTTGGTCAATTCTCATGTTTAAGAAATTCACATTAGAATCCAATTTTACATTTTACATTAATTCACTATTCATTTCCCCCATCAGGAGGATGAGATTTCACTAAGGAATTAATAGCAGACTCTCTAGTACATATATAAATACAATAAGTAATCATTTTTAACACAGTAGATATCACATCATAAAACAATTCCAACTTCTGGTCATGTGATGCTTCTTTTAAAGAATTTACAAGATAGACCCCAAAGCATTCTTCTTTTAACATTAACCAGCTGATACAAGAATAATATTAACTAAGTATGCTAACCTCACAGGTCCTCAGTCTCCATACTATTACTAAGAATTAAAGGACCCTAACTTATTGTTGTTGGTCTACAATCCTAAGCCTAATAGCTTAATTTTTGGACTTGACCTCAGATGTTCCCCTGCCCACAATCTATTATTTAATAGATCTTGTATAATGCTTTCAAAACTTGTGATTATTGGCAATTTGACATTAAGAGAGGGGATATTTCAGGGAAACAACATCTCCCTAACTTCATGTCAGCTCCAGGCAGGAGTAGATTATCAACTGGCATTTTAACCAGGCTTAAAGTCTGCCAGGTGTCAGTGGGGAAATTGAGTCAAGAGAATTCTATCTCAGTTCAAGCTGAACAGCCATTCTCCCAACCTTCCCATGAGATCCCCTTTCTCCAGTTCGTATCAGTATCTCACAGACGCTGGCATCATGGGTCAGTGGTTCAGACAGCCTTTCTTACTATCCACACCTGGAGTTAGACTCAGGACGACAGTCATTTAATAGTCCCATAAAAGCTTAAACAGCAAGCTCCAATAATCAGTTTCAGCTACGGCTGTAATTCATGTTGAGTCAGGAGCGTCTTCTAAAGCAAGTCTTAAGTGGCCTGCATGCCCTTCTATACTTGTTCTAGTTCCTGATTAAATAACAGTCATAAAATCAAATTTACTCTTAAGACCATAAGTTACCACTCTAATAGATTTACATTTGTTTCTCAAGCTTCTCTATCGCTTTCCAATCATGCCCACTCTAAGAGTGTGTTACACATATGATAAGTTCAACTCATGTTTATGAAGTGAATTCAAATCAAAAGAGAAACACTTAACTTTTCCATCAATGCAAAATATTAGCAGAGGTTACCTGCCTCCAAGAAACTACCCTGAGACTCTTTCTTTTCCAAACAGATGATGTCTCTGATTTATTCTCTGTAATTTGATGCAGTGAATTGTATTTGATCTTGGTAACATGTAAAAACCTTATTCCAGGTTGGGACCTTTGTCCCTTACCCCAAAAGAGTT
This sequence comes from Potorous gilbertii, assembly GCA_028658325.1. Classification (NCBI taxonomy): domain Eukaryota; kingdom Metazoa; phylum Chordata; class Mammalia; order Diprotodontia; family Potoroidae; genus Potorous; species Potorous gilbertii. Next base: position 347,737,260 of record CM053771.1, on the reverse strand, counting down.
TTAGTGTCATTTATCTAACAGGGTCCTGGAAAACCTCACCTTGAAAGCTCCTTGGATTTCCCCACTTGAACTGTCTCTCTGAGTCCCATAAGCCTCTCCCTATCACTACGCCCAAATCTCTGGTTTATTTCCCATCCTTGATCCCATCAATCCAAATCTCCAGGTTACTGGCCACACATCAAGACCATCCCTGGAACTCTCAGACCACGGTTACCCCCATGTCCTTCCTCAGTCCTTCTGCAGATAAGATACGTTTTCTTTTAGCGTGACAAATGCTCATATTCCCTAAAAGTCTACCCAGTATTGAGAAACCTCAACAGACGTTGATTTTCTTTGGCTAAAAGAAGGCTTGAGTTGAATTCATTTGAACAGGACCCACTATTTTGGGTCCCAAGAACCCCTAACCTTAACAATTCCGTATCATTACAGTTAACTTTAAATCCTGGTCTTATTATGTGGAACAATGATTCAACATCCCATTTATACTTTGGTTTCCTTTCCTTTATCTAATTATTCTCATAACATTCAGAAAGAATGTTCTATTTCAGGAATTTTATCTTTCACAAGACTTTCACAAGACAACACATTTACCGAATTAATTGAAAACAGCAAGATTCCACCACTTGCATTATGCTTACATCTTGAACTATCTGCTTTGATTATAGAAATATGCCATGAAGATGAAAAGTAAGGACCTAATTGGATATCATTTCCACCTTATAGTCAGATTCAGAAATAGTCAAATGGGAAAACATTACTTTTCAGAGGAACACAGTGGGAAAACTGAGTCAGAAAGATCCCATCCGAGGCTGAAGACAGAATTGCCCCCTGAGGCAAACTTCTGCCTCTAATAGTCCCATTCCTTTCTGAGTAGTAGAACACAATTAGTAAGGGTCCCCAAGGCTTTGGATCAGATGGCAGATTTCACTAATCAAAAATTTTACCAGAACTTATATCTTAGATCTTAAATTTATCCTAAAAACCAATCACTAGAGATTATTTATCACCAAACAAGTTCCATTTTTAGTAACTCCATACACAAAGAGTTAAAATCAATTTGATACCCCTTGCATAAAGACAACAACTTTAATAAAGTAAGTTCACCCAAGTCTGAGGCTTCCTGAAGTTTCCTGAAGCCATATAATTCCTGTTCTCCTTTATCTTGTCCCTTATCTTCCAACCCCGTAAAACCTTTGTGTAACAAATTAGCTTATAAATATAAATTTGGTAGGCCTTCCAAAAATCATACAAAAGATTTTATAAAACATTTCTTCAACCAATATTTTTCTCTATTAAAAACAGTTTACAGTTTATCACAAAATCCTCTTGAAGCTAATTGACCAAAATTACAAGAAAAGATCTAAAACCAAGGCTTTTTCATACTTACCAAGTGTCCTTTCACAAACATACTTTTGTAAATGCCTGATTTATAACAAAAACAATTTTAGTTAAAACTTCCTTCTTAATAGCATAAATAAACTTATTAACATAATCAATGCATCCTTAGATGGAACAGGCTTGAAAATCACGCTCATACATACAAATATATATGTATACTTTCAAAGATTCTCATTTTCTCAACAGGAATTCTGCCACACAGAAACTCTTACACAGAATTCATAACAGCTTCTTAAGCAATTTATCATTAATTTAACAATGCAATTCCTAACATAGCATATTTAGATAAATTACTTTTTCAACAATATATAATATATTTAAAACTTGAAGCAATCCATTATCCATTCACGTGAATACATTTTCACATCACCTTGCACAGAAATTCATCTCCTTATCACCACATGGGCACACACTATCACCTGATTATCATTTAATATAATGGCTAACCTTTTCACAAGCTTGCTCATTCTTCCCTAATTATACTCACTCTAGAAGAATGAATTGCTTCAGAAATTAAATCTTTTTAGCCAAGATTTGAAATAGAAAATCTACCATTATATAGCAAACCTCAGCATTTTCACTTCTTATTTATAACCAAATATAAGTTTCAAATTATCAAATTTCTATCACATCCTTTTAAAACCCCAATCTACATATAACAAAATCCAAATTTGAAAACTGTGTAAGAATTACGTTAGATTAATGTTGCATCTAACATGTACCCATCTTTGTGTCAAGCATTTTACAATCATATATGCCAAATAACAATATCTTTTTCTCTCTCAGATGCTGGACTTTATTCCTTCAGGAGAGATTTTGATTTGAATCTTATCAAATCTGGATTTATAATCACTAATGATAAACATTTACCCCCCCCCCCCTTTTTCTTAAGTCAAACCCTCTTGCTACTTAAAAGAAAATTTTATTCATAACTTCCCATAATCCCTTGAAGGAACACATGGTGGCCATTTTCAGCTCTGAACAGTTTTTTCCCCTTTTTACTTTACTTCCTTAAAGAGCTAAAACTGCATCTTCTGTCTTTCCTCCCCTCTCCAAGCCTTATCAGACAAGAAGCTCTCCCAGTCCCATTCCAGCTTTTGAATGAGATTGGGGGGGGGGGGGGGGTGTGTGAAACTTTCCCTGGTACACAAAGTAAAGAGTACATGGATACTCGGCTGTTCAACCCATATTTTTCTCCCTTGGGAATTTCAGGCTACATACTAGGAAAAGCATATAAAGTTCTACAAAGAGTTTGAAATCATACCTGTTCTCCTCAGGTTAGCTTAAAATATGCCAATATTCTAAAACTAAGCTTTGGATACAGGCAGAGACGTAGAGAACTTAATTTAATGCAGACAGGGCATTGCCAGTCTCCCCAGGTAGAAGCTTCTATAGTTTCAAATGATTAAATAATTGACTGCCTAAGTACTCACCCTCCTTGTATTCTGAATCTAGAGAGAAATGCTTATCACATTGAAGACAATCTCTTCCAGCTTTCCTGTTCTTAAAAAAAAAAAACCTTAGAAGTCAAGGGTTTAATAATTTACATATCAAGAAAGTCACATTTTTTTTTAAGTTGAATATTCTGCAAAGGGCAATCTGAGGGAGAAAGATTTTCCCTTCCTTTATCTTTCTTTTTACATTCAAAAACTTGGCCAGAGTTTAGAATGCAGAAAGAAACCTTTTAAAAAAGGTTTTCAACTCTCTGTTAACATCATTACAAAATACTTCACAAACACACACAGACAAGACATTTAACAAAGCATTAGAATGTACATCAATTTCAAATTTGAATTCCCTACCCTTGCTTAAATTCCCAAGACTCTGTCCAAGTTCACTTGTTAGCTTAAGGCCAACAAGCAAAGTCCTGGACAGGGATATGACCAACAAAGGGTTTGCCATTCCGAACTTCACTCCATCAGTAAAAGACCTACCTGGAGTGCAAATTCCCAGGGTGGCCTGATCTTTGCAAGGTATACCAAGTTACCTGATTTGCCAGCGAGTTTCTTCCCCAGTTCCTCTGAACTCCTTGACCATGGTTTGGAGTTACATGCTTGCACAGTGTAGATTTAACTTACAGGGATTGTAAAAAAAAGAAACAACAAAACAACAACAACAAAAAAAAAACCTTTTTTTTTTTTTTTACAGGAGTGCTCTCCCTGTATTTTATCTCACTTCTCCAAGTCAGCGAGTCAGGCCCCATGTTGGGCGCCAGAATTGTTACTGATGCACTTGACACACAAAAAAATACCAAGGAAAATTTATTAAAAGAGTACATTTATTAAAAGAGAAGAGAGTGCCTGCTTCATTCATTATGAATGGGTAGCTTCCCAGTACAGTTACAGGAAGACTACAACATGTTCAGATCAATGGAAGTTTCTTATACTGATCTGAATTTTGGTCCTCCAGTGGCAGTGTCCATAGACACATGACTTTATGTTCTCCTTTCTGATACGCTTTTGCTCTAACAACTCATCAAGTCTGCGCACAAGTTTCTGACCTCTAACCTGATCATGCTAGGTCACAACCCTGATCACCCAAAACTGTGGAAACAGAATTTCCTTGTTTCCCACAAAAGGGATGCAAAAGAAAATGGAAATTTTAAAACTAATGAACATGAGTAGTTGAAGAAGAAAAGGAGATGGAGAAACTACTTGACTGAGAGGGAAAATAAGTGGGGAAGAATTGATCAGATAAAAGCAGAAAAGAAAAAATAACTATAAACAAAACCTGAAAGGGAAAAGAGGAGAGGGTCAAGGCTGAGAGGAGGAAAGCTAATGAGTATAAAACCTCCTTTAAAAAAATTAAGTTAAGAAACAGTACTGTGTTTATAGTAGAAAAAAGGGAAAAAATCACAGCTTTAAAAATTAGAGACAAAGAAAAATATAAATATAAGTCTGATAACTTTAAATTTGAATGGATTAAGCTATCCAATAGAACAAAAAAATGACAGATTGGATAAGAAAACAAAACCTTACAATCAGCTGCATATAAGAAACACTTTCAAAAATAAAGATACACAAAAAATAAAACTGAGCAAATGAAAAAATGTACTATGTATCAAGTGAAATTAGAGTATGATTGAAATCATGCTATCCAACAAAGTAAAAACAAATATGCAAATATGCAAAGAATAAAAATTTTAAAAAAAAGGAAACTACATTCCAGTGAAAGAACTATAGGCAACGAAACAGTATCAGTAATACATTTACATGCTCCAAATGTCTTAGCATCCAAAATCATAGAGGAAACATTAACTATGCTACAAAAGACATAAACAGTAACACATTAGTGACAGGAGACTTCACTAATCTATTGATTTTTGGACAAGAATTGCAAAAAAATGAACAAAAGGGAAAAAATGAAACAAAACATTTCCAGGGAAATTAGCATGAAAAGACTTATGGAGTCTTCTAAATGGGATTGCTAAAACTACTTATTTTTCAATACCATATGGAACATTTGCAAAAATTTACTATAATAGAGATATTTCAAATCAATATTTTTAAAAAAGGCAGAAATAGTTAATATATCCTTTATTGACCATAATGCAATAAAAATACTCATGAATTCAAGGAAAGACATAGACATCAATGGAGATTTAATAATAAAATCCTAAATAATGAATGGCTCAAAGAACAAATCATAGAAACAATAGTGATGTGAAAGGAAAAGATAATGATGAAACAACATAATGAAATTTCAGAGATGCAGGTAAAGCAGTCCTCAAGGGGAAAATATCTCTACAAACACACTTTTTTAAAAAGAAAGGATCAAATATGCATTTTAAGACACTGGAAAGCCAAACCTAAAATAAAAAAGAGGAAATGTTAAAAACTAAAGGAAAAATATATGTTAAAAAAATGTAAAAATGATAAAATTTAAAGCTGGTTCTCTGAAAAGGCCAATAAAACTGATAAACCTTTGCCTAATCTAATTTAAAAGATGGCAGGAAATCAAATCAATAAAATAGCAAAGGAGCAAGGTGAAATCACAAGAAAATCGAGAGAAATAAAAAGATAATCAGAAAAAAAAGTATATAGTTATAGGCTAAAAAAACCTCACCAAAACAGAAGACAAAAGAAAAATAGGAATATTTTTAAAAATACAAACTAACTTTAAAAATCAGGAGACTAAATAGAGATCTTAATCCAATCTTACAAAAGGAAATAATGTTCCTGTAAAGGAACTACCAAAGGGAAAAAATAAACTACTGGTCAGATGGAGTCCCAGGAGGATTTTATCAAACTTTTAAAGAACTCTTAATACCAATAATTTAAAAATTATTCTCAAAAACTGAGAAAGCACCCTACCAGAATCCTTTTTTAAGACAAATAAATTCCAGTACCTAAGCCAAGAAAAGATACGGCACAGAAAGAAAACTATAAACCAATATCATTAATGAATATCAACTCAAAAATCTTAACAAAACCTAGTGAAACAGGCTACAGTGATTTAGCCAAGAAATCATTTATTATAACCAAATGTGATTTATACCAGGGATGTGATGATGGTTTAACATTGGGAAAACAATCAACATAATTAATCATATTGAAACATAAAATGTAAAAAAATCACATGATCATCTCAATAGGTTGTGGTCTTTATGCCTAAAGAGGATCAAAATGATATCACTATGTTGGAGTCAAGGTACAATGTGTCTGACTATGACTGATCAGACCAACAGGAGTTCACAAGACTCTACCACAGGTTAAGCACAAAAAACCATAGGAACATTTTGAGTGGAGATGTCTCTAAATATTTGTATCTCACATTGCTTTTGAGCTACTACAATTCTGCTTTGCTCATAACGCACAGCACCTTCTTTTACGCAGGCACACCATACCACGCTATCCTTTGCCAGTGTCTCCCATATCTCACAATCAATCCAAAGTTCTTTGGAGATACCTTGAGAATGTCTTTGTATCACTTCTGACCAACATGGGAGTACTTGCCTTATGGGAGGTCTCTGTAAAATAGTCTTTTACGCAATATATGTTTAGCTTTCAAACAATGAAGAATTTAAATGATTGGCAGTTCAGCTCAAGAAAGGACCTCTGTGTCTGGTACCTTATCTTGCCAGGTGATCTTCAGAATCTGCTTAAAACCATTCAAGCAGAAGAGATAAAGTTTCTTGGCATGGCACTGTCCACATTTCACAGGTGTACAACAATGTAGTCAGCACAATCATTCTGTAGACCTTCAGTTTAGTAGACAGTCTAATACCTCTTCTCTTCTATACTTTCCTTCAGAGCCTCCCTAACACTGAGCTAGCTCTAGCAATGCATGTGTCAACCTCATTATCTATGTGTACATCCCTGGAAAGCATACTGCCAAGGTAAGTGAACTTATCCAGAGCATTCAAAATTTCTCCATTTGCTGTATTCAGTGGTTCCACATATGGATGGTATGGTGCTGGTTGGTAGAGAGCCTCTGTTTTCTTGATGTTTAATTGTTAGGTCCAAATTAGCACAAATGGCAGAGAATTAATCCATACTGTGTTGCATCTGAGCTTGAGAGACTGCACTGTGTGCACAATCACCTGTGAATAAAAAGTGGAGCACCAGCTCTCTCTCCACTTTAGCCTTGGCTTCTAGCCTTTTCAAGTTGTATACTTTACCATCAGTGTGGTAGATGACCTTGGTGCTGTTTTCTTCCTCTTTGAAGGCTTCTGAAAACATGGATGAAAACTTCATGCTAAAAACCAGGGGACAAAACACACAGCCTTATTTCTTTACATTGGTGACTGGGAAAGCACAAGAGCATCATCCATTATCCAGAATCCATGCAAGAATGCCACCATGAAACTGACAAACAATATTGATGAACTTTTCTGGGCAACCAAATTTTGACATGATGTTCCACAAGCCCTCAAGACAGACAGTGTCAAATGAATATCAATGTCCTATCAATGAACACTGTATACAGATCTCTGTTCTGTTCCTGGCATTTCTCCTGGAGTTGTCAGACAGCAAATACCATATTGACCATTCTTTGGCCCTTTCTGAGAAACCACATTGGCTCTCAGGTAGATAACCATAATTTCCTTATCACTAATCAATGTGGCTCCATCAGTGATGAGTAATTAAGATGTACAATGTGTCTTTGGCCCACAAATAGCCTTCAGGGAATGATAAAGGCACTTTTTGGATTATAATCAGCATAAAACTGAATTTTGTCTGCCTTCTTATTGAGCCAAGAATTCTGCATCTCTCTAACCTTTGTTAGCACTTTGCTTTTGATGGAGCTAAATGCTGCTTTCTTAGAGAGATGAACTATCCTGCTGACAACCCTGTGGAGTTCTCTCTCTCCCTCACTCTCTCTCTCTTTCTCTCTCAGCTTCTGAATTTCCCTATCATTTTTATCAAACAAGTCTTGACATTTGCAAGCGTTCCAGCCCAGATGAGTAAGTGCAGTGTTGTACACCAAATTTCTGAAAGCTGCTCACTCCTTTTCTGTTCCACTATTGCCAACCATGTGTCGATTCAGCTTTCCCTCCAAGTTAGCAATAAACTGTTCACACATGGAGAAGAATTCTCATCTGTTGGTGTTAAGTCTTATGGTAGTTAGGGTAGTCATCTTGCTTTGGGGTTGCTGCTTTTGTTAAATGCAAATGTTTAGCTTGGAGAGGATAAGTCTATGATCAGCCCAGCACTCTGCACCACACATTGCCTTTGTCACTCTCACCTCCTGTCTGTCTCTTCTCCTTATATTGACATAATCTATTAAATGACAATCTTTGCTGTGGGTGTACATCCACAAAGTTTTATTATGTTCAGATAAATGGATGATAGTGTTGATGAAGTCACAAGACACACAGGTCTTCTGTAGTGAGTGGTGATTGCTTTTGTCATTTCTGACTATTCCTCCCAAGGACTTCCTGCCATGTCCGATAACTTGTACTTACTCTAGTGTTAAAGACATCCAGAATTACAATCTTATCTGCTTTCGGCACATTGATGATGAGGGTCCTCAGGTCTTCATAAAAAATTTGTCTTTACCTCATCAAGGTTCATCATGATGGGAACATACACATTGCTGATGGTGGTGTGATACTTTCCTTTCTTTTTTAAAAAATGAATTTATTTATTTTTAGTTTTCAATATTCATTTCCATAAGATTTTGAGTTTTAGATTTTCTCCCCTTCTTTCTCCTCCCCCCTTCCCAGGAAGGCATGCAATCTGATATAGTCTCATATATATTCATATTAAACATATTTTCACATTAGTCATGTTGTAAAGAACTAGAACCAATGAGAAGAACCACAAGAAAGAATAAACAAAACAAAACAATCAAAAGAAAGGAGGGGGGAGAACAGATAGTATGTTTCCATTTGCATTCAGATTCCAAAGTTCTCTCTGTATGTGGTCAACATTTTCCATCATGAGTCTTTTGGAGTTGTCTTAGGTCCTTGCATTGCTGAGAAGACCTAAGTCTATCAGAATCGGTCAATTGGCTGTTAACTGTGTAAAATGTTCATCCACCTCACACAGCATCAGTTCATGTAAGTCTTTCCAGGTTTTTCTGAAGTCTGCCTGCTCATCATTTTTTACAGCACAATAGTATTCCTTTACATGCACATTCCACAACTTATTGAGTCATTCCCCAACTGATGGGCATCCCCTCGATTTCCAGTTTTGGCCACCACAAAAAGGGCAGCTATAAATATTTTTGTACATGTGGGACCCTTTCCCATTTTTATGATCTCTTTGAGATACAGTCTTATAAGTGGTATTGCTGGATCAAAGGGTATGCACAGTTTGATAATTCCAAATTGCTCTCCAGAATGTTTGAATCATTTCACAACTTAACAAACAATGTATTCATATTCCAATTGTCTCATATCTTGTCCAACATTTATCATTTTCCTGTCTTGTCATGTTAGTCTACCTGATAGGTGGGATGTGGTACCTCAGAGTTGTTTTGATTTGCATCTCTCTAATCAATAGTGATTTAGAGCATTTTTTCATAGGACTATAGATAGTTTTAATTTTTTCTGAAAACTGCCTGTTAATATCCTTTGACCATTTATCAATTGGAGAATGACTTACAAATTTTCTCAGTTCTCTATTTATTTTAGAAATGAGACCTTTATCAGAGATACTGGCTGTAAAAATTGCTTCCCAGTTTACTGCTTCCCTTCTAATCTTGATGGCATTGACTTTGTGCAAAAACTTATCAATTTAATGTAATCAAAATCATCCATTTTGCATTTTATAATGCTCTCTATCTCTTGTTTGGTCATAAATTCTTCCCTTTTCCATAAATCTGACAGGTAAACTATTTTTTGCTTTTCTAGTTTGCATATAGTATCAGCCTTCATATCTAAATCGTGTACCCGTTTGACTTTACATGGATATATGAGTTACGATGTTCATCATCTATGCCTAGTTTCTGCCATACTGTTTTCCAATTTTCCCAGCAGTTTTTATGACAGAAGCTGGAGTTTTTGGGTTTATTAAACAGTAGATTACTATAGCCATTAACTATTTTGCTTTGTGTACCTAACCTAATCCACTGATCCAGGGGTGATGCTTTCCTGAAAGTGACAATTACAGTGTCATGAGCCTGTCATTCACTCCTTTTGGGAGGCATACAAGCTTGTTGACTAGTTTAGTTTTGATGGTGAAATCTATGCCAGCTTCACATTTCTCCCCATCATTGCAGCCACACCAGAAAAACAGTGTCCAGTTCTGATTTTAGTAAGCTGGCCTTCATTTGCCAGCCTTGTTTGATTCAGGGCTGCTAGGTGGATGTGATACCTGCTGAGTTCTCTCACAAGAATTGTTCATCTTTCAAGTCCACTGGATTTTGTGTTGTCTGTAAGTGTGCATATATTCCATGTACCAAAGGTGAGTAGAATCATCTTTGCAAAAGATTTGGACTTTTTTTTTGTATTTCCACTGCAGGGTAGGATCCCTGCCTACCATGGTAAGCAGGGCAAGGTTAGGTTTGGTGAAGCTGGCAGTTTTTAGGACATTTTTTCTAGCCCTTTCCTCACACTAGGAGGGGACCAGCATGATTCTGTAAAAAGGTTGTTCAGACACTCAGGGGGCTTCTGAATCCTGCTATTGCTTCAGTACAACACTATAGACTGGGCTGCCTGTGTGCAAGGCTCTGACTACAGCTCCCAGGGTATCAATACCTGCTGCATCATCATTTGCCTGTCCCCACATGACTCTGATGTAGATAAAAATGGTAAAAGGGTATGAGTGATGTCTTTTGACTACAGCATAAATTGGATTTAATTGAGGCAGAATTGCACAAAGTTATCAGCCTCATTCTCTCTTCCAGAGTCATCGAATGTCCAGTGACAAGATAAAAGTCAAGATGACGGGTGATGCAGTGGATGACCTTGCTGACTGAGCTCAGGATGCAGTGAATGGTGTTGTCTGAGAAAGCTCTAATTACTCCACAGTGTCTGTTCTGCTACCTTCAAGGCCAGTTACAAGTACTGTTCTCATCTGCCCACTCTACCAGGGGAAGTCCACACATATTTGGGGGAGACATGTCCCTAACTCACTGATAGGTTTGAGGTCTGTTAGTTACCCTCAACCTGGTTTAGCTCCTCTGCTGAAAAAGTTCACTAGGATGTGACCACTGCACATACTACAACATCTTGGAGCCACAGGGGAAAGTTGGGTGGCAAGTGAACACCAAAGGTGAAAACCAATCCCGAAAAGTGCTCCATAGCCCTCACAGCAGAGGTATTAGTCTTCCCTGCCACCCATACACACCACTTTTTTTTATACTAAAAACCCTGCAAAATATAGGCATACAGCAACCTTTTTTTAACATCATAAAAACAGTCTATCCGAACCCAAAGCTGGCATCATATTTCTCAGTAAATATGAGAGTGAAACAAGGATACCCACCCTCCACATTATTATGTCATATAGTTCTGGGAATGCTAGCCACGATAAGAGAAGAGAAAGAAATTAAAGGCATAATTATAAGTAAAGAGGCATATAACGATATACTTTGAAAATCCAATGGAATAAGCAAAGATACTGAGAAAATTAATAGCTTCAATAACTTTGCAAGCTTACAAAATAAACTCTCAAAAATCAATAGTATTTCTAGATAATAAGAAAAAAACCCAAGAATAAAAGAAAAGGTAAATCCCATTCCAAATAACAGAAATGCATAAAACATATAAGAATCAACATACTAAAACACACAAAAACCTTGTATGTATTAAATTGCAAAATGCTCCTTAAAGAAATAAGAATAAATTAAATTGATTGGGGAGTATTCAGTGTTAATAGCTGGGTCATGACAATTTAATAAAAATGACAATACTTCTAAAGTTAACTTATACTCTTAATACTTTATTAATCACATATTCAATAGTTTATTGGACATGATAAAATAAAAAAATTCATTTGACAAAACAAGAGATTTAGGATAACGAAGGAAATTATGAAAAATGGAAATGAAAGAAGAATCTTATCTATATTATAAAGAAGCACTCATCAAAACCATGTGGTATTGATTGAAAAATAGAAAGATCAACTAGACGAGAGAATCAAAAACAACAGAATTCAATAATATGGTACTTGATAATGCAGGAAACATAAATTCTCTAGAAAATATCTTTATTTGACAAAAACTACTGGAATGAAGTTATCTACCTTCAGAGAAACAGAGGACAAATAAGTATAGTATGGTTTACATATGCATATGAATACATATGTTTTACATATAAGTATGATTATAGATATCTAAGTATATCTATGTGTATGTATATATATGTGCCTATATGTATGCATGTGTGTGTGTATATATATGTATATATACACACACACACACACATGTATATATAAATATATCTGCACTTAATTGTAGCCTTCTTGGGTAGGAGAGGAAGGGGGGGAGAAAAGAACAAAGTAAAAAGTTCACAGCAGAGAATAAAAGAAAACTTACAAGGAAACAAAGAAAAGATGGACAATATTGATCACAATGCATAGTATTTATTACATAGGCTTTCTTGAAATGGAAATTTATTGTTGCATATTTGAATCCTCTCATATTCTGTTGTGCACATGACAATTTTTCCTCTTTTCTTATCTTGTATTTGTTTCAATATTTAAGTTTATAATATGTTTCTCTTTCTTTTCTTGTATATTTAAGTATTACTACTTAAGTTTTAAAAAAAATTTTAAAAGAGGAAAAAGAACTACTGGAAAGCTGGAAAGTACTCTAGCAGAAATTAGGTTTAGATCAGTGTCTTACATCATGTTCTCAATTCATTCTAAATGGATATGTGACATTGACATTAAAGAAGAGAGGAGGAGACCAAGACTGAGTGTAAGGTAAACCTCACAAACTTGAATAGAACTGTTTTCTCCTTCAGTTAGTCAGTCAATAAACATTTATTAAGCACTGACTATGTGCCAGACATTGTCCTAAGTTCTGGGGATACAAAAAGAGGCAATAAAAACCCCCAAACAAAACAAAACTAGTCCCTGCTCTCAAGGACCTCACGATCTAATGGGGAAGGAAAAAAGTGAAGAAATATGCAGAAACAAGCTATGTACATAATGAAATGAAAGAATGAAGGTTGCCAACTAGTTAGTATATACTAGCATTTTTATCATAGAAATCAGTTGCATCTTACTGATGTATTTGTTATGGCTCCTTTTAAAGCTTTCATGTTGCGAAACCTAATTAGAAAGGATCTAAATGATCATCTAATACAACCCCTTATTTTATAAATGAGGAAATTGAGGTTCTGATCAGTTATGTGATTTATCAGGGGTTACACAGGTAGCAAATAGGAAGGAGGCAGATTAGACATATGTGCCAGGGTCCCAGCCCTAGTTGGGGGACCTGCTTTACTGGGGCTGAACCTGGATTTACATAGTTGTAGCTAGACGAAGAGTCAAACAGTGTAGTGTAGCAACAATAGTAAGACACAAGAGCAATGGTGAGGCAAGGTTGTCTAGTGATAAAAAGTCTGCTCATAGCAGGGATTCATGTGTGGGCCTGTGTGCGACTGCCCAACCTCAGGGACAGTCAGTTCTGTGATTGAGCTGCAGCAGTGTTCATCCAGACGGTGAGCGCAAAGGACTGCTATCTGCCAAGCTCAGGGCACAGCTTGCTTGCTGGGCCTTAGCTCTGGAAAACAGGGTGTCTAATTAGTATCTTGACACTAAATTATGTCAAAGGAAACACAAATAACAAACCAATATTAATGTTATACTTATATGCTCCAAATGCCTTAGCATCTAAATTCACAAAAGAAAAACTAAGTGAATTGGAAGACAAACAGTAATACAACAATACAAGAAGATTTTAATATTCCTTCAGGTTTTTTTATCCATCTAACAGAAATATAAACAAATGAGAAAATATAGAATTGAACAAATTACCTCATTTTATCCCAACATCTACTCTGGACTCCCAGGATACCGGTATTAGGCTCTATCTCAACAATTTTGGTATGTTTTCTCATTGTTTTCATTTTCCTTGATGAAATTATCAATTGTTTCTAGGATTTATATTTTATCTCACCAATTCTTTAGTATTATTTAGTCTTCAATTAATTTTTAACTCTTTCTTTAATGTCCCCTTACAGAATATAAATTTTATTGTGTGGTGGTCAGCAAAGAATGTGTTTATTATTTCTCCTTTTCTGAATTTTTGATGATATTTTTATGGCTTAATACACGAGTAATTTTTTTTTACAGATGCCATACACAATTGAGAAATGTTTGCTTCTTTCTACTGTCATTCGGAAATAGCTAGTGATCTGTCATATGTAACCTGTCTAAAATTCTAGTCAGGTCCTTAATTTCTTTCTTGTTTGTTAAATTTGTCTAAATCAGAAAGAGATGCATTAAGTCCCCAACTATGATAGTTTAACTATCTATTTTTCTCTCTAAATGATTTAGTTTTTCCTTTAACATTTAAGCGTGATTATATATTAAATATCGATATTAATTTATTGTCTTTGGTGCTGTTAAGCAACTGTAATTTTCTGTTTATTATTGTGTTGTCTGAGATCAAGTACCTCTGCTTTTTTTTTAGTTCAGCTGAAACAGAATAGGTTTTGTTCTAGGCCTTTATTTTAATTCTGTGTGAATTTTATAAGTGTATTTCTATAAAAATATAATTGGATTCTGCTTTCTGATACATTTAGCTATTTGCTTCTGTTTTATAGGGTATTTCATATCATTTGCAATCATAGTTAATTGGGTATTCTTATACTTCCTCATTTATTTACTGCCCTCTCTTCAGAGGCTGGTGAGCTCTCTGCTTTTCTATTGTTTCAGCTGTTAGATCCAATGTAGTCTTGGCTGTGGCTCTGTTATTTGAATTCTTTCTTGCTACTTTTAGTACTTTTTAATTAACCTGGAAGTTCTGAATTTTGGCTCTTATGTTCCTAGTAATATTCATTTTGGTGTTGCTTTCAGGAGGGTATTGGAGCATTCTTTCTGTGTTCACTTTGCCCTCTAATTTAAAGAAATCTGGGCAGTTTTCTTCTATTGTTTCTTGAAATAGAATGTCTGGTCTCTGTTTTTTTTTGGTTATAGCTTTCAGGGCGTCCAGCAATTCTTAATTTCTTTCATTGACCCTATTTTTCAGTTGTTATTTTTCACTTGAGACATCATACTTTTGCTCCCTTTTGTCAAACTTTTGATTTTGTTTTAATATCTTGTTGCCTCACTGAGTAATTAACTTTTATTTGGTCCACTCTTACTTCAAGAGTGTGTAACTTGAGTTAGGTTTTGTATTTGTTGTACCTAGAATTTTCCTTCCAAAGTTTTTCTACACTGTCTTCATTTCTTTCCAATTCTTGCCTGTAGTTATCATTTCATTTATAATATAATTTGGACTCTTTTTATTAACTCTTTCTTAATTTCTTCTGGAATTATAGTTCACTTTATAGCCAATCTTTGTCTTTCTTTGAAGTTCTTTAGAGTGACAGAGCTGCCAGCTCAACTTTGATGATCTCTGCCTTTGTCACTCTGTTACAGGCCCAATTCTTCTGGTCTGTCGAGTGAATTTGAAGTACTGTTCTGGGTCAGAGCAACAGAGTTGTAGGCCCACCTCTGATCGGCGGGCCTCTCCATGGTACTCACCTGTGGGCTGAATCCCATATTTTTCACCAGGATCAGAGCTACAGACCCACTCCTGAATCTGATTGTGTGTGTATGAGTGTGTGTGTGTATGAGAGAGAGAGAGAGAGAGAGAGAGAGAGAGAGAGAGAGAGAGAGAGAGAGAGAGAGCTGGCAACTGACCTGTAGTCCAATGTGGTTACTTGCCTGTATGTTGAATCTTGGGCTTGAAAAATGAAGCATGACCCATTGTGATTTCTCCTTGTCCTCAGGAAATCACTATTCAGTCTTTGTTGGAATGGTTGTGGGACAGAGCTGGACTTGTATAGCTTTCTCCTCTCCTACTATGTCACTGGATCCAGATGGCTCAGGAGGAGAAAGTGACCTTGAGCAGCCCTCCCTCCCTCAAAACAAAGTCAAGTGCAAGTCCTGTCATCTTGTCTCTGATGTCGGATGTCGAGTTCTTCTTCGCAAACGAAGGAGGAACACGATACAGTGCGGTGACCTCCAGCTTGGTTCTTCTTCACATTTCTCTCGTAATTAGCCCGGGACATTGAAATAACTTTTGAAGACACCTTGAAGCCCAGCATGCCACTCTCCAGACTATAATGCTTCCTTTTGGTGGTGCAAGGAACTAACTCATGTGCACCTCGTAAAGGGATATCTCCTGAGTGCATTTTTACCCTAGTTTAAGCCCTCCCTCTCTTTTCACTAAAGGCCAGCTCCTTTACCCGGGCCAAGAGGAAGACAACGACGCCCCTTCTACCGTATTTCGCTGGTTCCTAGGCTCTTTATGCAGAACAAATGACCAGTATGGTCTTTAGGACCCTAAGTGTGAGTCCCAAGGTCCTGCACAGTGAACCTCCGATTTCCACGGAAGGGAGGGTGGGTAGGGCTCGGTCTAAGCCCCCCTCCAATCCTTTCATCAGTCTTCTGGAATAGGAGCAGCCGCTCTTCTTTCCGCCTCCACCTGCGGGGCTCAGGTGAGCTCCCGACGGCTTGGGGGAGGGCTCCGAGGGAAGGGACTCCGGGCAGCCTGGGCAGGGCCGGCGCCGATACCCCGCGGCTCCGCTAGGGGTCTCCCGCCCCCCCCCGCCCCCAGCCCCCCCAGCATCCACGCCGCGCTGGATGGCCCGAATCAGGTGACTCGTCTCCCGGAGCCCGGCTGGAGCAGCTGCTTCTGCTCAGTTTCCCGAGCAGCGGCGAGCCAGACGAGGCAGGGCGGGCGGCCGCGAGGCAGCGGAGGCGGCGGCGGAGGAAGAGGCGGCGGCGGAGGAGAGGACTAGCGCAGCCGCAGCCGCAGTGGCCGCAGGAAGCCCCGAGCCGCCGGAGGCCGTCTCCCAGCGCAGGGTCGGGATGCTGCCTCCTTGGGTGCCGTTGCTGCTGCTGTCCTGGACCGTCGGGGCCCTGGAGGTAGGCGCGGGGCCGCGCGGCGCGGGGAGCGGGGAGCGGGGAGCGGGCAGCGGGAGGGACGGGGCTCCGGGGCTCCGGCCGCGGCTCGGCCTTTGTCTCCGCCGGTCCGGCGCCCGCAGCGTCCGGGCGGGGGAGCTGGCGTGGGCACCCGCAGCGGGCAGGTGGCTTTCCTCGCCCCCAGCCGAGGTCCCCCTTCTCACCTCCTCCCCCTGACCCCAAAAGGACGGCCTCCTTTAAGTCGGCCCAGGCAGAGCCCCCGAGACCGGCTGCTGAGGCGCCAGCCCTGCCCCATCCCAGTGCGTGATGAGAGGGTCGGCTCGGTGCTGGGCCCCCAGTGCGTGATGGGGAGATCGGCTCGGTGCTGGGCCCCCAGCGTGTGATGAGGAGGTCGGCCCGGGCTGGGGGAGGGCTCCGCTGCCCATCGCTAGCCACCCTCGGAGGGCAGTTGGCCAATTTTCCCATTTTCCCCCTCCGTCTCTTATGCAAATTGATGGAGAATTCCACCCCCCCCCCCCGCCTCCTCCGCCCCCTTCCCCCTCCACCACACCTTTCCAGAGCCCCGACACGTCGCTGGGTGCTTTTTCCCCCGTCCCCGAAACAAAAGCCGAAGCCCAGCCGCCCTGCCCTTCCCTTCCCCGGGCTTCTCCATTTGTCCGGAATGCTGTGGGTAGAGCTGCGGCTTTCCTGTGTCCGCTTTGGGGACATGGCTGGGGGGGAGCCTGGGGGACTTCTTCCCCTCCTCCTCCTGCCTGTCTGGTGGGACTCTAGAATAGCCAGTGTCCTCAAGATATATATTAGGAGAATGAGAAAGGGTGTGTTTAAATAAAAAAGCAGGAAGAGGAATGGCCAGGGTGGCCGGCTATAAATGGACTGTTTACTCTGGGCGGTGAAAAGGGAGGGTGGCGGGGAAAAGATCAGCCCTCAGCCCGGGTGGGGTGCCGGGCGGGCCTGCTGGTTGACCCCGGGGCGGAATTTGGAGAGCATTTCCTCTTCCACCTTGTTTCTGAAGATGCAGGAGCCAGGGCTGCATTGGGCAGATTATGATGAAGATGGCGTCTCTGCAGTGCAGCAAAGGAGAGCTGCGAGGAACGCAGCATCCTGGTAAAATGCAACCATCGCTAGGTGTTGGCAGATTTTTCTCCTTTACCTTCATTTCCAAGCCTTCACGCCAAAAATGAAGTATTTTTTCTTTTTGTCTGAAAGCCTTAAATCTTCTTTGGGTGTTTCTATTGCCTGGAGGCATAAATGATCATCTGTTGGGTTGCCTTTCCATACTTGACAATTTGTCTCTTGCCTCCACCCTCATCATCCACTCCCCCTCCCCCCCATTATGATAATTAAAACGACCAAAAAAAAAAATCTAAATAATTGGGGTTGTTTTGTGATCCCAAGGAGGAGATGTATAGGATAATGTAACATCACAATTTTTAAAAACTTGCTAGTTTTGTAAAGGTCGGGGAACTTTCTGGGTTTTACCTTCCAGAGTCCAAAATCCTTCCAAATTTAGTGAAAGAGTATTTATGAAAAGATGACCTAAATGTGCCACGTTTTTTTTTTTAATCCATTGGAAAAGAGGACTTTGAAGCAATAAAGTCTAAATGTATTTATAGAATTATCTCATTTTTTTTCCATGATGAGATTTTTCCTGTTGATTTTAAAAAGCTCTTGGGAATGAAAATGATTACCTTCTGTATTTTGAAGGTTTTGTTTGAAACTTAATGTGAAAGCAACCCTCCAGAACCTGGATTGTTTTCTTTTTCTGTATAGTGTTTAGGTAATTAAATGGGTACAGCTTGATTCTACAGCATAAGACCTTTGCTTCTATTTCGGTTCTTTCTGCTAGCCTTTTAACCATTTGACTGCTCCTCTACACTTCATCCAGAGAACTGGCCTGGAAAGTTAGAATGAGATTCTTTTTGATTTTGATGAAAACATTTTGATGTTTTCAGTTCTAATTGTATTAAGGAATTGTCTGCAAATTAATCAGTGCTTACTTATTGGCCTTCCACTCCTTAAATGTAAGTGTTCCTTAAAGCTCTGTTACATTCTCATTCTAGGTTATACTCCTTGATGATCTAATTAACTCTCATCTATCATCTTTGTGTAGGTGACAAATAAATATGTATATTCAGCCCTAATTCCTTTTCTGAATGGCAGCCTTGTATTACCACCCTACTGTTGAACATCTCCCTCTGGATGTCCTATAGGTATCTTAGACTCAGTATATCCAAAATGGATTTCATTATGGTTTCCCCTTAAACGTATCATTCCTCCAAGTTTTCCACGAGGCACAACCATGCTTTTAACCAGATTAGCAACCTTGGAGTTCCATATTTAGTCAGTTGCCAAATTTTGTCAAGATCCTGAATCCACACTATCCCTTGCATTTATGCCCTTTTCTCCGTTCACACCATAGCCACTCTAGTTTGGGCCTTCGTCACCTCTTTGCCTGGAGTATTACAGCAATCTGCTAAGTGACTCTTCCTTCTCCAGTCCATTGTCCACAAGCTGCCAAATCGATACTTCTGAAACATATCCAATCATGTCACTGTGTACTCCCCCTACTCAGAAATCTTCTTTTGCTTCTATAATAAATGATAAGATCTTTGCCTGACATTTAGGCCCTCCACAATCTGGCTCCCATCTATCTTTTAAATTTTATTGTATATTACCCTGTTTATATAATCTCTGTCCCAGTCTAACTGGCCTGCTAGCCATTCCTCATGCATAACCATTTCTGTGGCTTTCCTTCCTCATCTTCTTGCTACAAGGTATAGCTCAGCTGCAGCTACTTAGGAGACCTTTCCTGCTCACCCTTTCTCCCTCCTCAAAGAGTTACTAGTGTTTTAACTCCTTTTAAAATTACTTCATATTTATTTAGGGACTGTTATGGGTCAAGCACTGCCTTAGTTTAGTTTTGATGTGGACACAAAATGAGGCCCTGCTATGTAGGTCATTCAACTGTTAATAATAGGACTAGCTTGAATCAGGATGACCCATGTCATGGCACTTATAGAATATCCCACCCCTGAAATATAATTTATACGTATTCAAAGTGTCAGCCAGGTGGCACAGTGGATCACCACAGAAGAGTGCTAGACTTGAGAGTCAGGAAGTCCTAGAGTTTAAATCTTGACCTTAGCAGGGTAGGGTCTCACATACGTTTGGGATGTTTGTCAAGTCTGAATGACCCAGTCCCCAAGTGACTGGGCCATTTGATGCCCTTAGGTACCTAGAAATCATGTCTATATAGCCAGAGGTTATTCCCCCTCCACTCCCAATCCAGCTCTGTTGCCTTATCAGAAAAAAAATAACCGAACCCTTGTTGGGGTGGGGGAGGAAAACAGAAGAAACTCTGGGAAGTATTGGTTACATCACATACCATCAGGGTAAAACCAGTACTATACCAAACTGAAATGTCTTGGACTATGATCCTATCGTATCTGTTGGTTGTAAAATAGATAACGGCTGATTTGAATTAATCTTCTGAATGGTTTTATAATAAGCAGTATTAAGTGTTATGGAAAGGGTGGGGAGTCATGAAAACTGAGTTCTAATGTATGATCTCTGTTCATCCAACATATCTTAGTTATCTGCTAAAATCAAAGCTAAAATAGAAAAGAGTTTATGATCCAGTGGGGTCCACTAATTAGCTTGTGTCCTTAATGAAGTTCTTTCACCTTTTTAGTCTTCAGTTTCATCATCTGTAAGTAGGAGAAAATTTCAGGGGTGGGGAACCTGTGGCCTTCTAGGTCCTTGGGTGTGGCCTTTTGACTGAATTCAAGTTTATAGAACAAATCCTTTTATTAAAGGGATTTGTTCTGTGAAGTTTGGATTCAGAGGGCCGCACTTGAGGACCTAGAGAGCCACATGTGGCCCAGAGGCCACAGGTTCCCCGCCACTGCACTAGATGGATCTTCTGAGTTCCCTTCCTATTCTAAAACATTTGGAGAGGATTCTCTCTTGCTTTATTTACTTTCATTAGATTCTCTATTTCACTCAAGCTTAATGAATATAGGTATAAAAACATAAGAGACAGTTGTGATTGCAGTTAAAGAAGGTAGCTTTTGTGTCACTTACTTGCCAGTTTAACTTCTTTCCACAAAATGATTACACAAAGGTCCATTGCATAAATGAATAGTGAATAAATCCATTTATCCAAGCAACAGATATCAGATAAGTCATACAGATTGTAATATACCAGGAAAAAAAAATCAGTAAATGAGTTTTTTGGCTGCAGTCAAATTTAAATCTCTCATCTTAAATACACACACACACACACACACACACACACACACACAGAGTGAGAGAGAGTGAGAGAGTGCGGGCGAGAGCGTGAGCGCAAGCGTCTAGTCTCATCCAAGTGAGAAGTCCATTTTAGTGTATAGGGAGGCAAGCTGAAAATCAAGGACATGTTGAACTGCTGGTTTCTCCTTTGTGTCTGCAGCTTTTCTCTCCACAAGTCTCTCTCAAAGTATTTCTGGGTTTACATATGTTTTTTTCCTTGAAGAAGCTCTGGCACCACTTTTATTGTTTACACAGGTCCACAGTGTTTCCTCATTCTTTCCATCATTCTGGAGTTTTGGCTCCTTCCCCATATGTATGAATGCAGAGCGCCTTAAACCCAGTTACTTCAGTATGTTTTTTAGTTGATAACATTGTTACTGCTTAAGAATATTTTCACAATTTTTAGTGGTCTGATCTTTGCACGTTAATCATTCTAAGAGAACCCAATTGTTTAAGTCTTATGCCTTAAGTTCTCTTCTCAAAGAGAGAATCATGTGCCATATTCTCCAAAGATGGTAAATATTATCCTGCTCGATTATGGAAATTGAGAAATTTTTTTTCAGCAGAAGAGGATCTCTGTCTTGGGGGAAAACCTTTTGTTTGATAATGGTAATTTGTGGATTAGGCAGAGAGGTTGATTTGGTGCGTTGGGTCTCTGAGATTCCCCTTTTTTGAATAGAACTTGATTAAATTTTTAAAAGAAAAGCAACATTTAGAAAAAGGTCAGATAAAAGAATATTAAAGCACTTACAGTAAAAGTTTGAAATTTTTGAGAGGTTAACATATTGCATTGGAAATACAACTACACTTGGAACCAGATGATATATAGGTTCAAATCTTGAGACTGGTACTTAACTTCCTGTGATAGACCCTCACTAGTCCCTTCTACCTCCTAATCTGTCTTTATTTAACATTTCTCTGGCTATTGGGGAGATGGAAAGGGTGTTTTTCGTAAAGAATACTAACACGCTATTAGGAGATGTTAAATTAGGATGAATGGGAAGTTAAATATGGTTCGTGTAGATAACTGTACCAGACTTTTAGATTTTTTTTAAAACATTGCGACAAGCTCATTTGGTTAAGTAATTTTTACTTCTTACAGATTTTATATGGAGGCTGAACTTGTGATTTCTCAGGTGTAGTCACCTTTGAGTGAGGTTGTACCAGGGCAGGTCTCTAACTTCTCCGTGACCTGTAGTCATAGCTTGCTTGGGGCACTGGGAAGTTAATTTTGCCCAGGCTAACATATCTGGTATGTGGTAGAGGCAAATTTAAGCACAGGTCTTTCTGGTTTCTGGGTGGAACAGTATATGGCTCCTTGTGAGGGTAACATGAGAATGTTTGTGAAGTGCTTTTCTCATCTTAAATTGCCTTCTTTATATAAATACCAGCCATCATTATTTATTTACCGTTATTATTCAAAGCCAGCCCCATCTACTGTGCTACTCTACCTCTGGAGGCACTAAATAAGGACTAAATAACGTAGTGTCTACCTTTTCTTGGGTTAAGTGTGATGCCCAGAAGAGACTTGATTTTTCTTAGAAAGGATAATTATATCATCTTCTTTAAAGACTTACGCTTAACAGTACATTTTTAAACTATTAGAATCTTTTAAGTATGGTTTTCTTTCATTATGGCTATAAGTATCTTTTGATCATGATGAAGCTATGCAAAATATTTTGATGTAACTTTCAGTAGCTATTCAGCATTTCTTTTAGTATCTGTTACTTAGCATAGCCGTCTGACACATTTTATTATTCAGTTGTTTACTTAGGGACCCTCAGTCTTAGTTATGGGATTAATTCTCAAGACAACTTCTCTTAGATCCATTAGTATTCTCCACTGAAACTAGGTTTCTTCTCGTTTCTAACTGCTTCCACTTTTTTTTAAGGCCCATTTTAAGTGTAGTCCATTATTGCTTTTCCTTTATAATTTAATCTAGACTTGTTTTTGTGTCATAAAGGAATTACCAGACCCTGTAGCATTTTAATAATTAATTTGAGACTGGAGTTTAGGGAAATGTGCGTGTATAAACATATACCCATATATGTGTATATATATAATAAATATTAAAATGTAATATATAAGATTTCATTTTAAATTATTACCACTTTGGGGGAATGGCTCTTATGTATGTATATATGTATACATATATATGTGTGTGTATGAGTTCCCTATGTATTTTAGATCTCAGACCCTTTTCTGAGATATTTAATGTAACTTTTTCATATGTTCCATTCTTTTCCTAGCTACATTGATTTTATTTATGCCATAACTTTTCAGTTTCATATTATAACAATCACTTTTATCTTTTGTACTCTTTTCTCTCTCTTGGTTAAGAACTCTACTCTTCCTGATATATCAGAAGGGTACCTGATTTATTTTTCTTCTAATTTCATTGATGATGCAACCTTTAATTTCAGGTGGTATAACTATTTTGAATTTGTTGTAGTAAATGTTATGATATAGACCTAAACCTAATTTCTGCCAAACTGCTTTTCAGTTTTTCACATAGTTTTTCTTAAATGAGAAATCCTTCACTAAGCAATCGTGTTCCCATGTTTGTAAAAACTGGACTATTAAATTCAGTTATTTTTGATTCTAACTTTTCCATCTGTTCTGCTAATCTAAATTTATTTTCCAAATAGTTTTGATGATGATACTGTTTTGTAGGATAATTTGAATCTGGTAGTGCTTGTGATTCTCCCTATTTTCTTCATTTCACTTGAGATTTTATCCCTTTGGTTTTTCCAAGAAAGCTCTCAAATAGTTGCTTGGTATTTTGATATAATACTACATATAAATTATCATTTGCAGTTTGAATTGTTGGAGGGAATTCAATGGATTGAAAAGATCATAGATACATTTGAGTATGATTTTCATTAAATATATGCCTTACCTCTCTCCCCCAACCATGACCTGGTAATGTCCCTCTAATCATGCGAATCATTCTTTGCTTCAGTAAAGAGTGTTTTGTAATTTTGACTATTCCTTGGTAGATTGACTCCCAGATATTTTATACACATTCAAATTATTTTAAATAAAAGTTGCTTCTTTCTTTTCCTCCAGATATTACCATATATAGAAAATATATAGTTATAATATATAGAAGTTATTTGGGGCTGGGCATTGCTGGCTTGTTGGCAAATGTATAGGGAAAATACTTAGAACCAATTAGAAAGGAAGGCATTTCCATGTCAACAAAAACTGGAAACCCAGTTAACCAACCAAAATAGATCAAATCAGCCAGTATTTATGAAGCTCTTACTTTGTGTTAGGGCTATATGCCAAAGTCCTGTCCCGGAATAGTTTCTGGAGTTGGAAGTAGGACAAAGGACTACCCCCCCACTCTCTCACATCTTCCTCTTAGAATGTCTAGTTCTTTTCAAGGTTTAATTCACTCACTGTCATCTACAGGAAGCCTTTCTTTATCCTTCTAGCTACTAGTACCTTCCTCATCCAGAACCTTTCCTGGTATCCCTTAATGTTAGTACCGTTCCTGGGGCCTATATGAGATTACACTCTATTTTTTGTACATAATTGTTTATATGTTCTCTCTCCATTAGATTGTGAGCTCCTGGGACTGTTTTTGCGTAGCACTGTGCTTGGTACAAAGTAAGGACTTAATACTTGTTGATTTAATTTGTTTGATTCATTGGTTCTCCAGTCCTCTTTTCCTTGACGTGGAAGTTTCTTCCTTTCTAATTGATTTTGAGTGTTTTCCTGCATCATAGTTTATTTTCCATTTCCTTTGCATGAATTAACAGAATTGGTAACTCTTGCATCATGTGGAGCGTGAGAAGTGAAACCTTAGTCACTGTTATGGGATACCAGGTTGGGATCCCCTACAACCAGAATATTCAGCACAAATTTGTAAGATTATTTATGCTGTATAGGCCTAGTACCCAGTATGGATTTGAGATTTGGGAGGCTATATGGGAATTTCAAATATTATAGTTCTTGTATGGGGTTTTTTGTTGTCTTAATCTGTTGTGGATTCTGCTTTAATCACTTTATATTTTGGTACATGATTTCTTTTTCTGGGGTCTTTGATTTGAAGAGATTTGAGGAAAACACTCCCATATTGCTTGTCATGTGGATTGGTAAATTGTTTTTTCAAATGCTCTGTAAACTTGAAAGCACCATATTAATGTCAGTTATTTTTATTGTTAATTAATAAAAATGAAGTTATATATACAAACAAGAATAAAGATATATTATAAATGAAACTAGACATTTTCTTTCCTTAGTTGACTTTTAAAAAAAATCATTAACCTTAATCAGATAGTATCAACAAGTTTTTTGCTTTCCTTTTGAACATTTTTTTTTTCTATTCTAGAATTTTCTGGATCTTGTTAATTTACTTGTGAGAGGTTGATGGTGGTGCTACTCCTGATCAACTGAATCTTCTAGGTAAAAGTGACAGTGAATGGTTTTATGTATAGGCTTTGAAGAACTTGATACTTTGAGTGACTCACATCCCAAGAATCCTATTTACAGATTTTGAAAGGCCTGAAATTGTGGCTTATTCATAGCTTATAAAAGAAGTTTAAAGAATGGTTTACATTTCTTTGTTTCTTGAGATGTAAAGAAGCTGCACAAAACAATAAAGTTGCTAGCTTTGACTGGCTGGGCTATTAGCCATACTCCATTGACATTTAAGTAGCTAGACCATCTGGAAGGTAGTAATTTCTGGTTATGGAGTTGCCTGACATTTCAGAAGAACTCAGCTCTTGGGGGGAAAAGATTGATTCTTTACCTTTGTGCCCCTTTTGGAGTACAAATTTTTCTTTCCTCCATAGCTCTCTCCTCATTCCCCTCATCTACCATTGGCATTGGCATCTTGCAATAAAGCAGTTCGCCCAGTGAAACAATGAACCCTCCAGAGAGCAGACTGATAGAGAGGGTCTAGTTTCTGAGCTGAGTTGTCAGGTCAAGGATTTGAATAGCAAAGTAGATCAGGGCCAGGGAGCCTAGCTGAGCAACCTGACCAACACAGAGGTGGTACATGGCCAAGGCCGGGTGGAGGTAGGACATAGGGATACAGCATGAGGCTCGCTCAAGAAGGAAAAGGACATCTGGGCCCTACAGGCCTGGAGGTATGAATTGCCTTGGCCATCTGATTCTTTGTATGTATACTCGATATCTGTTCACTCTTTTGCTGATGCATTGTGTTTGTTGAAAGTTCACAAGTTTATGGAAGTTATGGGTTATTACTACCATATATCATGGTATGCCATTTTGTTAAATGCCTTTACTCTGACTTATTGTATCAGTAGGCCATTAAGATATAAATACATTGGTAGAAGCTTGTGATCTATAGTTCTAGGAGTGCAAATCCAGAGGGTTCCTTGAGGGTACCTTGAATCCAGGATAGCTGCTTTCTGGTGGACCTAACTTTTGAATGCAAATTGGGGGAAGTAGTACAGAAGGGATGTTCTGTACCTGGGTAGCCTTAATGTTACTGTTCAAATTCTGCTTACTCTGCTCTGCTTCCTATCCTGTAGCATCACATGTTTTTTAAAATTCTTTCTACGTCATTTCTTATGATGTAGTGATATCCTATAATATTTTTCATTTTATTTAGCCATTCTTGAGTTGTTGGATATATGGGTGGTTTCTAGTTTTTGATTTTGTTTTTACAAATAGTGCTATTATGAGTGCTTGTATACAGATGAGACTTTTTTTCCTGTCTGTAGTGCCTATTATACATGAGACACTGTATCTGGCGTAGTTCTTACCCTTAAAGATCTTGAATTCTGTAAGAGAAGATGACCCATACATATTTTAAATATATGCAAAATACAGTGCAAAGTAATTTTGGTGAAGAAGGCACTGGAGGCTGGAGGGATCAGTGAAGGCTTCATGTAGAAAATGATGCTTGAACTCTTTCCCCCACCCATTTTTTTAAAAATAAGTTTTTATTAACATTTTTCCCTTTTTTATTTCACCATAGTATACAACGTATCCCTTTTTCTCTTCCTCCCAGAGAGCTATATGACAAATAGTATTTTTGGGAGAGGGAGAAAAAAGTCAACAAAACTTATTAATACAGTGAAAAAGTCCAAAAATGTGCAATGTGTAACATCTGTGGATCTCCCCACTTCTATGAAAGGGTGGGTTGAAAGTGTTTTTCCATATTTCTTCATTCTGAGTTCTGTTTATAATTTTGTTACATTTGCTTTTGATTTGGGGATATTACTTCCATTTCCATTTTTGTAATTACTCTCTATGTTGCTTTCTTGGCTCTATCACTCTGCATCAGTTCATACAGATCTTTACATGCTTCTCTGTCTTCATTACAGTGCACAGTAGTAGTATTCCATTACATTCATGTACCACAGTTTGTTTAGCCATTCCCAAGTAATGAGCATCTACTTTGGTTCTAATTATTAGCTGTCACAAAATCTGCTGTTATAAGTATTTTGGAGGACATGGAGACTGTTCTTATTGATGACTTCCTTGGGGTATAAGCCCAGTAATGGAGTCTCTGATTCAAACACCGGGTCATTGAGTTCTATCATTTCTGACTCTCCCTTGTCTAGTCCATTCCATAGATGTCTCTCTGTTCTTTAATACCAGATGATTTTGATAATTACTGTTTTATAGTATAATTTTAAGTCTGAAAGTAGCAGTTCCCCTATGTCACTCCTTTACATCATTTCCCTTGATATCATAGATATTTTGTTTTTACAAATGAATCTTATTTTATCAAACAGTAAGGTATCACCTTGATAATTTGATGGTAAAGCATTAAAAGTATGTATCAATTTTGGTAGTAGTGTCATTTTTATTATATTACTTTTTTATTATATTATTATATTATATCATGACCTAGCTATCAGCACTGAGTATTCCTCTAGCTATTTAGCTGGTTCTTTATTTTTTTAAGGAGTACTTTGTAATTGAATCTATCTAAGTCTTTCTTGTACCTTAGGAGACTGCTTCACAGACATTTTATTCATTTTGTAGTTATTTGGAATGGAATTTCTACTTCTATTGTTACTTTTTGCGTTTATTATTATATAGAATTGCTATTGATTTTTGAAGATTTATTTTGTCCCTGCAACTTGGTTGAATCTGTTGTCTCAGTATCTTTTCTGATTCCCTGGGGTTTTCCAAGCAAACCAACATTTCATAAGCAGACAGGGATAGTTTTCTTTCCTCTTTGCCTATATGACTTTGATTACTTTCTATTGTCTTATTGCTATTGCTAGCATTTCCAGAGCTGTATAAAATAATGGGAGGGGAAAATGGACATCCTTGCTTCCCTCTTGTATTTATTGGGAAGTATTCTAGTGTATCCCCATTGCATATGGTTCTTGCTTTTGATTTTAGAGGGATGCTTTTTTATGATATTTTTGAAAGGCAGAAGATGAAGAGAAATTAAGATGCCTTTTAATGAGGGTGAAAGAGGAGTGTGTAAAAAGTGGTTGGTAGCTTAACATAAGAAAAAGCAAATCCAAGATCTTGGCAGCTGGTCCCCTAACTTCCTGGCAAACAGAGGGAGAAGAAATGGAAACAGTATCAGACTTTATATTCTTGGGCTCAAAGATCACAACATATGGTGAACATAGTCATGAAATTAAAAGATGCTTGCCCCTTGGAAGTAAAGCTATGTTAAATCTGGATAGCATAATAAAAAGGAGAGCTATCATCTTGTTGACAAAGGTCTGTGTAGTCAGAGGTATAGTTTTTCTAGTAGCAATGTGTGGGCTGTGGATTATAAGGAAAGTCGAGTGTCACAAAATCTATGGTTTTGAATTTGTGGTGCTAGAAAAGACTTTTAGAGCCCCTTGGACAGCAAGGAGATCAAATTAGTCAATACTTAAATTAAGTCAGGCAAGTTACTGGAAGGTTAAATTTTGATACTTAAGTAATGGGCAGATGAGACTCTTTGGAAAAGACCCTGGTGTTGGGAAATACTGAAGGCAAAAGGAAAATGGGATGGCAAGAGGGTGAGATGAATAGTGTCATGGAAAGGATGAACATGAACTTGGGCAGACTTGAGAGATAGTGGAGGATTAGAAGGGCTTGGCATGCTGTGGTCCGTGGAGTCTCAAGGAGTGAGACAGAACTGAACAACATTATGCCATTACTTTTAAAAAGGTTTTTTGCATAAAAGAGTTTTGTACTTTGTCACAGACTTTTTCTTGTATCTATTGAGATGATCATGTGGTTTTAGATGTTTTGTTTTTTTATGTAATTAATTATGTTGATTGTTTTTCTAATGTTGAAACATCCTTGCATCTCTCATATAAATTCCTCTTGATCATAATGAATGATTTTATGGATAAATTGCTATAATCTTTTTTTTTTTTTTTTTTTTTACAGATTTTTCTTTAAAACTGAGTCAGTGTTCATCAGATTGGCCTATCATTTTCTTTCCATGTTTTATCTTTTCCTAGTTTAGGTATTAGGACTTTATTTGCCTTACAAAAGAATTCTTTCTGGTAGGGTGTTTTCTTTCTCCGTATTTGAGAATGATTCTTGAAGTATAAGTACTATCTGTTTTTTCAGCTTTTGGTAGAATAATCCTATGAATGGATAAGGACCAGAAGTTGTTGTTGCTGTTGTTTTTACTTCCCCTTTGGTAGTTCATTTGTGGTTGGATATCTGTTTCTTTTTTTGAGATTGGAGTATTTAAGATCTTTATTTTGCCTTCTGATAGTTTGAGCATTTTATATTTTTTACTCCTCTATTGATTCGATTTTCTGCCTTTATCTTTTTAGTCAGATTCACTAAGGGAGTTAATTTTATTCATCTTTTCAGAGAACCAACTTTTAATTTTTATTTGTTATTTCTATGGGTTTTTCCCCCAATTTTTCTATTTCCATTTCAATTTTAATAACTCCTATTTTTTGTTTATTTTAGGTTTATTTTCTGACTTTTAGAAATGCATATTCAGTTCATTAATCCTCTCCTTTTCTATTTTGTTAATTTATGATTGTAAGGATTTGATTTTTGCATCTAAGCAATTTTTTTGCATTGTTCCATCATTATCATTTTCTTTTGTACAGTTATTGTTTCTATGATTCATCCTTTGACCCCTCTCATTATATAAGATGTCATTGTTAAGTCTACATTTGGATCTATATCTTTTGTTGTGTCTGAACCAATTTCTATTCTTATCTCATTAAGGTCTGTTAAGGTTGTATTAAATATATTTTCTGCCTTTATATCTGTTTGCAATATCTCTCTGTAGGAGTGTATGGTCAATTTTTGGAAAAATTCCTTCTAGTCCATAGAAGCATGGAGAGAGAGAGAGAGAGAGAGAGAGAGAGAGAGAGAGAGAGAGAGAGTGAGTGTGAGTGTGTGTGTGTGTACTGTCCCATTTAGAAGATACCATAAATCTTTTAACTCTAGTATCTACAGAAATTTGCTCAATTTTGTCGTTTTCCTTTTGTTTATCTTTCTGTTAGACTTATCTACTATTGACAGAGGGATATTGAAGTATCCTGTTACTTTTTTTTTTGTTTATGTCTTCTTGAAGGTCAGATAATGTTTCCTTTATGAAATTGGATGCCAACGCATTTGAAAAGTGTTTATTATTGATAGTGGTTCCTATTGGCATAATGTAGTTTCCTTGTTTCTCCTTTTTCATTCTTTAAATGTTTGTTTCTACTTTGTGTGATGGCCTGATGGCAATTCCTCCATTTTTGGATTCACTTGATGCATACTAAAATTTTTTTCTATCCCTTCAGTTTTCATTTGTGTATATCTTTGTTTTTTAAATGTATTTCTTATAAACTATAGATTATAGGATTTTGTTTTCTAAGCAATCTTTCACATTTTATTGGATTATTTAATCCATTTATATTTAAAGTTATATTAGATTTATATTTTCCTCTATCTCTAATCTTATTTTGAGTTAAAATTGTTTTTCCTTCTGCTGTAAATCTAGCATCATATTCCTTTGGCTATTTTACTTTTTTTTAATTTTATCTTTTTTAAAGGGACCCAATTTTTACTTCTCTTATCCTCTAATCCCTTCTTCTCATTTGTTACCCTTTCCTTTCAGTTTGGAATTTTTGTTGATTAATTCTCTCCAGATTTTATCTTGTTACATATTTCTTCCCTCTCTTTTATCTTCTCTATTGGTCAAGTAGATTCCCTCTTTCCCCTTCAGCTAGTTCAGTTCATGACTTTTTAAATTTTTATTTTTTTACCCCTTTCCAAATTGAAATTCTTTCACTGTCTTCATTATCTTCCTTTTCTGTTTACCCTAGACCCTCATTCTGAGTTGTGACTCCTATATTACATGGTCTCTCTTTTCACTGTACTCTTCATGTAAAGCTTTGAAGGTATCTATTCTAGACTTCCCCTTCTAGGTGCCTTCTACCACTACCATGTAGATACCCCATCGATTCCCCTTTTCCATAGTGCTTCACTTCCACAACAATGCCAGTTGTTGCTGGTGTCAGGGGAGGATATTGCCTCATTATTTTTCTGTATCTTCTGTTGACTTTTTTTTTTCCTACATTTGCAAGAAAATCTCCCTGTGTCCATGCTCTCCCATTTCCCCAGGTACTAGTTGCTTCTAAGAATTCCTACTCCTCCTCTCCTAACGTAAGACAAGTATAATTTTCATGGATGAAATCCCCCAGATCTCTTTGAATATAAAATCCTAATTTCCCTCACTAACCATTTCTCTGGGGGAAAAAAGAACAAAATTTAAGGTATCTGGAAAAAATAACTGATCTGGAAAACAGATTAAGAACCATTTAAGAGTCATTGGATTACCCAAATACCACAAACATAAAGTTTATACACATATTTTAAAACATTTTTTTTAATTGCTTAGATCACTTTGGAAATAGAGGGCAAGAAAAAACAGAGAATCCACCAGTCATGTCCTGAAAGAAAGCCCAAAATGAAACTTCCCAGAATACTATATCCAAAATCCAGTGTTTCCAGGTTAAAAAAAGTGCCACCAACCACCGAAAAAGGAAGAATTCAAGTACCAAGGAACCATGGTTAACACTGCACATGATTTACCAGCAACCGCAGTAAAGGAATGGAATATGATATTCCAGAAGACAAAAGATATTGACTAATAATCAGTAATAACTTAGTTATAAATCTGAATATCATCCTACAAGAGAAAAATGTAGATTGAATGAAACCTCCAAGCATTCCTAATTAAAAAACTGGAGCTGTTTAGAAACTTTGAGCACAAAGACAAATAGTCAAAAGAAACTAAAAGGTAAACATTAGCAAATAATCTTAAGGGACTACAAAATTATAAAATGCTTAATTTGAATATGGGGAAATTATATGAGTGTCCTCTCAAAGTTGTATCCTAAACAGGAGTCATAAAGGGAAGGTGATTGGACAGAGGGCCTTGGAGTGGTTCTGTTACATTCTGATGATCTTAAAAGGGAAAGGAAGGGACAGAGGATTATACTAGTTAGAAAAAGGAGATGGAGGACAGGAAAATTGTCTCACATAATTGAGATGTACAGATGGAATTTTGCACAAGTAGAGAAGAAGGGGTGGAGGGGGAG
Organism: Potorous gilbertii; assembly: GCA_028658325.1. Classification (NCBI taxonomy): domain Eukaryota; kingdom Metazoa; phylum Chordata; class Mammalia; order Diprotodontia; family Potoroidae; genus Potorous; species Potorous gilbertii. Next base: position 347,704,592 of record CM053771.1, on the reverse strand, counting down.
GGATGTGTCTGACACGTGAATCTTACTCTCTTCTGAACTGATAAAAGGAGGGATGAATGTTGTGTGTGTGTGCACATGCACACACACAAAACCTACATTTGAATACAGAAATACATTGCACTCAAGAGACACAAGAAGGGAAAAGGAAAAAGGAAAGTGAGTAATGAGTGTAAATTAAGCAAAAGGTTAATTTTAAGCAAAACATTGAAATTAAGGAGGGTATATTTCAAAAAGAATACTTAAAGGAAAAGGTAAGTGACTTAGAGCACCTGTTAAACTGTAATAATTGGGGGCCTCAGTGTGACTCTTGGGGAGGAGAATGAGATAGAGAAAAGATGACTCTTTAAATTAAAAAAAAAAAATCTTTAGCCTGAGAGGATTGCAGGTGTTTAGATATCTTGGTGACCATCTTTTCTTCTGTTTTATTATCTTCTCAGTTATTTATCTGCTTGTGGCTCAAGGATTTTATTTTTAAAAAATTTTTCAATCAGAAAAAAATCTATCTCCTTTCCCTTCCACTCTAACAACTCTACCTGCTTTCCATACTGAGAATGAAAGAAAAATAATACTGTAGTTACAAACTTGTGTAATTAAGCAAAACAAAATTTCCCTGTTGGCCATGTCCAAAAAAATATATCTCATTTACAGCATGTTTCATCATTGTCCTCTGGCACCATGCTAAACCATTACGAAGATCAGAGTTCCTAATTTTTTCAAAGCTGCTTACCATTACATCATATTTTTGTCATTTTATGAATTGTTTTCCTGGCTCTATTCCCTTCATTCTCCATCAGTTATTTCACTTCTGCATAAAAGTCTTTCCATATTTCTCTGAAACCATCCCCTTTATTAATTCTTAAAATACAATAGTATTCCATCACATTTATATACTTAGTTCAGTCATTTCTCAATTTTTGTATTCCCCCATTCTTTGCTTCTTCAAAGACAACCAATGGTATTTTTATACCTCCTTTTTTTTTTTGTAAATATAAACTAGTTTGTTTTGCTTAGAACTAAACTTTCTCTTAATCTACCCTCTAATTCCCCTTAAATTAGAAAATAAGTGACAAGGGAATGTTAAACCCATCAAAGATTTCAAGAGAAGGTAATTTAATTAAACACTTTGCTCACAAGCAAATAAATCAAGAGGTGACACCAAAACTGTAAGAAAGAATGAGTGCTAAAATTTAAAAAAAATGTCTCCAAATTAACATAAGACAAAAAATTGAAATAATACATGATAAAATACAAAACCTTTTCTAATAGCGAAAGAATATGAAAAATGAATTCCAGAGACATGAAAGACATTTAAAAAAAGCAGTTAGAGGAGAATACATGATAGCACTCGTGGCCTGTCAGCAGAAACAATTAGCAAAAGAGAAGTAAATTGAATTCACAGTGGCAAGTATTCTAGCAGCAGAGAAAGAAAGAAGAAAAATAGTTTGGAAGAAGAGAAGTAAAAAGGAAGTAATACTAATGAACACATGAGCTCTATCCATGTGAAATCCATAAATCTCAAAGAGAGTATATATTAAATTAAAATGATGGTGATAAAACTGTGCTTCTTGTTTGTATTCCCTTATAAACTTCTTTCTGCTATAATGCGTAGATCTTAAATATTTCATTGTTTTTTTAATTTTTTTGTATCACTCTCACTAAACAATATCTCTCCTAAAACTACCCTGTCCCCCCAAAAAGCTATCTTTTAATAACTATAACAAAGTAAAAAAAATTCATTCATTAGTCATGTGTGAAAGTCTGCCTCCTGTCCTCCCTGTGAAGAGGACAGAAGGATACTTCAGATGCAGATTTTCTACAAGACATTCCTTGGAACCTTCCAGCTACCAGTGTCTTTTTTCACCAAGTTACTGCTCTATTATATAGTTGGTAAGAAAAAAAATATTATTAAAGTGCCTCCTGTGTGCCAGACATTGTGCTAAGCACTAAGGTTGCAAAGAAAGGTAAAAGACAGTCCCTGCCCTTGAGGAGCTGTGGGGGAGACAATGCAAATAACTGTACAAAGAAACCATAAATTAGAAATATCCTTGGAGGGAAGACACTAGAATTAAGGGAAGGCTTCCTCTAGGAAGTGTGATTTTATTTGGGACTTGAAGGAAACTGAGGAAGCCAGGAGTCAGAGATGAACAAGAGAAGCATGAGTCGACCAGAGAAAATGTCCAGAGCCAGGAGACTTGTTCAGGGAGACTAGCTAGGATCATTGGATTGAAGAGGCCATGGAGAAATAGAAGGTGTAAGAAAACTGGATAGGTAGAAAGGGGAACCGTGTGATGAACTTTTCCCTCTTCTTCATCTCCCACCACCTCCCTTTATCTCACATAATGAAATGACCTTACTCCTTACCAAGGCTAACACCTCTGTTTACTCCAGCAATCCCATCCCATCACTTCCAACAAAGAGCCACCTCCACCTTTGTCATCCCCACTCCTTCACTTATTTTTAATCTCTCTCTACTGGCTCATTTCCTACTTCCCACAAACATGCTCATGTTTTACTTATCTTGAAAAACCTCTCACTTGATCCCTGCTAATTTTCATTCTGTATCTCTTCCAATTGTAGTTAAACTTCTTGAAAAGGCCATCTACAATAGGTGCCTCCACTTTCTCTCCACTCACTCTCTTGTTAACCCCTTACAAACTGGTTTCTGACTTTATCATTCCACTGAAACAGCTCTCTCAACAGTTACCAGTGATAGCTTAGTTGCCAAATAAAATGGCCCTTTTCAATCCTCATTCTCCTAGACCTCTCTGTAGCCTTTGATCCTGTCGATCAGTCCCTCTTTCTTGATAGTCTCTTCTCTAGGTTTATGGGACAACACTCTCTCCTAGTTTTTTTCCTACCTATCTTCTGCTCTTTCTTGTTTCTCCTTTGTTGGATCTTCCTCCAGTTCATCCTCTTCTGTCCTAAGTTCTCTCCTCTTCTCCCTTTATACTACTTCACTTGATGATCTCATCGGCTTCCATGGATTTAATTACTGTCTTTATGCTGATGATTCTCAAATCTACCTTTCCTGCCTCAGTCCCTCTGCTGACTTCCAGTCTTAAACCCCCAGTTACTGTTTAAGACATCTTGAGTTGAATGTTCAGTAGACATCTGAAACAAATTTATTCAAAAGAAAACTCATTATCTTTCCCCTAAACCCTCCCTCCCTCCTACTTTATTACTATAGAGGGCAACACCGTCCTCCCAGTTGCTCAGGCTCACAACCTAGGAGTTATCCTGAATTTCTCACTATCTCTCACCTCTTCATATCCAAGTTGTTGCCAAGACCTGCTGGTTTCAATTTTCAGTGTCTTTCTTATAGTGCCTCTTCTCTTCTCTGACACTGCCACCACTCAGTCAGTGCAGATCCTTATCATCTCACATCTGGATTATTGCAGTACTCTAATGGTGGGTCTGCCTGCTTCAAGTTTCTCCCATGTCCAGTCCATTCTCCATTCAGCCACTAAAGTGATTTTCCTAAAACACAGTTTTGATCATGTAAACCCCCTTACCCCCTCCCTAATACACTCCAGTGATTTCCTGTTGTCTCCTGGAGCAAATATGGAATATTGTGTTTGGCATTTGAAGCCCTTCTTACTCTAGACCCTTCTTCCTTTCCAGACTCCCTTGCCACATTCTCTGCAATCCAGTGACATTGAATTACTGGCAGTTCCACTGACAAGACACTCCATTTTTCTCCTCTGGGCATTTTCTTTGACTGTCCTCCATACATGGAACTCTCCCTCCTCAACTCCAACCACTCACCTCCCTGGCTTTTTTTATTTCCTAGCTAAGATCCCACCTTCTCCAGTAAGTCTTTCCCAATCCCTTTCAATATCAGTGCCTTCAGTCTTTTAATTGTTATCGTGTGTATAGCTCATTTTGTATTTATTAGGTTCCATGTTGTCTCCCCCTTTCGGTTTTAAATTCCTTGCGGGTGAGGACTGTCTTTTGCCTCTTTTTGTGTGGCCAACACTTAGTATAGTGCTTGACTCATTGTAGGTATTTAATAAATGTTGGTGGATTGATTGAGGAAAGGCTTTAAATTCCAAACTTAGGATTTTATATTTGATTCTGAAGGTAATAGGGAGCCATTGGAGTTTATTGAATAAAGGTGTAACATAGTCTATATATTTCCCTCATCTTTTTTTCCCTTTTAAATCCTTTCTTTACAATCCATCCTCTAAGTTTAGAATTTGCTTGTAACTAAGCTTTTCTTAAATCCATACTCCCTCTTAGTCCTTTCTAGTCATTTATAATTCCCACTTTCCTTGTTAAATTGAATGTATTTTTGTACTCAATTCGGAATGTATTCTTTCTTTTGATCAGTTCTGATGAAAGCAAGGTTCAGGTGGCTACCTTCTTTTCCTTGTTTCTATAATTTTTTACTTTTATACCCCAATTATGTGAGATAGCAACTCCATCCTTCCACCTTTCCCCCTATAGTATATTCCTTCTTTTCTCCCTTTCCCATCTTCTTTTAAATTATCAAAACCTAACCAACTCACTCCTTGGCTCTGTTTCATTTAATTCCTTCTGGGATACTTGGTAGTGTCATTTTGAAGATAGATTTGTATCATCTTCCTTATTAGAATATAAAAATTTTACTCATATAGACACTTCTGGCAGATCACTTTTGTTTACCTTCTAGGTGTGTTATTTTTGGTAATAAGAAAACAAATTTTCTAATTTTTTTTTCTTTTGACTTTTAAAAATATTTCTTCTTGTTTCATGAAATCATTAATTTCTATTTGGTCCATTCTAATTTTCATATGTGTAAGATTTTGAATGTCATGTAATAAGTTGTTAATTTTCCTTTTATTTCTCAACCTCTAAGTGATCAGTGGATAGATTTCATTGGGTCCATGAACTTAGATGGGAAAACAATGCATTTCAATTTCACTAACCTCTAACTGATGTCTAGTATTTCTTTCAATTGGGAGTGTAAGTAGCAAACCTTTTTCATAGACTTGCCTAAACCGTTAAAGGGTTCATGATACAAAAAAGATAAAGAACCCTTGTTTCAGAGCTCTTGATTAATAGTATCATTTTAAAATATCTCTTGTTTCATTTATTCTAGAAATTCTAGTTGACTATGTGTCCAACCTCCTTTTTCTTTGACCCTTTGCTATTAGATGTTTCTCATATTCTGATTAGTTTTGTTGGTATCCTGTTGAGACTTTGTATCAGGACAGGCTCTGTGCACTAACTACTAAGGAGAATGTGGCGGGCTTGCATAATTTAGTTTTGTTGAAATTTTTTTTAAAATTTTTTTGTGGCAAAGATTGGTTCTCTGGGAGGGGGAAGAGGAAAGGTATATTGGGAAATGAAGAAGATATAAGAACAAGGGGTAGCAATAACATCTTTTTAAATAGGTAGAGCAACCATATTTAGACTTACCGCAGTCAATTGAGAGCTCGGCCAGATTCAAACTGGTCTGGCTCTATGAATTTAGAATTGGAATGAAATAAGATACTTGTAGACCATCTAAGAATTAATGAAAGGAGATTTATTTAGTGATAGCATAGAAAGAATAATCACCAAATCCCCAAGGCCTCATCTAGTATAAGATCCTCATCTCCCTTTATTAATAGAAGCATTCATGAGTAAAATACCCTTCCACTTCCAAATAAGGCCTCCTTTCTTTACAGTCTTTTCCCCCATCTTCCATAGCCACTCTCCTGTAGGCTCTTCTCTTTCTGGGATCACAAGAGATCTCTTTCCTCTCATTGCTAGTCCTTAATTTGACCCTGGAGCATCAGTCTCTTCTCTGTATCTCCCTGCTGCACCCCTCCCTTGTTCTGATGTAATCCCACAAAAGAAGCATTCACCTATATTGCCAGGGTATTGCCAGGATCTGTCCATAATGCTTCCTGCCTGCCTGCACCCCTGCTCCTTGTATATATTTAAAAAGAAGTCTTTTACTGGTCTTTCTGTTGTCATGCTGTTACTGTTGCCCTGTGCATTTAATCACTGAAGTATTCGAGAAGCAAATAATCTCTTCAATCTGGTTTTCTTTCTAAAAATATTTCAAACCCATCTTTATTATTAAATGTCCATCTTCTGTCCTGCATGGTTAAGCCTAGATTCACAGGATAGATCACTCTGGACTGCATCCTGGGTACCATTGCTCTTTGGAATACATTATTCCATTCCCTTCTCTTTTTTCTAGTAAATGCACAATAGGTTTGTGTTATTTGAATGTGTTTTCCTTTGTATTTTGAATGTCTTCCTCTTAATGGCTTGCAGAACTTGTTTCTGAATTGCATTGTTAAATTTAACCACAACATGCCTTGGGATTTGCAGCTTTTTTCCCCTGGAGGTCATTTGTAGATTTTTGAATTGGAGTTTCATTTTCTGTGTCTAGATGTTCTGGGAGGGCCTCTTCTATTATTTCATTCCTTATGATATTAAACTTTTTTGTCCTATAGTGTCCTTCTGGGAGATGTATAATTCTTAGGTTGCCTCTATACATTCTGCCTTCAAGGTCCATGTATGTTTTACTTGCATAGTTTCTTTTAATATTTTTTTTTTTGCTTCTGTTATTCCAGTCTCATTTGCCAAAAGAGGGTGTCCCCCAAAGCTCGGTCCTAGGCCTTATTCTTTTCATGAGTTGAGAAGATATTGTAGAGTTGAGTTAAGTGTACCAAGTGGCTGAGATAGGGAAGGAAGAAGAATATAGCCGCAGTTTAAGGGAGCTGGCTTAAGAAAAATTAGAAATGTGAAGGAAACAGAAATCATTGTAAGAAGGCAGGCAGAGAAGAAGACTCTGATAGATAATATTGTTTCCACAGTGCAATAACCACTCTGTTTTATAAAGGAGTAGAAATAGCTGTAAGAAAGCAGAATGGGGACTGAGGATCAGCCATCAGACTAAGTGGATTGAAGGAGGATTCTAAATGTTTAGAAGACGTTTGAGACTTTTTGCCAAAACAGTATCAATAACTATCAATTCATATACCTGCTTTTCCACTCCTGGGTCCCTTTCACTCCATCTTCTGACCTTCCAGTTCAAATGAAAATGCTCTTTCCAAGGTTACTAACCATTTTAGTTACTAAGTCTTTTTTTTTCTGGTAAGGATTTTATTGTTTGGGATTTTTTATTTTAGGAGGAAGGTCAGATAGGCAGAATATTTTGCTAAAAAGTTGAAGACAATTCATTCACTCTATCATCTAACACTGATGATTTATTCACTGCCTACTTCATATAGAGCATTGTTCTGGTCCTGAGAGAAAACGAAAGTGACTTCTTTTTCCCTGCCTGGAGTTGATAGTTAAGTTGGGGGAAGTAAGATGGGTACCTAGGTAACTCAAGATAGAGCATTAAAGACATATAAATAGTGCTGCGGGTATTCATAGGTTGGAAATGTGACCAATATCATCCTCCTCAAGTCAGTGAATGAACTTTTACTTTACCCCACTGCTATGACATTCAGGACTGGTGCCACAATTACTGGGCCTCTATGATCCTAAACTCAGAAATTTCTTTCTCAGATCATAACCTCCTATCCCTCCATTTTACATTCTGCCTCAAGCAATGTAGACCCCCCCTCTCCCAGCAGAGAATCTTACCTCATATTTAATTAAGAAAGTGGGGACTGTGGTAAGCTCAACCTTTCTCTTATTTTTAAACTTCAAATCCCCTAAACATGCTTTACACTCTCCTCTTTTACTCACCAGAGGAAGAGGTGCAGTCCTTCTTTCCAAGGTCAATCTTTGTACTTGTGCCCTCAGTCCCCTCAACTCTCACTTCCTTTGGGAACTTGCTCCCTTTGTCACTCCCTCTGTAAATAATCTTCAGCCTTTTAAAAAATTCATTTATTTCTTCCTTATTAACTAAAAATATTTCCACATCTCTCCATATCCTACAGAAGTCTTTACTTGACCTGTTCCTCTAACAAGCTACTGTCGTATTTCTCCTCTCCTTTATAACCAGACTCCTCGAGAGTTATCTGTACTATACCCCTTGCCTCTACTTTCTCACTTCCCACTTACTTTTCTTTCAGTTTTTTTAACATTTTTAATTAAAGTTTTGGGTTTTTTTTTTTTTTTTGCAAAGCAGTTGGAGTTAAGAGACTTCCCCAGGTTCCTATAGCTATGGTCAAGTGTCTGAAACCAGATTTAAATTCAGCTGCTGTACTCTATCCATTGTGCCACCTTGTTGCCCTTTTAATTTAAGTTTTGAGTTCCAAATTCTGTCCCTCCCTTCCCCCTGCCTGAGACCATAAGCAATCAGATGTAGGTTATACATGTGCAGTTGTATGAATCATTTCCATATTAGTCATTTTGTACAAGAAGATGCAAATAAAAGAAAAAAAGAAAGTGAAAAATAGCATGCTTCAGTCTGTATTTCATCAATATCAGTCCTTTCTCTGGAGGCTGATAGTATTGTCCTTTGGGATTGTCTTGGATCATTGTATTACTGAGAATAGCCAAGTCGTTCACAATTCTTGATTGAACAGTATTGCTGTTACTGCTCCTTAGAATGTAACAGTTTACATTCTCCTGTTTCTGTTCGCTTCACTATGCATCAGTTCATGTAACTCTCTCCAGGTTTTTCTGAAATCATCCTGCTTGTCGTTTCTTACAGCTCAATAATATTCCATTACAACCATGTGCCACAGCTTGTTTAGCCATTTCCCAGTTGATGGGCATCCCTTTGATTTCTAAGCCACCATAAAAATAGTTGCTATAAGTATTTTTGTCCAAATAGGTCCTTTTACCTTTTTTTTGGATGTCTTTGGAACAGGCCCTACACAACAAACGGCCGGTTTACAACCCATGAAGAATGGAGAGGATGTAAAAGAAAGTAAAAATGTAATTGTGCCTATCATGTAACTTGGTGGGTGCTCTCTCCAGTTTGTCATATGACAAATAGTATCTTCAGCCTGTCTCCAATTATATTTAAATGAAAAGTGAGCCACTAAAAACCTATTTGCAGCCTGAAGAAGTTTAGCCTATTTTAATTTTGACCCCTACCTACTGCCAAATTGTGTAGGTCTTGCTGGATCAAAGCATATGCACATTTTGCTCTCCAGAATGGTTAGATCGGTTCACAACTCTGCCAACAGTGCATTAGCCGTAGTGGAAGCCTGAGAGAAACAGCCGGCATCTTCCCATAATAGTGCAACATCAGTATTCATTGCTATCATCTGATAGTATCTGACTGATACAGTCAGAACCATGAAAGTAAAGTGGATAGGAAGTTTTAATTATATTTAATTTCTTCCACCATTAGAAATGGTAGAAGTAATTTCACCCCAAGCATGCAAATATGCAGTACATAATAATGAAAGTTTATATTTTGTAATTTTTTTACTATGTGATCAGTGCAAATTTTAGAATACCATTCTGTTAATAGAGAAAATTAAAAAAAAAATTCTTCATCCAGCCTTCTTATTTTGACATCTCTTTTGAGCTTTTTAAAAGCTCTCTGACTTTCAGTAAGTTATTTACCATCTCTGGGTCTCAGATTCTTTCTCTGTAATATGATTATTAGAGTTAGTGATTTCTGAAATTCTTTCTAATAGTTTGTAATTCTAATCTAAACGTGTGTGAGTGCATAGGTGCTAATAAATACTGACGAAACTCATAAGGATCTCTTGAACATGCTTGGTTTTCAGCCCAGTGACAATGTAAAATGCATATATAAGTTGAGTCAAGAGGTATATCATTTATGATGACTTAATAGCATAGTATCAAAAATCAGTTCAGGTATTATTCTGAGTTTTAATGTTATTTTAATCCTTTCCTATCTATCCCTCCACAACTCTGGGGACAAATTCTGAAAACTTCAGTAACTGAAACAAATTTGTTTTGCAGGTATCTACTGATGGAAATGCTGGACTCTTGGCGGAACCCCAGATTGCCATGATCTGTGGCAAACTCAACATGCATATGAATGTGCAGAACGGGAAATGGGAGACTGACCCATCTGGGACAAAAACTTGCATTGGAGCCAAAGAGGGAATTTTACAGTACTGCCAGGAAGTAAGTACCTCTGTTTGCTGACAGTTTTGAGCACTTTTTAAAGAACTTCTGCAATGGTTTTTCTTGCATATCACTGTTTTTATTTGGAAAATTCTTTCCATTTAAGAGGCAGCTTGGCATAGTGGATTCTGAGTCCACCTTGAAATCAAAAGGACCCAGGTGCTGCCTCTGAAACATTGACTGTTTGACTATGATCATGGCAAGTTCTGTCACTAGGAACTTGTTAGATTGTAAATTACAGATGAGGTGCCAACATATATTAGAGAAAGTTTCCTTACGAGAAGTTCCAAGGAAATTAATAGTCTGGACCGAAAAACTAATCTATCCGTTAAACTCAAAAATAATGGAGCTAACAGATTTGTGAACATTTAGTCTATTTAAAAAAAAGAAACCACAACTGGATCTAGGAATGTGGATTTTTGAATTCTAAACATCTTCACATCAGAAGAGTCTGTTCTTTTATCAGTCATTAATTTCTACTGGAAGGAGTTTTTTCCTTTTCTTGGTGTTGAAGGAGAACTACTAGAGTCAGCATTTTCTTCATTATAGTCCTTCAAATTTTCAGTATTCTTGTATCTAATGTGAATCAGGATTAATAAATGCTATTTAATTTCCTATCTTTTGGAAGTCAGAGCAACTGTATCAGTTGCTCTGTGCCAGTCTTGTTGTTTTGAAAAAAAAATTATCTGTTTTATATCATATATACACACATTGATAGAAAACTGTAGAATGGGAATGTTTGGGCTATAGCAGTTTCTAGCTTGAGTCTGTGTGTTGAACTCTACTATTGGGGATTGATCTGAACCTAGGCAAGTATTACTGCTCCCCAGTGACACATGCAAGCACTAAAGAATCAGGGGCAGAGTCCTAGAATTAACCAGAAGTATAATAATAAGACTTTTGGTAAGACTACGTTACGTTGACGGTCTCCGCTGTGCTTTTCTGAACTCATTGCTATCTGCCTTGTGAACTCCCTTGCTTTATCCAAATGGAGAATTGGGTGGAGATGAAACTAACTGTCTTCCTAATTCCTCTCTCATGAGATCTCCTTTTTTTGTAACCCATAAATACTCGTTTCTGTCTCTATTAAGGACTCCTTTGTACTTGGCATAAGGAGTTTGCACATGCACGTGTCTTTCACTTGTAATGAGTCAAGTTGTTATTCATGTCTTATGGAGTCGTCACTTTCATTTAGCAGTGTCATTGTATTAAAATGCAGATGGCCATTTGAATCTGTAATAATTCCATATACTTGATAGCTTTCAATGAGATTGGAATTTGAAGGTGGACAAAATCTTGGTGGGGAAACATTTGAAGCCTTGGGGTTGCATAAGTCAGAAGTTGTATTTTGTCAGGGAAAATTGATTTGTTTCTTGAGCTTAATATTTATCGAGAATAAGTACGTCAAAGAGACAAAGATAATTTTATATGGATACTGATTTCTCCTGAGATACTCACCAAGGCTGTTACTAGTCAAAGACTCTTTCTCCCTCTCCCTCTTCCTCTCTCTCTCTCTCTCTCTCCCTCCCTCTCCCTCTCCCTCTCTCTCTCCCTCCCTCTCCCTCTCCCTTTCCCTCCCTCTCCCTCTCCCTTTCCCTCTCCCTTCCTCTCTCTCTTTTTCCCTCCCTCTCTCTTTCTCCCTCTCCCTCTCCCTGTCCTTCTCCCTCTCTCTCCCTTTCCCCCCTCTCTCCCCCCACTCTCTCTCTCTCCTCTTTTTCCTCTCTTCCCCCTCCCTCTCCCTTCCTCTCTGTCTTTGTCTCTCCTTTTCTCCCTCCCTTTCCCTTCTTCCTCGTCCCTCTCTCCCTTCTCTCTTCTTTCCTTCATTCTTGCTCCTTCTTTTTCTCCCCCCCTCTCTCTTTCTCTGTTCTTCTCTGGTTCCCCTTACCCTAGTGAATTACTGACAGTTCTGCTTGCCTAGCTTACTAGTACCAATGAATGTATGTGTGTGTGTACCTGCTTCTTTTTATTTCTGTAAAAACTGAAATTGTTATTTTGCCAGACCTATGATTTCACTGGTGTTGGTAACTTCTGGTGAGGAAATTTCCTCCCTGATTACAATTACAGCAGTTAGACAGTCATGGCATTACAGAATTTGAGAATTGGAAGCAACCTCAGTGGCCATTGATTTCAACCCATTTATGAAAGGTATCCCTGATAGTCAGGTCAGAAAGCACTAACTAGGCACCCATCGTGTGCCAGACACTGTGCTAAGCACTAGGGATACAAAGAAAGGAACAAAATTTTCCCTGTTCTCAAGGAGAGTACATGGGGAGACAATGTGCAGATAACTGTGTATGAACAAGATATAGATAAATTGGAGGTAATTTTAGAGGAAAGGCACTAGCATGAAAAGGGTGCAGGAAAGGCTTCTTGAAGAAGATGAGATTTTAGCTGAGATCTGAAGGAAGCTCAGGAAACTTAGAGACGGAAATAAAGAGAATTCTAGCCATGAGGGAAAGCCAGTAAAAGTACTCAAAGTTAGAGATGTAGTGTCTTATGTGAGGATGACAGAATATGTTTGAGGTAGCAGAATAAAATGTAAGAATACTGATTTAAGTAAGAATTTTCCAGGTTATTAAAGGCTTTAAAAGCTAAACGAAATTTTACACTTGAGTTTGTTGAATAAAGGTGCAATATGGTCAAAACTATGTTTTAGAAAAATCAGTCTGAGGCAGTGGATAGAGTGCCAAGCCAGGAGTCAGGAAGACCCGAGTTCAAATCCAGCCTGAGACACTTACTGGCTGTGTGACATTGGGCAAATTATTTAACTCTGTTTGCCTCAGTTTCTTCATTTTTAGAATGAACTAGACAAGGAAGTGACACACCACTCTACTATCTTTGCTAAGAAAATTCCAAAAGGCATCCCAAAGAGTTAGATACAACTAAACAACTGTAGCAGAGCCTGGACTGGAACGGGAAGAAATTTGAGGTTAGAAGCCTAAATAAAAGCCTACCGAAGTAGTCCAGGCTGTAGGATAATTAGGGTTGTGACAGTTTCTGCAGGGAGAGGGGTATAGATACCAGAGGCAGGTTGGCAGGTTTTGATAACAGATTGGGTACGGGGGAGAGGCAGAGTGAGAGGGAGTGAGGAATCTCAGATAACAAGCCTGGGTGACTAGGAGGATAGGTTGTGTTCTAGAAAGTAATAAGGAAGTTAGGATGTAAAAAGGATTTCTGGGGAAAGATACGGAATTTGGTTTGGAATATGCTGAGTTTAATATAATTATATCTAAGAGGTCAGTTAGCTTCTTCCTGAAGACCTCCAAGCAAAGGAAACCTCATAAAGCAGCATCTTCTACCTGTGGTCACCTCTGATTGCTAAGAAATTGTTCCCCTCTCACCACCACCACCCTTCCATTAAGCCTAATTTTGCTCTTTTTTCAACATCTGTCTGTTATTTCTTGTTCTGCTACCCACCCTGGGAATTAAATATTTAAAGGAATTAAATATTTAAAGACAATTAACTGTTCTAAGTCTTCTCATCTGCAAGGTAAACATACCTATTTCCTTCCACTGATATTCTTTTGATATGAACTCATGGCCTGTCACCATGCTGGCTACCATTTTGGACACATGATGGCTTATTAATGTCCTTAAATTGTGGCCAGAACTGAACACTATTTCATGGAGGTCTACTAGATACTCTTTTATTCTCTCACCTTACTTATCTTGGGTATTAATTCTATTAGTCATGTTTTTGTTTTGTCATTTCCTCACAAGTGACACTAGCCTCCTTGCTCCTTCTCACATAAGGCACTACATCTCCAACTTTGAGTATTTTCACTGGCTGTCCCTCATGCTGAGAATTCTTTTTTTATTTCCATCTCTTAGCTTCCTTCACATCTCAACTAAAATCCCACCTTGTTCATAAAACCTTTATTGATTCCCTTTAATGCTAGTGTGTCTTCCCTCTAAAATTACCTCCAATCTGTGTCCTATTTGTATATAGTTATTTTCATGTTGTCTCCCCATTAGACTGTGAGCTCCCTGAGAGAAGGGAAAGTTTTTTGTGAATGTTTGTTCATATCGTTTGCCATTTATCTACTGGTGAATGGCTATGTGTGTGTATGTATGTATAAGTATATACATGTGTGTTTATATATGCACATAAACATACATGTATATGTGTACACATATACATAATATACATGTAAATTTTATTTATATTTATTTCCAAACTCTTATCAGAGAAATTTGGTACAAAGATTTGTATCCTTTTCCTACCTAGATGCATTAAGATTGTCTATGCTGAAGCTTTTCAACAATTTCAAATAGAAAAACTTACGTATCTTATGTTTTGTAATTACTTCTATCACTTATTTGGTAAAAACACATTTCTTCCCATAGTTACGAAAGGTATATGATCTATTTCTCTTTTAAATTTTTAAATAATATGTAATCTTTAATATTAAGGTCCATATACATTTAGAATGCTATGGAATGTGATGCCAGGCTGCTTTATACTTTTTCCCAGCAATTTTTATCAAATAAGGAGTTTTTCTCTAGGTAACTTTTGTTTTCTACTTTATCATAGAGTAGGTTATTGAGTTCTATTGTTTCTGATTTTGAATCTCCTTTGTCTAATCTATTCTATTGACCTATTTCTCTATCTCTCTTTAACTAGTACCAGATAGATAGTTTTGATGATTGCTGCTTAATAATATAATTTGAAGTCATGAAGTGCTTCCCCCTTCATTTTTACTTCTTTTTATAATTTTCCCTTGATATTCTAGACCTTTTTTAAAAAATGAATTTTGTTATTATATTATTGAGCTCTGTAAAGTATTCCCTTGGTAATTTCAGCATTAAAAGTATAAATTACTTTTGGTGGTATTGTCATTTTTATTACATTGGCAAGGCCCAGTCATGAACACTGAACATTCCTCCAGTTACTTGGTTTACTCTTTATTTCTTTAAGTAGTGCTTCATAATTGAATCTCTACAAGTCTTTTGTGTGCTTTAGGCGGTTAACCACTAGATATTTTATGAGTTTTGTCATTTTTGAAATGGGATTTCCCTTTCCGTTATTGTTTATTGTGTTTTGATATTATTCTGTAGAAATGTTGATGATTTTTGAGGATTACTTTTATAGCCTGCAACTTTGCTGAAACTGTTAACCACCTCAATTAGTATTTTTGCTGATTCCCTGAGGTTTTTCAAGTAAACCGTTATATCAGCAAATAGGTATAGTTTTATCTCCTCTTTACCCATCTTTAATTTCTTACTCTTTCTGGTATTGCCAGCATTTCAAGAACAGTGTCAAATAATAGTGGAGAAAGTGGGCATCCTTGTTTCATTCTCGTATTTACTGGGAAAGGTTGTAGTGTGTCCCTGTTGGATATGATACTTGCTTTTGGTTTTAGATAGATGCTTTTTTGTGATACTGAAAAAGTTCTCTCTGTGCCTATATTTAAGGGTTTTTTTTGGTTGTTGTTTCAGCACAAGAGAGTGTTGTACTTTGTCAAAAGTTCTTTCTTTGGCTATTGAAATGAGCATATGATCTTCATTTTTGATATGATTAATTATGTTGTACCCCTGGTGTAAATGCCACTGTGTCATAATGAATGGATAAATTGCTATAATCTCTTTGATAGGATTTTGTTTAAAATTATTAAGACAAGGTTCATTAATGATATTTAGCTGTAGTTTTATTTTTATGTCTTATCTTTCCCTGGCTTAGGTGTTAGGACCATCTTAAAGCCTCTTAAAAGGCTTCTGGTAGGGCTTTCGCTCTATTTTTTAATAATTATTTTTGAAGTATGGGTACTAACTGTTCTTTAAAAAATTGATTGAATTCTTCTGTGAATGGATCAGGACCTGGAGTTTTTAATTTTTTCTTTGATAATTCTTTTACAATTAAATATCTCTTTCTTAGATTGCGGTATTTATGATCTTTATCTGGTTTTCTCATAAATTGAGTATTTTATGCTTTTTAAAGTTATTACTCTATTTCTTTTGTGACCTCAATTTTATTAACATATAACTGTGCATAATATGATCTGATCTTTTTTATTTCTTCTGGTTTTGTTGTGATTTTATCTCATTCATTTGCTGTTTTATTGATTTTCTGTTCTCTTTTTAATCAGATTAAGCTAAAGGTTTATCAACTTCATTAATCTTTTTAAAGAACCAGCTTTTACTTTTATAAGTTATGTGCATTTTTTGTTTCAAGTTTATCTATTTCCCCTGTAGTTTTTAGTATTTCCTTTTTTATACTCATTTTAAATTTATTTGTTGATTTTCTAATTTTTAAAAATGCATATTCATTTCATGAATCTTCCCCTCTTCTGATTTGTTAATGTAGGATTGTAAGAATGTTTCCCTGCAAGGACTACCTTTGCTATATCCCAGTAATTTTGGTATATTATTTCTTCATTTTCATTTTCTTTATATAGTTATTGTTTCTATGAATGTCTTCTTGAATCTCAAATAATGTTTCCTTTTTTAATTTGGATGCTAAGGTATTTGAAGAATATATTTATTCTCGTTTTTCAGTTGTTTCATTTGTGCCTGACTTCATGACCCCATTTGGGGTGTGTTTGACAAAGATCCCTGGAGTGGTTTACTGTTTCCTTCTCCAGCTCATTTTACAGATGAGGAAAATGAGGCAAACAGGAGTAGGTGACGTGCTTGGGGTCATACATCTCCTAAGTGTCTGAGGACATATTTGAACTCAAGAACTGAGTCTTTCTGGCTTTAGGACACCAACTCACTGTCCCAAGCTTATTATAAGTTTATTACAAATATTGGTTTGTTGTGTATGGTTCCTTTCCACATAATGTAGTTTCCCTGTTTATCCCTTTGAAATTTATGAACATTTATCTTTTCTTTGTCTGATAGCATGATGGTAATTCCTTCCTTTTCTATCTCCTCAGTTTTACTTTGTATGTATCTTTGTTTTTAAATTGTGTTACTTATAAGTAGAAGATTATTAAGTTTGTGTTCTTATCTGGTATTTCACTCTTTTTATATTATTGGACTTCTTTTAACATTCTCATTTAACATTTTAAGAGTTAGGTTTATATTTACCTCCATCTGTCTCTGAAATTGGAATTTTTTGTTTTGATTTTTCCTCTTGTAACTGTAAACATAATATTATATTCATTCAGTTACTTTAATCTTTTTTTTTTTAATGTGATCCTCTTTCTGCTGGCTTTCCTCTCACATCTGATCCCTTTTTCGTATTTCTACGTATTTCCTCTTAGTGTTTTGTTTTAGTTCCTTTTCTTCTCTCACTTTTACTGGTTTATATTTTTTCCCCTGTCAGTCAAATTCCACCTACCACTCTCCAACTTTGGCTAGTCCTTCCTGTTCATTGTTTTCTTAAATTGGGGAGGAGGGGTTGGTTCCCCTTTGTGAAAGAATTTTTCTCACTTCATTATCTTCTCTTTCTCCTTACTCTAGATCTCTGATTCATGACCCTCTTTATGACTCTCTGGTCTATTCTTCTTCCAATTAAAACTTCCTAGGTATTCATTCATTAGACACTTTCTGCCACTGTAGGGCTGACTGTCCCTATGGATTACTGTAATGTTAATGGTGGGTAGGATGAAGGGTTAATGATCTTCCCTGCCCATTAATAGGCCTCAGATACCTTTTGTTAATTTCTAATGAGGCCCTGGGTCATGAGGGTCATGCCCTCCAGCTCTGACAAGTGTATATATACTCCCAGATGAGGTTTTACTTTGGGGCTTACTCTTTGGAAGAAAGTTCATGTGCCAGATGAGACTCTGGATAGTTACTAAGGAGCCCTCCTTACCCTCACTCCTCTGGCCCTTTGAAAACCCAGATGTTGGTGCTTCTCCCTCTGGTAACTATGTATGTATATACACAGACAGTTGGATCTGTCTGTTGATCTGTGATGTATGTATTGCTTATGATCAGACAGTTGGAAGCCTTGTCTGTTGGTTTATTTCTGTGCTTGTATTTTCTTTGTTGGTGAATGTAATTAAAGGAGATTGTTGACCCCTGAAAAGTTGCTTTCCTTTTAGAAAAGCTGATCTAAGAACCTATACAGCAGGCCCTCCTGTGTATGCCAGGGTCCTTGCTGTTACAGTTACCCTTTTTCATTGTGTCTTACTCTAAGTAAACTTACTCTAATGTCAGAGGACATTGCCCTATGGTAATACCCCCATTGCTCACTGATATATGTGTGTGTATGTATGTACATACACGCATATATATATATATGTAAGTATATATATGTGTATATGTGTACACATATACATTTGTGTATATGTGAATATACACACACACATTCTTTCTTGTTGACTTTTCCCCCTGTATTAGCCTGGAAATTTTCTTCCTATGTCCATGTATTCCTTCAGGTGCCACTTGTCCCCAGGTAGATTCTTCTGGCACTACATGCCCTGGGCCTCATGCAGTTTAAGGTGTATCTATTTCTCTTCATCCACAGGAGCATTCATTGGTGGAACCTCATCCCACCTCCAAAGTAAGACCTTTTTCCTTTCCCTCCCCGCTTATACTCTCACCCCCGTTCCTCACCCTGTCTCTTTAGTTCTTGTTTCTAAAAATATTTCAAATTCTTCTTTATTATTGAATATCTGTCTTCTGTCCTGTATGGTTAATTTGCAGGATAGCTCACCCTAGGCTGCATACAGAGCTCTGTTACTCTTTGGAATACATTATTCCATGCCCTCCTCCTTTTTCTACTAAGTGCAGAATAGACTTGTGTTATTTGAATGTGTTTTCCTTTGCATTTGAATGCCTTTCTCTTAATAGCTTGCAGAATTTGTTTCTGAATTGCACTATTAAATTTAACCGCTATATGTCTTGGGATTTGTGGCTTTTTTTTCCCTTGAGGCAATCTGTGGATTCTTTTCATTGGAATTTCATTTTCTTTGTTCAGATATTCTAGGGAGGCCTCTTCTATTATTTCCTTCATTATGGTGTTAAATTTTTTGTCCTGTCATGTTCTTCTGGAAACTTAGAATCCTTAGGTTGTCTCTACTTAGCCTGTCTTTGAGATAAGTTTTGCTTATAGAGCTAGAATATTTCCTTGTAATATTTTTGTTTTTTGCTTTTCCTCTTCTGGGTTTTCTTTCACTTACCTTAGGAGTTAGGGTCTTGTTGTTTATCAAAAGCTAAGTATCATTTGTTCCTATATGTTATATGCTTAACAAGTTCTATTTTTTTACTTATTTTTTTTTAAACAGTGTTATAAAGTTTGAGGTGTAATACTGACAGGACCGTTTCCTTTCCATACTTTTTGTGATATCTTTTTTATTTTCTTGAATTTTGTTTCTTCAGATGAATTTCAAATTATTTTTTTCTTTATGAAGGAATGCTTTGGTAGTTTGACTATGACCATTGAATAAATAAATTGATTTAGGTTTTATTGTCATTTTTACATTTTACTTTATTGACTTACTCTTGAGCAATTGATATTTATCCACTTATGTCTTTATGTAATGAGTTTTGTAGTTGTATTTGTAGAGTTCTTGTGTTTTATTTCTCTCATGCATCTAAACTGGATCCCCTGTAGACATCTTAAATTCCACGTCTAAAACTCAGCACATTCTCTTTTCCCCCAAATCCTTCTGTCTTCCTTACTTCCATATTACTATATAGGGTACCGCCATCCTTCCAGTCACCCAGTTTCTAGAAACATAAGACAGCATTTTTGACTCCTCACTCTCTCACACACATTTCCTTCCCACTTCCAGTTGGGTTCTTAATTACTATCAATCCTACCTCTGTAACATCTCTCATGTATGTCCCTTTCTCTCCTGTGATAATTGCCATTGCTCTGGTACATGCCGTCATTACCTCATGCCTGGCATTCAATAGTGATGATTGGTTTTCCTGCCTCAAGTCTGTCCCTACTCCTCCATTGAACTGTCAATTTGATTTTTCTAAAACATAAATTTAACCATATTTCCTCCTCTCCCTCATTCAGTAAACTTTGTGGGCTCCTGATCCTCCATTGAACTGTCAATTTGATTTTTCTAAAACATAAATTTAACCATATTTCCTCTTCTCCCTCATTCAGTAAACTTTGTGGGCTCCTGATCACCTCCAGGATAGAAGATAAAATTTTTGGTTTGGCATTTAAAGCCCTTTATAACCTGACCCTTTCTACCTGAATATCCTTGTTACACTTCACTCCTCCCCTCTGATGTACGTTATGGTCCGGTGACACTGACCACTTTGCTATTCCTCACATAAAATGCTCTGTCTCCTGACTTGAGACATTTTAACCAGCTGTTCCCTTATCTTCATCTCTCTCCTAGCTTTCCTGGCTTCTTTTAAGCCTCAGCTAAAGTCCTACATTTTGAGAAAAAAAAAAAAGCTTTTCCCAGGCCTCCTTAATCTTTATACCTTTCCTCTGATACTATCCTCAATTTATGCTCAGTTTGTATCCAGTTTGTATATAGTTGTTGTATACTGTTTGTATACAGTTTGTTCACTTATTATCTCCTCATTAAGCTGAACTCCTTGAGAACAGGAGCTGTTTTTTGCCTTTCTTTGTATCCCCAGCACTTTGTACAGTGTCTGGCATATAGTGCATGCTTGATAAATTCTAGTTTACAGTTTGCTTCTGTTTGGTCCTTTTTTTTTTTTTTTTGCTCCTCCTCCTTCTACAAAGAAGAACGTAATGAAAGAGTAGGAGTTTGCTAAAGGCTAGTGATCTATAAACAGATGTGATGTTTGTTTCATGGCACCACCCCCCAACCCCACCCCCCCCTTGCCTTGCTTCTGATCACAGTTTTTGACTCTTTACCTTTTCCTTCTTGATCCACCTTTTGAAGTTGGAATTTATTTCACTTTATTCTCTTACTTATTCTGCCCTCCCCCTTAGACCTATCTCTTCTTCTCATTTTCAAATTAAGCTCTTCCTGTGTGTTCAACCTTCTTTTGAATAGTTCAAAAGAAAGTGAAGATGCTTAGAAGCCCTTTCCCTCATGTTTTCAGCTTGACCACATATAGCCCTATTATATGTTAATAAATTCCTTCTCCCCCCACATTTTCTTCTTTATATCCTTTGCTTTTTGTTTTAGCATCTTCAAAACATAATATGACCTTCGCTAGAGTCTCTATCATTCTCATTTAACTTTTTCTATGGTCTTTGAAGACATTAGAGTTCTGAGGAACACGTCTTCTCATCCCTTAATAAATACTAGTTGATTGAAAAAAATCATAAACAGTTTATCATTGTAAAGTTCCCTCCATTTGGTCAAATGTCTTTGGGGAGGAGTCTCTTCCCATATAATTCCCCTTTCCCATCTGATTCCTCGATTTGTTTTTTAGGTTGATTGTTTCTGATAGTAGATATATCACTTTTTCTATATTTTTTCTTTTGCTTTTTTATCCCAATCTTTTGATTTTAATATTTTTAATTGTCCCATAGAGTCATTGCTTTCTGTTTGGCTAATTCTAATTTTGTCATCATCTAGTGTAAGTTATTAATTCTCCTTGTCTTCCCTACTAGTTATGATTTCCTTGAATAATATATTTTGAATCTTGTGTTTCATTTCACTTCTTGTGGCTAGGACATTGTTTTTTCTGAGGCTCCACTTGAGATTTGTGGGGTTATTTTCTTCTTATGTTTACCTCTTGAGTTTCTCCCAGTTCTGTAAAAAGGACTTAGCACTGTGCCTGGCACATAGCAAATACTATATAAATGCCTATTGCCTTCCCTGCCTCCTTTCTGTTTCCTCACCTCCTTAGCAACAGTTTCTGGACTGGTGGTGTTTCTTCTCTTTTGTCAGACTCTTTGACATGTGTGAACATGCATGAGCAGACGTTGCTTAGTTCTGGATTCCTTTTGATGAGTCCTTCTGCAGGAATTGATGGGTTTTAGCTAAATCTCCTGTTGGCTCGACTTCGATTTTGGTCTTGGCTCCTTGCAAAGTCCTGAATCCAGAGTTGAATACACACTTGCTGTGAGCCTGACAGGCCCCAACTAGATGGTGATTATCATTGACAGTTTATTGATAGCAATACCCTAGGTGTTTTTTTCACCAGATTCTGCCTCAGTTCTTTCTTCTCCAATCTTTATTGTAGGTTGCCTGGGTTCTGTGTCAGAAATGAGTCCTGAAAGAAGCACCCAGTTTTGCTGCCAGTTTGGTTCTGTCTTTTTTGTAAGTTTGGGTCAGGCCCTCTCCTGGGCTGTCTCAGCTCTATGCTGGGTACTTGTCTGACCTGATTGCCCTGTGGTCACTGGCCTATTTTCTTGCAAAGCTGTGAGTACAGTCTTCCCTTGCCCAATATTGGGTTGGGCTAGACCTGTTTCCTGCAGTGGTTAGGGCACAGGATGCCTAGCACCGGGCATATTTATATCCCTTGTGGTGGCTGTGGTTTGTTCTGACCTTGTAAGACTTAGTTGCTTTTGGGTTTTGCTTTCTACCTACCCAGGTTTGTTTCTTCTGAGGGCTTCCTTTGGATTCTGGCAGTCTTATATGCAGTTATGGACTAAGTATATCTTTAGCATATTTTTACTAGAGTGCTTGTGAGGACTCTAGGCTCCTTTAGTTTCTAACATGCTGCCAGCTTCCCATGAGTCCTCAAGCCTGTCTTTTAAACACTGTTCTCCCATTGATGGCCATGAGCCACAGAATGCCAAACATCAGAAGAACTGAAGTTGAGAGTCAGCCAGGGGGCTTTTTAGAAGGGCATGGTGGGCACAGAAAGACTGAACAACACTATTTGTTACAAAGGAGAGCTGGTTGGGTTGGAACTGGAGAAAGATGTATTCAGATATAAAGGTGAAGTAAAAACAAAAAGGTATAAATAAAATAAATAAAAAATATATATAGCTTTTGTCTTTCCATAACAACAATTTCTGGATGCCCTTGTCACCTCACCCCAAAATGAACTTCACCATGTAATGAACGAAAATCAAGAAGCAACAAAATCTGTTGTTTGTGATCGATCTCACCTGACATCATGTACAGTATTCTGCCCTAGGAGAGCCTGCCTGTCTGCCCTAAGAATGAAGGCAGATTCGTTAGAGGCGGCTTGGTGGCACAATGGAGGAGCTCTGGGCCTGGAGTCAGGAAAACCTGTGTTCAAATAGAGTCCCGGGTATTGTAATGTGGCTGTGGGACCCTGGGGAAGTCATTTAACTTCTGTTTGTCTTATCTTCCTCAACTGTAAAATGGGGATAATAACACATCCCTCACTGATTGGGAGTGAGGGTCAAATGTGATGTTTGTGAGCCATTTGGCATATTGCCGCCCGTGATCCACACGCTCCAGGCACGTCTTCCCTCCTCTTCCATGACTTCTTCTATAATGCTATCATTTTCTTTGCATTTATATTGTTGTACACTGTTTATGTTCATTTGATTCTGTTTATTTTGCTCTACTTTGATTCATAAAAATATTTCCTTGCTTCTCTGAATTCAGAGAATATTTCCGTATCCTAGTCTATCCCAGTGAGCTATATTTCTTTTATTAACCAGTACAAGTAGTTTGGGTGATTTACTGATTTTTAGTATAATTATAGGTCTGGTAATGCTGGCAATAAATCCTAATTCCTCAAATCCTACTTTTTACTCAGAATTTGAGATTCTAGACCTTTTGTGACTTTATTTTATAGAGCTATGAAATAATACCTTGCAAGTTTGATTGCTATAGCACTAAGAGATTAAATTAATTAGTGTAGTATTGTCATTTTTATTATATTCTGAAGGCCCAGTCTCAAGCTATATGTCAGTCCAGTTTCAGGTATTTAAATCTCCCTTTATTTCTGTATAGAAGCAGTGTGGTTGTGATCATGTTAAACTTTATATTGTTTGATATTTTATTTATGACCCTCCAGTATGGCATTACTTGGGCTAATGCCCTAATGATTATAAAAGTATACAGGCAAAACAGTTGGTGCATTTCCCACTGATAACTGTGTCGGGTGCATAATAAGCCTTGCAGTTTTTTGATTGGATGAATTCTTGATTTGTGGCAAGGGCTTTCCATCATTCCCCTGCTGCTAGTTAATGTTAGATCATCCCACCAGTCTGTGGTCCCCATAAAGAACTCCCTCCACCTGAGCTTCACCCAAGCTTAGTATTAATTAGGGACCCTCAGAACTTTTCCACCACATCTGGGTCTGATGAGGAATGGACCTTTCTATATCTAGCACCAATTACCTGTTCTTCACGAAGCCTATTTTTAAGGTATTTAATCTTCTACCTGACCTTCAGTTTTGAGCATTTTTTCTCCCAGCACACATCCTTTGCCCTCAGGTTGAGGTGATTTCTTGCATGTGGGAAAAAAAAAACTTCTGTTTGTATTGCCATATAGTGTGTATATGCATTTGTCTGCTTGGTGTATCGCATAATGATACAGCTCATGATCATATCCTTTTCCTGGGTACCAGTGTTCTAGAAATCCTGAACCCAGGTATTTGGTTTCACCCAAACTGTGAGGCTAAATAAAGCAGTAGTGTATAGAAAGCTGGCCTCAGAGTGTAGTGCATAAAGAGCTGACATGGCAGACAAGAAGACTTGGAAGACCAAATCTTGCCTTTGACACAAAGTAGCTTTGTGACCTTAGGCAAGTTACTTGACTTCTTACAACCCAGAACAACTCTCTTAACATCATAAAGCACATAGAGATCAAGTGGAGCAAATGATACATGTATCCCCTTTGCAAACATTAGTGCTGTGTGAATGCTGGGTGCATTTATTATTACTGTCATTTCAGGAGCTACCCAAACCAATAAATCACTATTGCAAACCTTACCTTGTTTTCTTTTTGCAAAAAAAAGTGATTTATAATTTTATTTATGTAAATCTTACAGGTATCTTGGTAGGTTAACTCCCAGATATTTTATACATGTCAGTTATTTTGAACGGAATTCCTCTCTCTTTTTTTATTGGTTTTTATTAGTTCTACTTAGAAATGTTGAATATTTTTCTGGATTTATCTTGCTACCTTACTGAAGTTATTTATTATCTTAGGATCTTTGCTGATGCTTTGGATTTTTATAAGTGTACCATTCTTTCATCTACATATCAGGGTAATTATGAGGCCCCTTTGCCAACATTTATATCATGAATTTTGTTATCCTCGCTTATATGTATAGCTAACATTTCTAGAGCTACATAAAATACTAGTAGGAGAGGAGCTATACTTGTTTTATCGCCATGTGTACTAGTTTCTTCATTTCTTCCTGCCATTACTAACCTCTCTCAATCTATAAATCACTTTACATTTATTTGTATGTGTTTTGCATATTATTTTGTACATCTCTCCCAATACAATGTAAGTTCCTTGATTTGAAGAATTGTTCCATGTTTTGGTTTTTGTTTCTCCTGATTTATGAATAGTGCTTTTTAAATAGTAGGTGCTTAATAAATGTTTGTGGATTGATTTATTGAAACAATGCTAACCCTTGACTTTAAATAGATGATTTTGATCATATTAAATCATATGGGCTATATTTTTCAAAGGATTTTTCTATTTCTATTAATTGTATGGTTTTGTTTGTTTGATTAATGATGTCAGGTTATCCTAAAATTCTATGACCTCTACTTTCACTTCACCTTGGCCACATGTAGGTGTGATCACGTGCCAGTTCCCTAGGTCTGGAACCTCCTAGTATTCCACCTTAAACTGCGACTCACTGTCTCAGACCTATTCTTTATTTATTCCTAATTGATTCCCTATCACGCTTTGCAGAGAAGCTGTTCCTAAATTTCTGTGTTTTCCTTAAGCCTCCCACTCCTCTTTCTCCAAGCTTAGGGTCTTGCTTCTTAGCTTTTTTGAGAAAATTAAGCCCATTTGCTTTTACTTCACTCTTCTTCCATTCTCTTTATCACTAAATCCCTTGGACGTTATCTTTCATACTTCCTATTCAACTCAACATGTCTAAAATGGAATTCATTATCTTTCTCCCAGGCCCTTCCCCTTTTCTGCTTCCATTGTCCTTCCAGTCTCCCAGGTTTCAAACTGCAGCATTGCCCTCGACCCCACTTCCCCTCATTTCTTGTATCCAATTTGTTACCCAACAGAGCCATCCCTCCTTTTGCAGAAGCTCTTCCATCTGGCTGCTTCTCTCCTCCATACAGCGGCCACCATCGTTCAGTCTTTTGCCCACATTATTGCAAGAGCCTTCTAACTGGTCTGTTTCAGCTCTCCCTGACTATAATACAACCTACCGTTGCTGCTAAAACTACTTTTCTTAAAAAAATTAATGACATGACTTGACTTTGTTTTGAGTGTGGGTGGGCTGTGCAAGAGGGCAGCTAGGTGGTGCAGTGGATAGAGCACACTGCAGGAGTCAGAAGGACCTGAGTTCAAATTTCACCTCAGACACTTGACACTCACCAGCTGTGTGACCTCAGGCAAGTCACTTAACCCCAGTTACCTCATCCTGGGTCATCTCCAGTCATCCTGATGAATATCCAGTCACTGGATTCGGATGGCTCTCAAGGAGAAGTGAGGCTGGTGACCTGCACAGCCCTTCCTCACTCAAAACAAAGTCAAGTGCAAGTCGTCATTATTTCTGTGATGGCATGGTCTTCCTCAGCAACAAAGGATGAACAAACACTTTTCTTAAGCAGAGATCTGACCATGTGACACCCTCTGCCCTCATCACCACTCAGTTAACTCCCAGGGTGTCCTGTTGCATTTAAAATAATGAATGACCTTCTCTGTTTAACTTTTAAGACCCTAGGCACCCAAGCCTCAACCTGTCTTTCCAACCTCTCTGGATACACTCTCCTTTCATTACTCTTTGACCCACCCTGTCTGGTTTCTCTGTGCTCCTCACTTATGACCCCTCCCTTTTCTGTCTCCTGGTCTCTGCATTGGCCTTCCCACATTCCTACAATACATTCTCTCCTTATTTCTGCCTTATGGAGACTCCTTCTTCCTTTTAAATACAGCTTAAGGAGCTTCTTCTGAATGAAAGCTTTTCCTAAATACTTCAACCTCTCTTTCCCGAAATATCTTGTATTTCATTAATTTGTATGTATTTATATTTATCAGCTTTATATTTTTGCTGTGTGCCTTTATATATGTTATTGTTGGATCCACTATTAAAATGTAAGCTCCTGAGAGTAACTTTTATCTCTTACAGTAGGGCTCTACTTCCAGGCTGGATTGTATATTGTCCCAAACTTTAGGAGTTTTGTGCAACTATTTTTAGAGATAATTCTGGGGACCTGTAAGTTTTCACTTCTTCCAAGATAGTATGGTTTATTCTCTGGACTTTGAGAAACTACACAGACTCTTTTCTCCCTTTAACCCTGTTCCGCTGTAGCCACAAGCTCTTTTTTCTTACTCCTTTACACCTCAGTCTGCTACCCAGGACTGTCACCTGAATCCAAGTATGGACAAAGCTTCCCTAACTGATAAATGGTCAGAGAATATGAACAGGCAGTTTTCAGAGGAAAAAATTAAAGCTATCTATAATCAATTGAAAAAATACTCAACATCACTATTGATTTGAAATATACAAATGGAAACAACTCTGAGATACCACATTACACCTATAAGATTGGTTAACATGATCAAACAGGATGATGATAAATGTTGAAGAAGATGTGGGAGAGTTGGAACACTAATTCATTTTTGGTGGAGCTGTGAGTTGATCCAACCATCCTGGAGAGAAATTTAGAACTGCAAAATTTGGGCTACAAAAATGTGCATATTCTTTGATCCAGCAATATCACTTCTAGGACTGTATCCCCACAAGATCATAAAATAGGAAACAGTCCCACATATACAAAAATATTTATAGCAGCACCCTTTGTGGTGGCCAAAACCAGGAAATCAATGGGATGCCTATCAATTGGGGAATGATTGAATAAATTGTGGTATATGAATGCAATAGAATATTATTGTGCTATAAGAAATGATGAGAAGACTTGATAGACCTGGAAAGACTTATATAAACTGATGCTGAGTGAAAGGAGCAGAACCAGGAGAACTCTGTACACAGTAACAACCACAGTATGTGAGAAATTTTTCTGTTCAACTTAGAACTTCATTGCAATGCAAGAACTTAAACAATTTCCAATGCTCTCTTAAGGCAAAATGTCTTCCACATCCAGAGAAAGAACTATGTATTTCAATTGCAGAATGTAACAGATCATTTTCTTTCATATCACATTTTGTTTTTCTTTATGATTTCTCACATTCATTTAATTCTTCTATGCAAAATGACCAAGGTAAAAATATATTTAATAGAAATATATGTGTAAAACCTATATAAAATTGTATGTCCTCAGCAGGAGTGGGAGGGAGGGGAAAAATCTAAGCTATGTGGAAATGATTGTAGAACACTGAAAGCAAATAAAATAAGCAATTATTAAAAAAAAAATATGAACAAAGCAGCATAGTCCTGCCTCAGTACTAGCAAAGAGCACTCTGTAATCTCCTTTTGACTAATTATTCAACCCCTTTATTGTCCATTGACTCCTGAAGGAGTTTCCAAAGACTGAATGAAAAGTTCAGCCATTTTTTGCCAACTCCATCCCAACCCTCACAGAGCATTCATCTCCACCAATTAAGAGATGGTCCCATATCAGTGGGGCTTGGAACAGGGATTATACCAGAGTTTATATTCTTTGCATTCTTTTCAGATTCCAATAATGACAATCTTTCTTGGACTGGAGGGAGGAACTTGTAGTTATTTCACTTTTCATTTCTTTTATCATTATTCCTTCTGGTTCATTTTTAGAGTTTTTCCCACTAGATATTTTAGACTTCTGGAGGCTCTGTGTGCTGACACCTTTCCTTATTTCCAGCTGGTGACTTCTTTTTTTTTTTTGCTCCATTTTTATTATTATTTATTGTTTGTTTATTTAACTTTTTACATTCATTTTCACAAAATTTTGGGTTCCAAATTTTCTCCCCATTTTCCCCCTCCCCCACCCCAATACACCGAGCATTTTAATTTCCTCTATCACCAATCTGCCCTCTCTTCTGTCATCCCTCCCTTCCCTTACCCCATCTTCTCTTTTGTCCTGTAGGGCCAGATAACTTTCTATTCCCCATTACCTGTATTTCTTAT
>CM053771.1:347619490-347675118 GCA_028658325.1 Potorous gilbertii | reverse complement strand
AGTTTTTTTCCCTTTTCTGGGCATTTTCCCAGCCAGTTACTTGACTTCTGAGAGTCCTCTCCACCCCTGGCCTAGATTCACCCAGCTAGTTGCTTGGGGTCTGAGATTCAAATGCTGCTCCCCAGCCTCAGGGCTTTTGGCGGCAGACCTGATTGCTATTCAATGGGAGCTTATCTGCTGGTGCTCAGGTGGGGGCAGTGCTGCCTCCCAGGCCCAGTTCCCTCTTGGGGTTTATGCAGAGACCTTCCGTAATGGAGCTGCTGCTGAGCTCCTGCCTGCTCTGGGAGCCTCTGGCTGCCTGCTGTCTCTGCCGCTGCCTCCCAAGGGGGCCTGATTCCCGGAGATACCCTGCTCCCCTCTCAGCCTGTCTCTCTCACTGACCTGTGCATCTGTGGGTGGAGGGACCTTCGCGGACACTGGAGATTCTGGTCCCTGAAGCCTGTTTGGATTTGCTTGCTCCTCTCAGTGCCGCATGACCGGGGCAGGGCAGGACAGGGCTCCGCTCACGTCCGGGGTGCAATGGACCTTTGGAGTCGGTTTTTCAGGGCTCTCTGCAAGGAAATCTCCTTCACTGTGTTGCTGCGCGGCTTCCACTGTTCCAGAATTTGTCAGGAGTTCTTTTTAGAGGAAATCCATGGGATGTGGGTTCACAGCTAGCAAATGTGAGTCTTTCTACTCCACCATCTTGTCTCTGCCCCTCCCCCCCCCCCCAGCCGGTGACTTTTAAAAAATTCTCAACATTTAATGGTTGACCCTCAACCCCGGACTCATCCTGTGTACTCTTTGTTCTCTGGCTTTTCTTGACATTCTTTCCTCTTGGTTTTCCTCCCACCTGTTGATCCTTATTGATTACCTTTTCCAATTCCTAGTTTGAGTATTCCCTGTGGCTCTGTTCTAAGCATCTCCAACTCAAAATGTACAGAATAGAATTCATTATTTTTGCCCTCAAACACAGCTTTTTTCTGAACCTTCCTAATTCTCTAATTGGTAGTAAGTTTTTAAAAGTTTATTTATTCTAGTCACCCAGGTTAGCAACCTTGTCCTCAGCTTCTCACACCATCTCACTTTCAGTCAATTGCTAAATCTTAACTGTACCTGCCTCCCCAACATTTCTTGAATCTGCCCCTTCTTGCTACCATAGAACCACTATTACAGGCACTATGCAAAATTTTCTTCAGAATGTTGTTTAATTTTTCTTTATATAAAGAATAGGAATTAGAATCATTGACACACAACAATAAAACTGCTAAATACCTCTAAGATAGGGATTTTTACATTCCCCCACAGAACAGTACTATAGTATTCCTTTGTAAATAGTGGATACATAATAAAATTTTAAGTGAATTATTACAGTCAGCCTCAACATTAAATTTAGTCTTTTTATTCTGTACTTCAAAGTAGCACTGATCATGTTCTTCTCATTTATCTTTTGGAGCAATGTAGCAGTTTTCATTTTACATTTGGATCAATTTAGAGTTCAGATCCTTGACTATGGGATGATTCAGGTCATCAGAGTGATGCTAATATGAAATTCCAAATACAATATTTTTTTACATTTCTTTACACAGAATCAAATGAGAAACTATTAAAATAATCTTCCTGTGTATTTTATACCAGGTCTATCCGGAACTACAGATTACCAATGTCGTGGAAGCTAACCAGCCAGTGACAATTCAGAACTGGTGTAAGAGAGGCCGAAAGCAGTGCAAAAGTTATCCTCACATTGTCATTCCTTACCGATGCTTGGGTGAGTTCATGAGAATGCATGTTTTTCAATATCTCTAATTATTGTTACTTTGGGCAGTTTAACCTCTGTGCTTCTGCATTCCCTCATCTGTAAAATGAGGGAGTTGAACTAAATAGCCTGGAAGATGCTTTCCAGCTCTGAATCTCATGTTATGTGTCATATAACACAAGTGAAATTGAATCCCTTTTAAGCTTCTTGTAAACTTAAAAATAAAGCTTGCAGATTTGTAAGCTTGTAAATTAAGTCAGATTAACAAGAATGACTTAAGTACCTATTGAGTGCCAAAAAAAAAAATAGCCGTTGCTCTGAAGGGGAACCCAGAGTTTAATAAGAGAAGGTTATTGTAAAGTAAGCTTACTGTGAATTCATTCTTTATTTCTGTTCAATGACACACTTTGTTTTTCAACTAATTATTATTAGTTTTGAAGATTCTTTGAAGAAGAAAGAATTTATTAGTTGGATCAATAATAAAGAAGAAAACAGCTAATATTTAACATTTACCAAATGTTTTATATACATTTTCTCCTTTGATCTTCACAACAGACCTAGGAGGTAGGTAGTAATATTATGATCCATACTGTCCGGAGGTAGAATATGAGGTTCTGAGAGGTCAGGTGAGTGCTAAAGTTCACCCAACTAATGAGTGGTAGAGCTGGGACTTACAATCAGGTGAGTTTGCAAGTACAGCTCTCTACTGCAGTGTAATTGCCTCTTAACAAATACCCAGATCATTTGTGTCTGAATTAGACTGTTAAAATCTTCAGTGCAAATTAATTTCCACCTATTCATATTACATGAATACTGTACTATATAATTATTCAAATTACATTTATAGAGAGAGTCTGGATAACTACAATAACCCATATAGTTGTGCCAGTACTGATTTGGGGGGAAGTTCTGTGTGCTTATCAACAACCCATAATACTTTATTTTTCATTGAGTCAGATGCTTAAAACTGGAAAAAAATCCTAATACTTTGCCAGGATGCAAATTCTAGTCTTTTTAAAAAACTGAATTTTTTTTTTAAGTATTGCTGTGGTTTCTCAATATCTTCTTTCCCCTTCTCCTGCCAAATACCTTCCAACAATAGCAAAACAAGTACTTGCCAAAACAAACAGTGCCACATTGATCATGTCTGACAGTGGGTGCCTCATTTTGCACCTGTGGTCCACTACTGACAGGAAAAAGATATGGTTCAACATTCTTTGAGTCAGTTATTTATCTTTCACATTCAGATTGGTTTTACAGATGTTTCCCTTTGTCTTGTGGTAGCAGTTATTAGAATATAGTTGAGTACATGGGGGAGACAGAGGATGCAATTTGGAGTCAGTCGTGTATCTGGAGTTGAAAGGGACCTGAGAAGCCTCCTCTTGTTTTACAGGTGAAGAAACTGAGGCACTGGGAGGTTAGCAGCTTGCTCAAGGTTACACAGTTAGTAAGTGGTGCTTAGGTGGGACTTGAACCCAGATCTTCTGACTTCAGAATTAGTGCTGTTTCTTCTGTGCCACTTAATTCTATTTATTTTATTCTACATCCATGCATATGTCTTCCAGAATTTCTCTGAATGTCTTGTATTCACTTGTTAGAGCAAAATAATTTACCATTTCATTTATTTTGTGTTGTTGTGTTCATCCTTCATTTCTGAAGCAGACCATGACATCAGAGAAATGATGACATGACTTGCACTTGACTTTGTTTTGAGTGAGGGAGGGCTGTGCAAGTTCATTAGCATCACATTCTCCTCCTGATCCATCTGGATCCAGTGACCAGATATTCATCAGGATGACTGGAAAGGGCCTAGGATGCAGTAGAAAACCTTGGCCTTTCTCACCTACGGTCTATTCAGGTAGTCACATAGAGTGAGGTAATGCCCATTCAGAGAATAGGTGTCTTTAAGAAGTAATGAGGGAATGGCCTCTTTAATGAACAAAAGAAAAAATATGTAAGCAAATCAAGCTGAGAGGGAAAGAGCAACAGTTACTGTTGATAATCACTGTGAAGCCATGAGGATCCAGAGAACAGCCATGAAGTAGAGTTTGGGCAGGGATCAGAGAGGGAGGAAGGGAGAGAGACAGACAGACAAACAGACAGACAGAGACAGAGAGAGAGAGAGAGAGAGATCACATTCTACATACATAGCAAAGACTGTTGCCCATCTATAGCTAGGATGTACTGTTGTCAGGTTTGAAGGAGTGCAGAAGAGCCTTTTCTTCCTGCACTCTTCCCCAAAGGAGAAGCAGGAGGTTTCGTCAGAGAGAAAGGAATGCTGGGCTAGAATTACATTTATCTGCTCCGTTAAATGTTGTTAGTCTAGGAGATGTGATTTTAAGTTTCAAGCTAAACTTCTGATTGCTATTCATTAATGGAGAAAGAAGGACCCTAAGCTTTATATCCAAGGCTTGACTTCCTTCCCACCAAATACAAGTACCATAGTGAACACACATGTAGCCAACAGACAGCAAAGAAACTCCATTTATCCAAATCAGCAGCAAAACAAAAATTAGAGAAAGTATATATATGAGAATATATATACCTGATATTATAATCAAAGAGCTCTCCATCAAAGAGCAAGATAACCTAGATCAATCAGGAAAGAAAGTCACAGGACTCATCCAAAGGGCAAGTTCTCTAAGTCTCTGAGAATAGGTACATGTTGAAGACTGTTAGCCTCTTCCCAAGTTTTTTCTTTCTTTACCAACTGGAAGTGAGGGATGGCCTTGTTCATTTTTTTTCTCTTATCCAAAGAGACTGCAGAACCTGAAGACATTCAAGAGACCCCAAGAAGGTAAAAAAACAATCTCTTTTCCCTCCTGCTCACCCCAGCTCTTCCCTGCCCCCTGCCCCACACAGATGTGGGGCATGATCTCATCACTGAGCAGCAAGGTCCATACCAGTGGACATGAGGATGCTAGTTGTATATAATTCCAAAACGTTCTCCAGTATGGCTAGAGTGATTCACTGTTCTACTACTGTTTTAAAGTACTTGTCTTTTCACAACCCCTCTATTATTGACCATTTCAGATTTGATGGTTTATGAAATAAAACCTGAGTTATTTCGGTTTGCACTTATCCTATTATTTCTGATTCAGATAAATTCATATGGCAGTGCACTTTTTCCATTTCTTCAGAATAAAATTTCTGGTTTTGTGACCACTTATCTATTAGGGAATGGCTCCTAGTATTATATATTTTTATAAGTTTCTTTCAGAGGTGGTTTATCAGCTTTTTATCAGTTATTTCAGACTTTCCATCTTAATAAGCCTTCTTCACTGAGGATACTACTGAGAGAAGAGTATCCATCTTTCATCTGGAGCGGTGAAACTTTAGCATGGCACATTATGTTTCTAGCAGTTGTTTGTGCCCCAGAGCAAGTTAAAAAAAATTTTTTTTACTGTTGTTAAAAACACTCTTCAAGCCATTTTACAGCTCCTAGAAATTTAAGAAGGAAAAATATATTTAGAATGTTTATTTTTTTGTATTAACTAGTATTAACTTAGTACTAGCAGGGTTAGTATCTCTAGTTAAGAGTAGAAGTTAAGATTTGAAGTCTGGTTGTTTTCAAATTTAATTTCTGCTTCTGGAATTTTCTCAATCGGAATCCTTCAAGTGGAGAAACAAACAAAAATAAAGCAGTTCTTAGAGGTTATGCCTTAGAATCAACCTTATCCCACCCATACCTCTGTCATGGTCTTTGGAAAATAATTTTCCTTTTCTTACTTTGAGTTAATCTTTTCAAGGACATCTGTAGTGTCCTTTGTTGTAGATGTTTCCTTAATTACAACTACATATCAGTGTACTGGAATGTCTATCATAGGCCAATACAATGTGTATGTAATTAACATGCTACTATTGCCATTTGACACTTTCATTATTAATCTGATGGTTTGTTTAACTAAAGACTTCTACATCTGAGAAGTAAAATTCCTACAGTGGCACAAAAAATAAGAGTATACACAAATATGATTTATTATATTGCCTGGCAAAGACACGAGCTATCAGCAAAAGATCTGGGGAAAAACGATTTGCTAAACTAGCTAACTTAATGCTGATTCTTGATAGACTTTGTCTGGGACCCTATATGCCATACTAAATATCACCAGAGTTAAGTTTGATTAAAATTGGTTTATTCAGCCACAAGCAATGGGGTTTTGTGGACATCACAAATTCAGCATGTCAAAGCCCCTACAAAACCTAACCCTTTGGATTTCTTTATTTTTTCAAGAGTACTACCATCCTTCATGTTCACCCTCAGTCGTGGCTTTGGAGTCAGTCTCAGCTCCTTCCTTTAACTCGACCCACGTCTCCACTCCGTTACCAGACCTGGTTCTACAATATCTTTCACACCCACTATTTCAGGAAGGTCTGTGCTCCATGCTTTACTTCAGTGTCCGCTTTCCTACCTTATCTTCTAGTCTGTTCTGCCACCTTGCTGCTCCAGGATGACCCTTTATTCTCCTGCTTCCCATTTTGGAACCATGATGCATGACCAAATATTCTGCCATTATTTCTGGATGAGGTGCCGCTCTACTCTTCTGTGCCCTCCCTCACTTATATAGTTTGTGTTTCCCAATAGAAAATAAGCTCCTTGAAGTCAAGGACTATCTTTGTTGTTCTATTATAGCCGTATTTGAGTGAACATTTTGTTATTTATTTATTTCTTTCTCTCTATTAACTCGTTCTTATCTTTGCTTTCCTGGACTATTGAGATAGCCTTCTACTTGCTCTTTTCCTTCTCCAGTCTAGCCTTGTCACCACTGTCAGACTGACTTTTCTGAAGTGCTGATTGGCTTATTCAATTCCTCCCAGGACTTCTTTATTGCTTTTAGGATCAAATATATGGAACATATATGTTGCAATTTAAATCCCTTTACAACCTAGTTCCAGCCCACCTTCCCAGGTCTATTTCTGTCCATTCCAGTGAATTAAATTATCACTTCTGTGCTGATGATTCTTAAATCTCCTTATCCAGTCCATACCTCCATGCTGAGCTTCATTCTCACATCTCCATTTGCCTATTGGACAAACTGTTCATCCCCTAGACATGTTAAACTCAACATATCCATTATCTTATTTCTCAACCCTCTTTTCCCCCTTCCAGATTCCACTGTTATGCCTTCTGTCATAGTATATCTTCCATTT
This sequence comes from Potorous gilbertii, assembly GCA_028658325.1. Lineage (NCBI taxonomy): Eukaryota > Metazoa > Chordata > Mammalia > Diprotodontia > Potoroidae > Potorous > Potorous gilbertii. The sequence goes on along the minus strand of CM053771.1, from coordinate 347,668,232 downwards.
GTACTGACTATGTCTTGTTCCAGGAGTTGGGGACTTGTGGCCTCAAGACCACCCTCTAGGTCCCCAAATCCTTGAGGATTTGGTCTGTGAGGTTTGGATTCACTTGAATCCACACTTGAGGACCTAGAGAGCCACATGTGGCCACCTCTGTCAGCTGTTCATGTTTCCTTCCAAAATCTGAGGGCAGCAACTGTCTTTTTGCCTTTCTTTGTAACTCCAGAATCCTAGCACAGAATAGTTGGTTGTTGTCCTTTGTTCTCGAAGAGGACCAAAATGACATCACCATGATAAAGTTAATTTTTATTGTGTCCTACTGTGGCTTCTCAGAATGCTCTGCCACAGGTTGGGCACAAATAGTCCATGTGAATATTTGGGTGGATACTCCAAATTTGTGCCTCCTGCATTTACTTTGTGCTGTCTCAATTCTGCTTAGCTCATAGAGCACAGCACCCTTTCTGATGTGGGCATGCCATTCTGAGCAATCCTCTGCCAGTGTCTCCCATGTTGCACAGTTAAATCCAAAGTTCTTGAGAGAGACCTTGAGAGTATCCTTGTATTGCTTCTTCTGACCACCAAGTGATTGCCTGCCCCATGCAAGTTCTCCATAAAATAGTCTTTTTGGGAAGCGTACATTTTGTATTCAAACAATATGGCCAGCCCATTAGAGTTGCACTCTCTGAAGCTTTGTTTGAATGCGTGGCGGTTTGGTTCAAGCAAGAACCTCAATGTCTGGTACCTTATCCTGCTGGATGATCCTCAGTATCTTCCTAAGACAGTTCAGATGGAAGCGATTCCCTTTCCTGGCATGGTGCTGGTAGGCTGGACATGTTTCACAGGCATACAACAGTGAGATCAGTACAACGGCTCTGTAGAACTTCAGTTTGGTAGTTAATCTAATGCTTTGGAGCTTTGGAGCCTCCCAAACACTGAGCTAGCTCTGGCAATGTGTGTGTCAGCCTCAATGTCAATGTGTACATCCCTGGAAAGCACATTACCAAGGTAAGTGAACTTATCCATAGCATTCAAAAGTTTTCCATTTGTTGTAACTGATGGTTCCACATATGAATGATGTGATGGTGGCTGATGGAGCACCTGTGTTTTCTTGGTGTTAATTAGTACACCAAAATTAGAACAGGCAGCAGAGAATTGATCCACACTTTGTTGCGTCTCAGCTTCAGAGATTGCATTGAGTGCACAATCATCTGCAAACAGAAAATCATGCACCAGCACTCCCTGTACTTTGGTCTTGGCTTGTAGCCTTTTCAAATTGAAGAATTTACCATCACTACCGTAGTAGTCACTCATTGAAAGTATTTGACAACAACATGTTAAAAAGCATGGGAGCAAGCCCTGTTTCACTCCCTTGGTGATGGGAAGGCACAAGAGCATTTATCCACTATCCAGAATCTGGGCAAACATGTTATCATGAAATTGAAGTACAATATTGATGAACTTCTCTGGGCAATCAAATTTTGACATAATTTTCCATAAGCCCTCACGACTAACAGTATCAAAGGCCTTGGTCAGATCTACAAACGTTGTGTACAGACCTCTGTTCTGCTTCTGGCATCTCTCCTGGAGTTGTCAGGTAGGAAATACCATATTGATTATTCTTCAGTCCTTTCTAAAAGCTACGCTGGCTCTCAGGTATACGACCATCTTCCAGGTGAAGGATCAGACTATTAAGGAGGTCTCTAGCAAGAATCTTTCCAGCAGTGACTAAAAGAGAGACCCCTCTGTGATTGTCACAGAACAATCTATTCCCTTTACCTTTATAGAGGCATCCTTGAACTCCTGGGGGAATAACCTCCTCTTGCCATATAACCTGGAGTATTTCAATCGGTTTTGGTCCCCCTACCTTGTAAATCTCAGCTGGAATAGAATCAGCACCAGGTGCTTTGCCACATGAAAGGAGCCTAATGGCCCTCAAAACCTCTCCTTCAGTTGGAAGTTCAGCTAAGGAGGGATTGACTTCAACCCGAGGTAAATGGTCAGTGGCCTCAGAATTGATTGATGATGATCTGTTGAGAACCCTATGGAAGTGTTCAGCCCATCCCTCTAGGATCATATCCTTATCACTAATCAATGTGGCTCCAACAGCACTGAGTAGTTGTGATGCACCATAGGTTTTTGGTCCATAAATAGCTTTCAGGGAATCATAAAAGTGCTTTGGATTGTTACTATCAGCATAAAACTGAATTTCATCTGCCTTCTTACTGAACCAAGAATCCTGCATCTCTCTAAGCTTTTCTTGTACTTTACTTTTGATGGAATTAAATACTGCCTTCTTAGAGGTGGATGAACTATTCTACTGGATAGCACACAGTTGTACTTGACTGATAAGCTGACTGTCTTGAAGGATATCATCATTATCTTCATAGACTTCCTCTGAGGAAGGACCCACTCAGTCATGATTATTTCTGCCTCTGCTGCCCCCTCCTCACACTTCACTCCAAATCTTTTTTGTGTCCCCTCTTCCTATCATAATATAAATTCATCGAGGGCTAGCACCGTCTTTCTTTTGGCCTTCAATATTTCCAGCATTTGTCACGATATCTGGGAAATAATTGGCCCCTAATAAATATCTGTTGACTTGTAAATACATCCTTTAGTCTAATCTTGTCCATCTTCTTCTACAGACGGTGGCAGGTAAAGCTGCAGTTATTCTCATGGTAGTCATTTTTTCTTTGTGTTCATAATGTGTGATCCATACTAATGCTAACTTTTCCATCTTCTTTATTTCACTTTCTGAGAAGTACTTGTGAGCTGGACTTCATTTAGTGTAAATTATTTACCTGTTGATTATAGCTTTAGATCTACAGGGAGAGAGCCTTAGAAGTCCTCTCCCTCATTTGCAAACGAGGAAATTAAAGCTCTGAGAGATGACGCAACGTGACTCAGGTCACACACGTATCAAGTAGCTAAACTCAGTCACTTGATGCCAAGTCTTGAATCTGTTGCGTGGTTCTAGGCAGTTTCCTTTATCCTTGTACTCCATATGTCAATACTGATGTGGTATAGGTCTTTTAGTAATGTAGTAGCATGTTCATCAAGACTTGCTGTTTGTAATATTATCATTTAATACTTATATCCAGTTTTAAAATTCTGTTGTTCGTAGTATTTCTTTCCTTCCTTTCTTTTCAATATTCTCCTGTTGTTGGCATGATGAAAGATGTTAGCTGAGTATGGCTATCCTGAAAAACACTCCAGCAAATAAGAAAAAGAGTACAAAATAGAAAAATGGTTCATTAAATCAAAGATCAAGTTTCATTCATTATGGTATGCCAAAAAGACAGCAATCAGCCTGTGGATGTTCTGGTATAGGGTTATTCAGGTAGCCTATAGGCCATCATAATCTCTGGCAAACAGGGCCTATAGGTAAAGGGATCTTGGGTTCTGACCTGTTGGAGGCACAGAGTGAACTACTTTATGGTATAGTTTGAGATCTGTCCCTACAGATGAATTTTATTATTGTTTTTCTAGATCTACAAAATAATATTTTGATAATTTGATATGATACTGAATAAGTAAATTAATTAGGTAGAATTGTCATATTTGTTATATTGTCCTGACCCACCCATCTGCAACTTACTAGATCTCTCTGTGTTTCAGCCACGTGTTTTGTAGTTTTATTCATCTATTTCTTATATGTGTCTGAGTATATGTAAGCCCAAATATTTTATAGGTTCTATACCAAGTGGAGTTTCTCTTCTCTCTCTCTGCTGGGCTCTGTTGGCTGTGTACAAGAATCCTGAAAATTTTTATGGGTTTATTCTGTGCTCTTCAGCCTTACTGAGATTATCGCTGCAATTACTCTTTGTAGTTGATGCTGAGATTCGATAGTTTTCTGCCTACGTTTATTCCATTGTTTTCTCTTTCTTGCCTTGTTACTAAACTTAGCATTTCTAGCATCCCATTAAATAGAGAGATTATAATGGGTATCCTTAAACCCCAGGTTTTATTTGGAAGACCTCTTACATGTAGCGCTGGCTTTTTATTCTAATGGATACTAGTTACTACATTAAGGAAAAACCCTTTTATTCCTGTGCTTTTTTAAAAAAAATCCTTTTCTCAACATCTGTTCATATGATCAAGTCGTTTTTATGATTCATGTTTTAATATGATTTGCTCCTTTAATAGTCTTCCTTATCAATTCCTATGAATTTTTGGTTTTAAATCCAATATGTTCATATTAGATGATCTTTTTAAATAAGCTGTAGCCTGTTTGCTTAGATTTTACTTAAATTTTTTTGTCTGTCTTCATTAGAGATATTGGCCTATGGTTTTCTTTCTCCGCTTTATAGCAAACCATAGGAAAAAAATTGGAAGTTTTCTTTATTTTCATACTTTTGCAAACATTTAATGTAATATAGGAATGACTTTTTTTAATGTATGTCAGAATTCACTTGTAAATCCAACTATTATTTCCCACTTGACCCTTTGAGATTTCATTTATAGCTTGTGCAATTACTTTAATTTGTTGTTGATACTTTGTTTAAATTGTGTCCAACTTTGTGACCCAATTTGAGGTTTTCTTGGCAAAGACACTACAGTGGTTTGCCATTTCTTTCTCTAGCTAATTTTACAGATGAGGAACTGAGGCAGACAGGGTTAAGTTACTTGCCCAGACATAGCTACATGTCTGAGGTAGGATTTGAACTTATGTCTTCCTGATTCCAAGGCCAGTGCTCTATCCACTGAGCCACCTCAATGCCCCCTTGGTTGTCTATAGGCATTCAGTATTTGTGATCAGTATCTTTTGTTTATATAATGAGCATGCTCATTTAATGTTCTTGTTTTTTATTTCTCTTCTAGATTGTCCTCCCTTCTGTGAAGTTATATTCAAACTCTACTATTCTCCCTTTTGTTTCTTTGGTCAGGCTAGTCATTACACATTCCAGTTTTTGCTTTGTTTATTATTTTTCCTATGTATTCCATCAGCTCTCTCTTATTTCTTTCATTTCTCTCATGAACCACTCAGGAATAGCATGTTGTGTTTCCATATTCTCCCCAAATTCCACAGGATCTTCTGTCTCATCAAGTGGATCACTTTCCTTCATTTTTCAGTATTTATTTGGAGATGCCTGAACTCATTTACTATACCATATTTCCTAATCTGGTTATTGTTTTTCTTACTGATTTATACGTTTGTTTTCAACATCTTTACGTTTTCTTCTTCCCAAAATCTTTGATACCTTCAGTGTCCTGTACCAATTCCTCCTTCCCCCCGAACCTGTAGGTTTTTGCTTTGGAGGGTCTGTGACCTCCTAGTCATCTTTCAGAGCCAGTGCAGATTTCTGCAGTCTAGAGTTGGGATCTCCACAGCATTGGAAAAGGGGGGTGGAAGACCAGGGACCCAGGGGCAGGGCTAGGTTTTGTTGCAAATCTGGGTTTGCTATTGTAGCCTTGTTGCCAGTAGCTTACAAGTTAGAGTAGGAGTGTATAGTGAGTTCATGGTTAGTAAGCCTTAATGCATTTTTAAAAAATATTTTGTTGGTTTCTAGGTGTGTAGGTGTCTGTGACCGTTGAGACAATTGAAGTCACTTTATTTTGGGTGCATAATTGCTATTTTCCAGGGGTTTGAGAGGCAGTGGAAATCAAAGAAAATGTCTACTCCATCTTGTTGCTTACTTTGGATTTTTGAGGATTTTGCAGCCTGTAAGTTTGCTGCTGCTATTATTTCAATGTCATTGCTGATTCCCTACAATTTCCCAAATATACCACACTATCCTCAGATAGGAGGGACAGTTTTCTCTCCTTTGCTTTTCATTATGCTTCTAATTTCTAATATCTTTTAGTTTCTTGTCTTCTCCTACTAATGTTACTAACATTTCCAGATATATATTGAATAATGGTGGGAAGAATGGAATCTTGTCTTCACTCCTATCTCTACTGCAAAAAGTATCCCTGTTGTCTTCGTTGCTTACTTTGGGTTTTAGACAAATACTTTTTATACTTTGTTAAAGGCTTTTTCTTCATGTAGTGAGATGATCATGTGATTTTGGAAGTTTGGGTTTTAATTATTTTAATCAATTATGTTAACCTTTTTCCTTAATGTTGAATCATTCAGGCATCCCTGGCATAAATCACACTTGGTCATAATGAATGATTTTTAGGACAAATGGCTGTAGCCTCTTTGAAAGGCTCTTTTTTTTTGAGTCAGTGCATCCTGGGACATCTCCAGTCATCCTGATGAATATCTGGTCACTGGATTCAGATGGCTCTGGAGAAATGAGGCTGATGACCTTGCACAGCCTTCCCTCACTCAAAACAACGTCATGTGCAAGTCATGTCATCATTTCTCTGAAGGCATGGTCTTCTTTGCAGGGAAGGACAAACAACAATTCATCAATGATATTAACCTATAGTTTTACTTGTGTGTTTTATCTTTCCTTTGTTTAGTTATTAGGACTGTATATGTCATTTAAAAAAAAAGCTTCTGCTAGGGCACTTTCTCAATATTTAAGAATAATGTGTAAAGTATGGGCAGTAATTTTTCTTTAAAAGTTTGATAGAATTCTCCTTTGAGTTCATCAGGACCAGGATTTTTTCTTTGGTGGTTCTGTTGAGGTTTAGGGGTGCTGGGGCCCAGAAATAGTGACATGAACCCTCCCTCAAATGAATTCTACCCAAGCCTTCTTTTAGCCAGAGACAAGGTTTATTAGAACACAGGTCAGGTTTGGCATGATTCTATAAATCCTCACTTTGGTAGACAAGATTCTTTTTGTAGGAGAAAGATCTGGATGAGAGTAGACAGTAGACTGGGGTGACTGGGAGTTAACAGAAAAGGACTGGGTGACCCAGATGAAAGCCAGGGACCTGGACCACAGGGTCAAGGGAGAATGGGGTCTAGATAGGATCTAGGGTAGGAAATAGCCAGGGGTGATCCAGAGGTAATAGACTATAGCTGGGCTAGGTTAGGGGTAACAGAATTGGGAGATTGAGTGTAGGCCAATGAAAGCAAGTTGAGAGGGTTACTGGGATGAGTGGATGCCTCAGCCAAACACCAGAGACTTGACCATGAAGTAAGATTCAAGGAGAGTTCAGGGGAGGGGAGTTTTCAGGACCTGTATTACAACTAATTCTTTTTTCATTTTTCTGAATTTGGGTTACATGAAGTCCTTAATCTAATTGTGTGATATTTTTTTTTTTAATTTTTGAACGTATTCCTCTATTTCTATTGTGTTCTCAGTTTTTTGGCCTCTAACTGAGCACAATTTATTCTGATTATTCTTTTTATTTTGTCTTTTTTTATTGATTTTACCTTGCTCTTTTGTTATTGGATTTGTTTTTTTTCTTGCCATCTTTTTAATTAAGTTAGCTAAGGGTTTTTCAGTTTCATTAATCTTTTCTAAGAACAGGGTTTTCATTTTATTTACCATCTTTATGGTTTTAAACTTTTTTTCCCAATTTATCTATTTCTCTTCTAATGCTTAACATCTCTTTTTGTTCTTATTTTAGGCTCATTTATTGGCTTTTAAATTTTTTTAATATACGTATTAATTCATATAAGTTTATTAATCTCCTTTATTTGCATTTTGTTAATATATATTTGTAAGGAAGCGATTTTTACCTTCAAGACAGTTTTACCTGTCACCTAGAAATTTTGGTATATTGTTTCATCATCATTTCCTTTCACATAATTATGAACTTTTTCTATGGTTTGTTCTTTGACTTAATTATTATTTAGAATTCCATTGTTAAGTCTCCATTTGGGTCTGGAGCTTTTGTTTATGGTTATTAGACTAAAAACTATTTTTGATTGTTTTATGGTTATGAGTGTCACAAAATAGTTTTTAAAAAGACATTTATAATCCCATATTACCTTCAGTGTCATAAAAGTTGAACAAACTTAGTTAAGTGGAGTCATAATCTAGTTAATCTGACTCTATAGGTAAATTTAATCAGGTTACAGATTTAAAACTCCATTCATCAGAAACATTTTCATCCTGGATCTTAGATTTCCTATGTAGCCACTTGATCCTTGGAAATCTTTTCCCTTGGTGACTTTGAACTAGGCCTTCTTATACCCAGGGCTTCTCTAGATTGATGTTCTCCTAATAATGCAGTTTACTAAGGCCTACTTCATAAAACCTCTTACATTTAGTCTTTCAGTATCTTGAAAACTAGCTCAAACCTTACGGAGCTAACTTGTCCTGTCATTGGTCTTAAGAGAAATATTTGAAAGCCACACACACACACACACACACACACACACACACACACACACACACACACGTGCGCGCGCATGCACGCGCATGCGTGTGTTGTTGCTTTCTCAAAGTGAAGTTTATTCCATTAAAATTTAAAACTTTTAAATTTTGTCAAAACACATCTTTGTCCTAATTTCCTATCCCCACTTTGAGGTTTTGTGTGTGTGTATATGTACACACACACACACATATATATATATATATATATAAAGTGTGTATATATATAATCATATTCAGAAAGAAAAAGATACTTAAAGAGCTAAATCTTACAAATGAATATATAACTGTTAATGATCACAAGTACAGAATAGAAAATTAAAAACAGTAATATCTTTTATACTTCATCCCATCATAGTAAATTAAATATTGAGTATTGCAACAAGATTATATATGTGTATATATAATGTATGTATATAAAATATATGTGTGTGTATGTATGAATATTAACAAACCTTCAAAATTTGAGTTGGTATAGAAATTTTCTGTGAAAGAAAGGAAGGACAGGTTTATAACAATATCAAAACTGTTTCTTCAAGGGCACAGAATGAATTAACATACACATAAGATAAAGCTTCCTTAGTTTTGTTTGATTTTGAGTAAGAGTCATAGTTGACCTTTATTTTGGAACAGCTGATCCTGCAACAAAGTTCAACATTATCTGTAGGGTATCATAGCCAGGCTCAGAATTAACCAGGTGGGAAAATTTCCAGTTCAGAAAGGAAATAGTATGATGGAGAAACTGAATCAACAGGATCCTACCATGATAGATAGAGAGTTCTCCTCTCAACCTTTCCATGCACAATCATGTACTTATATCAGTTCTTAGATCATACTCCCTTTAAGAAGCATATGGCTTCACTTAAATGGTTGATTTTTGACTTAATGACATCATACCTGAAATCAAAACTCAGAACAATATCAGTTTATAGTCCCAAGAAATTTTACCTCAAATAGCAAGTTTCCTTAATCACAGCTTAGGGCTGGTTACAGCTATTATTTGCTTCATTTTGTTTCAGTAGCTGTTAACAATAAGCAGAGATAAGGCCTTATCTTATTCATCCTTGCAGTATTTACTTTTCCATATTAGGTGAATGGCAGTTTGTTGTATGGTTAGGTAGTGTTTTACATAATTACCTTTGAACTAAAAAAGTTTTAAGTCCAGTCAGGAAAAAAAAGTCATAAAAAGTGCACAATTTTTAGGTGAAGTAGAATTCATTTTTGGTTCCCTTGTAGGATGCAAAGGCTACTTGGAACACTTGAAACAGAGGATTATAATTTTAATCATAAAAATCTTAAGTGTTATTAGTATACATGGGAAAGGCTTCTTAAAAAGGATAAAAAATTGCAAAAACATCAGTAGGCCTTCAAGAATATTTTTTTCTAATAGAGAGGTAAAAATGGAACAAATTTATCAGATGATACTGTGGAACAATTATTTAGAAAATAGTTATCTACTGGGTTCAGCAGCCTAAAGTCAGAAGACAGAGCAGGTAGTACCTCAAAATTTCTTCCAGCCTTTGTAACTCTTCAGTTCAAAAGTCTACTATAGTGTAGAATTAAAGCTTTCGTTTTTGCCTTTTTTTTTCAGTTGGTGAGTTTGTAAGTGATGCTCTTTTAGTGCCAGACAAATGCAAATTCTTGCACCAGGAAAGGATGGATATATGTGAAACTCATCTCCACTGGCATACTGTTGCTAAAGAGGTAAAAATGTGTGAATTTTTTTCTTTTTTCAAGTTGTAAGATTTGTTTGGCATGTTAATATACATGTGTGCGGGTATACATATGTACATATGTGTATATATGTGGTATCTAATGATATTCTAGAAAATATTCAGAAGAAATAGCTATATTTTAAAAATTTCCATGGATAGTAAATAATTTGTGGGAAATTGGACACAATTTATTGCGTTGCATATCTAAAGTGATATGTATTTGAAATAAAAGCTGTAATCTGAAGTTTACTGTTGCTTACTAAGCTTAATGATTTAAAATATTTTTCAAAGTTTTTACTTCACCTTTCATTTTTTAGATAAAGTACCTTTAATTTAATTACCATATTTTTGCTGAGACAGTGGTGTTTTGTTTTGTTTTGTTTTAACAAATTGAGATCCATCAGCTACTGTTATCAGATCATTGAGAGAAGACAAAATTAAATCCAGTTTTTTAGTTATATGTTAAAATTTCAGTGTACTATACTGTGCTACCATTCTGCCTCTTTGTAGGTGTCCTAGGAAATGCTTTCAGAGTACAAACATGGCAGATATTCTGGCATAAGAAGGTGATAGGTTAGAAACCATTTGAAGGTTTAAGGTATAATTTCATAGATCACTATCACTGTGATCTTCAACTTGTAACAACTAAAAGATTTATATTCCTTACATTTCCATCACTTTTGCTGTAGAACTGATCCTTTGAGGTGAATGAATTCAAAAGATCAAAGAAGACATGATCTATGCAAGATTGGAATGGTAGATGCAGATGGAGTCTTCATAATTTTCTAACCACATTTACTGAGTGAAGCTGACACTTGTCACATGTATGCCTTTTACAACATGTGCATATGTATCTCTCTTAGCACTTAGAGCAATACTTTAGCTCTGAGTCACTGGGTAAAGCTCTAACTCTCAGTACTGCTACTTCATTCCCAGTGTTATTGCTTCTCTATTGATTAAAATATTTACGGAAGAAAGATTACAAAAACAATTTTTTTGCTGGGAAAAAACAAAGATAGTAGAAAAGTTATTATTATTCAGAAAAAGATCAAATAAATACCATTTTAGAATTCTTGTAAATAGGGGTTTCTTCCCTTCAATATATAGGTGAAACTCTGTTTTCCACAGTAGCCCTGTAAAGACATGTGCGAATTGATTTTTTAAAATAATCATAGGTTTATGAAATACTAAAGATAGGTGGGGTCCTAGAGACCATCTGGTCCAGGAGTTCTAAACCTAGTAACCTTGAACTTTTAAAAAATATATTATTTCGATAACTGTTGGAATGTAATTGGTTTTCTTTGCAGTCCTGTCTTTTATTTTTTTTTTGTATTTGAAAAGATGAATCTGAGAAAGGGGTCCATAGTCTTCATTAGCCTAACAGAGGGGTCCATGACCCAAAAAAGTTTAAGAACCCCTTGTCTTGTCTAGTCTCCTCATTTTATGGATAAGGGAACTGAGATCCAGTGGGTCACTAGTGTGACGCACTAGTTTGTGTCACAGCTGAAACTATAATCCTCACAATTAAGAAATTGAAGGGAACTCATTCTCATAGAAATCCTTCCTAAAGTGTTATTTTGTAAATAACATCTTCCACATTTATCTATTTTAATACTGTAGCTTTTTATATGGGATATTTTTACTGAGACTTATCTCTCTATTGGTCATACTTCATTGGTTATGTCAATATTTGACGTTTTTTTCTTTGTTCCTCTTACTCTTTAAATTTTTTTTTTAGACTTGTAGTGAAAAGAGCATGAATCTGCATAACTATGGTATGTTGCTGCCTTGTGGAATTGACAAGTTCCGTGGTGTAGAGTTTGTTTGTTGCCCATTAGCTGATGAAAATGACAACGTTGATTCTGCCGATGCAGAAGATGATGATTCTGAAGTTTGGTGGGGAGGTGCAGATGCAGATTATGCTGATGGAAGGTAAGAGTATGCAATTTTAATCCCACCTGAGTGCTTCACTTTGATTTACTGAAAATATGTTCCAATCTCATATAAGTAGAATACAAAACAAGAAATTTTTATCTCTTCTTAATTCATTAAAATGTTCCTAAAAGAAATACATTTTCCCAATGACATTTTAAAAAATGAAATGTATAATTTTTAAAAATGTTTTTAACGATGTCTTTTGCTACATTACCAGTTTCAAAAGTGACTTTTCCCTACCCTCTTTAGCGACATCCCATATAATCGGTAGTATTTCTTTAAAAAATAAAGAAAAGAAAAAATTTGCTTACTCACTGATATGTCAAAAAACTCAGAAAATATTTTCGGGATGCAATATCTGTGGACTTCTCACCTCTGCAAAGGGATGGGGTGGGAGTATTTTCTCATATCCTTTCTTTCAAATCATACTTCTTTATAATTTTTCAGTAGTCAGATTTGATTTGTGTATGTGTTTCTTTCCATTTGTATTGTTAATAATCACTGTGTATGTATAGGCTATACATACTTCACTCTGTATCTGGTCATGTAGATCTTTCTATGCTTTTGTATTCATTAAAAAACACATCATTTCTTACAAGCATAGTAATGTGAATGTATTCCCATTGCATTCATGTACCACAGTTTGTTTAATCATTCTCCAATCAATAGACATTTACTCTATTTCCAATTCTTTGCTATCCCAAAAATGTTGCTTTAAATATTTTGGTGTATGTAGGAACTTCTTCCTTGAGGAATAAACTGAGTAATGGGATCTCTGGGTGAAAGCATAAGGCTATTTTAATTACTTTAGTTCCAAAATACTTTGTAAAATGGTTTTTATCAGTTCACAGCTCTACCAACAATTCAACAGTGTATCCAATTTCCTACAACCCCTCTAACATTGAGTATTGCTGTCTTCTTGTCATTTTTGCCAGTCGACCAAGTAAGAAATAAAATATGAGGAATGTTTTGTTTGCTTTTTTCTTATTAGTATTTCTGAGCATTTTTTCATGTGACTGTTAATGGTTCACAGATCTTTTGTATACATGTGTATATGTGTGTATACATGTGTATATGTGCATACATGTGTATGTGTATGTGTGTATATGTATATAATTGTTTATATGTTGTGAATATCAAACCCTTATCAGAGAAATTTGATACAGAGATTTTTTTCCCCCCATTTGATCACTTCTAACTGAGATGCATTAATTTTTATTTTTGCAGAAGCTTTTCAATTTAAGGTAATCAAATTTATTTATTTTATCTTGTGTACCTGCTTCTTTGTCTTGTTTGGGTAAGAATACATCTCCTACCCATGATTTTAACAGTTATATGCTATGCTTCTCTTTTAATTTTTTTAATAGTATAATCTTTAACATTAAGGTCATATGTTCATTTAGAGTCTGTTGTGAAATTCTGTGTAAAACATTGGTCTAAATTTCATTTTTATTAAAATGCTTTTCAGTTTTCTTAGCAGTTTTGGGAATATGTGGAATTTTTTCCCAAGTAATTTGTTTTGTTTTCTAGTTTATTGAATTACGAGGGTTTTCTAGTTTATTGAATACGAGGATACTGAGTACCATTGTTTCAGTTTTCCCTTGTGTAGTCTACTCCATTGATCTGATTTTCTTTTTTAACCAGTACTTGATGGTTTTAAAGACTTCTGATTTGTATTATATTAGATTATAAATATTATATTTATTAAATTAGAATATATTATTGTATTATATTTTATGTCTATCATATATATTTAATTATATCACATATTACATGTATATTATATACTGATTTTAATAAATTTTCTACTTTTATATATTTATTACATATTATATATAAATAATTATTTGTTTATATAGTATTTTATTATATTTTATATGCTACTGATATTTATTATATATTATTTTTGTCATTTATTATATTATAAATTTTAATTATTATTATATTGTTTCTATTATGTTTATTATATCATGCTGATTTTATTATATTAATATATTATCTTGTGTATTTATTATTTTCTATTTCCTCTTTTCTTACCTATTTTCATTATTTTCTGTTACTTTATCAATTACTATGAAGTACACTTTTGAGAATTTAATTGATATGACATTAAAAATATAAATTAACATTGATAGTATTGTCATTTTTATCATATTAGTATGCTTCAATCATGAGCACTGAGTATTGAAGTTCATTATTTCTTTAAGGAGCAGTTTGCAGTTGAAGCTTAGCCAGTATTTTGTGTACTTTGGTAGATTGATTCCCCAGATACATTTTGTATTTTGTAGTTATTTGGAATAAAATTTCTCTTCCTATTATTGCCTTTTGAATTTTTGAAAATTATTATTTTAATGCTGTTAATTTTTGAAGGTTTGTTTTGCAGCCTAAAACTTTGCTGAAGTCAATTGCATCAGTATCTTTACTGATTCTCTAGTATTTTCCAAGTAAACCATCATGTCAGCAAATAGGAATACTTTCATCTCTTCTTTATCTTTTTTGCCTTTAATTTCTTTCTTTTGTCATAGTACTAGTCTGTCCAGAATTATATTAAAAAATAATGGAGAGAGTACACATCTTTGCTTTACTCCCATATTTATTAGAACTTCTCCATTGCAACATTATGCTTGCTTTTTCGATGGATACTTTTTATGCTCTTAACAAAATGTTCCTCTATATGCCTATAACTTTGTAGCATGTTTTTCAGAGAGATGGTACAGAGTACTGGTCCTGGAAGACTTGAATTAAAATCTGACCTTAAATACTTAACTAGCTTGTGTGACCCTGAGCAAGTTGCTTAACTTCTGTTTGCCTCAGTTTCTTTATCTGTAAAATGGGATTAATAATAATATAAGAACCAAATGAAAGATTTGTAAAGTGCTTAGCAGAGTGCCTGGCACATAGTAAATTATAAATTCTAGCTATTATTAGTAACAAATATAATTGCTGTAATTTTAGCACAAGTGTTATACTTGGTTAAAGATGTTTTTTCTGTACTTATTGAGATTATCATGTCATTTGGGAATATTTTGGCTAGTATGTTAATGATAAACCATCAATATAACCATTGTTTTTCTGAAATCTGCCTGCTCGTTATGGCACAGCAGTATTCCATTACATTCATATACCACAATTTGTTCAGTTGTTCCCTAATGATGAGCATTTCCCTTGATTTCCAGTTCTTTGCACCACAAAAAGAACGGCTATGAATATTTTTGTACATAGAGGCCTTTTTCCATTTTTTATGATCTCTTTGAGATAAAGATCTAGTAATAGTATGACTGGATCAAAGAGTTCTTTTGCCTCATTTCAATGCCTCCCTTTACCTCTTCGCTCATTTTCATTTAAGCTTTCTTCTTCCTGGGAGATATTTTTCTTTCTTTGTTAACTGTTGATTTAATTAGGATAGATAGCATATTCTCTTCTGTCTTCCTCACCTTACCACTTTATGTGTAATTTAGTCTCATAAAAGAAATTGATTTACCTCCAGGTCTATAATGCTTCAAATCTGTCTCTCCACCATCATTTCTATTTGACTTTCTTTTCTCCTCCATGTTCTTGTGTACATTTGGAAAGAAATCTCTTAATGGTCTCTCTTGTTATTTTGTTGTTGGTGTTATTCTTGGTTGTATTTGTTTACCCTTCTTTTATCTGGAGGATAAGAGAAGCAAATGATTTCTTTAGATTTGTTTTTTTTTCTGGGAATGCTTCTTGAAGGTCTTCCTCAAGAAGGAGGTTTCTTGAAAGCCTGTTTTCTTGAATATACATTTTTTTTCACTTAAGCTGAGACTTGCAGGATAGCTTACCTTGTGCTGCATGTTGAGCTCCTTTTACTCTTTGAAACGTATTCTTTCCTTCCTTTAGATTCGCAGAATAGTCTTGTGTTATTTGAATTTCCATTCCTTTATATTTCAAGATCTTTCTCCTAGTTGCTTGCTGACCTTGTTACTTTTCAATGAAATTATTAAATGTAACCATTATATATCTTGGAGTTTTTTCTAACAGTGATGTAGGGATTCTTTCAGTTGACACTTGGTTTTCAAAAATAGCATACATGTAATTGATGTAAATAAATTTTTATTAAGCTCTTGCTGTAGGTGATTGGCATTGTGATAAATTTGGGGAATATAAATATAAAGGCAAAATGATTCCTGCCCTCAGGGAGCTTACATTCTGCTGTTTACATGTGATTTGTGATATACTGTCAAACTCATTAGCAACTGTAGAACATGGTCATAAAAGTCAGTTTGGTATAGCAAAGTGCTAGACGTGGAGTCAGCAACGTCTGGTTTCTAATCCTGCCTCTTACACCTACTGTTTATTTAATCATAGAGAAGTTAACTTAAGTGACCCTGGATTCTTGAAAGCAGAAGACTATAATGTCTTGATTTTACTGTTATGAAAATTATCCAAGGGGTCCTTTGATTACTAAGTGTGGCCATAAGCATGATGGAAAAATGAAATTTTTCAGAAAACAGGAGAGGAGGACATATAAGGGGGAACAAGTAACAGGGGGGAGATACAGACATCTGCCACCTAGTCAGAGCAGGAGCTATAGCCTTTTTCCTAGTCTTGATTTGGGGAGGGGGTTGTGTCCTTCAAACTTCCAGGAACAATGTCTGGAAATTCAAAATAGAGATGGGAGCAGCATTCTTTTCCTATCATAGTGTGGGCAAGAAGGCTGAGCCAGAGTTTCTTTCCCATCATACTCTTTCTTCTGTCACAGTGACAGCAAGAGGCTTGAGCTAGAAATTGTCTTGCCGCTGTCCTTTCTTTGGTTGCAGATCACATGTGCAGCTCTGACCTCCTTCTCTTTTATCTTGGTTTTCCCTTCTTTTTTCCTTCTCTTTTATGTAAGTTTTCTGACAGATATTTTCACAGGCAGATACACGTATTGAGAGACATTGAATAATAATTATTAGTATTGTAAATCATAGGATTTTCAAAACTTCTTTTATCTAACCTTACCCTGGCAACCAACCCCAGATAACCCAGTCACATATAGTTTCATGTTTAATTCCTTCCAGGTCTTTCTCTAACTTTCTAGTGCAATTCAGGTGCTGGGAAACAGTCAGGGTTTGGTCAAACACACATGTGCAGCACTCAGTGAATGCTCATTTAAATAGCAGATTTCTTATTCTGTCATCTTGGATTTCACTATTTCCTCCATCTGCTGTGGGAAATATTTTTGCTTGGAAATTCTAGAATCCAGGTGTCTGTACTTGACCACAATCCACAAATTGTCCAATTTGCTTCACTCAAACTCAGAGACTCATGTTTTTAATAGTATATCTGTGTCTTTGAAACCTTCAACAATTTTTCCTGCCTTTTCTAAAACATATTTCCCACTGAAAGTTTAATCAGAGGGTTAGTGGAAGTCCCAGTTTATTGAGGTGAGTTTAGCATCAGAACTGCAGTAACTACTGACACTGAGGTGAGCTAATTTAGGTATGAAGCTTCAGCAGTTAACGTATACTTACATAATATGTTGGTTTCCAAGATTCCTTCCTGGGGTCAAGGATATTACCTTTTGACTGTCATTATGGTTTCTACATTTTTTTCAGTGTTTAACCATACCAGAATTTCCATATCGGCAGTATGTTAGATCAGGAATAATTAAACTTCTAAATACACAGACATTTGCCACCAATTAGAATGACTAGAATTTAGCTGTAGTTATCAAACCTGAGGAATCCTGTAATGATTGCCAATTCAGATTTATGTAAGCGCTGACAATTCAAAGCAGGATTGAGATTTATCTTTTAAAATAAATTTAAAATTTTCTTTTTATGTCTTTCAAATTTCCCTTTGTATTCCTCCTTCTCTTTTCTTGTTTTCCCCCTCAGAGAGCCAACCCATAAAATGAAGAATAATTTTTCAAAGAGAGACTTCAAAACATTTTCTAAAATCAGTCTCATTTAAGAACTCCAAAAATAAGATACAAATTCATTCATTTATATAAACATCCATTTAGGCATCCTGCACATATGTAAGTGCTTTGGATGCCTAGTCCACTTGATGTTTATATATATTATCTTCGTATCATGCAGAAAGATGTGATATTATATAGACCTAATCTTGTACGTAAATATATAACCATTAAGAAGTGGATGGCAAGGCTAGGAATTGATTTGTCCTAGTTGTTTAGCTCTCATTTCTTCCCCTACTGTTTTCTTCTCCTGACTATCTTTATTTCTTCAACTAAACCTCATAAAGTGGATTAACTAGTCCTAATTAATTCTTGTCTCAACTGACTTCTTGTCTTGTCTATATAAATAAACTTAAGTACTGGCATATCATTCAGGGTAAATCCAATACTGGTGCAAAAGATGTAAAAGAGTGTTTTTTACTGTGTGGCCGTTACACTGCCTGATAGAAGTCAGTAATCTAAAATATATGTAATGTTTATGTAATGTGTGCTCTATGAATTAAAAATAAAAACTACTTCCTCTCATGGTGCTTTTATTTCACATCTTTTGGCAAAGATCCAGTGTTAAAATAGGAGCAAAATGAAAGTTGTTGCATTTTAAAACCAAAAAAGGCGTATCTTAAAATTTTCCATCCAATTTTTCCACCATATAAAACTTGGCATTTTACATCAGGTTCTAAAGCTGTATGAAAGAATCTTTTTTTAAACTTTTATCTTTTGTTATCTCATTTTCCACATTTCCTTCTGTAGCCCTCCTCTTCCTTCTCCCAGAGTCAGACCGTATAACAACAATGAAAAAAGGAAGAGAAAAAAAATCAGCAAAACTGATCATGAAATTAAGAAATATGAAAATATATTCATTGTTCCATATGGACTTTCCACCTCTTCAGAAAGTTGGGAGAGTCATCATCTCTTGTGGTCTGGTTAAAACTATTTTTCTCCTTCCTGAGGTCATTAGTAATATCAATCTTTTTTTCCTGTTCAGCTTTCTGAAACTTTCTCCTTTGGTAGCAGATTCTCCAGGGACTGATTTTCCAAACTGTCTCAGCCTTTTCTCACGTTGGAGAACTCATGTTTTCATGGCTCAGACTAAGTGACTCCTAGGGTCCAGAACTGGCCCAACCTTCCCTTCAGACCTGTCCGGTCACCCAGCCATGCTGGCATCACTCCCTGCTTCCTTTCATTCTCCGTCTTCTGACTAAGAGCTACTGATTAGCCTTCCTGTGCTTCCTTTTGCACATGTGGGTGGGCAGAGTTGGTTTTCTGCTGGTTGCCACAGAATGGTGGGGTGAGGGCGGGGCAGGTGTGCTGGCAGGATCTGAAGCAGCAACAAGGAAACTGCTGTTTGTAAAAGCTCTTAGTGCCTGGCATGGAGTAGGCACTATATAAACATTTCCTTTCCCCTCTGTTTCCATCCTTTCCCTTCCCTTCCCTTCATTCTGTCAGAAAGTATCCATTAAGCACCACTATGTGGTGTATATACTGTACTAGGTGACAAACAGAGAAATAATCTGCCCTCCCAGAGCTGGTGCTTCATTATGGAGAAACAGCATATACATACATAAGTTTATACGAATCTAGCACTCCACTCTGGCCTTGCTCCTCAGATCTGCACTCACACTCAAGGTCCCAACTAAAATCTCACCTCCTACAGGAGGAAATCCCTAACTTCTCTTAATTCCCATGCCTTCCCTATTTTAATTATTTCCTTCTTATTCTACATATAGCTTACTTTGCTTATGGTAGCCTTCTCTGATCCCAGTACTCTCCATACCTTTCTGAAAACCTTTACATTTTATTTTGGATTATGATTTTTTGACTTTTTCTTACTCCTTTTTTTTTAATTGGTTATGTGAGATAGGAAGTGTTTGTACTTAGAAGACCTGGTTAATCCTTCTTGGCTGGTCCCCGGTGTGGTGTGAGCCTCCTTTTCCCCAACCCCCATCCTTTTATTCTATCCTCCCTCTACTCATCTGGTGTGGCTTTCTTCTCTGGTCTCTATCTTGGGGTATAGCTTTCACTTATCCTTTCCCTGAGTAACAAAAGGCCTAAAGTTACTTGAGGTAACTGTCCTCAGAAAGAAGGGACTTCAGCTTTCTCTTCCTTTTCTATATTTGTGCTGCTTTAAGCTTAGCCTGTACCTTCATAATGGATAAAGAGCCTTGATTTGTATGATCTTTCCCTCGTTAGGAGGGAGTTCTGAAATATGAATCAATAATAACTCATTCTGTTTAGTTACAAATCTATAGTTATCAATATGAACAGATACATTAGTTTAGAGAAATCGGTTTGCTTGAAATGAAGCCTGCCTCTCTATCCCCAACCCCTCCCCAAAAAGGGAATTTCTCAAAAAACAGAGGTCAAGAATGCTGGAGTAAAGCACAATAGTGAAAGTGAGGGGGAAGTTGTCTATCATCAGTTTGGGTTTTGGCAACATGGATAGTTCCACAAGTCTCTTTTTCCTTTAGCCACTCTGTTCCTTGACAGTAACCAGAAGTAACAGTAGTTTGGAGAGTTTCTCTCTCTCCCCTCTTCACTAGTGGTCTTTCTAACCTCATAGAATGCCAAGAGATCTCTTTTCTCTCTCCTTCCATTAAGAATGTAGAAGGGCTCAGTCTGCTTGGGTCTCAGGCGATAACTTCTGATTATTGAGCTCCAGCATCCCAGGATACCTTTAACTAGTAAAGTCTTTAAGGAAAAGTCCCTAATCTCATTTACCTTTGTATCTCCACAGTGTCATGCATATAGTAAATGTCCAGTAAATGTTTGTTGGTATGTAAATTTGCATGTATAAATTTGTAGGGGTTTTAGAGGTGACATATTCATATATTAATGACTATCATGTACATATTTTAGAGTCTACTTCTGCCTTATTCTGTGCTGCCTCATCAGGACTACTGCTTCCTTCTATATCCACCATGGTACCAAGCCCAGTGTTTTCTAGACAGATAATAAGCACTTCTTTCCCTCTTGGACCTGTGATTTTATTGATATAGGAAGGGAGCTCTCACCAAAGCAGGATGGCATCTACTTTTCAACTTAGAATGTTTTCTGGGAGCACTGAGGAGTTAATATACTTCTCCAGGGTCACAACAGCAGCTGTGTCAGTGGTGGTACTTGAATTCAGGTCTTCCTGATTCTGAGGTGAGCTGTGTATCCGCCATGCCATTTAAAAGGTAATTATAAATAAGTTTGTTCTTTGTTACAGACATTCAGATGATAGATTGAACAGTAAGGGTTTTCAAACCACATTTTTCAGGAATTCGAACCTTTCACCTCTCTCAGAAATGAATACTCCATGCAGGCTTTCCTACCTCACTTTTAAATATAATGCCTAAAACCATCCCCTCCAGAGATTCTAATATTTTGATAATATGTTGGGCCTGAATATATTCTTTATATCCAGCAGAATCCCAGAATCTGCCAACCTGGATTTCTGGCTGTTCTCTGAATTTGTCTTACTTTCTCACACCTAAATGCATACATTGAAGTCCCACTAAGGTTGGAGTGTGTATTGTCCTTTTCTCCACCAGTCAAAAATCATTTTCTTCCTTTCAGACTTAACTCAAACACTGTGCCCTCTGTGGGTCTACTAGCTTCCCAAGTTTTCCAAGAGTCCTCTTGAACCCATCATAAGCTACCATATTTGTTATGTAGATATAAATATAGATAGGTCATACTTCCCCAGAAGACAGTCATCTTCTTGAAAGCAGGGATTGTTTTTCATTCTTACATTCTCAATGCCTATCACAGTGGCTTTTTGGGGTCACTTTTAGTTTTATTGATGTGTTTTATTTTTGTATTATGTACATTTACAGATTCCTTCTACTTTGTGAGAGGCCTCTTGTAACAAAGTACAGCAGTTAAATAAAATTAATAATATACTGACCTCATCTGTACATGCAACAATTCACATCTTTAGAACTGCCCTACTTCTTGTTTAAAAAAAATTAACAGAAATCTACTTTCTTTCTCCCACTCCTATTAAAAAAAAAGAGGAAAAAACAAATTTCATGCTGCACATATTCATAATCATTCACAACAAATTGTCCCAGTAGTTCAACACAACTACCAGCTCCAGTACCCCGTCAAATCTAGCCCCTCTCCATAGTGGATAGGATGTTTTCACCAGTGGTCCTTTGGAATCAGGAATCATATTGATCATAGCTCTTACACAAAGTTGTTTGTGTTTAGGGTGGTGGTGCTGGTGTGTAAATGAGTCTCCTGGTTCTGATCATTTCATTCTTTGTTAATTTGTAAAATTTCTCAAAATTGTTTACTTTATGATGTTAGTGTTGTAAAATATTCTTCTGGCGCTGCTCACTTCACTTTGCATGACAGTGTTTTCTACATGGGAACTTAATAAGTCAGTTCTTTTATTTTGTGGGTCAGATTTTCCTCCCTATGTGTCTCTGGTGATACATCATGTTGCCTTTCTTACCATTTCATAAATGAAGGTTAGTACTGTTTACATGGTTATTATCCATTTTCTTTGACACATACATTTTCACTTAATATTGATATTGTACTACATATGTGGCAGAATGCTGTCACTGATGCATTAAGAACATATTACTAATCTGACATTTATTTAAAATTAGGAATGCATTCACACTATCTTTAATTTAGTGATCTTCCTGCGGATCATCTCTTACTGTAATAAACCTAGCAAAACTTTTCTTTATCATTAATCAAATGAAGAAATTCCACATAGTTTGTAACAGATTAGCAAAATTTCAAATTAATGAAATACATTTAGATTGATTGTTCTTTAATTTAACTACAACATGATCTACTACCCTGTTTTTCCTTCTCTACTTCACTGGGAAAACTCAGAATTCCAGTTGCTGAGATGATTGACTAGAAGTAAGTAATTTTAATTTTTATATTTCTGAAAAATTTCAACAGATTTTATTGAGTTTTCATAAGGAAAACGAGATCACTATATAGTACTGACAGTATAAATTAAAGGAACTTCATGTTGTTGCTGTAGTAACAGACTGAAAGATTGTTTGCCATGGATTCTTAGTAGGGAATAAAAACTGCATCCTTGAATTTGTTTTTTAACTGAAATATCATAATCAGTCAACTTGTATTTATTAAGGGCCTATTACAATCCAGGTACTAGAAGTACAGAGACAAAAATGAAGTAATATATTAGAAATATTTTGTAAGACATATTGGGAGAAACCTTTATTCAAAATGACTAATTTGAAAAGTAATGTGCTTTTTTATATAACCTGTAGCTGGTAGATATTTCTTTTTGAATCCCCTTTCTATGTGAAATCACCTAATTAACATTAATTTGGCATTTGGTAGTTGATAGTTGCCATGCAAATGAAATTTGTTAAAAATTTCTGGGCCCAATGTCATAGAAATATGTCTTTATTGAATAACTACAGTAAGTAAGGGGCTGTATGTGGTGGGAGGGGTGTGTATGTAGGCGTGAGAAAGAAGGAGAGATCATGTTGTGGTGTCCTTCACGTGGTGTTCAGTCATTGCTCTAGAATCCTGCTGTCAGCTAGGGACATACATAACTTTTAGGTGACCTAATAAGTTGTTCCTTTACTATATGTTGGAGGCTGGGAGAGATTATATTGTCCTGAACATCCTATATTCAAAAAAAGTCTCCAAAATGTTAGTCCACTCTGAGGCGTGAAGTCATAGGATAACTGATTATCAATGTAGTTCTGGAGCTGGAGGGTCAGAAGCTGTGCTTTCATGGACAGATATTGTAAGTTTGAATTACGTAAACTTGACTTAATGCTGTCTGGGGTACCTGAGAAGAGAGCTGTCCTCTATTACAATGTATATTGGACATGCCACAGTATATCATTCTCTCAGGCGAAATGCAGTGACAGTTTTATGGGGGTTTTCCTTTTTGGGGGCCAGATCTGTGACTTCATGGATCAAGGGACCAGAGCTATGATTTCGTTGGTGTTGGGAGTTTCTAGTGAGACACTTCCTTTTACCAGTGGAGTTCAGCATCTTTTTTTTTTCTAATGTAGTGTCATTGTAGTTCAGCATTTTCTGCTTTCTTTTTTTTTTTGGAGGAGGGGCATAGGCAGGGAACTTAGTATCTTGAGAGTTAGCTAGAACACTGAGCAATTAAGTAACTTGTTCCAGACAACACAAGTAGTATATATTAGAGATGGGACTGATATAATGCAGAATTCCTTGACACTGTGGCCTGTCTATCTTGTAAGACACTGCCTTTCTTTCCTTAACTTAATCAATGTTAACAGTGTCAGCACTGATAATATGTGTAAATGAAACAGTTAAAAAGCCACCTCTTTTCAATGAATCATAAGAAAAAGCTGGTCCTCTGCCCTCAGTAAGTCAGGAATCATCATGATCAATGCACTGTATTTTTTAATAAATTTATTTTATATTTTTTGTTTTGCCATGCCCTAAATTTCTCCTTTCACTTCCTTCTTCCACTCACCATCCCATGTACAAAGAATATTTTTTAAAGAAAAGGAGGAAGAGGAGAAAAAATAACTAGTGAACTCCTTGGTGTACATTGTTTAGTAGTGGAGTCTTGGAGTCAAAAAGTAGGGACATTTTAGTCACTTTCTTAACAAATTGTTTTCCAAAATGGTTGTACCAATTTATAGTTCCATCAATATCTTTCCACACTCTCTCCAACATAGCCTCTTGCCATTTTTTGACATTTTTACCAATTTTCAGGGTATGAGGTGAAACCTCAGGGTTGTTCTGATGTTTTCCTCTTATTAGTAATTTTGAGCATTCTTTCATATGGTTTAAAGTTTGTAATTCTTCTTTTAAGAACTGTTTGTGGGGCAGCTAGATGGTGCAGTGAATAGAGCATTGGCCCTGAGTCAGGAGGACTTGAGTTCAGATATAGTCTCAGACACTTGACATTTACTACCTGTGTGACCTTGGGCAAGTCACCTAATCCCAATTGTCTAGCCTTCCCCCTTCCAAAAAACATTTTTTAAAAAAATATTAAGAGCTATTTGTTCATGTCCTTTCATTTATCTATTGGAGAATGACTTTTGGTTGCATATGTGTATGTATTTATAGTATGTATGTGTATATATACATGTATATTTGTAGAAATTTGATTCAAAGATTTCTTTCTTTGACATTCAGGCTAATTCCCTCCTTGTCCTGGGCACTTTAATGTTGTTTGTGCCGAAGATTTTCATTTTCATATGATCAGAATGATCTATTTTAGCCTTTTTTTTAAGAATACATCTTCCAAACAGAACTGTGAAAGGTACATGATCTGTTTCTTGTCTTTTTTATGATAGTATCAGTTGCGACAGTGCTAGGAACTGTTCAAGGCAAGTATAAAGTTGGTCTCTGCATTTTTGAAAATTTATCTGAAACAGATAATATGATATGTATTTCATATACATACATGTACATAATGCTGAAACATATTACCAGCTCCTGACAGAGAGGCTATGGACTAAGGATACAAAATGAAACATTTTTTGCTTATAATCATTGAGAGAATTTTTGATTAAGCACATTTGTCACAAAGTTGTGGAGTATTTTCCCCCAGTGATGGAATTAGAAGAGAGAGATAATTCAAAAAATGTAATTAGGCTAAAATACAATATGTATTTAACAAATGTATACTTAGTTTGTACAAGCAAAAGGACATTTACTGAGGAAAAATTAAAAGTGCAAATTTTCCTTTTTTCCTCCTCAGCTCTTTTTATTAGTTAGAAATGATCAGATATACCTTTTAATCGTATGTTTCTTCTAACAACTAAATTCCAGAAACTGGGTACCCCTTTGGGGCACAATATATTTTTCCATTCTCTCATTTCTACTTTGTGTCTATGTATAGTAGTTGTTTCTTTTGTAATGCATATTAGAGATAGCCCCTTACACCGTAGTGCTTCATACTTTTCACACAGAGTAAGTATGTGGACATCCACTTACTCTCTAGTCTAGCTCACTCGTTCCAACATATCCTTATGTTGACCCAGAAAAGGCTTCCTTCCTCATTTTACCCCTAGATGTGCTCCAGGTCCTAGATACAGCTTTACGCCTACTGCTCACTACTTAACTTTGAAGGCCCCACTGACTTGCTTCTATTTACACAAAATTAGCCACTTTCAATGATGAACATTTGATTGTAACCATTTATTTAGCCACAAGCAAAAGAAGTAATAACATCACAAATACTCGTATATTAAGGCTGATTCAAAATTAACAAATATATTACAGTCTCTCTACAAGCCAGTGTCATCCTTTCCTACCAGTGCACTTAGTGTTTGTGGAAAGAGTGCATGCATACTTAACAGAAACCTGGGAGAGAAACATAGGAACGAGGAATGTCCACTCTTGTGGTAGCTCGATTCTAGATGGCTGCTACATTCTGCTAACTGCATCCCTTCTGATCCTTACCGCTATCCTGCTTGGCAAATCCTCTTTACTTCTATTCTGGATCTGTTGAAGCATTTATAATCACCCTTTAAAGGGCATTTACAATGTGTTATAATCCTAATTTAGCTAGTTGTTTAGTCATTTCAATTATATCTGACTCTTCATGATCCCATCTGGGGTTTTCTTGAAAAAAGATATTGGAGTAGTTTGTCATTTCCTTCTCTAGCTCATTTTACAGATAAGGAAATTTAGGCAAACAAGGTTAAGTGACTTGCCCATGGTCACACAACTAGTAAGTGTCTGAGGTGAGATTTGAACTTCCCGACTCCAGGCCCAGCCCTCTATCCACTACACCACCTAGCTGCCTAGTTTAGCTAGTGTTCCCTTTTAACAAGGGAACTACAGAGTTTATCAATGTCTCTCTAGGCAACACAGACAATTCCAGATATCTGTTCATTCATCAGATAAACTTGTAGCAAACAAAGCTTTTAGCAGAGCAGTTCATGGTAACTCTTTAGGCCCAATCAGCTCTTTACCATCCAGTGTGCTGAAAGCCCATCTTTCTCCTTTGCTTTTTCCCTTCCAGAGCAGAAGTGACATCACATATCTGAGAGGCTTCATATATTTCTCAAACTTTTGATGGCAGTGAAGGGTAACTACAGGTAGAGACGCTCTTCTTCACCTGGAACCATCTTTCAGGACATTGTTCCAGCTGCAAGACCCAAAAGAGTTGATCTTTTTACATTCCATGCTTTGTATTTAGTTTTTAATATTACATCTTTATTCTTCACTCACTACTCTCAGTGACTTAAATCAGAACTTCCTGGTACTCAGAGACTGAGCAGTCACTTAAGAGGTAAAAGCTTATGAAATTTGCCTGTGAGAGCAACAGTTTTTTAATTAAATTATACCATAATCTTCAGTCAGTTTTATGATTTTTTATTTTTGTGAATTTGACCCTTTTAAGTATAAAAACAATGGCATGTAAATGAACCTAGAGACCAACAGTGACCTGCAGCTTCAACACATGTAGTCTGCAGAGAGGCCTGCCTTTGAATATTCTATTTCTTTATGCTTACAATTTACTCACTTTTAATAAATAAAGTCCTTTTTATGGCCCTTTAAACTATCACACTGTTAATTTGCTAAGAGAGACATCAGGCTGTAGTTTTTGCAAGTCATTTTAAACATTTATATTTATGACACAGTTCATTTTCTGTCCCTTTTGTCCAGCTGCTTACAGCTTGTTTGAAAAATTTGGGGTTTTTACATACCAGTAATAATTTTTATTAAATTAGTGTTCCTTTCCTGTTCTTTTCAGGTGCCATGTGAAAGGCACCATGTAACCTTAAAGAGACTATACATGTATGTGCCTCAAATTATTAATTTTTATAAAGAAATCTATTCTTTTCCTTTTTAAAACGAGGAATTAAATTCATTCACATTTAAAATTATAATTTTTTTTCTACTATTACAGTGCTTACATATTTAACTCCTTTTAAGTTAGCACATAGTCTCTGTGGTTTATTTTGCTCATACTGATAGGAGCTTTTTCCTGCCTCCCATTTTGACTCTCCTTTCCTTTTCTTGAATAATCTTACATTCCAGGAGCATGTTTTATTTTCTGCCTATCTTTAACTATCTCCATTAGTTTTTTCCCTTTTATTTCCCAGGCTATATCCTTTCCTACGGCAGCTCTAATGCATCCCATCCACACCTCTGCTTATGTGTCCCTCACCAAGCACCGTTCTTTCCCTTTCCTTGTTCCCTTTGCCCTCTGACCTCATTCTCATCAGTGGAGTGCAATGGAAAGTCTCTGCCCCATGCTCAGGATGTGAGGCGTTGTTGATCTTCTTCTTTGCATTTTCCCTCATCTCTTGTCCTTCTTGTCATCTGCTATTAATACATGGCCCCCTTAGTCCTTTTACTGCTCTTTTCTTGTCAACCTTCAGCCCCGGAGATCTCGTCCTGACCTTCTGAATAGACTTAGAGGATGTCTCACAGCTTGGACTTGGCACATTACAGATTCATCTTACCTAGCTCAATTGGGTTCTCACCACTTCAAGGCAGTTCTTTTATTCTTAATTAATTGTTTACCTATCCCATTAGTTACAGAGTTATTCTAAACCAACAGTGGGGAACCTGTGACCTCAAGGCCACATGTGGTCCTGTAGGTCCTCAAGTGCAGCCCTTTGACTGAATCCAAGCTTCATCTTGGTAATCCAGACCTTCTCTTTCCCCCTTATCATACCTCTCCCTTCTCTCTTCCTCTCAGATGATGACCTTGACTGTCACTTTACTGAGAAAATGGAGGCCGTATCACAACCTTGATATCATCTCCCTGCTCTATTTCTTTCAGCAAGCACCTACTATGTGCCTGGCACTGTGCTAAGCACTGAGGATATAAAAACAAAAAGGCAAAAAATAGCCCCTGCTCTCAAAAAGTTTACAGTCTAATAGAGGAAGCAACATAGAAACAACTCTATACAAACAAGATATATTAAGGCTATACTGGAGATCATCAACACAGGGTAAGCATTAAGATTAAGGAGGGCTAAGAAAGGCTTTTTACCAAAGGTGGGACTTTAGCTGAGACTGAAAGGAAACCAGAGAAGCTAGGAGTGGAGAAGAAAGAGAGATCCAGACATGGAGGGGCAGCAAGTGAAAATACACAAAGTTGGGAGATGGAGTGTTTAGTACAAGGAAAAGCAGGGAGGCCATTGTCACTTGATCACAGAATATGTGGAGAGGAATAAGGTTTAAGAGGATTGGAAAAGTAGGAAGGGACTAGGTTGTAGGGGCTTTGAATGCTAAATGGAATTTTATATTTGATTCTCAAGACAATAGAAAACTATCGAACCCTTATTTATTTTTTGAGTAGGGGTATGACATGGCAAGACCTGCTCTTTAGGAATATCAAGTTTGAGAGCTCAACTGAAGATGAACCAATGTGGAGAGAAACTTGAGGCAGGCTGATCAACCAACACACTATTGCAGTGGTCCAGCAATGAGGTGATGAGGGTCTGTGCTAGGTTAGTGATAGTGTTAGAAGAGAAGGGTGGTGGGCATATGCAAGAGATGCCGCAAAGGTAGAAAGGAAAGGACTTGATGACTGATTAGATTGAGAGAGTGAAAAGTCAAGGACAATACCTAGTAATAGCAAGGTTAGGAAGAAGGAAGGATTTAGGGGGGAATATAGTAAGTTCAGTTTTGCATATGTTGAGTTTAAGATATACATGGAATGGCCAGTTTGAAATGTACAGTAGGCAGTTGGATATTTGAGGCTGGACTTCAAAGAGGTTAGAGCTGGACAAGTAGTTGTGAGAATTTTTTGCTTATGTAAAGGTGATAGTTGAAACTGTGGGAGCTGATGAGATCACCAAGTGAAATATTATAGAGAGAGAAGAGAAGAAGGCATCTTGGGGGACACCACAGTTAACAGGTATGACCTGGATGAAGATCCGGTAAAGGTACTGAAAAGAAATGGTCAGACAGGTAGGAGGAGAACCCAGAAAGAGCAGTACCATGAAAACCTAGGGAAAAGGGGGTGATTGACAGTGTCAGAGGCTGCAGAGAGGTCAAGAAGGATGAGGGTTGATTAAGAGATCAGTGGTATTATTGCACACAGCGATTTCAGTGGAGTGAGGGGACAGGAAGTGGAGGCTTCCATGGTAGATGTTCTTCTCTCAGAGTTTAGCCACAGAAAGAGAAGAAGACTAGGAAAATAGCTAGCAGGGATGCATAAATCAAGTGAGAGTTCTTCCAGTCTCTAGGGAGGCGATAGTCCTCATTTCTAAGGCCAACTACTCTGTTTGTGCCCTTGATGCCATCCCATTCTATCTTCTCCTACAGATTGTCTCCCCTTTTCTCTCTCTAGACTGTTCAACTTCTCTCTGGCAATTAGTGTCTTCCCTTTTGCCTTCAGACATGCACAAATTCCCTCTATCCTTAAAAAAAGTCACTAGATGCTCAATCATCTTATCTTCCCTTTCTCAAACCCCTTGAAAAAGCTATCTACATTCACTGATCCCACTTCCTCTTCTGTCATTTACTTTTTTAATATTTATTTATTTTTAGTTTTCAACATCCATTTCCACAAAATTTTGAGTTCCAATTTTTCTCCCCATCTCTCTCCCTCCCCCACCCCATAACACCTTGCATTCTGATTGCCCTTTCCCTCAATATACCCTCCCTTCTATCACACCTTCCCTTCCCTTGTCCCCATCTTCTTTCTTTTCTTGTAGGGCAAGATAGATTTCTATACCCCATTACCTGTATTTCTTATTTCCCAGTTGTATGTAAAAACATTTTTCAGTATTCTTAATACTTTGAACTTCAATTTCTCTCCCTTGCTCCTTCCCTACCCATCCCCACTGAGAAGGCAAACAACTCAATACAGGCTATATATGTGTAATTTTACAAGAGACTTCCGTAAAAGTCATATTGTGAAAGACTTAACTATATTTCCCTCCATCCTATCCTGTTCATCATTTATTCTATTCTCTCTTTTGATCTTGCCCCTCCCCGAGTGTTTACTTCTAATTATGCCCTCCTCCCATCTTTACTCCCTTCTGTCATCCCCCTCATCCCACTTGTCCCATTCTCCCCTACTTTCCTGTAATATAAGATAGATTTTCATACCAAACTGAGTGAGCATATTATTCCCTCCTTAAGCCAAATGTGATGAGAGTAAGCTTCAATTTTTCCCTCTCACCTGCCCCCTTTGCTCCTCCATTGAAAAAGCTTTTTCTTGCTGCTTTTAAGTCTCTCATTTACTTTTTAAAAAATCATATTTATTTTTTCCCCACTTACATGTTAAAACAACTTTTGTTCCAAATTTTCTCTCTCCCCCTTCCCTTGACTTCCCCTCCCCGAGATGGTAAGCAATGCAGTGTAGTTTAGATGTGTGTAATCATCTCATTTACTCATTAACCTTTTGCAGTCTTGTTTCTGACTTCATCACTCTGGTGATAATGGTTTCCAAAGCTCTCAATGGTCTCTTTTCGCTAAATCTGATGTTTTGCAACCTACCTGCTGCACTGGCTATGATTGACCACCTTCCTGGGTACTCTCTCCTCTCTGGGGTTTTGTACCTTTCTCTGTTCTGGTTTGCCTCTTGACCTCTGCTCTGAACTCTCATTTTAGTCTCCTTTGCTGGGTATTCATTCATATGATGTTTACAGACACCCATCCCCAAAGAAGTGTTCCAGTCTTTCAGATTTATCATATTAGCATTATTCTTTACTATATATTTTCCCACACCGTAAGTATATACTTAGTTGCTAGGCTGTTGGAATAAAGTATAACATGATGAAGCCATGCCCACAATGATGGCCGTATCAGAAGAGAGACGAGACTTCGGACATTCGGTGTGGTCCCGGACAAATCACTTAGGCTGTTCGCCTCCGTTTGTTCCTTTATAAAATGGGGATAATATTAGCGCCTACCTCCCAAGGTTGTTATGAGGATCAGATGAAATAATAATTGTAAAGTGCTTAGCAGCTACTTAGCACGACTTACTTAGCTATTATTTTCTTCTTGTTTTTGTTCTTCTTATTACTGTAATTATGATGTCAAGGTCCTGAAAGTCAGAAACAGAACTAGGATCTAATGAAGCTTGGCTCGCCCAAGCCCCTTACTGAAATAGAGGGCCCCTAGAAGAAACTCACCAAGGGAGAAGGGGCCTGCATGGTAGATGGATGTTCTAGCATGAGGATGCCCGAAACATTAAGGGAAGCTGAGGCATGGTGGCAAAGCACAGAAAGTCGGTAACCAGAGCTAATAGAGGAACGAAGGGCAATTGGGAAAGGGTTGACTTAGTAATAGAGAAAGATCACCTCTTCTCAGAATTTAAAATAAAGTAGAAGAGAGGTTTAAAAAAAGGGGAGAATTCTGAGGTTTGGAGGGGAGATGAGAACACCTATAGGCAGGGGATGTTTCATTTTTATATTCCCAACACCTAGACCATAGCAGCCATTTAATAAATACTGCAATCAGTAATCAATAAATATTTATTAAGCACTTTGTGCTAGGGGCTCGAGATACAAAATTAGGCAAAAGATGGTCCCTACCCTGAAGGAACTTGCATGTAAAAATATGTAGTCAGTTCTCAACTTTTGTAGGGATAACATTCCTAGAAAATAACAAGGAAGTCAAAAAGGCAAATACATTAAACCTGTGGGAAATAGGTGTTAGTTCCTGCGACCATCAAAACTATAGTATTTGGCTAGAGATTACTGAAAATACTTTTCTGCATATAATTCTTTATATAACAAAACATCAGTTCTGATGATATGCACTTTTCCTAACAGAAACCATGAAATTATACATAAAATGAAGTACACAAAATAAAATGGATAACATGCTAAATGTTTTTTCTTCCTAATAATTCTCTAGAATTCTGTGATCTTTTGTGCTAACATCTCATTTTGAAAAAACAAAACATTGATTTCACATGATATTTGCTTTTCATAATATATGAAATCTAAAATACCGTAAGTAGTGTACAACAGATAAAATTCTTAAATCTAAAATATTTTTTAACCTGAATCTTCCATTCTGCTCTGTCCGATGGCAGTGTGAGGGCTTTGTACTGTACACTATATTGCTGTAAACCTCTCTACCTTGGACACCCTCTGAAAAGCAAGGGAGAGTTTGCTGGAACATTACTTACTGTTGTCAGCAGATGTGAAGACTAGCGAGATCTTGACAGTGCCTTAAAGCCCAAAGAGTTGCACTGTGCTTTGGGGAATGACTACAACACAAAACTTGAATTTTAAAGGCAAACAGTGAAAATATGTAAGGAATGTCCAGGGAGCTCCACAAAATTGAGGGTATATTGTGCCTTTCGTTTTTTTCTCTACAGCGCATAGCTGTGAATGTACTCAGTGCCAATGGGAGAGTAAAAATGAGGATACTAATAAAAATCACATGAATGCTTGAAGTCATAAAAGTGAAATCAATGTTGAGAATTGACTGTATATCTAGACAAGCAGTATACAAAATGAATAGGCAACAATCAAGACATGGTAGACATGAAGTTGGAGGGTAGTTGTAATATGCTGGGTGACATAATTAGAATTCAAAAAGACCTTAACAGGCAAAATTAGTAGAGACAAATGTAAAGTCTTATACTTGAGTTACCAAAAAATAAGTCAGTGATACTCCCTAACCTCCTTCTCTTAGGAGATGGCCTCTTTACTGAGAAAATAGATACTATCTATTATGAGCACTCCCATCTCTCATGCCGCACCTCGAAATCCTTCTGCTTCTTCACCTGCCCCTTCCTCCTTTATTTTGCTTTTGTTTTGATTTTCAGTTTAGAATTCTATCTCTCCTTTTCCTGCTCTTACCCATTGAGAAAACAAGGAAAGCAAAACCCTTTACAAATACATATACTTATAAAAAACTTGAAAGAGAAGAAAGTAGCTTTAATATAAATAACTGCATCTATCATTTCTCTGTCTGGAAATGGAGAGCATGTTTTATCATGAATACTTTGGAATTGTGGTTTTCCTTTTTTGTTTTAAACTCTGAAGAAGAATCCTGTTCTGGAAGATTGAGTCCTATTGTATGATTCCCCTGAAAATGTGACCCCTATAATGCCCTGGGGACTCCTTCCTCCTCCTTGTGTTGTGGTTTCGTGATGTGTTGTGGTGGAACTATCTCAAAGAATTGAGTCAGACCATTTCTAATCCAAGTAGAGGCATTTATTGAGATTGACGCCTGTTATGAAGTAGGTGAAGTTTCAAAAGGAATCAGAGAAAGCAAGATGGATTTTTAGAGGGTAAAGATGCAATTACATAACAGAAATCATGAATATTAAAAAGGCAGGAGGGATTTGTTAAGGGATTAAGTAATAGGGGAGGGGTCCCAACCACAGTGGAACTGCTCATGTGATTACCTACATTGCATACAGAAAAACCCATCGGGGTGGTATGTATGTATGATAATGATATTATAATGAGCTTCTCTATGTCTAGGTCAGTTCTTTACTATTACTGTGCAGATGCCCTCTTAGAGAAAGTCCACATCCTGCTTGGGCATCCTGGTGGTGCTGCTTTCTGAATGGCTGAGAATTGTGGTCTTGTCTGAGACTAACTAGATGGATATAGTTGTGGTTGAGGGCATGGACTCACCTGCTGTTTCTGTGGGAAATATGAGTTTGTGGACACACTTGTTCTAGTGAGCAGTGAGGCACATAGGAGGAAGTGAGGATATTGAATGGAAGGTGAGTGGCTAGGTAGGGGCAGTGGGCCTGCTGTTCAGTGGGGCCTATAAGGAAGTTAGAATGGGGCAGCTTTATTAGGAGCCTATCACCTGGAGGGAGGTGATAGGAAGAAGACCTACCTCCCCCAGCTGCCATCCTCAGATTTCATGCTTCCTCCTTTCCTTTGGGACTGGCAGCACCCTAGGGAGCTAGGTCAGCCCAGAATGAAGTAAATTAGACTCACAGCTGGCCGCTTCTCCTTTCTATCCACTTATTCTCCTTATGTGCTTCCTTCTGTTTCAGACACCTTGGTTGCTTAGTGGACAGAATTCAGAGACTGGAATTGGGAAGACTTGAATTCAGATCCTTCTGTCAGATATTTAGCTGTGTGACCAGGGCAGGTCTCTTCACCGCTCTGGGTCTCATGTGTGAAATGCAGATAACGATAATAGCACCCACCTCCCCAGGTTGTTGTGAGAGACAGTGTATGAAAAGTGCTTTGAAACCTTAAAGTACTGTGTGTTATTACTGTCTTCTTTACCGGCTAG
Organism: Potorous gilbertii; assembly: GCA_028658325.1. NCBI lineage: Eukaryota > Metazoa > Chordata > Mammalia > Diprotodontia > Potoroidae > Potorous > Potorous gilbertii. The sequence goes on along the minus strand of CM053771.1, from coordinate 347,633,322 downwards.
CACTTTTCCTCATGTCTTTGAGAGCCTGTATGTCCCCTTAATTATTTGCTTGTAATGTCACTCTTGTATTCTCCCTTTCTCCCATACTCCATCCTTCAGTCTTTCCTGTCAGCTATTTTCTTTCCCAAATCCACATCCTCATCTCCCCTGACCTTTATAAAAACCAACCTTTAGTTGATCCATTCATCTGGCTTCTAAAGATTCCGCTGTCTCTCTGTTCCATTATACTGCCATTTTCCTCCCACGCTTCTCCGCACCTTGCAGTTTGTCTTCCTAACCTCTCACTCATATGAAACTCTCTAAAATCATCAGTGATCTCTTAACTCTCAATCCCTTAACTCCAAAGCCGATGACTCCTACTGAAGAGGGATCGTGGTCCCCACAGGTACCCTGGAAGCAAAACCTTGTTCTCTCTGTTCTACCTACAGTTTGATTTAGCTCCTAAACTTGGCAGTGTTTTCTTCAGCTCATCCTTATTGATAACCCTGATGTTCTTATTCTCTGTGGATGGATTGGTATCTGTTTCCTAGTCCTACAGTCATGGGTTTCCTCTAAAGCTCTGTCTTGGAGTTCTCTTTCTGATCCATTTTCCCCTTTCCTCTCCTCCCCTACTCTTCACATTTTATCTTGTCTATCTCCGTGATTTTACTTACCCTGTGTGATGCCCACCCCTAGTCTTAAATTTCCAGTTATCTGATTGTTATGTCTTGGATGTCCCAGTAGCATCTAAAATTTATCACATCAGAAATGGAACTGATTTTCTCCCTCCACTTCCACTCCCATTTCTTCCATTTGTGTTGTGAATTCCACTACACATTTACTCTTTGCCTCTTGGTGAGGTTTTGGGGGAAGATAATGAGTCATATTTTGTTTAAAACAGTAATGAGAAATCCATCTGGAGATGTACAGGAGGCATTTGGTGATTCAGGACTGGAGTTCAGATAGGAGATAAAAAGGTGAGTGTGTATGTATATGATAATCTGTATTAAGATCACTATTAAACCTGTGAGAACTAGTTAGGTTATCATAAAGAAGAGGATAAAACTTTAACAAATACATGCCTTGTAAAGTCTTTTCTATGAGTTTGGCTATAAAAAAGAGAAGATTTATAAAAGAGTTATGGTTGAAGGGAGTGGCCGGACCAAGCAAAGATTTGTTTTAAGGATGGAAGACATCTGGGCATATTGATAGGTAGCAGAGAAAGAACCAGTACAAGATGAGCAAGAAGGAAGAAATGATTGGTAGAGGACAGAGAAGGATTGGCTTGAAAAGGAGAACCACCTCTTCCTTAGATATGAGTAAAGGAGAACAAGATGGGTGAAGGTGTTCCCAGGTGTGGAGAGGGATATATACTTACAACAGATGGCTTCAGTTTCTTTTTTGAAGTAGGAAATAAAGTCAGCTTCTACAAGTGGGACGATCAAAGGACTTAAAGTAAGAGTTTGTAACAGCTACTAAGAACTGAAAATAGAGTCAGTGAAAGAAGAATAAGAACAATAGTGGTAACAACCCAAGGTTGAAGGTAATAGCATAGGAATAAAATGGGGTCAGACAAGAGAGCAAGGGATCCAAAGCGAAGGACAGTGTATTGTGAGGATAAGAAAGTGAGGCTGGAACAGAAGACATGGGATGTACTTGAAGACAGGATGCACAATGACTTGTAATGCAATAATAATTAGCATTTATTTTATTGTATTTGAAGGTTTGCAAATTACGTATTTTTACTAATTTGATCTTCGTGGCAGTTGTGACATAGATATTATTATCCCTGTTTTACAGATGGGCTTGCTGAGGCGTAGAGTAGTTAAGTAGGCTCGCCTAGAAAGTCTGAGGTTAAATTTGAACTCGGGTCTTCCTGACTCCAAGTTCCACACATAATCAATCTATTGCCATAAAAAGAAGCTGAATACAGATTTAAGGCAATGTTGCAGAGGACAGATGATATGAATGTTGCATCTGCTGTCGTATGTGGTCAGTTTGTTATTTGATTTTACTTAACGATATTTCTTTTTTTTCATGGGAGTGTTCTATTTAGAGAGTCATGTTTATCAGGAAATATAAGTAGTGTAAAAAACAAAAAGGCATCAATGCAACTTTCATAACAGGCTTAGAAGCGATAAGACAGAAGGAGGGACAAGATACAGAAAGATGAAGTGAATTCAGAAGGATAAACTGTTGCAGAATTATGATAACATCCAGCATTTGGAAACAGTATTGAGGAACAAAAAGCAGATTGACTCTTCCTGTTAGGTCAGTGTGTCAGGGGGCATGAAAGAAAGGGAAACCCACACTGTTGAGTGGAGCCAGTCATTCTTTGTCTTCTGGACACAGCCAGTTTTCTATGAATGAGAGTAGGTGGAATGTGAGAAGAAGACAGAATGATAGGGAGTTTGTTAGTAATAGAACAGGGATAGAATGGACACATGAAAGATAGGCCCAGAAAGGATGTGCCCAAGGTGTATAGGAGCAGGTGGGGGAGGGGTAGCAAGGAAACTGGGTCTAGGCCAAGATGGGGAATAGAAGGAAACAGGTCAGTTCTGTCTCACAATTAAACCCGATTACTGAACAGGAGATGGATGGATGGATGTAGATATTCCATATTGTTACAACATATTGCATACATATATATATATATATATATATATATAACAAATTTTAAATAAGCTTTTATTGTTGACTTGTCTTTTATATAATCATACTTTTCCCCAGTATTCCTCCCCCTGCCCACTGAGAACCATCTGTTAGGTTCAAGAAATAAGGTGTTTTGTTTTTTTAAAGAAAAAATAGAAAAAAGAGGAAATATCAACACAACCAATAAATAATTTGAAAAAGACATGCAATGTGCAACACCTTTGGATCCCTTACCTATACAGAGGGAGTGGTTTAGGGTTGTCCTCATGTCTCTTCATTAAAGTCATACTTGATCTTTATAATTTTGCTACCTTGCCTTTTTTTTTGCATGATTTTTCTTTTTATTTAGCATAGTTATAAGTAATTGTGTATATTTGTGGGGCTCTGCTTACTTTGGCATCAGTTTACACCGATCTTTTCTTGCTTCTTTGTATTCACATTCCTCATCGACTTCACATTAATATTCTGTCGTCTTCATGTTCAATCATTTGTTTAGTTGTTTCCTAATCAGTGGGTGTCTGCTTTGTCTCCTATTTCTTTTCTGTCAAAGAAAATACTCTTAAAAATATTTTGGCTTATATGGATATTTTCTTCTTATCAATGACTTCCTTGAGGTGTAAAGTCCAATAAAGGAGTCTCTGGTTCAAAGAGTATAGATGTTTTAGTCACTTAACTGGCAAAATTCCAAATTGTTTTCCAAAATGATTGTATCATTTCAGAGCTCAACCAACATGAATTAATATGCCTATCACTCCGCAATCTCTCTCACAATAAATATTGTTGTATTTTTTGTCTTTTTGCCAGTTTGCAAGTGTGAGGTGAAATCTCACATGGTTTCAGGATTGTTTTGATTTTCATTTCTTCTTATTCATCATTTAGAGCATTCTTTCATTTGGTTGTGAATACTTTTTATTTGTTATTTTAAGAAGTTTTTATTGATATTTTCTATTTCTTATGTCATTATCTAGTGTCCTAAGTATGCCTCCTTCTATGCCTCCCCCTTTTAAAGAGCCATTCCTCTGTGATAAATAGTGTATCTTCAGAGAACAAGAAAAAAAAGTCAGTACAGATGATCTGTGCATTGAAAAAAAGCTGTAAATATGTGCTATGTGTTTCACCTGTGGACCTCCCATCACTATGGAAAGGTAGTTAGGAGGTAACTTTCCATATCTCGTCATCTGAGTTCCAATTATAATTTTGTTGTATTTATTTTTTATTTTTTGGAGGAGGGGTGTCCTTCCCATTTATATTGTTGTAATTACTGTGTATAATGTTTTCTTGACTCTGCTTACTTCACTCTGCTTCAGTTCCCATAAATTTTTCCATGATCGTCTCTATTTATCTCATATCATTTCCTACAGCATGAAAAATTATTATTATTAAATAATTATTCAGGTACATTTGTGCACCACAATTTGTTTAGCCATTTGCCAGTTTATGGGTATCTACTTTGCCTCCAGTTCTTAGCTTTCACAAAAAGTACTGCTGTAAATATTTTTAGTATATGGTGGCTTCCTTATGTTATAAGCTCCATAAAGGAGTCTCTGGTTCAGAGTATAGATACTTTAGTCACTTTCTTTGTGTAATTTCAAATTACTTTACAAAGTGGATGTATCGTTTCACAGGTCCAGCATAGGTATGGCTATCTTTCTACAACCCTTCCCATATTGGCTCTTAGCATATATTTTGCCATTTTTGCCAATTTGCAGGATGTGACATTTCATTAGTCTTGTTATTTGTGATATAGATCAATTTTTGATGTGATTGTGAGTACTTTGCAGTTCTTTTGAGAACTTTTTGTTCATATCTTTAGCTCATTTATCTTTTGGGGAATGTCTATTAGTCTTATGCATACCTGTGTATATGTATATACATAAAGATGCAGGTGTATTTCATATATACATATATATACACACACACACACACACACACACGCGCGCGCGCGCGTGTGTGTGTGTGTGTGTGTATTTATACATAGAGAAAGTTATGTATTTATACATAGAGAAAGTTTTATTTATCTTGGATACCAAACTCTTATCAGAGAAATTTGATGCAAATTTTTTCCCATTTGACTACTTCCCTTATCCTAAATGTCTTAAGATTGTCTATGCAGAAACTTTCAGTTTCAAGTAGTTAAACTTACCTATTTTATCTTTTTAAATTGCCTCTATCTCCTGTTTGGTTAAGAATGCATCTCTTATTCATAGCTGTGATGGTTACATGATTTGTTTCTCTTCTAATTTGTAATAGCATTATCTTTAATATTAAGATCACTTATCTATTTAGATTGTATTGTAGTGATTTAAGATGCCTAATTTCTCCTAGACTGTCTTCCAGTTTTCTCAGCAGTTTATAATGAGATAGAAAGTTTTTCTGGTAGTTTGTTTTCACTTTATCAAAAACTCAGTTATTTATATTATTTCTGATTCTCCCTGGTCTGGTCTATTCCACTGAAACATCTCTCTTTTTTAACCAATAGGAGATGGTTTGATGACTACCCTCTATCCTGATTCCTTTTCATCATTTCCCTTGATATTCCAGATATTTTGTTTTTACAAATGAATTTTGTTATTATTTTATCAAGTTTTATAAGATATACCCTTGATAGTTTGATAACATTAAAAGTGTAAATTAATTTCGGTAGTATTGTCATTTTTATGATGTTGCCATGCCATAGCCATGACTGCTGAATATTCCTCTAGCTATTAATATTAAGTTGTTTCTTTATTTCTTTAAGGAATACTTTGTATTTGAATTTATGAAAGTTTTTTATGGGTTTTGGGACGTTGACCTCTAGAATTTTTGTGTATTTTGTAGTCATCTGAAATGGAATTTCCTTTTATTACTTCTTTTGTTATTATCATATAGAAATGAAGATTTCTTTTGTAGCCTGCCCCTTTGGACAGGTAGCTCATACAGCAGCTAGAGCACTCGGCTTGGAATCAAGGAGACTCATCTTCATGAGTTCTAATCCAGCCTCAGACACTTACTGGCTGTGTGACTCTGCACAAGTCACTTAACCCTGTTTGCTTTCGTTCCTTTTCTGTAAAATGAGCTGGAGAAAGAAACGACAATTGACTTCAGTGTCTGTGCCAAGGAAACTTTAAAGTTTCTCCTGAAGAGAAAACTTCTGAAGAGCTGGACACAGCTGAGACCACTCAACAAAACCAAAGTCATTTTCTCAGACAGTTCCTGTACTTGATCCCTGGTGTTTTCTGAGTAAAGTATCCTATCATCAGCACACAGGGATGCCTTCCTCTCCTCTTTACCTAGCTTAATTCCTTTAAGTTCTTTCTCTTGTCTTGTTGCTCTTGTTTGCAGAACTATACCAAATAACAGTGGAGACAGTAAGGTGCTTACTTTACTCCCATATTTATTAGAAAACTTCTCATATATCCCCATTGCATATGGTGCTTGCTTTTGATTTTAGATAAATACTTTTCTATGATATTAAAAAAGGTCCCTCTGTGCCTTTATTCTGTGGAGTTTTTAACATTAAAAATTGTATGTGGTCAAAGGCTTTTTCTACATCTGTTGAGATGATCATGTGGTTTTAGATGTTTTGGTTTATGATATGATTAATTATATTGATATTGCATCCTTTTTATAAATCCTACTTGATTATAATGAATGATTTCTTGGATAAACACTGAAGTTTGTTTTACTAGATTTTATTTAAAATTGTGGAGTCAGTGTTAATTAGTGATACTGGCCTATAGTTTTCTTTCCACATTTTATTTTCACTGGGTTAGATACTAGGATTGTATTTGTCTTCTAAAAGAATTTTGGTAGAATTGTTTCTCAGTTTTTGAGAATAAAGTATGGATACTAATTCATTTTTTTTATTAAATTATTTGTTTTCAGTTTTCTACAATCACTTCCATAAGTCTTAGATTTTCTCCCCACTCTCCCCCTGAGATGGCATGCAATCTTATATGGGTTCTACACATACATTCTTATTATATACATTTTCACATTAGTTATGTTGCATGGAAGAATTAAAATGAATGAGAGAAACCGTGAGAAAAACCCAACCAAACATAACACAGGAGAAAATATTCTGCTTCATTCGGCCTTCCAATTCCATAGTTCTGTCTCTGGATGTGGAAGGCATTTTGCCTTAGGAGTCCTTTGGGAATGTTTTAGGTCCTTGCATTGCTGTGAAGGGCTAAGTCTATCAGAAACAGTCCTCATACACTGTGGTTGTTGCTGTATACAAAGTTATCCTGGTTCTGCTCCTTTCACTCAGCATCAGTTCATATAAATCTTTCCAGGCCTCTCTGAAGTCCCTGTTCATCATTTCTTACAGCACAATAGTACTCCATTACAATCATATACCACAATTTGTTCAGCCATTCCTCAATTGATGGGCATCCCCTTGATTTCCAGTTCTTGGTCACCACAAAGAGAGATGCTATAAATATTTTTATATATGTGGGACCTTTTCCCATTTTTGTAGTCTCTTTGGCATACAGTCCTAGAAGTGATATTGCTGGGTCAAAGGGCGTGCACATTTTTGTAGCCCATTGATACTAATTCGTTAAAAATTTTAGAGAATTCTTTTGCAACTATTAGGTCCAAGAGTTTCTTTGATATTTCCTTTACAGTTAGTTCTGTTTCCTTCTCTGAGATTGGAATATTTAAAGTCTCTATCTAGTCATCTGATAGTTTGAGTATTTTACATTTTTAAAGGTATTCCTCTGTTTATTTTGTCTTCTCAGTTTTGGTAGTATATAATTGTGCACAATGTGTACTCACCTCCTGATTTCTGGGCCTGTAAAAGAGCCCTCTAGTATTACTAGTTTCTCAAGACTCTGGACTTCCAATGGATGTGTCTTCCATCATCACTCATTTTATGGCAGTGTAGGTAGTTCTGTTAACACTTACCGCAAGCTCCATCATGGCAGCTAGATGGCACAGAGCACTGAGCTTAGAGTCAGGAAAACCTTAGTTCAAATCTATCCTCAAACATCTTCTAGACGTGTGACCCCATCGTTTGCTGCCCCAGTTTCTTCAACTGTAATAATGGGGATGATAGCAACTACCTCCCAGGGCTGTCGTGAGGTTCAAATGAGATAATATTTATACTGTGCTTAGCACAGCGTGTGAAACAGAGTAGGTGCCTAATAAATGCTTATTCCTTTCCACATACCTTTCTCACCCTAGCCCCACATGCCAGAATAAATCATCTTCTTGAGTTATCGAGGCTGACAATACTAATTATTGAGTTGCTAGCTTTCTCAGGTGAGCCTTTCTCACCTTAGAGTATGCAGTCTCATTCTATATCCATAGTCACTCTTTCCTATCTTGGTAGGATTTGCTCAGAGCTTGTATTCGGGGGTGGCGGGCAGAGTTTTCAGGAATCCAGTATCTGTGCATCATATTGAATCAAGTCAATGAGCAGTTATTAAGTGCCCACTATGTGCCAGGCACTGTACTAAGTTCTGGAAATGCACAGAAAAGCTATTTTTTATTCTGCTGCTGCAAACTAATGGGAGATGAAAAAAACAGATGTCTTCAGATACTTTTTCCCTTTAGGGTAATATTGGAGCAGGAAATTGATGCTTGAGTAATAATTGAAAATTCTTTGAAATGAATCTGTTCAATTTCTAAAGTAAATCACTGATTTTTCTCCCCATATCAATCTCTGAACACCCTCAAACATCTTAACCTTTATATGCTTTCATTTTCAGTCATTAATAGTGCCTCACAGAATCTGTGTTAAAATCTAGATCATATAAGTTGTTATATAAAACACTAATTCAAAGGACATTTCCTCTCCATTCTCAGTGAGCTCAGTGCTTGACTCAGTCTTACTCTGTACCCCAGGTCTTGCCCCTACTGAGTTCCTGACCTATTACTTTTAATAAGAGGACTTCAGAATTCACATATTAACTCAAATATCTTAACTTCCTACTTCTTCAAACTACTTAGCTCCCCTCCTCCCCCCGCCCCACCCCGACTTCCTCCTCCACTCCATGTCCTTTATACAGGATATAAATATGACTCTATCCTGCTTTTACCCACAAGTGTTTTACTTTAAAACTCCGAAATGCTTTTATTTGATAGTATAAAGCGTCCTACTATTCCGACTATCCTTGTGCCTTATTTGTACTAACTATTCCCTTTTATCCCACTTCACTGGCACTTTATAGGAGACATTGATAACCTTTTTAAAATGTTTAACACTGCAGAGCCAAGCTCTCGTCCCTGTGGTATTTCACTGGAAACCTGCCACATCTGGCACTTAACCCTTACCAACTACTCTGAGTCTAGCCATCTAAACAATTCTGAATCCATCAATTTGTTTTATCACCTAACTTTTATCCACAAAAATAGAGATACTTAATCAAAGCTTTGCTAAAATCTAGGTAAACTGTATTCGTAGAATTCCCTTCATCTGCTACTTTAAGTATCCCTGTCAAAAAAGGAATTGAGCTTAGTCTAACGTAACATGTTCCTGGTGGCCATGATGACTTTCTGTAATTCCTACATCTCTTTCTAGATATTCTTCAACCATCTCTGTAATGATCCTTCAAAGATTTTTCCTAGGAATTGAATCCTGTTCATGGGTTTTATAGGCTCAATTTTCCTTCCCTTTTTTGAAAACTGTGATAGTTACCACTTTTTCTGCCTCATGGCACCTCTCCCATTCTTCATTATCCTCCATATCACTGATAGTTCTCACTTCTAGAAGTTCTTTTAGGACTCTGGCTTGTAGTTCATTTGAGCCAGGAGACTTCTATTGATCAAGATCATTTACGTGCACTCTTAGTTATCACCTTACTTACTTTGGGTATAAATTCCCAATAGTTGTTTTTGTCCTATCATTTCCAATATAAAAGTCCTTCCCTTTTGCAGAAATAAAGTAAAAATGGGGTTGATCTGCTTTTTTTGTGTAGTTAGATATCATACCATCCATCATATCCCATCTTTGCACTTCCTTTTTGTCACCACGTACCTAAGAAAGCCCTTTTAGCAATCCTTAAATTCCTTTAACAGTCATAGCTTATTCTGAGCCAAGGTCATTTCCTCTGAGCTTCTACAGCAGATTGTGCCCCTACTTCTCTAATCTTCCATCTTTTCCTATCTCTTATTTCCTCCTTGACTGTCTGCAGACAGTCTCCCTATCCTTAAAACCAAAATTCTGCAGGACACCACCGTCTTCTTAAGCAGTCATCTTATATCTCTTACCTTTCACAAACTATTTGAAAGAAACATATCTACTTATCTCCACTTCTTCTCTTGTCATTCTTAATGCTCTGCATTCTCTCTCCTGATCCCACCGTCCAGATGAAACTGCTATTTCCAAAGTTCCATTGATTCTCGATGACTTCATTTGGTTTTCAGAATCTTCTTCCTTTCTGAACTTTCTTCAGTAATCACAATGGTTGACTGTTCTCTCTAGGATACTTTGTCTTCTCTGTGATTTTGTGCCACTTTTCTCTCTTGGTTCTCCTCTGAGCCATCTGACTGCTCCATCTCAGGTTCCTTTCCTGGATTATCATCAACATTGTGTTCATTAACTTTGCACTGTGCCCCCAAGGCTGCATATTGGACTTTATCTTAATTCTGCATACTCTCACACTTAATGAGCTCATCAGCCCCCATGGAGTCAGTTGCTGTTGCTTTGCAGATGACTCCCAGGTCTAAATATCCTGCTTTGCTCTTTCTTTGGAGCTCCATTTTCTATATTACCCACTGTCTTTTATATATCTTAAGTGAGTTGTCTCATTGGCATCTCAAACTCTACATGTTTTTGTCATTCATTGTCTTTTGAATTCATTGTCTTTCTCTTCAGACCCTTTCTTCTGAGCTTTTTTTTCCCACTGCTGAGACTACCACTATTCTTCAGTCACATGGGCTCCAACCTTGGTGCCATTCTAAACAACTTTCACTCATCCCACATATCTAGTCTGTTGCTAAGTCTTGTCATTCCTACCTTTGCAAAAATTCTCTTCTATGTGACCTTCCTTTTTACTTACACCACTAATTCTCTAGCTCAGGCCCTCATCAACTTCTCCTTTAGACCATTGCATTCACTTCCTCATTGGTTTCCCTGCCTCTGTTTCCTACTCCAGTTCATCCACAGCACAGCTTCCAAAGTGATTTGCTTAAAGCACATTTCTTAAGAATTTATACTCCCCTACTCAGTAAATTCCCATGACTCCCTTATACTTCCAGGAGTGAATATAAAAACCTGTTTGACTTAATATTTCACAATTTGTCCGCAACCTACCTTTGCAGACATCTTTTACATATTCCCTTCCACGTACTCTACCAGAGTATCCTCATTCCTCCCATGCTACCCACTCCATTTCCTCCACCTTACAACCTTCTCAGCTAAGAACTTTACCTTATAGTTCACTGCAGAAAAAGATTGAAGGAATTTGCTAAGAGCTCCTTTGTCCCTCCTCTGCATCTCTCATCACTAAGGTGTCTTCCCCCACTGTCTTCTCCTTCACCCTTGTCTCACACGAAGAGGTGGCCCTTTTGGCCAAGCCTGACTCCTCTGTAGATACTCTTGACCTCATTCTATCCCATATCCTTCGGCAGAGTGCCCCTATGTTATCCTTACTCTCTCACTATTACCGACTATCAGACTGTATTGATCCGTCCATCTCTGCTAATTACCACCCTGATGCTTTCCTCCATTTAATGTCTGAACTCCTTGAGAAAACCAGCCACCTTGGTGCCTCTACTACTCTCAAAGTCTTCTTAACTGTCAGCAGTCTGGCTTACTGCCTCCTCATTCAACCAAAACTACTCTCTTCAAAGTGACTACTTGATTTTCAAATTGCCGCATCTAATGGCCTTTTCTCAGTCTTCATCTCTCTGGATCTCTCCACAGCTTGTAACACCATTGATCACCCCCTTTTCACTGATACTCTCATTTCTGGTTTTTGTGATATTACTCTATCCTGATTCTCATCCTAACAACTGAGCACTCCTCCTCAGACACCAGGTCACACCCCATCACCATGGACAGCCCCCAAAGTGTGTCCTTTTCTTTTCTCACTAAACTATTTCATCAGCTCCCAGGGCTGAGTTATCAATTCTATGCTGATGACTCTCAGATCTACTTATCTAGCCCTAACTTCCAGTCACACAAGTCCAACTGACTTTTGAACATCTTGAAGTAAATATCCCATAGACATATTAAACATTGAACTCATTAGATCTCACTTCAAACCTTCCTCTCTTAAGAACTTCTCTGTTGCTGGCAAAGGAACTACTATAGTACTTCGTATCCACTTAGTCTCCCAGCCTAGCTGTCTTTGTTGACTTCTGGCTTTATCTCACCCTGCCCCCCCATATAATCTTTTGCCAAATCCTATTCATTCTCCCTTCACAATAACTCCTTTGCATGCCTCTTTCTCTCCTTCAGCACAGCTGGCCAGCCTTGTGCAGATAAGCCCAGACTGTTGTGGAGGCCTTCTGTTTACCCTCACTGCCTCAAGTCTTTGCCCACTCCAGTCCACCCTCTACTCAACGGCTGAAGTAGTTTTTCTAAAAAGCAGGTTTGACCGTGTCACCCCTCCACTCCATACACTGAGTGACTCCTTATCACCTCATAGATCAAATATGAACCCTCTGCCATCTTGCCACTTCCTTCCTTTCTCATCTTCTTATACTTTCTTATCTTTACTTTCTGGTTACCCTCAAGACTCAGCTCAAATCCTGCTTCCTCTAAGAAGCTTTTCTGGTCCTCTTTAGAACTTGTGCCTTCACTCTGAGGTTACCTCCAATTTGCCCTGTATATTTCTTCTATATGTCTTTTTGGCATGTTTTCTCCCTTATTAGAATATGGGTTCTTTGAGGATAGGAGCCATTTTTGCCTTTAGTTGTACTCCAGTACCTGTAACAGTTTGTTGATTCTCCAGCCCAAGTGGTTCCCAAAGCTGGTGATATCGCCCCCTGGGGGCACTGGAATGATCCAGAAGCGGGGGCGAGGGGGGGGGAGGGTTAGTAGCCTCCAATGCAATTGGAGTGCATTGAATAAAAATAAAGGGGCCCTGGAAGCCAAGGAAAGAAGAGAGGATTTTGAAAAACTGTTAGTACGTTTCATCTGTTGTGTAACAGCATTAAAGTCATAGTGATTACATTGTTTTCCATATAAATACACAAAATGCAAGGTATAACCAATCAGTGGCCAAGTCCACCTACAAATCTTTTTTTTAAAATAAATTTATTTATTTAACTCTTTACATTCATTTTCACAAAATTTTGGGTTCCAAATTTTCTCCCCATTTGTCCCCTCCCCCCACCCTAATACACTGAGCATTCTAATTATCCCTATCACCAATCTTCCCTCCCTTCTAGCATCCCTCCCTTCCCTTACCCCATCTTCTCTTTTGTCCTGTAGGGCCAAATAACTTTCTATTCCTCATTACCTGTATGTCTTATTTCCTAGTAGCAAGAACAATATTCAACAGTTGTTCCTAAAACTTTGAGTTCCAGCTTCTCCCCATTCCTCCCTCCTCACCCATTCTCTTGGGAAGGCAGGCAATTCAATATAGGCCATATCTGTGTAGTTTTGCAAATGACTTCCATAATAGTCGTGTTGTGTAAGACCAACTATATTTCCCTCCATCCTGTCCCGCCCTCCATTGTTTCTATTCTCTCTTTTGATCCTGTCACTCCCTAAGAGTGTTGACTTCAAATTGCTCCCTCCTCCCATTGCCCTCCCTTCCATCATTCCCCCCACCCTGCTTATCCCCTTTTCCCCCACTTTCCTGTGTTGTAAGATAGGTTTTCATACCAAAATGAGTGTGCATTTTATTCCTTCCTTTGGTCAAATGTGATGAGAGTAAACTTCATGTTTTCCCCTCCACTAAAAAGTCTCCTGCCTGCCTCTTCTGTGAGAGATAATTTGCCCCATTCCATTTCTCCCTCTCTCCTCCCAATACATTTCTCTCTCACCGCTTAACTTCAGTTTTATAAGATATGATCCCATCCTACTCAATTCACTCTGTGCTCTCTGTCTGTGTGTGTGCATGTGTGTGTGATCCCACCAACTACCCAGATACTGAAAAGTTTCAAGAGTTAGAGATATTGTCTTTCCATGTAGGAATGTAAACAGTTCAACTTTAGTAAGTCCCTTATGACTTCTCCTTGCTGTTTACTTTTTCATGCTTCTTCTCATTCTTGTGTTTGAAAGTCAAATTTTCTTTTCAGCTCTGCTCTTTTCATCAAGAATG
>CM053771.1:347544244-347618990 GCA_028658325.1 Potorous gilbertii | reverse complement strand
GAGCTTTTGAACCTAACTTGATTTTCAAAATCCTTTTTGAGCTCTTCCATGGCCTGAGCCCATTGGATATCTATTTCAGATGTTTGGGATACAGAGACCTTGACTTCTATGTCTTTACCTGATGGTAAGCATTGTTCTTCCTCATCAGAAAGAAAAGGAGGAAACATCTGTTCACCAAGAAAGTAACCTTCTATGGTCTTATTTTTTTTCCCTTTAATGGGCATTTTCTCAGCCGGTTTCTTGACTTCTGAGATTCCTTTCCACCCCCGCCTAGATCTGCCCAGCTAGTGCTTGGGGTCTGAGATTCAAATGCTGCTCCCCAGCCTCAGGGCTTTCAATGGTGGGCCTGGCTGCTATTCAATATGAGCTTAAGTTCTGGTGCTCAGGTGGGGGCAGGGCTGCCTCCCAGGCTCATTTCCTCAGGGGGTTTATGAGAAGACCTTCAGTAATGGTCCCGAGCTTCTGCCAGCTCCCTGCTCTGGGTGCCCCTGGCTGCCACTGCCTCTGCCTCCTGAGGGGTCCTGAGTTACAGAGACACCCTGCTTCTCTCTTGGCCCACCAAACAGTCTCTGTCACTGACCTGTGCGCCTGTGGGGGGAGGGACCTTCATGGCCGCCGGTGATTCCATCCCTGAAGCCTGCTCAGATCTGCTCCTCTCGGGGCCGCGGGGCCAAGGCAGGTGTGGGCTCCGCTCTGGTCCCGTGCGCGACGGACCTTTGGTGAGGGTTTTTCAGGTCTTTCTGGAACAGAAATCTCCTCCACTCTGTTGTTCTGTGGCTTCCATTGCTCCAGAATTTGTTAGGAGTTCTTCTTTACATATATTTTATAGGCTGTGGTTTCAGAGCTAGCATATGTATGTCTTTCTACTCTGCCATCTTGGCCCCACGTACAAATCTTAAGAAGCAAGTGTTAGCACGCAAGTGTGTCCTGTGTTGTTGGGAAGTCTACAACAGCAGGAATATGTGCAGAGAATGACTTATTTACAACATGGTTACATGAGACAACATTGCCTCATCAGAATTTCAATGCAGGAAAAAACCCACAAATTTACAATAAATTATTTAGGTTGCATCATTTTTTGAAAAAAAATTTTTTTTTTTGAAATAACACAAATTGCAAAAAAAAAAAACCCCAAAACCCAAACCCATTTAAGTAGGTTCAAGAAAGTAGATTTCCAGAGGGGCATTGAGTAATTTTTTTTTAAAGGGGACGGTAGGCCAAATAAATTTGGGGACCTCTGCTCTCAATGTACAGCACTGCTTCTCCTATCTCCACATGCTTGTAATAGATAGTTCTCCTATCCCTCCTGCACCTGTTCTAATTCCTGGTTTCAGAAATTTTATTTTCCATGAAGGCTTTGCTGATCCCTCAGGCTCCTGATGCCAATCCTTCCTTTACCTTGTACATGCTGCCTTTTGTATCTACGTGTGTGTGTGTACATTTTATATCTACCTGTACATGTACATGTTGTCTCCTTCCAGTCCTTGAATGCAATGCTTTTTTCTTTATATCCTCAACACTTAGGAAAATGTTTGTCACAGAGTAAGCACCTAATGAACACTTGATTTATTTGTTTATTTTGTGAGGCAATCAGTGACTTGTCCAGGGTCACACAGCTAGTAAATGTCAAGTGTCTGAGCTCATATTTTAACTCGGGTCCTTCCTCTTGACCCCACGGCTCCAACTCTTGATTTATTGATGGCCAAACTTTATCTAAATTCAGCCTACTTGCTCTGGAGTTAGAAGTCCTATCCTCTGGCACTTACCACCTTGATGACCTTAAGCAAATTAGTTAATGTTCCTGGGCATCTGTAACATGAAAGAGTTGAACTAGATCGTCGCCAAGGTACCTTCTAGTTTTAGATTGGGGATCCTGTGTTCTCTTATCCAAATCACATCCAAATCACAGAGTCAAAAGTCTTAATTTTCTATCACATATTATAGCAGTATCATATGATGTGCAGTTATTGTGTGATAAAGCGAACCTAGTAAACTCTACCAGTAAATAACCTATCCTACCTTAGTAAAGACACGGGTCTTTTTTCTGACAATTTGCACAGTCAATGAAATGGTGCTTTTCTCTTTACAGTGATGACAAAGTAGTAGAAGTTGCAGAAGAGGAGGAAGTAGTTGATATAGAAGATGAAGATAACAATGATGACGATGGGGATGGGGATGAAGTGGAGGAGGATGCGGAGGAGCAGTACGAAGAGGCTACGGAAAGAACGACTAGCGTGGCCAGCACGAGCACCACCACCACCACCACGGAATCTGTAGAAGAGGTGGTTAGAGGTAATCTCACTTTGGATGCTTTTAGCTGTCAAGACAAAGGTGACCTTTACTATTTTTAAAATGTTCCAAACAGCAAAATATTCCATATTGTTTTAACCTCTAATACTTTTCTTGATTTAAATAATATCTAAGCAGAAGAGTTCCTTAGTTTAACGCCTGCTTATATGCAGGTATGTGTTTGTGTATTTGTACCTGTGTATATGTGTATACTCTCCATTTATGTGTGTCCTTGTACATGTGTATTTGTGTTTTAGTGTGTTTTATAAATATTTACACTTAGATACACATGCCTGTATATATATACAATGTATGTGTGAGGGTAGATTATGATCTGGGAAAATATTTTTGTACTTTTTGGACTCAGCAGTTTGAAAAGAACATATGCTAAATATCTTAATGAAACATACAATTCAGTAGTTACTTTGCAGATAAAGCACAATGATTATTGGATAGCTACTGGATTCATAAGCGTCCTAAGCTACATATGGAGAAATGTTCTCACTTCTTGCTTTTAAAGAAGTAGTAGATGCTTTAAAAAAAATGAGTGTTAAAAATTGTTTTTACATGTAATTGGGAGAAAATAAAATTGCTTTTAAAAATCATTATTTTAAACATTAAAATTTTTTCCTTCCTCTTTTCCTCTCAGGTAAAATCATAAGTATTTTTATACTGTCTACAGTTATTTGATTTGAAATTTCACTTTCTATCTCTTCCTGCTATATTGTCTTGGCAATATATAGAAATGCTGATTGTATAGGTTTATTTTATATTCTGCAACTTGCTGAAGTTATTCAATGTTTCAGTTAGGTTTTTGGTTGACAATCTAGGTTTTGTTAAATACACTATCAGATCATCTGGAAAAAATGATAGGATTGTTTTTTCTTTATCTATACTCATTCTCTTAATTTCTTTTTCTTTTGTTATCACTATAGTTCTCATCTCTAGTACAATGCTGAATATTAATGGTGATGATGGGATTAGCTGGCTTCACTCCCATCTTAATGAAAGGGTTTGTAGCTTCTCCCCATTGCAGATACTGCTGTCTCTTGGCTTTAGATAGATACCAGCTAGGTGGTTCAGTAGATAGAGCACTAGGCCTGAAGTCAGGAAGATCTAAGTTCAAATCCAACTTCAGACACTTGCTAGCTGCATGATGCTGGACAAGTCACTTAACTTCTGTTTGCCTTAACCCACTGGAGGAGGAAATGGCAAACCACTCCAGTATCTTTGCCATAAAATCCCATCGACCAGGGGTGGAGAACCTGCGGCCTTGACGCTACTTCTAGATTCTCAAATGCGGCCCCTCAACCGAATTCAAACTTCCCGAAACAAATCCACTTAATGAAAGAATTGTTCTGTAAAGTCTGAATTCAGTGAAAGGGCCATTTCTGAGGATCCAGAGGGCCACATGTGGCCTCAAGAGCATAGTTCCCCTGCCCCTGCCCTAGACAGTATTGTCATACTGTGGTCCGTGGGATCACAAAGAGTTGGATGCAACTGAACAACGCATACTTATTTTAGTAGAACTCAACTGTCAATCCATCTGACCTTATTTTTGTTTTGTTTTGTTTTTGTTTGAAGGTTTTGAGGGGTGTTTTCGGGGAGTAGGTGAAATTTTGTAGGTGGTATAGGTAGAGAGAAATTCGTTATGGATTGTTCAATTTCTTTTTCTAAGATAAGGTTATTTAAGTATTCTATTTCCTATTCTATAGTCTGGGCAGTTTTTACATTTTCTTAAAAATATTCATCCATTTCATTGGTGTGTAGTTAGGAAAAATAGCTCCTACAAATATATCCCCTTGTAAGAATGTAAACAATTTAACCATGTTTATTCCCTTAGGATTTCTCATTCATATTTATCAGTTTATGCTTCCCTTGACTTCTGTTTGTCAGATTTTATCCTTAGCTCTGGGCTTGAAGTCCTACAATTCATTAAAGGCCCACTTTTTACCTTGTGGAAATAGACCGTTTCCCTGAATATACTGTTGTTTCTAAGCTTAGATCTTTGCCTTCTAGAATACCATACCCTTAAGCTCTCTGCTTCTATATGACAGTGACTGCTAAGTCTTGTGTGATCCTGACTGTGACTCCTCTGTACCTGAATTCCTTTTTATTGCTTATGCTATTTTTTTGCCTTTATCTATGACCTCCAGATTTGACTATAATAGTCCTAGGAATATTTTTTTTTTAATTCATGGCTTTCAGGGTAGTCCAGTGATTCTTAAATTCTCTCTCCTTGATTTGTTTTCCAGGTCAGTTGTTTTTCCTATGAAATATTTCTATTTGGGCAGGGAGGAGAAGGGGATTGTCACTATTTTATTATTTCTTGATGTCCCATGCAGTATTTAGTTTCTATTTTGGCCAATTATAATTTTCAGGGAGTTGTTTTCTTCAGTAAGATTTTGTACCTCCTTTTCCAAGCTATTAATTCTCTTTTCATATCTTTCTACTCTAACATATGAAAAATAATTGCACAGGTAGACAACCTGAAGCTTCAGAAATTGAGAAAGACCTAGGTCTATTTTTCTGACATTTTGTATAGTCAATATTTTTTCCCCTCTATAGCTCTGATGTAGTTTTTAGCTCTTTCCTTAACTCTTCTAGAAATTCTTATGAGACTCATATTCAAGATTCATTTTTCTGTAGGGCTTTCTTTGTATTTGTTTTCAAGTAATTTTCTTTCGTGGGATATATGTTTGTTATGTGTTATGTATGTGTGTGTATATGTGTGTGTGTGAGTGTGTATATATATATATATATATATATACACACACACACACACACACACACATATATAAAATGTAGGCATTTATATGTGTGTGTATGTTTTTGTTATTGGCTCTGCACACTTCTAAGAAGAGGGCGTAGCTATTCTGAGCTTCAAACTTCTTGCATCTTTCTTCTGCTTTCACAGCTCTGGTTGTGGGCCTGCAGGTTTTCAGTACACTTAAAGTGCAGTAATCTGGGGCAAGGTCTGTTCACTAAACACAAGGTGAAAGTCTAGAACTATATTTTTGCTATCCTCCTAAGACAAGAGGCACACTTCTCTGTTCCCAGAACTTGTTTCTTATTCAGGCTTAGACCCATTCTCATGGTCACTCTTCATCTGTAACCCCAAACTGAGGAACAAGGGACAGAGCTACTAGACAGTACTTGTTCCTGCAGTCAAGCACTAATTGATGGATTCCCTGAGATTTATTTCTGCCCTTCTGCCCTTGCCCTTTTTCAGTCCCTGGCTGCTAAAGGGCTATATACAGTGTGCGCTGCTGACAAGACCCCATTCCCCAGTGTCTACAGATCTCTCTCTATCTCCCCAAGCCTTCTTGAACTGGAAAAAATTACCCACTGAAAATTTTTCTTAGGTTTCCCAATTAGAATTATGTTTAGTACATTATTGAGAAGGGACAATAGGGAGCTAAGTTGTCCTGCTTCCTCTCAGTCTGCCATCCATCCCCTATTGATCGCTTCTGAACTTAACTACGCTTTAATTACACTGACTGAGGACTGCAGCAACTCCCTACTCCAGAGCACCACACCTGGAATTGGTTCCCCTCCTCATTCCAATCTGGATCAGGACCCAAAACTGAGTAACTGCATCTTTCTTCTGTCACATTGCTCTGTTCTGTGTCTTTAGCCTCTCTTGCCCTGGTATGCAGCTTTCATGGAATGGTGCGTTTTCTAGATCTTTTTGAAGGAGTTTTGGTTAGAACTTATTATACTACTCTTTCATCTTGGCTTCATCTTCTACCCTACCTGCCAGATATTTTTAAACTTTTCTTCAAGGACCATTTTTGCATATAATTTTATTGTCTTGTCACTAGTAAATTATGTGCTCCGTATCTCTGCTTTTCTACATATTTTGGCCACAATACATGGTCTTTTTGTAAATATACTGTGTACAGTCAAGCACTTTGTGAATTCCTTTCGGTAATTACCACATATATATCATCTGTAATTCTTATAAAATTATATTGATGTCCTTAAATTCTTTATTATCTTTTTGTTAAATTTGTCTAGGTGTGAGAGGGGTACTATTATTGCTTTCCTATCTGTTTCTCCCTTCAATTAACTTTTCCTTTATATTCAGGTTCTATGATATTTGGTACACACACATATACATACATACATACATACATATATATATATATATATATATATATACACACATATATATAATCGATTGATTATTTATGGTGGCTTTAAGCAAAATATAAATTTCCTGGTTATCTTTTTAAAACTTCTATACTTAATGTTACTTTCTTTGAAATCATAATTGCTATTCTTTTTTTAATTCATCTAAAAATATAATAAATTTTCAGGAGGCAAAGCCAAGATGGATGAGTTAGCAGTTTTGTCGAACTCTTTTAAACCACCCCTCTAAACAACTTTTAAAAGTATGTCAAACCAAATTCTGAGATATTAATAATCAACAGAAAGTCACAGTGAGCCATTTTTCCAGCACAGAGCACAGAAGGAGAGGTCTAACAACACTGTGGGTTAGAGCTAGCCCAGAATATGGTGTGCCATTGTTTGTAGGCTTTAAAGGGTAGAAATGAATGATTACCCTTGCACAAAAGGGCAACTTGGGTAAGGACCAGAGTGCAGACTAGGTGATACTAGACAACACCCTGGATCATACCATTTTTGAAGCATCAAAAATTTAGAGACCACCATACCTACCTGTGAACAGAGCAGGAAAATTGGAAAAAGAAATGAAAGTAAGGCTAGAAAATTATGAGTAAATTCCCCCCAATTATAATTGATCAAGTAGAAGATGATGACTCCGTAAGAAATCAAGAAACAAACAAAATCAAAAGATAGGGAAAAAAAAGAAAATGTAAAATATCTCATAGGAAAAACAATCTGGAAAAATAGATCAAAGAGAGGTAATTTAAGAATTAGTGGATTACCTGAAAGCTATGATTAAAAAAAAAAGCCTAGACATCATATTTCAAGAAATTATAGAGGAAAATTGCTCAGATTTCTTAGAACCAGAAGGCAAAGTAGAAATTGAATGAATCTGCCGATCAGTTCCTTCAAGAAAACTCCCAGAAATATTATAATCAAGTTTCAGGTCAAAGAAAAAATACACGTAGTTAAAAAGTATACCATGGGTCCAAATCAAGATCACACAAGATTTAGCAGCTACCTGGATAATGGAACTTGGAAGGCAGAAGAACTAGTAGGGTTCCAAACAATAACCTATCCAACAAAACTGAATGTAATCCTTCAGGGGAAAAAATAGACATTTAACAAAATAGAAGACTGCTAAGCATTCTTGATGAAAAAATCAGAGTTGACTAGAAAATCTGACACAGAGACTTGGAATGGGGAAAGACTGAATGAATTAGGGCCCACTTTTCTTGAATCCTGTGTGTATTTGTACTGAGAAGGAAAGGTAGCTCATCAGACCTAGTGTACTGTTTTTATCCTTTGTAGGATATGGTACCAACCTGGATACCTGCAACTGTCAATGAAAACATATCAAAGTTGATTTTGTTAGTTTTTGTTTGTCTTTAGTCTTTGTTCTTGCTTCAATCTTGACCCTGTACTCAAGCCCCTATTTCCAGATATAATTTTAGGAACTGAGACATCCTTCAAATCCTACTGTTTTGATAGCCAGATTTCTGTTCCTGGTTGCTGCCCTATTTTTCTTCTCTCTACTTACTCAGCTATCACGCTAATTGAAGACCTCATTACCTCTCATCTATACTGTAGTGTACTAGTCTTCTCATTTTAATTTTCCCTACCTCAGATAATTCTCTACCTTAATCCATCTTCCACAGATCTTCCAAAGTGAGATCCCTAAAGTGCTGATCTCATCCCCCGTCATCTCTCCACCCTCACTCCACAAAATCCAGAGGCTCCCTATTACCTCTAATATCAAATATAGAAGTCCTTTGACATTTAAAGCTCTTCTTTTTTTTTCTCTATCATTAACCTTGTTCCTCTTTATTCCCCTCCACACAGTCTGAAGTCTAGCAATATTTTCCCTCTTGCTCAGCACATGGCATTCAGCATTCAGTCTCCTCCATTCCTCTGCACTTTCCCACCTTTCTGGAAGGTGCTGCCTCCCCCTCAGGTGCGTTCCTAGGCTTGACTTAAGGCTCAGATTAAACTCTAGCTCTGTAGATTATTTTCCCTAGTCCCCTTTCTACTCTGTATTTTTCATATACCTAATTATTTTTACATATGTCTCCTTTAGGAGAGTGTAAGCTCCTTGAATATATAGACACTAGTTTAGGGCTTGTTTTTTGTTTGTTTGCTTACTTGCTTGTGTTGTTTTCTCCTTTCTTATTATCTCCAGAAATTAGTGCAGTACCTAGCATGAGTATTTAAGAGACAGGGAGAGGAACTTAGCCTATGATTTTATTGGGGCATGGAATTCTTAGAAGAAATGTTTTGTTGATGTATATTGGCACCTTCTCTGCAATCTGTAGTCTTAGAAAGCTGCATAAAGCTCTGAAAGTTCAAGTAACTCACCCAGAAACACACAGTCAGTTTTCTTGGGACAGCTGGGTGGCAAAATGGATAGAGTACTGGACCTTGACTCAGGGAAACCTCGTTTCTTATCCAACCTCAGATACTTTCTAACCTTCCGACCCTGGACAAGTCACTTAACTGCTGTCTGAGCCAGTTTCTTCAACTGTAAAATGGGAATTACAATTGCACCCACCTCAAAGGGCTTTTGTAAAGATCAAATGAGATGTTTGCAGAAAGCACCTAGCACAGGTCCTGGCACACAGTAGCCTCTTCATAAATGTTCATTCCTTCTTTCTCTGTTCACTGTTCCCTGCTGCCTCTAGTCTTTGATTTATGCTCCTGTCCAAAGACAAACACATACTAATATAAACTTATTAATAATATATTTCTTCAGAGTGCTAGCAGTTTTAATGTGTTTTCCTGTTTGGAACATTATTGGTAAAGAGTCGTATTTACATAAATAGATATTGAGATGCTTAAATGTAGAGTCCAAGTTTGCCATTTGAAGACCAAAATTCTATGCAAGTCAGTTTAAAGGTCTTGCTACATATAAAACAAGTGACTTAACCTTCCTGAACCTCAGTTTCCTCATGTGTAAGATGAGGTGATTGGTCTAGGTGTACTCTAATACCCTTTTCAACTGTCCCTCCAAGGTCTGGGGAATTTATGTGCCTTAAAAGTATGGTGTATGTACTGGCTCCAGGTGAAAAACAAGAAATGCAAATAATATTCAAAACATACATTTATGTTTTAGCTAGCGGTTCTTTTGTGAAGGTCATTGTATGAAAGGGAAAGAATAAGGTTTTGTATTACTGATAAAATAATCTTCTCGCATAAGGAGTAGTCAAAATTTTAGTTTCTGTTTTGATCATTTTAATTCAAGATTTTCATTTATAGATGCTTTCTCTCATTTGATATTAATCTTACAAGAGCTAAAAATATTGTCTTAGATAGTATTCCTTTTTATCTTTTTTGGAGGTACATTCTTTGAATCAGATAAGAAATATGTTCCTTTGTTTCAGTTAATTTTTTTAAAGCATAGGAAGTAATCGAATTACCCAGGGAGTGTATTGAAAATTGCTTCCCAGCAATCTCAAATATGGATTCGTACAATAAAATAAATAAATATGTATACTTGAATGGTAAGAAAAAAACCATTTTCATGCTAAATGTAGTTCCTCCACATATCCTATAATTAGAGGTGTGCTCTGAACAAGCTGAGACTGGTCCTTGTCGAGCAATGATCTCCCGTTGGTACTTTGATGTGACTGAAAGGAAGTGCGCACCATTTTTTTACGGCGGATGTGGTGGAAACCGAAACAACTTTGGCACTGAGGAATACTGCATGGCAGTCTGTGGCAGCATCAGTAAGTGGATCCTTCCTCAAGCATGTGGCCATCTCTCTTTCTTGCCACTGACTCTGCGCTTTGCAACAAATCTATTTTTCTGATTCCTGAGGAGTCTGTTGCTACCACTAACAATAATACATCTGTCAACTTTTGTAATTTCCCAGTCTATGCCATAATTTTAGTCATTAGCACCTATCTCCTTCTTTCTCTAATAAAGTATGACAGTGGATATATCCTTTATAAGCTGTTGCAGATAGATGTCTTTGACCTGAAAGGAAATAACATGGGGTCATGATACTTTCTCCCCTTCAAGTTTTCCTCCTATAGCTCTCCTTTTATTTCCAGCCAAATTCCTAGAAAAAGCTGTTTATTGCTTGTGCTATTATCTTGTCATATAAAACCTTTAGTTTTTTTGTTTTTATTTATTATGTATGTTTACATATGAGCCCAATAGTATATAAGCTCCTTGAGACCAGGAATTATTTCATTCCTTATATTTCTATCTCTAGCACCTAGCATAGTACCTGACCCATAGTAGGAACTTAATAAATGTTTGTTGATTGATTAACAGATGCAAAATACTTTTCGACAAGGCAAGTATCATATTTTTTCATTGAATAGGTTTATATGGACCTCATCTTCTTTTTGTTTGTTGTTTCTCTTAATAATCAAATTCTGAAAGGAAAAAAAGTCATCAGTCGTAGAATTGGAAGCTGAATTTCAGAGAGAAATCAAGTTAATAAGTGTGTAGATTAGCCCTACCAAGTGGATCTCATGTTTGAGGGATTAAAGTATTTCAGAATTAGATGGGATTCCTGGACTGAAGTCCCTTCTACAGCATCCATCTATGACTTTGCTCATCAGACATCTGACACAGTCACCTTCTTCGTTCTTGTGAGACCAGTAATTACCATTTTCTTACTGGTACATGTGCAGAAGTGTGTCCTTATTTTGATCTTCCTCTGTATAGAGGGAGGCAACACAGTAGAAAGATATGTTTGTAAAAATATTGCCCTCTTATTCATCACAACATCTTAATATAAAAATGTTTCATTTTTAAAGGTGGTGATATCACAACTTTGTAGACCCTGATAGAATAATATGGATGTTTTGGATAGCTTAAGTATAAACTTATCTGAAAAATGAGAAATCAGCTAGTTTAATCCCTTATGGTTCTGTTCTAGAGTTCTCTAATTTGATCATTTCAGGTGCTAGTTCAAAGTTTCTTCACTTTCAAACAATGAAATTAAGTAAGCTAAGTAGTATAATATAGAACACAGTGGGTGATTTTGTTGGTTGCTCTGTCTAGAACAAAGAATTTTTTGCTGTTGATCATAACTAGTTCTAACCATCACAATAGATTTTCTATCATTTCCAACAATTTATCTTTTTTTAGATAAAAAGGAATTTATTTTCATCAATATTGTATTATTTACTTTGTTGCAAGATAGAAGTTTTGTGTGTCTGTGTCTGAGTTGTTTTTCATTTGATCCTAAGACTTAAAAATACAGTCCGTGGAGCATTTTCTTTCATCCTTTTTTCACATTTACCCCTTCTATTCAACCTGTATTAATAGACATCAACAAACAACTGCCATTGGTTTACTGTGTAGTAAAGTGGGTTCTTTGGAATTCTTGAGTATTGTATTGTGATTTTTAAAATAAGATTCTTGAAAGGTACAGGTATCACTAGTGTAAATAAATGGTACTGGATGTTTATATTCCCAAGATGGAATATGGATAAATTGTTACAAGCAAAGATTGGTATAGATTAAAATTAAAATTTTCAATTAAAATTGAAAAAATGAACATAGACCTACCAGTTGCATTCCACTTGTAACTGAGACCCAATAATCATAGAGGCATATGTAAAGGGGTAAAATGGAAAAACATTGACATCACTCACTACTCCAAGATTAAGTAGATTAGATAATAATGAATTTTTCATTTACTGGAAGAAAAGTTGAAATATGTAGTAGCTGTTCTGATTTTTGTTGTGTTATCTGATTTATTCCTTATATCTTTTTCAGCTGAGTATGGAACCCATACATATGTTTCCTTTTAGGAATTATGATCATTTCTTAGTTGTTTTGTTTGTTTTCTCTATGGTATCTCTTCTGCACTGAATTTTTGTGTCTTTTTTACTGTGTGGCCAATTTGTTTTGTATGGTGTTATTTTCTTGAGTATTTTTTGGTGCTGTTAATAATTTTTCATAATTTTCTTGCATTACCCTCATGTCTTTTCCTCATTATTCCTCTACTACTCTTACCTCTTTCTTGAATTCTTCCAAGAATTCTAATTGAGCTTCTGTCCAATTAGCATTTATCTTTGAAGCTTTACTTGTAGCTGTTCGTGATATTGTCTTCTTCTGAGTTTGTGTCTTGGTATTCCCTGTCACTGTAGTACTTTATATAGTAAGGTTCTTTTTGTTTGTTTGCTCATTTTTCACTTTTAATTTTTATGTTAAAATTGGGTTCTGCTTTCCAAGGGTTGGGGAGGCACTGTCCCAAGTGTCAGACTTTTTTCATATTGCTGTTTTCAAAACTAGTTCTGGGACTCTGCAAGTTTTTGGAGCTTCCAAGGTGATGTGACATGGAGAGAGAGATGGTCATTGTTCTCATGGTCTGCACTCCAGTTTTTACTCACAAAGGACCTTTTCTCCCCTTGGCCCTTTCTCCCCTTGTACCTAGCCACAAGTGCTAGTGCTCCTCTTGTCCCTGGAACTGTGACCAAGTCCCTTGTTCTACAGCCACAAGCACTCACGCTCCTCTCCACCCTGGAACCCCTGTTCCTTTATGACTAACTACAGGTGTTTTTTTCCACCCTGGAACTGTGACCCAGAACTTCATATGGTCAATAGAATTGCTGTCCTATGTCTAGTACCAGCAAAGGATCCCCTATAATCTCTCTCTGACCAATTGTCCAACACCTTCAACATCTCTGGGCTGAGAGCTCCCAAAGTTGCTGCCGCCACTTTTTACCTCTAAGACCTATAGTGTTGCTACTACCTACACTCCATGCCAACCTCCACCCTGGTTCATAGACTTCTGACAACCTCCTGAGTTGTCTTAGACTGGAAATATATCTTACCCTGACTTTTTGTTGGCTCTGTCACTCCAGAATTTAATTTGAGGCATTATTTTAAAGTTATATGGAGGTGAGTGTTAGGAGAGTTTGGCTGGGTTGCTGCATCTACTCCATCACCTTGGCTCTGCTCTCCATAGAGATTATTTCTCCACAGGAACCCTTTCTGAAAAAATGGAGTTAAATGTATAATACACATCATCATTTGGGGGAGTGGGGGAATATGACTGACATAAATATCACAAATAACATCACTGTCTTTTACAAAATTTTGTGCATCTCAAGCCTTTCTCTTTTAAATACTTTTTTCATTTTTTTTTTGTATGTGGTTAATATGTCTAGCTTTACCAGGTGAAATCATATGTCAGTGGTAAGAGCAATGAACATTGAGATATCACTGGTGAGCACATACTTTGATAATATATGTATTCTTTTATATTCCTTACGAAGTTTGTAAGAAGATATGTTTCCTTTAAAAAAATCTAATGTCTTCCTAAAAAATGGCTCTTTGTTACAAGATCATTATGGGAACTCTCTTAATTTTTTTTAAAACTCTGTTTTAATTGCTAAGGCAGCAAGGTTTAGAAGGACCATGTTCACAAGTAACTGACTTCTCATAAAAGAAGTGTAATATGATACAGAGAATGATATGATTATCTGTTAGGGCTTCAGTAGAAACTTTTGTGATCCAGGGGATATGCGAGCCCTGTGCCTGGAGAAAGGAAGGTCTGAATTCAAATTTGACTCCAAATATTTAATTCGTTGTGTGAACTTGGACAAATTATTCAACCTCTCTCTGATTTGACTTCCTCAACATAAAATAGGGATACTCATAGCACTTACCTCTCAGAGCTGTTCTGAGAAACAAATATTTGTGAAGGATGTGCTTGGCGCATAGTAGGTACTATTTAAATGCTAGTCATTGTTATAGAATTAGAGGCATACTGAAGTTCATACATTCGAGGTGGAAGGAGGGACAAACCACTTTAACTTTTCTCGTTTGCCTCCGATTGGAATTCCCAACATTTTTTGCCACTTTAATGTTCATTTTTTGCCTCTTTAATTGATTCAGTAGCCCATTCACCACAGCATCTATTCCAGACTTTTCCATCCCTTTGAGAGCTTCCATTAGCACCCATTCTCTCCCACCTTCTCATTTGGGAACTTTGCCTGATACTTAGCTGAAAAAAAGGAGGCCCTCTCCAAAAGCCCCCTCTTCCCTACTCATCTCTCATCACTCCTATTCTTTCCCTGTTCTTTGACCTTTTACCTCTGTATTTGTATTTACCTCTGTACCTGAAGAGGTGGCCCTTAACTTTGCCAAGGCTCTATTCACTACTTGAAGTTTAATACTGATATTGGTTTATTGTCTATAGTTCCTTTCAGCATAATATAGTTTCTTTGTTTGTCTTTTGTATTTTGTGAATATTTGTTTCTGCGTTTTGTGACAGCATGGTTGCAGTTCCTGCCTTTTTGGATTCACTTGATGCATAGTGAATTATTTTTCCATCCCCTCAGTTTTATCCTGTGCATGTCTTGGTTTTAAAATGTGTTTCTTGTAAGCAAGTTTCTTGTTTTCTTAGCCAGTTTGTCACTCTTTGTTTCATTAAATTGTCTCAGCCCCAGCAAACTTCCCCAGCTTGAAACCCTTGTCTTCACAATACTGGAAGGAGGGTGTGTGGCGCATGGTTTTGTTGTAAGACTATATGTTGGACCCTTGGGTCAGCTCCTGTTGCCTCACTGATGGTTGTGTGTTAGGTGGTTGAATATTGGGAAGCAGTAAGCTCAGCAAAGCTCTCAGTTCTGGTTTCCTAGAATCTAAAGACAGCTAACACTGCTTTATCTTCAGTGCATGTTTTTTTGTTTTAGAGAGGATTGAGAAGTAGTAATCATTGAATATGTCCAGTACTCCATTTGGGGGGAATCATGTCACCCAGAAATCTTTTAAAGTACATTGGAAGTTATGATGGTAGCCGTGACACCCCATTTTCTGTGGGTGTTGCCTGGGTCCCATTCTGAACTTCTTTTCTTCTCTTCTTCATGTTTCTAATGTTCCATTGACACTCTTAGTGTTGTGTACTGAACTTTTGTAAAGAATAAAGATACCAACATTTCATTTCTCCTTTATATACTTCAAATTGACTGATCAGCTCTTTCTTATTGTACTTTTGGGAACCAAAAGAGCTTAATCATTTACCACAAGATGTTTTCATACATTTCCTCAACTTTGCCAGCAAATCTCAAGATAGGACCTAAAGGTCCTAATGAAATGCAATGAAAATATAATGAATAATGAAATGAAAATGAAACGTGATAATATTAAAATTTAAAAAGGACATTATCAGCTATCTGGACCCTAATGTCCCTGAGAAGTCATCATTAGATCTCCACCTGAAAATCTCTAGTGTCCTTCTCTCTACCACCCCCCAACTTGTCTCTCTTTCTGTATTTCCCATTTCTCTTGATGATATCACAATCTTCCTGGTCACACCAGTTTAGAGCCTTAGGACTTTTTATTTCTTATTGCTCCCTTATTTTCTTATGTTTAATTTGTTGCCAAGTCCTCCTAATTCTATCTCTTCACTTAGCTCTTATATCTATTCTCTCTTTTCCATTTCCTCTTCTGTAGCCCAAGTTCAGGGTACCATTACCTCTTGCTGGAATTAGGCGAATATCCTTCAAACTTGCCTCTAAGCTCTCTCCTCTTGTCTGTCTTATATACCAGTTTCTCTGATCATCCAATGTAATACCCTGGGCATGTCATTCATCTGCTCAGAAACTCAAGTAGCTCTACCAAGGCCTACTGTCAAACAGCGTAGGATCACTTTTGCCCCTGCCCTCTGTTCACAAGGCATGCCGTTATATGTTCCCCACTACTCTGGGTATGGCTTCTCCTAGAACTCACATGTTTCTTCTGCAGGAGTAGAAAACTAACCAGACACGCACAGCAGCCTCTCTCTCAGAAGAGGCAACTTCCCTCTGTACAAATTCTTCCCAGAATAAAACATGACGAATCCTTCCTCTCTCACCACAGACTTTTAACCCCCCCACTGTCTTGTTAATTGGTGCCCCATCTCTGCCCCCTAGGGGTAGACCCTCCTCATCTACTCCCCTGATCCTAGACTTTCCTTCTGCCATCTCTACCACCTTCTCCTTATTCTCCCCCTCCCTATCCCAGTTTGTCAGGATTGTAGTCATCTCCATCCTTCACTGTTGAATCGTAGAGCTCTGTTACTTTTAACCATAGGATTTTTCCTTTGTTATTCAAATTACCTTTCCTTTATTTTAAAGGTTTTTCCCCTGGCCACTGGCAGAATTTGTTGTTTATCTTTGAAGTTGTTCAACCTAAACATAATTTGTCTTGGAATTTGAAGCACAAGGTTTTTGTTTGC
Source organism: Potorous gilbertii (assembly GCA_028658325.1). Taxonomy (NCBI): domain Eukaryota; kingdom Metazoa; phylum Chordata; class Mammalia; order Diprotodontia; family Potoroidae; genus Potorous; species Potorous gilbertii. The sequence goes on along the minus strand of CM053771.1, from coordinate 347,602,390 downwards.
TTGCTTGCATGTTTGCCTTTCTGGCATCATTCTGTGGATTTTCTTAGTAGATTGTTATCTGCATTCAGAAGTTCTGGATAGTTTTCTTATTATTTCCTGTTTCATGGTTTTTAGTTTTATTTTTTAAATTTGTTGTGTGTTTCTGGGCAGTCCCGTGTTCGAGTTATCTGTATACATCCAGTCTTCAAAGTTAGTGCCTTTGACTTGTACATCATTCACTCATTCACTTAATACTGGTGTCTTTTGTTTCTCTTGTTTCAAATTTTCATCCGCTTCAGCATTTTTGTGTTTTAAATCTGTTCATCTTTCACTTCTTTGGAGGTTTTCTTCATTATGGATTTAATTTTTCCTCCTTATAAATACTTTTTAAAAATATAAGTCTGCATTGAGCTTTCTTTACTGCTTTGAGAAATCTGGTTTTTCTTTATTTCAGATATTTCATGAGTTTTATTTCTATTTTGAACCCTTCTGAAGTTTCTTACAGTTGTTCTGTGATCTCCAAGGGGTTCACAAGGGTATATTTTCATTAAGTACTGATGTTTCACTTTACTTCATATTATAATATTTGCCAATCATATTTTGGTTTCTCTTTCAAGTTTTTTTCCTCTATTTTTAGAGTCCTTTGGCTTATCTCTGTGATCTCTTGGCTTTTATTAAAGCTTTTCTTTCAGTGTCTTTGTTGTTTAGGCCTTTCCTTGTATTTCCCGGTTAGTAACACTTACACCCTCATCTCTCTCATTTTCTAGTAGCAGAGGATGCTAGAGGAAGAACTGCAATTTTGTATCAGCCTAATATAAGGTCTCATACATGGTTCTCCAGTCTGGGGGCCTTTCCTTAATAACCTATGAGCTTTGGGCATGCTCTGCCCCCAAAAAGCCCTGGCTTTCAAGTTTCCTTTCCCATGTGCCCATTGTCAGTTGGCTCCATTCTCCCTGTACTTTTTCCTTTGTTTTACATGGTTGGATTCAATTCTACACATAATGTAATAATAAATGGTATACTTGAATACACTATACAATAGGATTCTAGGTAGCACTGTGAGTAGAGAGATGGGCCTGGAGTCAGGAAGACTTGAATTCCAATTTGGCCCCAGGCAGTTTCCAGGCAGGATCTGAATTCAGCCTGGCCCAATTTCCTCTGGTGTAAAATTTGGATAACAACATTTTTCCCCCCAGGCTTATAGCATAGCACCTGGCACATAGTCAGCTCATCCCTTCCACTTTCCCTATGTTGTTAGTTACTAGCCTGAAATGCATTTGAAATGCAAATTCCTTTCCCTTCCTTAGCCATTGTATTTTGTAGATTGATTATCTCGTGGGTTTTGCTTTTTCTTTTAAAGTATTTTTTCCATTATATTTCATTCATTTGTTATTACAAAGATGTATTTAATGACTGTATTTTTAAAATAATTTTTTCTTAAACTGTGAATGTCAGTGCTTTTTAAAGAAATACAGTCTAGAATTTCCTTTTACTTTAGGGATACAAGTTCATTTTATGTCATGTAATGTTTGAGGTTTGGGTGTTTCTACAAATATAAAAGCTATAATTAAGGGTGTATAAGGATATTTAATTTTGAACTGCAAAAAGTAAATATAATGAATCATGTGATAATTATAAACTTTATGCTGTTTGATGTTATTGTTTATTCCTTTATAACAATTGGATCGCAATTTGGAGTCACTCAGGCCAAACAGTCCTAACATCTATAGAAACGTGGGCAGAATAGACGTTTCGTACTTTTCCACTTTTCTCTCAGACAGATAAGACTTACTGCTTTCTGATTGGATAAACTCTTCACATGCTGCAGGGACCTCGAGTCATTTTCCTGCTGCTAGTGAAGGGTAGACTATAACACAGGTGTGTGCTCCAAATAAAGAAACTCCCCCTACCCAAATTTCACCAAAGTCCAGTATCCATAAGCAACCCCAAAAACTTTTCCACTATGTTTGATTAGGTGTGTCCACTCCCCTATCTGTCATGAATGATCTGTTTTCAACCAAACCTTTTAAAAAGGTGTATAATTTCACCACCTGATCCTCAATTTGGAGCATGTCTCTGAGATCCAATTTTCTAGAAAATCTCACACCCAAGGATTTTCCTTAACCCAAACCATGAAGCCAAAAAAAATATAGATAGATTTGGAAAATCTTTCTGCCACAGGCTACATGTGCTTTAAGACCAACTGGGATTATTCTTTATGTGTATTTTTCTCTTAAATTATGTAAAATGCTACTATAATGTGATTATAAATCTGATTATTTCAAAGACATTCTTTACCCTGGTACTAACAAGGGGTGAAATAATTGTTGCTGTGCTGTGAAATCAGTGATGTGACATAATTTTAATCAGCCATACAGTGGTGGTAAATTTTTCATATGGGTTTCTAGGCTATAATCAAACATTGCTTTTTATTTCTCCTCCTTGCAAATCTCCTTCCTTCTCTTTTGCCTTTTAGTCCCTACTACAGCAGCCAGCACACCTGATGCTGTTGACAAATATCTGGAGACACCTGGTGATGAGAATGAACATGCCCATTTCCAGAAAGCCAAAGAGAGACTTGAAGCCAAGCACCGTGAAAGAATGTCCCAGGTAATCTAGATTTATTTTTCTGTTTGCAAAACCAAAGAATACTAGTAATAAGCTACATTTGCCTGAGACTTTCTGCCATGTTCCTGATTTCTAACAAAATATCTTGTGGGAGTCCAGGATTTATCTCCAGTCCAGTAATGATCCTAAGCTTTAAAAGTTAATCTTATCTAGTGAGTTTGGTACCTCATCTTATTTTTGCTCCATTATCCAAATTCATCCTGTGTAGTTCTGAATTATAATACTAAAGGTAACCGTGTCTTAGAGGCTAGATATGAAAGAAGGAAGACCTAAGTTCACATCTGACCTCAGGCATTTACTGGCTGTGTGAATCCAGCAAGCCTTTTAAACCCTGCCTCATTTTTCTCATCTGTAACATGGGCATAATGATAGTATCTACCTCCCAGGGTTGTTGGGAAAATAAAATGAGATAATATTTGTGAAGTGCTATGTTATAAATGCTGGCTGTTGTCATTGTTAGTGCCCATTACCACCAAGGAAAAGCTCAGGTATATTGGCTGAAAGTGGTTTGGCGCAGGGATAGTGGAAGAACCTATTGATTCTATTAAATATTAGGACTTTTCAGGTAAAATACATACAGTGTATATATGTATTTTTAACATATACGTTTTTCCATGCAATACACAGAAGTGGCATGGTGTTGAGCATGGAAAGCTGGTGCTGGAACTGGAAATGAGTAGAGCCTGAACTCAAGTCCTGTCTCTGACAAATACAGGGCGTGTGACCATAGGCAGTCATTTAGTATCTCAATGCTTGGGCAACTCTCTAAGGCTATAAGCCTACAGAGAAGTTCCTGACCCACCCAGATGTACACACACACACACATTTCTGTATGCACATATATGCACGCTTATGTATTTATATATTAACGTTTGTGTGTGTGTGTGTGTTTTCTTTGCCCTGCATAGAAGCAGCATAGTATACTCAGTAGAAAACTGATGTTGGTACTAGGAAGGGCTGAATTCAAATCTTGCTTCTGACTCATAGAAACTATATGAATGGGACAGAGAATTTAATTGTCTGTGCTTTAGGTAACTCTGTAAGACTGTAAGTTGCAGAAGAGGTACTGACCTGTATTAGTAGAGGGAATTAATTAGACACACACACACACACGCACGCACGCACGCACGCACGCACACACACACACACACACACACAGATTAGGGTCCTAGAATTTAAAAACCTGAGTTCAGATCCAATTGAGACAAGAGGCAAGTATCTGCCTTGCCTTAGTTTCCTCCTCAGTAAAACAGGGCTGACAATAATACCCAAGGTTGTTGTGAGGAAAAATGAAATGATATTTGTAAGTCATTGTGCAAACCTTGATTAACTATGTAAATGTGTGCTATTATATATGTATACTTATGCGCAACGTGTAAATTAATTTTAAAAATGCTATTATATATAAATATATGTATGTGTGTGTACATAGGAACAATAAATACTTCTCCCCCATACCCATTATTTAGCTCTCCTTTTATTTCAGCAGTAATAGTTTTACAGTTTTCTTCAACCAAATTATATATATATATATATGAGTGAAATGTGTTGTTCCCCTGATAATCAGTGGTTTGGAGAGGTTTTTGCTATTGCTATTATTATAAATATTTTTTATGATGTTTTCTTAATGCTGTTCCCTAGTAAATGAGAATACAAAATATTTTGTGTTAATTTCATAGTCAGCGTCCTTGATGAACTTGTTTTTTATCTCCATTAATTTTTTAGTTGAGATCATGAGATTTTTCTAATTACATTATCATACTATTTTAGCCTCCTCAATTCCAGTGTTAATCACAGTGTGTGACTCATAGATCCACATCTGGGAGAAAGACCTAAGGAGCTATCTAGTACAATCCCTTTCCAGGAGCTGAAGTCCAAGGAGACACAATGGGGAAGGCTCAAAGTTACATAAAGCAAGAGATTTCAAGTCAACAAGCAACAAGTGTCTACTTTATCCCAGTCACAGTGTTAAACACTGGGAATCATCTGACTCCAAATCCAGTATTCCTTTGATTATAATGTTAAACTTGGATGCAAGATTGAAGAGTTAGAATTTAGTTCACTAGGTGATGTAAGGCTTTTGAGAATTTTGAATCAGCGGATTAGTATTGCAGTAGCGATACTGCACCTGCCCGCCAGGGTTCATAATCTAGGGTCTGTGAACTTTTTAAAAAAAGTTTAGATATTTGTACTTCACTATAATTGTTTTCCTTTGTAATCCTATGTATTTATTTTATGCATTTAAAAATATTTTAAGAAGGGATTTATCACCAGACTGCCAAAGGAGTCCATAACACTAAAGAGGCTAAGAACCCATTGCTTGATCTCTGGATAAGGGAAGAACTTAGAATCAAACAAGAAATAGAGAGCATTACAGGATGTAAAATAGGTAATTTTGATTACATTAAATAAAAAGGTTTTGCCCAAGCAAAACCAGTGCAGCCAAGACTAGAAGGAAAGCAGAAAATTTGCAAGGCGGGGGTGATTTTACAGTAAGTTTCTCTGACAGAGGCCTCATTTCTCAAATAAATAAAGAACTGAGTCAAATGTATAAGAATATGAGTCATTCCCCAACTGATAAATGGTCAAAGGATGTAAATAGGCAGTTTTCAGATGAAGAAATCAAAATATCTACAGTCACATGAAAAAATGCTCTAAATTACTATTGATTAAAGAAATGCAAATCAAAACAACTCCGAGATACTACTTCACACCTATCAGACTGGCTAATTTGACAGAAGAGGAAAATGGTAAGCACTGGAGAAACTGTGGAGAAATTGGGACACTAATGCAATGTTAGTGGAGTTATGAACTAATCTAACTATTCTGGAGAGCAATTTGAAATTATACTCAAAGGACTATAAAACTGTGACTGAATCTAAACTTCACAGAACAAATCCCCTTAATAAAAGGATTTATTCTGTTAAATTTGGACTCAGTGAAAAAGCTGTACCGAAGGACCTAGAAGACCCATGTGTCCTTGAGGCCACAGGTTCCCCACCTCTGGTGTAGGGAAAGCATTGGGAACTTGAGTGGAAAGAGTTTGTAACAACTATATTCAATAGGGAACTATCCACAGGTGAATAAAGAGATTACCAAGCAGCAATGAAGGAAGAATCTACTGAAATTAGTTAACATTCCTTATTGTAGTGAACTAAATCAGAGGTTTACCTCTTGTAGTATACCTTCTCCCTATTTAGTGTATACCTAATTATTTACATGTTGTCTACCCCACTAAAATGTAAATTCCTTGTCAAGATCTGGTTTTTTGATCTCTAACTCTTAGCATAGTGTTTGGTATGTAATAGGTGCTTAATAAATGCTTTTTGATTGATTAGTTGGTTCAGTTTAGTTGAGAAATTTGGTATCAAAATTAAATCATTTCAACTACAGTTTAAAACATTTATTGGAGAATATCAGTATGCTTTCCATGGGGTACTTTGAACCCTATGTGTTCCTGTCACTCTCTTTTGTCTGACTTTTTAATAACCATTAACATTCATAGTTAATGCGTTGTGAACAGGTCACCTACAATGAAACTAATGAGAAGCTAAAAATAACTCAAGGCTAGGACATATTTAATTTCCTTATATTAATGTAATAGAATTTGATATCTCCTTAGAAGAAAAATTCAAAATATAAAGAAAGCTTGGAATTGGTTGTGTAAACTCTATTTTATTGGGGAAATGAATTATTCTTAACTCAAAAACCATTTATTTAAATATGCAGGTTATGAGGGAATGGGAAGAGGCAGAACATCAAGCCAAGAACCTGCCCAAAGCTGATAAGAAAGCAGTTATCCAGGTAACTACACCTGCATGATCAGTGAAGCAAGATATCAGAACAGAAGGAAAATAATTACTATTGATGATACTAGCTTAGTTGTATACACATTGATTAATATTGGTAAATACGGTCTTGCATTGTCATAAATTGTTAAAGTTATCATTTTATGACCTTATTTTTTATATTGCCATCATGTTCACCATTTTGCCCCTTATATTTCTGTTCTATAATGTGGACATATTGAAAGCACGGATGGTCTGACCTGTCCATGTATGTAGCCATATACATTATCAGGAAGATTTTCATCCTTATACTGATGAACTATCATTAAGTTAATTTCTATTGATAGAAAAGATAAGATGTTTTTAAAATATTTATTTCTATTTTATGTCATTTAGTTTTGTTTTTTGTTTGTTTTTTTTTTTAAGAACAGTTTAAACTGCTTCACAACGTATCCCTGGTGAAAGCCAATCAGTTGAACCCAATTCTTAGAGATAAATCAGTAAAATATTAATTCAACATATGAATGGTAATTTTCAGGAAATTTGCAGGCATGTGAAAAAATTTTTAATAGCTTACATGGACCTTTGGCAAAGAGTTTTAATTTCTTAGTGATCATTTGCTGCACATTACTCACGTAGTGTCTTTTATCATTGATGTGTGCCTGTGTTTTTTCACTGTGCAAGCATTTCCAGGAAAAAGTGGAATCATTAGAACAAGAAGCTGCAAATGAGAGGCAACAATTGGTAGAGACCCACATGGCCAGGGTAGAAGCTATGCTGAATGACCGTCGTCGTATGGCTCTGGAGAACTACATCACAGCCCTCCAGGCAGTCCCTCCACGGGTATGGCTGCCTTATTTCTCATTTTACTTTTGATTTCAAATGACTACAAAAAGAAAAAGAGAAAAAAGGACAAATGTTTTGAATATCTCTGTTTCCAGGGGATCCCTGAATACTTTTGAAAGGGGTTAGCTGAGCATCTAGCTCAGAAGTTTTCCAGAACTAGGGGAATTATTTTACTAGGGTTTATAGAGGGAAAGAGTGAGTTCTCAGAGTCTTGGCAGTACTACCCTTGAGAGGCAGTTAGAGTGTAATGGAAAGAATCTTGGTTTTGGACAAGTCAGATTAGCCTCTCTGGGCCTCATCTTCCTGATCTATATGTATCAGTTGGTATAATTAGTACCATAAGCAGACCAGCTCTTCTCACCAAGGTAGTCTCCATCTTTGGAATGTGGGTAGTTGTTACTGTGGTTTAGTTGTTTTCAGCTGTATCCAACTCTTTGTGACCCCTTTTGGGGTTTTCTTGGCAAAGATTCTGGAATAGTTTCCTTCTGTAGGTCATCCTACAGATGAGGAAACGGGTGCAAACTGAATTAAGTGACTTGCCCAGGGTCACACAGCTAGTTAGTGTCTGAAGCTGGATTTGAACTCAGGTATTCCTGATTCCATGTTCAACACTGTCCACTGTTCCACCTAGCTGGAACGTGAGTAGGGGCTCACTATCCCAATTGCTCTCATAATCAAGCACAGGAGTGTAATTTTTCTTCTCCAGAGCAACTTTCAGAGAAAGGAAGTGGATAGTGAACTTTCCTGAGGGTATTTGCCTCAGAGGAAAGTGTTTTCTTCTCTTTTGTGTGCCCAGCCTCCTTCCACATAAATCTGTTTACTCTTGTGTAAGAATGACATCAGAACATTTGGCTCTGATGTCTTGACCACCAGGTGTATTATGAGTGTGAAGGGGACCTATAGACCTCCTTTAATTAATCAAAGTCTTTGTGTGAGAGACTAGGTCACACCCTATATGGTAAACATTTTGCATAAAAGTCTACCTCAGAAACTAAGAAAAAGAGGTTCTAGGCATCAGGATTCAAGAAGTTGGACCAAACTTCATACAAAGAGAGGACTGAAGTGGAGCAGAGAAGGGGGAGATGTTGAGGAGAGCCCTCGTCTCTACAGGCATCTGAGAAAGACTCAGACTGAGAGGAGTCCCAAGAAAAGGTCAACTGTTTCACCAGCTTCCTCTCCCAGTGCCTATGTATCTAATAGACAAAATAATATAATCTCTTGTTACTGAAGTGTTTCCAGTAAGATGAACTTTGCCTTAAGTACAAAGAGGCTAGGAATAAACTAGAGATAGATAAAAATATAAGCTTGCAAAGGGAGCCCAACCTCTGCATAGGGATATTAGGAATGTTTTCAAACTCTGGGTTTGTATTGATTGTGACTGAACTCAGAACTTTTTTACCAAAACCCTGGGACTTTTTGTACTTTGTACCTGTACCAAGGTCTTCTCATTTGCAGCCTCCGTGTTCATAAATAAGGAAATACATAGCTCAGAAGCAGTTATGACCAATTATTTATATCAAATTGGCTTTGATATTAATTAAAATGGCAAGAGAACAACTTTAAAGAACAGAAAATCCTACACTTAAACATACATCCTCTTAGATGGAGAGACCCTTTGAGGCTACCAGCGTTAGTCTTGATCACAAATTCGTAAAGGTGTGCTGGGAGATTAACGTATGAATTTCCATAATTGGTGTCAGTATGCCATATCTTTTGAGAAAGAGAAAAAATGGAAATTGAAAGCTTATGATGCAATTAACATAGAAAGGTTTCTTGATTCTACAGTGAGTCTTTCTAATGATTTGTGTTCTAAATGATAGAAAGGAATCTGGACAAACCTTCAAAAGATTTGAAGCCTGATGTTTGCATGCAACTCTATACTGTGATAATTCAGCATTGGTTACCTTGGTGACATTCCTTACCCTGGGAACCAGTATTACTGACTGTATCAAAGAGTCTGTATTTCAGGATCCCTATTAATTAATTCATTTGTCCTCAGGGAAATAAACACAAAGCAGAGGCCTGTAGGGCTTTGAGATTCAACTTCAGGCTCTCTTAGACTAGCATACGTTCTTGTTCCCAGTCTTCAGTCACCTTTTCTGTGAAGTATGGTCTCTACCACTCCTTCACAGGGAGTCCAAAGCTACACTTACATAAGAGAAGAGAGAACATTGGCTTTCCTTCTAAAGTTCATTGTAGGTGCTTATGTCTTACATGCCAATCCTCTTTTACATAGCTCTCTGTTATGGAGTAGAGAGGGGATACATGGGGACCCACCAGAAACCTGAATCCACGTTCCATCTATCAAGATGCCAAAGTATGCTTCCTTTTAGAAGTGACCAGAGGGAAGACTCAGTGCTTTCCATGTTTCATAGCAGGTGTCTCACAAGCCCATCCCCAAGTTTGCTTGGGGTAGATTCTAATGCAGTTTCAACTCCTCTGTCTTCCTCCCCCCACCCAACTACACAAGGTATGATTTCTGCCATATTCATCAGACTCATTTTTGAAAACGAACCCTTTAAAGGCAATGTGATGATCTCCAAAATCCAGTATTTTTTAAATAGTCAACAACAATAAACACAGAAGCATCTTGTATTGTCTTTGATCAAATGAGAAACTATTAAATGCTTTGCAAATATTAAAGGACTATATATAAATCATAAAACTATTAATATGAGATCATATCTTTATCTTTCAATGGTGTAACATAAAGATGCCCACTCTGGAATACTGTTTGCAAAAGCCTTTACATCCTCTTAAAATACCCTCAGCTAGGATGCCCTCAATGCATGTTTAGATTATTCTTCTTTTTAAAAAAATTTCATACAATGGGAAAGTACACACCTGGCTTGATAGTTATTGATGTTCTCAAGGTCACTTTTTTTGGGAATAATAAATTATAACATTCTTTTTATATCTTTGGCATCTTCCCTTCAGATAACTTGATAGCTGATCTCTTGACACCTTGAAAATAAGTGTCATCTCTTGCATGTACACCTCTGTTTACACTTGGTTCAGTCCTGTCTATGACCATTTTGCACGTTTCTCTTCAGGACGTTTCTGCTTTCTCCTTAAGTACATCTTATATGTACTCATATATACTTATATGTATGCTTCTCTGAGAGGTATGTGAAGCAAATATCTAAACTGATGTAAACCTTGGCTTTCATATCATTTCCCTTAACAAATTAAGTGTTTACTGCTTGAGGCCCTTTTTATTTTTCATTTCATTTCCTTCAGTTAAAATAATGTATAAAATTATTATAATCAGTGTTGATGATTGATGCATTTTTGCATCAATGACATGATCTATTTGGTTGGAATTGTTTTAATTTCATGAATACTTTTTGTTTTTCATTTTTACTCTTTTAATTAATTTTTGCTTCAATACGTGGATGGTCTAAACATTCAAATTCAGCTGATTGAAGAATGATTCCAACATTAGTCATTTCCTGTTTGTTAAAATATAATAAATTTCATTTTTGTGGTGTTATTCAGAACGGACCACATGTAAGGCCTTCCAGTTATTTTCTTTAAAAACATAGAGTTACGATGCTTCCACTTAGTCCTCAAGTCCTCTCTCCTTCCCTTACTCCGCATGCATATTTCCAGGATGGTGCTTTTGCATTGAATGTGCTGAGTTATCAAAGTATATGTTGGTTTGATTTGGTGACTACTACCGAGTTCTCTATAGGATTCACTTCCTCTTCATGTTCTCCTGCAGATGGTGATACATAAGCCATGGTTATTTCCTTGGTATTGTTTTCATTGACTTGATGCCATTGTCACAAACAGTGCAATGCAGGTTGGCCAAATGTCCTATTAAATTATATTTTTTGTTGACTTTGGATGCAGGATTAAGATGACCTTTAGTTGCCTTTCCAAGAAGTTCTTGGAGCCATCCTTCCACGTAATTCTAACTTCCTTCTTTGATGTTTGATGAAATGTCAAAGTGGGTCAAATTCACTCCCTTTGGTATTGTGACCATTCATTGATCATTGGGCAAGATTCTCATGTTAATGCTACTGACAGCCAAGATAGTGTTTATAGATAAGTAACCCTAACCCTAACCCTTCCTGTTTTTTAGCCAATGTGCTTCCTTCACCAAAGAAGTAAAAAGGACTAAGCTTCATTTTGTTTTATTTGCCATAGCCGGAGTTTTTCACCAAGTAGCCAGTGCAAGTACTCTATAATTAGATGAACTTTTCCCAAGATTGACTCCCATGTAACAGACAGTATCAGAGATTCTCTATATCCTTTGAGAATCCAGAAGTACCTCAGGATCCCAATGAGGCATCTATCCTAATATACTTTTGTCTGTACATGCATATTTATTTATATTTACACACACACACACGTATGCTTTTTTATGATAGTAAGGTGTAGTCTCAAAGAACACAAGTACCCTCCTTAGAAAAGAAAACTAACACACTACCTATGTTTTGCACTGAATTTTTAAAAGATCAATTGTACATTTACTCCGAATAACAAGATTGGCTGCTATGGCATGTATAGCAGTTTCACCGACAGAAGTTGCTTGTATAGAAAACCAAACCTTAAAAAAAAAAGAATCTTAGGAATGGATAAGTCTTTCATTTGCTATTATAAAGTAAATAGCATTCATCAAATTAAAAATAGGAGGAAAAACAAACTGTGTGTACATATCTGTTTTGAGCAAACAGAGCAATACATGTTACAATTTTGTGAATAAGGATTATATACCATAATGCAAGGCCAGCAGGCAGTGTCAAATACAAGCCTGCTGGCAGTTAGCTTCTTTCTTCTCTGCAAGTTTCAGCGTGTCATCCACAGCTGTCATGGCGCCTGCATTATCAAACTCATCACATTATTTGGGGCAGAGAAGAGTGTTATAAATTGCCTCTTCACAAAAAAAATAAAAATACCTATTTCAACAACTTTTACATTGGACTCTACATTTAGATTCAAGTAGTGCTTATGGAGAAATTTTGCAAAATACTTTGGCATCAAATGTAAAGGGCATATATCCGTCATTTTTACCCCAGCCTAAAACAGCTTTGTCAGGGCCAGGACTACACTAAATCAACAAAAAAGATTTTGATCTGGTAAATCAGTTGATTCCATAGGTCATTTAATCTGGTTCATAGATTAAAAGATCTGGTTACAAACCTCCAAGACAACAGATTATTTTCTCTTCCACAATGGATGCAATTAAAGCAGTCTATAAAGATTTTTTCATAGTTTAACATTGTATCTTCTTGCACATTCATCATAAAATCCATAAATTCTGTTGATGGTAGCACATGCATGGTTCCTTGTAAAAAGAAAAGGTATTTGTGTATTTGATTTTGTAGGACAGTAAGAGACAGATAGTTTCCGAAGACTGCTTCCCCCATCTGCATCATCTCTAAGAAACAGGCTGTTGCTTTCTGGTAGGAAACTGCCACATTCAAAAAACTTAGGCAAATTATAATATTGACCATGAATATCATCACATATTTTAAGCAGCACTTCAAGTTTTTAAAAGGATTGACTGAGAAAAAAATTCCCTTGATATTAAGCAGTCTCCTGAATTTCATTTTCCATAGTTGGAAGATTTTAATCTGGCTGTGACCTTCTTAGTTCCAGCAGCCTGTCTGTATCTACTGTCACTTCACTGACTACCCATACTCCCACCCGGGCTGCTTGGGACTCAGGCTATCCACCTTCCTTTCCTCAGTCTCTTGGCACAGAGAAACAGCACAGGCAGTGGAAGAAACAGTGGAGACTTTGACTGCTGTCTCCCTTCTCTCTGCCCCATTCAGATCTCTTTCTCTTCCTTTCCCCCTTAACTCTCCCTCCTCTCCTTTGGTATAGTTTTATTTTTTTTATGTCAGCTTACCTCACCAGCCTTTAGCACACTTTTATGTTCTCGAGACAGATTTCCATGGCATGCCAGGCATCTGTATTCCTTCTGTTACCTGTCCACTTTCTGTGTGGATCTTTTTAAAATCTAACTGGTTTGTGATTTCTCTCAGGCAGTTGTCATTGCATCTTTTCTTGGGACTTTCTCTAATCTCAGTTCCCTTTTCTGGGACAGAGAACTCTTCTCAGTGTCTCCTGTCTTTGCCACTGCCTAATTCTCCCTTCGTTCCATGTTTCCTCCAACTCCTGAAATCACATGCTCAGAACCTCTTCTTTCTGGGTTCTAAGACCTGCCTCCTTTTTATACAAAAGTGCTGTGAACTAAGAGTACTTTTCATAAGGATTGGAATATATTCACACTCACTTCTGATTATTCAATTTAATCAAAAAGATTTTTCAAAGAGGGTGGTTTTAACCGCCCCCCCCTTCCCCCTTAGGCTGGTAACCTTTGAGACAATAGTTTCTGTTAGAGTATTGGTCCTAAAAAATAGGAGTTGTTATGCCTTAGAAAAGATGGGGAAGAAAGAATTTTTAGAATAAACAGGAGGAAAATTCATCTAAATAGCATAACATTTTGATAATTAAGATGGTTCTAAACAAAGTTCTTAGACTTTATAGAGCATACTAAGGACTAGACATTTGACAATGCCTACATGATTACTCAGACAACATGACCATAATTTGAAGGAAAACTAATTTATTAGGCAGCCACATATGAACTAATATACCTAATAGGTCTTGAATTAAATCAACTAATAGGGCTTTTAACCTGTCCATCCCCACTGTTACGTATCATACTTGCAAATTTAAGTCAATAAACAATTACTTAAAAGTTCACACAGCCTACATACATAAGGAATTCTGATTATGTGACCCACGATTAAAAAATTTAGATCTTCTTTTAGCAATAGGAACACTGATTTGGAGGGGGGAAATTTATGCTTATACACTGAAAAAATATTTTCTATTTTCATTCTGTAGCCACGTCATGTATTCAACATGCTGAAAAAATATGTACGTGCTGAACAGAAGGACAGGCAGCACACCTTAAAGCACTTTGAACATGTTCGTATGGTGGATCCAAAGAAAGCTGCCCAAATCAGATCTCAGGTAAATATAAAGGTGGTAATCTTTTAAACATATAGCAAATACTTAAAATTTTTCTTACTGATTTGCCTATGTTGAGAAAATATTACTTTTAAATGTATAGCAGCAAAAGAGTTGTTTCCATGAAGTTAATGGTATAACAAATTTCGGAACTTGAGAAATTTCCATTGGCAGATGATTGTTCTCTTGAATAATTTGTCCAAGAATTTTGTAACTCATATTAGTTCCTGAAATCCCGCCTTGCAGGGTTTTTTGTTTTTTGTTTTTTTTTTTTACAAATTCTTGCTTAAATAGCAATGAAGAATCATCATAAACTTACCATTACTTATTCTTGTCACCTTTTATAAAATTAGCAGAATTAAATGAAAAATATTCCTAATGTACAATAGCCTCCAAAATTGTAGAAATCAAATAGTTTTATATAATCATGTCATCTTTTATTCGTGATACTTTAATCTATTAATCCTCATATCTTTATTTAAAGTTAAGTCCTACTAAATGTATGTTTTTAAGCACACCAGATTCTTTGAAATTTAAAGTGTATTCTAGCTTTTAAATTTTACCTTTTCTAGAATGAGAGAATCTTTAAAAATCTAGTTTCAGGGAGCTTGTAAAACTAAAATTTGGTCCTAGCTATTTTAAAATATAGAAAGGAGATTTTTGGCTTCACTGTCTTTCCAGTCCCAAAATTGTAGATTTCTGATACAGAAAGGATCTTCTAACAAGTTTATAATATAGTAGGAAATATAATGTCCTAAGGCAAAGCAGTAGGACCAAAAACAGTTAAGATGAAAAAGAAAAATAACCTTTTAGAAAAAAAGTCCCCAATGTTATAGCTTTCAAATTATCTTCAATTGTAATGACAAATAAGAGAAAAACCTACTTTTGGTTTATTTTGAGCTTCCATCTTTGGTAGGTCATGACACACTTGCGTGTGATTTATGAGAGGATGAACCAGTCTCTCTCTCTACTCTACAATGTGCCAGCAGTAGCCGAGGAAATTCAGGATGAAGTCGGTAAGCTGACTGTTGTATTGAAACTGTTGCTTTCTAACCACTCCCTTCTTTCTCCTATATCCATGCCTAGAAAAAGAGAAGTGAATAAATTTTTGGAGGGAAATACCAGTGTTATCTATTTATAGTTCCACCAGGAGGGGATATCATGCACTGGTGGCACATACAAATCTATGTCATCATTTATTATTTCATAATAGGATTCTCCTATTGGGTTTTTATTTTAATAAGTTTTTATTAAAGTCTTCTGTTTTCTGTTGATACTTTGGTGCACTAGTAATGGAGTCACAAGTGAAATCAGGTAGGTGTAATTTAGTCCCTATATTTGTATAGTTCCAAATTTTTTTTTTAATTATATGCCAAATTCCAGAGTGTTTATCAAAACTGCTGACGCTATTTCAGAAGGCCACCAACAATGCATTCATGCGACCTCCCACAACTCCTCTGACGCTGACTATGGTTTTTGTTGTCTTTGTTATCTCTGCCAGTTTGCAGGCTGGGAGATGAAACCTCCAGGCGGTTTCGATCTGCACTTGTCTCATTACTTAGAGATTAAGAGCATCCTTTCATGTGGTAGTGAGTCATTTGTGGTTTTTCTTTGAGGAGCTGCTTGTTCATACACTTTGACCACTTAGCTATTGGAGAGCGGCTTTTAGTCTTAGGTACATATATATATATATATATATGTGTATATGTGTATATATATATATATATATATATATATATATATATATATATATATATATATATATATGTAGTTTATATAACTTGGATGCCAAATGCTATGAGAAATTTGATACAAGGATTTTTTTCCCATTCCGGTACTTCCCCTCTTACTCTACTGTGTTAAGTCTATCTGTGTAAAAGCTTTTAAGTTTCATATAATCAGTTGTCGTTTTTTGTAATTGCCTCTGCCTCATTAGGTTCCTGTGAGCTTCTTCTGCTCACAACATTTACTCTAGCACTTTCTGGAGCAGCCTCATGTACAAATGGGGAGTTTTCCTTGTCCTTTTTCTGGACGTACCATATTGTTTGATTAACACTGAACTCAAGGCCAACAGCACTGTAACTCATACTTGAAGGAAACCTTTCTACATAAGGCACATCACAGCCTTCTTGTACTTGGGAACACCTAGACAGGACTTCATTACTACACTAGGGAGGCATTTAAACAGCAAAATCACCAAAAAAAGTGGGAAGTGTGACCATAAATAGACTGCAGAAAGGACACTTGTTTACAATATGTGAACAAAAAGGCAGAGAGAGTATCAGTGATTTGTTCAGTCTCATTTGGGAATACGTGCATCATTTGACTCAAGTCTTTCACCACTCTGTACGCGTCTGTGAATGTTTATTAAAGCTCAAGAATTGATTTGGAGGTTGCAAATATGGAATCTGTGAATAATTAAGATCAGTTGTACTACATGTAAATACACGTACACATTTATGTGTATTCACATGTTTATATAACAGACAGGGAGAGGTGGAATGATGGGGTGTGTGTGCGTGTTTGTGCACGCATGCATGCACACACATGTCTAACATGGGAAATTTTTTTTGCCTGACTCTACCTGTCTGTAATGAGTTTTCTTTTTCTTAATTTTTCAGTGGGGAGTGGGGATGGAGGTGAGATGGAGAGATTGTGTGGAGAGGGAAGGAGGGAGAGAGGGAGAGATCATATGTGTATATATAATCTCTACATCCCTCAATCTGCCACTCGGAGCCTTTCAGAATGGTTTGTCTTCACAGAATTGTAGCTGCTGTGTTAATGTTCTTCTGGCTCTGTGTCAGCCTTCTCTGAAATCACCGACTTCATCATTTCTTACAGCACAATAATGCTCTGTCATATTCATATTCTTTATGAATACTCCCACTGATGGGTACCCCCTCAGTTTCCATTTCTTTATTATCACAAAAAAGAGCTCATCACAAACCCCCTACCTACCCAAGGGATCCCATTCCCTCCCGTCTTTTCCAGCAGATTGCCTCCTCACTCCACTACTCTCTCATTAACCTGCATTCTCTCTCTATGCCTAGACTGCTTCCCTGTTGCCTACAAAAGCAACAGTGTTTCACTCATCCTCCAAAAGCCCTCACTTAATCCCACCCACCCCTGATGGCTCCTTCCCATATTCCTTGTGGCTGTCTACAATAGGTGCTTCTGCTTCATCTCCCCTCACTCTGCTCTTAACCCTCAACCAAAATGATTCTCCTAAATTACTAAGCATCTCTTAGTGACCTTGTCTTAATCCTCATCCTTCTGGACCTCTGTCATTGTTTGTGGTGCCTTTACAGAACTTTGCTATTACATGTGATAAGAATCAAGCACATATGCATATGTGTGTAAATACATTTTTACACATATTTGTACACACAGACATAAAGATTAAGTGGCATATGTGTATCCATGTATATGTATGCAGTGCATACATATATATGCTTATAAATAAACATGACCCTTATGGAATTTTTTTTTTTGGTCTGTGTTTGTAATGGCTTTTTTTCTCTTGCTTTCTCAGTGGGGGTAGGGGTGGGAATGAGGAATGTTGTCTTCCCCATTATATTGTGAGTTCCTTGAGAATGGGACTGTCTTTTGCTTTTCCTTGTATCCTTAGAGTTTAGGAGCGTGCCTAACAAATAGGTGCTTAACATATGTATTGACTGATTTGGAAACTGTACTAAGTGCTGAGGTTATAAAGAAAGATGTCAGCTTGGTCCCTACTGTCAAGGAGCTCACACTCTAATGAGGGAGACAAACATGCAATTAATTATACACATATAAGATATAATAGCAAGGCTTCTTAACCATTTGATGTCATGGATCTCTCTGGTTGTCTGATGAGGCCTATTGACCCCTCTTCAGAAGAGTTTTTTAAATGAATACATTAAAATAGAATCACACATAAATCAATTACATTGAAATACAGCTGTCACAATTTTTTTTAAGTTCATCAGCCTGACATAGTGAATAAAGAGCTGGACCTGAGTCTTCATGAGTTCTAACCTGCCCTCCAACATTTAATAGCTGTGTGACCTTTAGCAAATCACTTTACCCATTTTGCGTCAATTCTTCATCTGTAGAATGAGCTGGAGAAGGAGATGGCAAAGGATTCTAGTGTCTCTGCCAAGAAAACCCCAAATAGGATCACAAAAAATCAGACACAGCTAAAACACAACTCAGCCACACTAGCTTCCAGGCACTGTGCTAAGCACTGGAGTTCATGGATTTCAAGTAAAGAATGCTTCTCTTTCTAAGAGAAGGAAAAAGTGGCACCAGTAAGAGCATCCTATAGAAAATGTGATTTAAACAGAACCTTGAAGGAAGCTAAAGAAGCTAGGAGTTAGAGGTGAGGAGAAGGGCATTCCTGGCATAGGAGAGAGCCCATGCCAATTATAACTGAGTTGGAAATGGAATGTGGTGCAAAGTGAGGAGGGGAGGAGAGTACATAGAAGCTGCAAGGAGGCCAGATTATGAAGGCCCTTAAAGGTCAGGATTTTTTATTTAATCTTGGTGAGGAAGCTAGTAGGGAACCACTAGGGTTTATCAAGGAAGACAGCCTAATGTGGTTACACTTGTACTTTAGAAAGATCTGTTTGGCCGCTGAGGGGAGAGATAGGGAGACCAGGTATGACTGCTTCAATAGTCTAAGTGTGAGTTGATGATGGTTTGTGCCAGGGTGGTGACAGTGACAATGGAGAAAACGAGACCTATGTGAGAAATGTTGTGAAGGCTGAAATGACAGGAGTTGGCCACAAAAGAAAAGGAATGTGTATGACAGATGTGAAGGTGAAAACAAGAGCTCGAAACAAATTGGATATGCAGAGAGGATGCCAGAAGAGTCACAGATAACAGGGTTATTGTGAGCAAGGCCCGTAGAGGACTGAGGGCTAGAGTTTCCCCACAGCACATTTGCAGGGTTCCAGCTCCACTGCCAATTAAGCTTTTTGATTGCCAAACAAATGCAACCCCTAAGTTGTCACAACAGGAAGCTTGTCAGAAGATACCTATGCCTGGTCCAAAGTGGGAGATAGGAGTCACTATAGAGAGTCTCTGTCGTGCACGACTAGAATCAGGTCCACCCCAGACTTACCTGTAGATACTGGCTGAACATCCTTTAAGTGGGATGGAAGGTGCAAAGAGAGGCAACATATTAATAATTAACAGGGTATTTAGAGATGGAGGGTGGGCACCAATAGTTTGGGGGAATCAGGAAAACTTCATGTAGAAAGTGGTAGCTGAGCTATATCTTGAATGAAGTGAAAGAGTGTATGACACAGGAATGTATTACAGGCATGGCATGTAACCAGTGATATGATAAAAAAAGATTGATAGATCTCTTCCAATGTCAAAGTTCTGTGATTCTGTGAAAGTATTGAATTAGAGATGAGTAAATAGCATAGTATGGAATCTGAAACCATGTCATATGGAGAGTGGCTGAAGGCAGGAAAGATCTTTGACTTGTAAGAGGAGAATAAAATAACAGGTAGATGTGGTGACTATCCTCAGATAGTTGAAAGACTTTCTTAACGATGGAAGAATATTCTCTATATCTTAGTTCAGTGTTAAGGGAATTCAGAAGAGTACCTCATATCTTAGGAGGTTAACTTAACTTAGATCAAGGGAAAAACTGAAGTCTAGATTTTTCAAAATATTATCATTGATCTTTAAAGAGACCAACTGGTATGCCTTCCCTTTTGTGAGAGAAGTGATAGACTATGGATGCAGAATGAGGAATACATTATCAGATAAGTTCAATAGTTTCTTTTCTTTTACTTGTCTAGAAGGAAGGACTCTAAAAGGGATAGGGAGCAGAGGGAAGGGATCCCTGGGATGTGATAATGATGTATAACTTGTTCCCAGATACATCAATAAAACATTCTTTAAAAGAGACTGGTGTGATGGACAGAAGCATCTTCAGCTAACCTCTTTGTAACAAATTATTGGGTAACCATTAGAAAGCTCTTTCATCTCTCTGTCTTAATCTTGGAGTCCCTCTGAGGTTACACAGTTAAATGATAGTTCATGTCTTATGTCACACTTTACAGTTACAAAAGGCTTTAGCTGCATTATATTTTGTTTTATTTTCATAACCACCTGTGAAATAACTAGTATAAGTATCACCTCCATTTTTTAAGTTAATAAAAGCCAGGTTTGACAGGCTTAAGTGACCTAATCCCCAACTGAGCATGAAGCAGAGCCTCAGCTGAAGTCAAGCCTCTGAGGCCTGAGTGTCTGCGGCACTTTCTTCTCACATAGCAGGTTTCTCCTGTTCATTTAATAAATGGCTCTACTCCAAGCTTTGGGGAGTATTGTCTTGTAAATTATTGTTAGGCAGGTAGGTAGAATTCTGGGCCTAAATCCAGGAAGACGTGAGTTCAAATCCAGTCTCCAAAACTAGCTCTGAGACTCTGGGCAAATCACTTAACCAACCTCGGCCTCAGTTTCCTCAACTGTAATAAAAATATGAGTATAATAATAGTGCCTACCTAAGGGGTTGTTGTGAGGAACAAAGGAAATAACATTGTGAGGCCCTCGGCACGTGGTGCTGGGCGTCAGGAGCTCAGCACGTGCTGGCTTTCTTCTCCTTGCTCTCTTGAAAGAATTGGTGCATGCTTCTTTTCTCCATGCACTCACTCCTGCCATTGCCAATAATATGCACCCACAGTCTCTGTCTTCTTCTAGAAAATATATTTACTGAGAGGATCAGCAAGATCATAGGCCAAATTAGGAAATACCCTAACGTGACTAATGACTAATCATTAGACATGGTTCTAATTGTACAGATGAGCTGCTTCAGAAAGAGCAAAACTACTCAGACGATGTCTTGGCCAACATGATCAGCGAACCCAGGATCAGTTATGGAAATGACGCCCTCATGCCATCACTGACGGAAACTAAGACCACCGTCGAACTCCTTCCAGTGGATGGAGAATTCAGCCTAGATGATCTGCAGCCTTGGCATCCTTTTGGTGTTGATTCTGTTCCAGCTAATACCGAAAATGAAGGTAAGATCCCCAGCAGCAAAGAGCTGTATTCACATATGCAGAATATACACAGAAAATACACTTATGCTTTTCTGGTCTTTAATTTTTCATATTGTTAGAAAAAACTTTTGGCTTCTGATCAGGAGGTCCATGTTTGTGTCTTCTAAAACGAAAGTAGCAGTACTAAAATATTGCTTGCTGTAGGGAATGTTTTGCTGATAAAATACTCCATTTGAACAAGAGTGTTGGGAAAGAGTCTTGAGGAGTCAGTGAGAGTGGTGATGTGTCGTCATGGAAATGGAAGCTCAAACAAGCAGGTAGCACGTGGTTAGATCTGTGTGTCCCATGTGGAACATGCAGTTAGATCTGGTTGTCCCATGTGGAACACGCGGGGCCCTCCTCAGCCTCCCTCATCCACGTTGGCTTCTGTGCTGCCAGCCCTCAGTCCACAGAGCAGCAGCACATCATTGTGTTACTGTCCAGCACTTCTCTGTCTGCTTTGTGATTAAGCAGTGGGCTGCTTAATGAAATCTCATCACTAAATCACTTGGATTGGGAGGGAGTATTAGAGTGTTTCCTTCATGTTATTTTAGTCCAAATTGAAAAGTTCCATTTCCTCAATTCACTTAATTATCAATATGTCCAAATTTGGGAGCATTTCTTTTTAGAAGTGTAGCTTCTCTAAAGCTTTATGAGGCTGAAAATTTGATTAATTTTATAATTTTTATATGTAGACCTTTCCACTTAAGAGATTTTCACATTAAATTCAATATGACTAGCTCTTATTTTTTTCTGGCAGAATATTTCCTCTGCTTTTGAGGACATGTCTATAGCAGAATTATCTAGCTGTTATAATATTCTAATATCTGCCTTATAAACCAGTGTCTGCTCGACTTCTGTTCAGTCATTCAGCAATTTATATATATATACATACACACACATGTATATATAAAATTATATTATGAATATATTATAAATTATATATTATATTATATCTTATATATTAGGAGCTTATTACTTGCCAAGCATGTGTTAGGCTCTGGAGATAGAAATTTCACAATACCTGATCACAAGGAGCTTACACTCTAATAGGGAACTCAAATACATATGTAAATAAATATTAAGTAATACATATAAAGAAATATAAAGGTCAGATGTTTCTATTTGAAAATAACTTTCATTTGATGATTTTAATGAGTGGGACAAACCACATTTTTAGTCATCTTCTAGTGTTATTGATAACACAAACAGCAAAAGCCAGAAATTGATATTTTTACCTAGTGAAAAAGTAAGAAGAGGCCAAGGGGGAAAAAAATAATTTCATGTAGAAAAATCAAGGCTGTACTTTTGTATGATTTCAGTACAGGGAGTTCCCAGCGTAGATTAGATTGATGTGCTTGTAGACTTAGAGAATAGCATGGAGCACTGGGATGTAAAATGACTTGCCCAAGGTCACACAGCACACAGCCTGTGTCAAGGGCTAATACATTAGAGCCATAAGAAAGGACTAAACGTTGATGCATACTTACAGGAATACAGTAGGAAAAAGGAAAAATGGGAGGAACTTTATTGTTTCTTATAATTGAGATGTGCCAGAAGAGCATAGGGAGGATGGGTTGGGGGAATAGACATCTCAGAAAGGTTACTCTTACTTGAACGAGGGAAAGGACAATTAAACGTAAATTACCAGAATTTGGTGTACAAGTTAATTATGTTCAAAAAGAGGATAGGTCTAAGGGAAAATGCTCCCGACTGTAAATACCAGGTTCCGACATTTCAGAAATTGAGTTTGATAAAACAGTGCCATTCTAGGAAAGGAGAGGACTCTCTTATTTAGTGGCTTCTGGGATAAAGTAAATATGGACTTTTTTTTTTTTTTACATAATTCCACATGTCCCCTTTCAGCACTTCCTTAGTCTTAACCTCTTGCCAAGTTACTGAAGCCTTTGAACCTCTGCTCCCTCTGTATGCTATGGGGAAACAGCTCAGGGCCTCCTTAATTGACAGGCCTCCTTTTCCCTGCATTAGTTTAGACAGTTCCTTCCCAGAGTAGGCTTAGGTGACCAAGAGATAGTATTGATAGGATATGCTTTGCTTTCTAATTGCTTGGGGGAGTTGAAATTATTGTTACATAAGTTTCAAGTTCCTCTAGAAAAAAAGGAATATCCTCCATACACTGGTAGTCATTCTAAGTTCCTAGATAAAGATGAAAAAGAGTCATTATCCAACAACTATGAAAGAAGGTGGCAACCCCTGAGCAGAGGCATCTGAAGGGGCAGAAATTTGGTCATCATTACCTGGTGAAGTTCTCAGGGTGATGCAGAGTCAACACTGCCATGGGAACAATCAAGAGGGTAATGGCCTTTGGCCACTTTATTGTAAATTGCCCCCGTTGGGTGAAAAATGAGCGACTGTTGTGGAGTTATCACCATCCGTTCTGCAGCCTTTCTGCTCAGCCTTCACTCATCCTCACCGCCTTCTACAGGGAGACATTGTGAACCACAAAGACTCTGCCTACTTTCCTACCGGTAACCCTGACCAGTGACAAAGGATCAGTACCAGTTCTGAAGGTGCTCCAGCTCTGTTTCTTTTGCTTCTGATCATTGACACTGCCTTAGGTCAGGAACTCAACTATGAACCACCAACATGTGGGATGAGCCACTGCACAGAGCAGATTGTTGAGTCCTGAAGGGAGGGGGCAAATGCTTAGATTTCCAGTCTTCTTCCTCTTCTAAATGTAGTCATTCTCGGGGACCATTGACATTTTTTATTTTGTTTTTGCCAGCAGCTAGGTGATAGAATTCTGGGCCTCGAGTCAGGAAGACTTACCTTCCTGAGTACAAGTATGGCCTCAGACCTTTACTGGCTGTGTGACCTTGGGCAAGTCACTTAATCCTATTTGCCTCAGTTTTCTCATGTGTAAAATAAGCTGGAAAAGAAAATGGCAAAACCAGTCTAATGTCTGACAAGAAAATCCCAGATGGGGTCAGGATATGGCTGAGAAACAACTGAGCAACCTTTAAAAAGTTTCCTCTTTGCTAGTGCCAAGTTTTTCTCATCCCCCAAGTTAGGGCTGCCCAGCAGTAAATCTAAAGTTACTTAATTGGTGGAAAGTCCCCTAGAATAACTCTTAAGACCTTGGCACCAAGAAATGGGATAGGATAGGCCTTCCCCTTCCTCCTCACCCCACCCCAGCATGTAGCTTAAGCTAGTTCTATTTCTAAAAGCCAAGGAAGGTGTTGCCAAGACTCTCCTGGGTGGTGACGGTGGGAATTAAGGGGGGATACTATGGCTGAAGCTCAAACTGCCTAGTAATTGTTGCTGTTTCCTGATGATCCCTGTCTATATTGATGTGGCTTCCTGTTCCCTTATGGACTATGTACACAGAGTCAGGGTTTCCACACTTTGTCCTGTTGAACAGACTTGCTTCCTAATGGAGAGTAGGGGGATCTTGTCAGAAAACTGAATTGAATGCTCTAGCCTTATTAAGTATCATTTCTGTGTTACAGCCAACTGTTAAAAGACCTATGAATGCCCCATTTCATTCCAGTATTGGTCCTAGACTGCCAGGGGACTGGTCAGAGTAAGGATCAGATCACCACACCAATAGAAGCAGTGCAAGAAGGGGGGCATAGAAATTGCATTCAAATAACTACAGATTAGATCAATGTGAATGGGAGGATAAGGGGGGGATTTCTAGAGGGGAGGGTGAGGGAATAGGTTACAAGGGCTGTAAAAGGGTGTTCAGATTTATGGGAATGGGAGGATAGGGGAGCAGTCCTTCGAGGGGCATAGGCAAGTAATAGGAGGGCAAGGTAGAGGCAGGAGGGATAGGAAATAATAGATAGGCACATACATAAAAACAAAGATCAGGAGTAGAATTTGTTTGGGAAAGTATATGTCCGTATATGTCTATGTCTATGTATATATCTATAGCTATAGAGAAATATATATGCACTTAACTGTAGCCTTCTGGGGAGCGAGGGTAAAAAGAACAAGGTACAAACTGTACAGCAGAGAATGAAAGAAAACTTATAAGGAAGCAAAGAAAAGATGGACAGTTCTCTGCACAACGTATAGTCATTATCATACAGCCTTTCTTGGAATGAAAATGTATTATTACATATCTTGAGTCCTCTCTTATGTTCTGCTATGCACATGACAGGCTTTTCTTTTCTTACTTTGCATTTAAGTTCCAATATTTAAGTTAATGATATGTTTTTGTTCCTTTTCTCTATTCTGTATTTGTGTTCTGGTGCTTGAGTCTAAAATAATTTTTTTTAAAAAAGAAGCTAAAAAATAACTACAGAATTGAGAAAATATCTAGTAGTGCCAGACACAAGCAGAAATGATCTGAATACAGTAACAAAACATCCCTTATAGAAAGAAAAGAAGCCTTAAGTGATTAAAGAGATGTTAATTACTCATTGTTGGGACATGCTAACAGGAGAAAAATGACCATACTACCTCTAGTATCCCCTCAGGAGCTATATCCTCAGCTTGTACTCAGAGTAGACTGAATCCCTTGAGGGCAGATGCTGCCCTCTGCTGCTGCCATCATACATCTAGTGTTCATAAACCCCTGTGATGTTTCTTTGTCAAAATCAGCGAGTAGATGCAGCTACCTCAAAGAAAAGTCATTTCTCTAGTACTGTAGTAAGAACAGTATCTACGTAGTGTTCCCTTCTTAAACTTGTATTGTGTCCTCCCATAAACATAGACAACATCCATGGGAGAGCATGCTAGGTGGCGCAGAGCACTGAGCCTGGAGTCAGGCAAGCTTGAGTTCGACTCTAGCCTCAGACGAGCTGTGTGG
This sequence comes from Potorous gilbertii, assembly GCA_028658325.1. Taxonomy (NCBI): domain Eukaryota; kingdom Metazoa; phylum Chordata; class Mammalia; order Diprotodontia; family Potoroidae; genus Potorous; species Potorous gilbertii. The sequence continues at coordinate 347,576,345 of CM053771.1, read as the reverse complement.
CCCCGACAAGTCACTTAACCTCTGTTTGCCTTGGTGTCCTCACCTGTGAAATGGGGATAACAAAGGCACCTACTCCCTAGGGTTACTGTGAGGATCAGATGAGGTATTTGTGAAGCCCTCAGCATGCAGTAAGTATTTAATAACTATTTGTTCTCTGCTCTTTTCCTTTACTCACTATTCTTGCTTAATACTCCTAAATTTCTTTTTAATGGACTATTTAGAACAAGCTAGTAAGTATCTGAAGCAGAAATTGAATTCAGGTCTTCCTGATTCCTGCTTCCAGGCCTAGCTCTCTATCCATTATGCCACCTACCTGCTTTGGACCATATTAAGAATCATTTCATACTTGGAAAGAAATTGCAAGGAAATAGGATAGTTTCTGGTGAAAGAAGATCTTTGTAAAATGATAGTAAAATGTCACCTGGAATCCTTGCCCCGTGAACATACTTATTGTGACGTAGAAGTTGGTGTGTGTATGAGTGTGTATATTTATGTGTGTGTGCATACATATATCACAGTGCAGTGAAAGCACTTTTAGATAATAACTTTGACCCCCTCAGAAAGAAATGTCAATTAAGTTGTCATAGCTATCATCAGATTATTTGTAATACTTCAGTGTTCATTTCAACCACCTACTTATCTTCTTAAATAGTAATTATACAAACAAGACTGAGGTTTTCAAAGCACTTTACATATACATCTCCTTTGATTCCCCACAATGCTCTTACAAAGTAGATTCTATTATCATCCTCATTATATAGATGCACAGACTGAGGCTGAGAGGTTAAGTGGCTTGACGAACGTCCCAGGGCTAATAAGGGTCTAAAGAAGAATTGGAACTCTTGTCTCCTTGACTCCACGAGCGAAAGGTGATCCCAGAAGGGTCTGCAATAGGAGAGATCAGAGGTGGAGTTTGAGCTTGGATGTTGAAAGGGATAGAGTCCTGGAAACCTGGGAATACACACAACTGATGGATGCACTTAAGTGATCAGAACCATGAGAACCATTTATACAGTGACTACAAAATTGTCAAGGAAAACAACTTTGAAAGATATTTATGAACTCTGATCAATGCAATAACCAATCATAACTTCAGAAGATGAATGGTCTGATACTGCCTCTTGGCAGAGAGGTATATATTGTAGATGCAAAATGAGTCGTGGATTTTCCTAATGTGACAAATGTTTGTTTACTTTACTCAAACATATGTATTTGTTACAAGAGAAGGCCTATTTTGTGTGGAAGAGAACTGTGATCTTGCTAAGAAGCAGTTAGGTGGAATTCCTAGTAGCAGAGTAGCAGGAAGAAGTATAGCCTAGTGCCTCCACCAAGCATCCTCCCAAAGATCTAGAAAAGGCACCAGACAGAATTCTCATTGCAAAATCCAAGAGAAAAAAACAGACATTTTTTCAGCCTGCAGTGGCTTGGGGAGTCTGGCAGAGAGGTCTGAGGACCCTAGGGATAGGATCTGGCCAGGAATGTGCCACACGCAGAACCTTACAATTCCCAAGGGCTGAAAAAAAGACTGATATTAGGCACCAGGGCATTCCTGAACTGGCCCAGGATAGAGCATCAGTGCCATCTAGTGGATCTCTCACCTGTTCCCCAGCTCTGAGTCAGACTGGGAGAGGAGGGATGACCAAAGAGCACTAGTGTCCTGAACATGAACAAGCTCTGAGGCAAACAGCAGCTGTGTGGCTCTGATCCCGGGAGCAGCATAGTGTCAGAGCCTGCAGTGGAACAGCCAAGGAAGGAATCCCAGACCAAAGGGAAGCCAAGGATGAGCCCGTGCACCCAAACCTGGGTCAGGAAATCACAGAGCTCAGACCTGCAAGGCATGGAGCCAGTTTTTACCTAGGATTGCATCACTTTGGAGGCACTGGAAACTGGCAGGCTCCTTATCCTTAACTGTGAAAGAAAACAGAAGCTCAGTCCAGACATAAATATTATAAAGTCCGAAGTGGAGAAGTAAGCTAGATGAATGAGCCAACCAAAAATGACTCCCACTATAGAGAGCTACTGTAGTGACAAGGAAGCTCAGGATACAAATCCAGAAGAAGAAAATGACTCAAAAACATTGATGAGGAAAACCTCAAAGAAAAATGCAACTTGGACACAAATCCAGCCAGAATTCCTAGAGAGTTAAAGCAAGATTTAAAGAGAGAGAGCTTTTTAAAAAGCATTTTAAAAACCAAATGAGAATGCTAGAGGAAAAGTTGGGGCAGAGTGGGATGAGAAAGGTATGGAAAGAGAATTAGCCGTTTGCAACAAAATCTTATCCTAGAAAATAACTCCCTGAAAATTAGAATTTATCAAATAGAAGCCCATGACTCCAGTTAATATCAAAAATATCAAAAAATACTTTTAAAAAAACCCAAAGTTAAAAGACTGAAAAAAAGAAAATGTGAATTCTTTCATGGCAAAAACAATTGACCTGGAAATAAATCGAGCAGGGAGAGATAATTTAAGAATCATTTGGACTACTTAAAAGTCATGACCAAAAAAAGAACACAGTTCTCACATCTCAAGAAATAATGAAAGATACTGCCCAATTCTCTTAGAACAATGGGCAAAATTTAAAGAATTCACCAGTCACCTTACGAAAGAAATATCAAAATCAAAACTTCTAGGAATATTATAGCCAAAATCTGGAACCTCTAGGTCACAGAAGAAATACTTCAGGCATTCAGAAAGTTCATAGGTAATTGTCTAAATTTACATGATAAAATTGGTTGTCATCAAGGTTTTAAATTTGGCTATTTTACATCTAGTTTTTCATCAAAATCTGAGAAATTATTCAAATAAGCAGAAAATGTTGTCTCTGATCCCAGTTCTGTGGTTACCACACTGATTATAGAGACCTGCTGTTTTAGATGGACTTAATAGTAAAATTGAAGTTTTGTGAAGGGGTGGTCTTTTCTGTATTTTTAAGATTAACTTTTCAGTCTTTCCAGCTGTTGCTCTTTCCAGTTTATTTATCTCTTTTATTCTGTAGGGCAATTGACTTAGCATCTTTGTGTTTTTATTTTGTTTGTTTTCTCATGCATCTTGCTTCCTGTGCCAAGTTGAGCCTGTCGATGCCCGCCCTGCTGCTGACCGCGGACTAACAACTCGACCAGGTATTTAACTGGCTTAACTTATGTCTGATCATCCTTCTCTGAATATGCTGTATAATCTGCTCAGGCTGAAGAGACCTTTTTTCCTTATCATAACCTTTATAAATAAATACCTCTTGTAAATAAGGTTAGAGTGTTAAAATACAGTGCCTTTTTTTTCTATTCTCAAGGCCAGAATTAATAAAACTTGCATCTAATTACTTTTTCTTCTCCTCATGATTTTCCCCAGCTAATAATTAAGCAATATTTCTTTTGTTTAGGTATTTATTTGATTTTTAATTTATTAAATAAATAATATTTATTAATTTAATTTATTAATTATATTATTAATATAATTATATAATAAATATAATATAATTAATTATATTAATATATTAATATTAATATAAATTAATTTAATAATATTAATAAATAAATTTATTAAATAAATAAATAAAAAAATAAAAATAAAAAAATGATTGCACTTGAAATTATAGATCTTTTATGTACAACTTGATATTCCTTTTATATATATAATAAAATGATCACATACATTTTTTTTTACTTTTTTTCTTCCCTCCCTTCCCCTGCCCTAGAGCCATTAGACACAAATATGTGCATACATGTAAAATTATTCCAGACATAATTGTATTTATCAGGATTTCTCTGGATGCAAATCATCTTCATATGTCCTTAGTAGTTAACTTGGTTTTCTGTAATGGTCATTCACAGTTGTTCTTAAACAACATTGCTGTTACTGTATGCAAGACAAAATGTTGTCTTGGTTCTAATAGTTTTGTTTTCATTATTTCATGCAAGCCTGTGTTTCTCTAAGGTCATCAAGCTCATTATGTCTTATAGCACAATAGTAAGATGCCTAAGGTTTCCCATTGGAACAAATGACTGAAGATAGCAACTATTTTTAAAATTATTATGAGGAAAAATATGAGAAGTCATATAATAGGGAAGGGAGAGGAAGAAAGGGGGAAATTATCTTACATGAGGTACATGAGGAAGAGTTTTATACAGTAGAGGGAAAACTATGATGGGAGACTCAACAGTGCTGGAAACTTAACTCTTATCAGAACTGGTTCACAGAAAGAAGAATATATGTACACACACACACAGTTGGGTAGAGGAATTCATCTTACCTAACAGGTAAGTCAGAGGGGAAGGGGATAACAGTGAGGGAGGAAATATTAAGGACAGTGGTAGTCAGAAGTAAAATAGACTCCAGGGGACCGAACAAAAACGTGAGACATAATAGCAATCATAATTGTGAATGTAAATAGGAGGAGCTCACCCCAAAAGTAGAAGAGGATAGCAGAGTGGCTTAGAAACCAGAATCCAGTAACATGTTGTTTAAAAGAAGCACACCTGAAACAGAAAAAAATATTCAAAACAAAAAAAAAATTAAAATAAGAGACTGGAACAGAATCTGTTATGCTTCAGCTGAGGTTAAAAAAAAAAAGACAGGAATAGCACTCACAATCTCAGACAAAGCAAAAGTATAACTAATTAAAAGAGGTAATATATTGGAAAATACATGCCCCAGATATTATAGCATCCAAATTCTTGAAAGAAAAGATAAATGTGTGACAGGAGGACATAGTAAAAGTTTAATAGTGGGAACCTCAGTTTAACCCTTTCAGACTTAGAAAAATCTAACCACAAAGTAAAATAAAGAACTTGTGAAGAGGAATAGTTAGACATAGTAAACCTCTGCCAAATATTGAATGGGAATAATATCTAATTTTCAGCTGTCCATGGCACCTTCACAAAAATTGACTATGTATTAGAGCATAAAAACTAAGAAATACTGACAAGCAGAAATATTAATTATACCTTTTCTGACTATAATGCAATAAAAAAATTACATTAAATAAAGGGTTTTTGGATCATAGATTGAAAATTTATTGGAAACTAATTAACCTAATCCTAAAGAATGAGTGAATTAAAGAACAAATAATCATTTCATTAGTGATCATAACAATAAGACAGATACCAAAATTTGTGGGATGCAGACAAAGCAGTATTTAGCAAAAAAAAATTATGTCTAAATGCTTACATCAATAAAAAAAGAGAATAGATCAGTGAATTGGGCATGCAACTAAAAAAACTATTAATAAAATAAAAAACCAAATTGAACTAGTAAATAAAACTAGGAACTTGTTTTATGAAAAAAAATAAGACAAATCATTGACTAATTTGATTTTTTAAAAGAAGGGTGAAAAGCAAATTAATGGTATGAAAAATGAACAGAGTGAATGCAAAACCAGTGGAGATGAAATAAAAGCAGTTATTAGAAGCTATTTTACCCAACTATGTATCAATAAAACTGACAATCTAAAATGAAATGGATGAATATTTATTTAAAAAATATATAAATTATCCTGATGACCAGAAGAGGAAATCAAATATTTAAATAACCCAATAACAAAAAGAAAAAAATGAACTAAAAAAACCCAGAAAACCAAATAGGTTTACAGGCAAATTAAAGAATAGTTAATTCTAGTACTATATAAATTGTTTGAAAAAATAGGAATAGTCTTACCAAATTCCTTCTTTGACATAAATACGGTTTTGAGAACTGAACGAGAGAGAGCATCAACAGAGAAGGAAACTATAGACCCAATTTCCCCAGTGAATATTAATGTAAAAATCTTAAATAAAATACTCCGAAGGAGACTATAACAATATTCCACAAAGGTCATACACTATGCCTGGGATTTACACCAGGAATGCAGAACTGGTTCAGTAGTAAGAAACCTATAATAACAACAGAAAAACAAAAATCATATGATTATTTCAGTAGAATTAGAAAGAGCTTTTGACATTTCTGTTAAAAAAATCACTAGAATATATTGGGTAAATAGAATTTAAAATTAATAGTATCTAAAATCAACAAGTATCATCTGTCATAGAGAAGTTTTTCAATAAGTGAGTATGAAGCAAGGATATCTATTATTACTACCATTAGTATTCTAAACTATTATTGTACTAGAAAGGCTAAATATAGCATTTAGATATAAAAAAGAAATTGAAAGAATAAACGTAGGCAGTGAGGACACAAAACTATCACTTTTTGCCAATGAAATAATGATATACTTAGAGCACTCTAGAGAATATACTAAAAACTAATTGAAACAATTAACTCCAGCGAAGTCCAGAATATAAAATAAGCCCACAAATTATCACTGTTTTTATATATTATCAATAAAATCCAGCAGGAAAAGCTAGAAAGAGAAATTCCATTTAAAATAACCGCATACAGTGTGAAATATATGGAATTCTGCCAGCCAACACACACAGAGGAATTACATGTACACAATTAGAAAACATTCTTCACACAAATACAAATCTAAATAATTGGGAACATATTAATTACTTGTGGGTTACCCAAGCCAATATGATAAAAATTACAATACCACCTAAATTAATTATTAAATTCCATACCAGTCTGCCAACAAATAGAGCTAGAAAAAAATAGCAGAATTCATGTGGAGTAAAAATAGGTCAAGATTATCAAGGAAGTCAATGAAAAAATGTGGAGGAGAAGGACCTAGCACTAGATCTTGAATTTTACTATAAAGCTATAGTCATTACAAATCATTGGTACTGGATATAAATTTTCTGCTAAGTACTTCTTTGGCTGCATCCCCCAAATGTTGGTGTGTCATGTTATTGTTACAATGATCTTTCATGAAAGCAGAACCAGTAGGCACAGTAACCCGGTGTTTGGTAAACTCCAAGATCCCAGCTCTTCGAGCAAGAACTCACTATTTGACAAAATGGTCTGGCAGAAACTAGACATAGACCAATATCTCATATCATATACCATGATAAGTTCAAAATGGGTGCAAGATTTAGACATAAAGGATGATCTCATAAGCAAATTAGGGAAACGTAGAAGAACTCACCTGTTAAATAATTTTGATTAAATAAAATTTAAAAGTTTTTGTACAAAAAAATGTTAAAACTAGAAGAAAAACAAGAAACAGGCCAGGGAGGATTTTCATCCAAGTTCTCAAATATATAAGGAATGGAACCAAATTTATAAAAACAAAAGCCATTCTCTGATCGATAAATACTCAAAGCACACGAGTGACCTGCCTTTCTTGTACTTAGCTACTTCTCTCACCAAGATCATGCCTGAAGCCTTTCAGGTAGCTCTTGTTCCTCAGGCATAGGTCCTTCAAGAACTCAGCATCACCATCATTCTGTAATGAAAGTCATCAGAGTAGGTTTTGAAAAGGTCGGGAGAGTTGGTAAATTTCAAAGTCTGTCATTTGAGTTGAAACATTCTGTTTAAGTTTTCAAATGAAGAAAAATCAGAGCTATTAGTAATTATATTTAAAATGCTCTAAATCAGTATTAATGAGAAATGCACAATAAAAAAACTTTTTGACATTCTATCTCACAGCAACCAAATTGGCTAAAATTACAGAAAATGAAAATGACAAATGCTGGAGGGGGTGTTGGAAAATAGGCAATGCATTGTTGATGGGTCTATGAACCAATCCAATCATTCTGGAGAAAATCTGGAACTATACCCCAAAGGTATAAAACTGTACGTACCCTTTGACCTAGCAGTATTACTGCTACTAGGTCTGTATCCCAAAGAGATAAAAGGAAAAGTAGTCATATATACAAAAATATTTATTTTTCTGGTAGCAAAGAATTTGAAACTGAGGAGATGCCTATCAATTGGAAAATCACTGGATAAGTTACGGTATATTAATGTGATGGAATACTATTGTGCTATAAGAAAGGATGAAGGGAATGGTTTCAGAAAAACCTGGAAAAGCCTTCATGAAATGATGCAAAGTGAAATGAGGAGAACCAGGGAAAGAGTTCACACAATAAGAGCAACACTGCAAAGATAATCACTTGTGAAAGATTTAGTAACTGATCAATACAGTGATCCACCATAATTACAAAGGACTCATGATGACAAATGTTACTCACCTCCAGATACAACTGATCAAAAACTCAGAGTGCAGATTGACACTTAGTTTTTTTTTCTTTTTTTGGAATATGACAGAAATACTGTTTTGCATGGCTTCATATGTATAATGGGTATTGTGATTCTTGCCTTAAAAAAATAAATAAAAGGTTTTTATTTCATGGTGAAACCTGGAATCAAGAGCAATCTAGTCTACTTTCCTCCGTCTGTTCAATTCTGAGCCTAGCTCATTGTCTCTTTGCAGTTTTTGACCCAAGAGATATGTACGCTTCTGACCAATCAACTGCATATTTCTTGAAAATAAGTCAATAAGTATTTTCTTGACTGATTATGAATCTTAGGAAGCTCTGAAGTGTGCTGGGGTTTCGTTGCAGTCAGCACTATATCGTCCACAAATTTAAGTATCTAGAACATTTTACTACTTCATAGAATTCTTCTACTTCCTTTTTCTCTGCTACAAAAGTTAATTCATAAGTTTCAGATATTTTTATAGTGGTTTCTTTTCAAAGTATTTGCCCTAAAGCCTGCGATATAACCATGTAACATAAAATAATAATTAGGGGTTTTTTCCCTCTGCATTGTGAAGATAAAATTGGACAATATTTATAAAACTTTTAACATAGTATATAAGTATATATACATATATATGTGTGTGTGTAGTAGGTGCTATACAAATTTTAGCTGCTATGAGTCAGACTCCAACTCTATTTTGCTTTCCAGTAAAAACTATCTTTCAGTTTAGCTATAACCTTCTTTTGTCTTCATTGCATTTCTAACAATAATACCAAAGTTGTCACAATTCAGTTTCTATAGTAGTCTGTTTTTTGGTCACTGGACCAGGATCTTATCTTTAGACTATAAAGAGTTAAGTAAAAATTGGGTGGTTCTTACCTTATTCTTCCCCGTTTTTCCACTACTCTGTCAGTATCATTTCAGAAACAGAAAATCTTCTCACATGTGACAGAGGACTATATTGTATTTCTCTCTATTTCATTAGCTTTCATGGTCAAAGAATTCATCACCAGGTGAACTACCTATTGGTGATGGGCTTTTCTTTGCTTAGCGAGTTCTTTCACCAACACTGTACTTGAAGCCTTTCAAGTAGATTATGGCAGAGCTCATGCTCCTCTGGCATAGTTTTCAGGAACTCAGTGTCACCATCATGCTATGATGGATCATCGGAGTAGGGCTTGTGGAGGTCAGAGAGTTGTTAAACTACAAATTCTGTTAGTTGAATAAAAGCATTCTCAAAAAGGTTATTCTCTCTTGGCTGATTATACTATAATACTCTACTAGAATATTTAATTCAATGAACATTGATTTTTCAAAGACCTTGCTACTTATTCTCACGAATATACTTTAATGTGATAGACACAACCCTCCAAAACATACCTTTTTAAGTAAGTTAAATAATTATTGTCGAAACTTTTAATCATGTCTGACTCTTTGTTCCTGGGATTTTCTTGGCAAACATTCTCAAGTGTTTGCCATTTTGTTCTCCAGTTAATAATACTCCACTTTAATATCCTTTACCCAAAGATAAAACATGGAAATACCTACAGTGGACTAAAGAGTATGCCCCTAAACAGTAACTGTTTTTAGCATATTATTGAATTGTGATCCAATACAGGTTCCGGACTGACAAACATTAAAACAGAGGAGATCTCAGAAGTAAAGATGGACGCAGAGTTCCGACATGATTCAGGATATGAAGTGCATCATCAAAAATTGGTGAGTACAGTAATAAAGCTTTTGTTTTAAACTCTTTTGCTTTAAATCTCATTCTCAAATCTCAGTAGCATATATTCCTTTTATTCATATTCCAGCGGTGTCTGTGCCAAAAATTGACTTTAGAATAATCTTGGAAACATAAGACATTGTACTAAAAGGGTGGAAGAAAACTGGATTCTGCAGAGGAATAAGAAACAGTCTTTATGAGTAGAGAAAAACACTTTTATTACCTTTGACTATTTTTCAGTCGTATTTGTCCAAATAAAGGCTATGCATATGTGTCCGTGTCTAAGCACTGTTGCACATCTCTGATCACTGTCACTCCCCAGGCATTCCAGCATCCCCACTCTACGGCTTTCTGATCTCCCTGGTTCTTTTTAGGGGATTGAGGGGAGTCTTTTGGTCTTACAGTATCTGGACATGTTACCTTGCAGGCAATGTCTCTGGCCAATCTGGTCTTAGGGGAAGCTTGTCTGTTTGCTTGCATTGGCGCTGGTTTTGCTGACTCACTCCTTTCCTTTCACCCAGGTTTCTGGCTGACTTTTTTGCATTTTGGGAGTGTAAAAAAAAATCACGAGTTGCTCATGGGATTTCCTAATCATTATTTGGTCTGGTTGCACATTTCAGATTTTGCTTGAAATTCCCAAATTGATTTTCAAATTTTCTTTTTTAATAAGTTTTCTATCAGTATCTTTTAATATGACATAAATATTCTTCTATAGCCTCTTAAATTTCCTTCCTTTCCACCAAGAGCCATCCCTTATAATTCTTTTCTTTTTTAAAGAAAAAGGAAGAAAAAAATCTGCAAAACTGACCAATAGTCCAAAAACTCTGATAACATATGCATTGTACTATAGTCACAGACCCTTTCTTTTTGCAAAGGTTGTGGGGGGGGGGAGCGTGGAGAGGAGAGAGAATGCGTTATCATAACTCTTCTTTGAATCCAGGTTTGTTCCTTATAACTTTACAACATTCATCTTGTATCATCTTGTGGTTCTTTTCTTTTATATTGTTGTAGTTGTATATATTGTTTTCTTTGCATTAGTTCATACAAGTCTCTCCACGCTTCTTAGTGTTCACCATTTCTTAAACACAGTAATATTTCATTACATTCATGTACCACAATTTGTTTAGCCATTCTCCAATCAATTTTCAACGCCTTTATTTCCAGTTTTTTGGTGCTACAAAAAACGCTGCTGTAAATATCAAAATAGATTTTGAGAAATCCCTATGGGAAGCAGAAAATTTGGAGTAGTTCGGTAGCCTGTGATTATCACTTTTGGCCAAAAAAAAAGACTCCTTTGATAATAATTAGGTCTTGAAGTAACCAAGAAATGTAGAAGAAATGAACATTTCCTTTAGACAGATAACTAACATAAAATTTTTGGTTATGTATATAAAATTTTCTTTAGCAGTAATAAATTTTTTTGTTTTCAAGGTATTCTTTGCTGAAGATATGAGTTCAAACAAAGGTGCGATCATTGGACTCATGGTGGGTGGTATTGTCATTGCCACAGTCATTGTCTTCACCTTGGTGATGCTGAGGAAGAAACAGTATACATCAATCCACCATGGCGTAGTAGAGGTAGGTAAAATCAGTGTGTATTTGCCAGATGGTCGTTAAGAAATGGGTGCAAAGGAACAGTGAATTTTTACATAGCTTAAAAACCACCTCAGTACAAAAGTCACCAAATTTTCAATTCCGGTCAGTTCAACATTTATTAATAAATGGTCATTATTCATTTTATTAACAAAATTTGCATTTATTAATTGAAGATACTTAAGCACCTGTATTTGGCCTTCTTTTATTCAAAAAATATTTCTCAAGCACCTGTGAAGTATAAAATAGCATACCAAACATGATGAATTCATGAAGCATTTGAGCATGCACTGTGTTTTGTACCAGTCACTGAAGAGACAAAGACAAAAATAAAGCAGCACCTGTCCCTAAAGAAACTTATATTCTACTGGGGAACTGCAACCTGTTCACAGGAAAATAAATGCTATATATTTTTAAGAATTCCCCCTTAAAAAAAAAAAGCTTCATCAAGATGACAGGACCTAAGCTTAGCCTTGAAAGAAGGATTATAAGACTTAGATATGAGAGAGAACATGGGCACAACTTGTGTCCTTTTACCCAGAGGTAAAACACAGAAGGTTAAATTCAGGTGACAGCTTTCAGGTTGAAGCCAGATTCTCAAGGACCTTAAACACCATGCTAAGAAATACGTCTTTTATTCTAGAAATAATAAACTCCTGAAGATTTTTGAATAGGGAATTAAATGACGAGAACCATGCCTTAGGAAAGTTCCATGGGCAGCTGTATGGAGGTTAGATGTCAGAAGAGAATAGTAGGAAGTAGGGCTACCAAAGGTAGGAAGTTATTACCATAATGTAAGCAAAAAGTCAGGAGGACCTGAGCTGATGGCTTTTTATAATGAAAAGGGAAATACTAAACAGAAGCATTTGCTGTGAACAAAGAAAGGTTTTACCATCACCAGAATAAATTTTCCTCATTTTTTAACAGTATTACAATCTCATCTGCCATTTTATCTCTTTTCTAAAACGTATACCCATCAATTTGATTTGATTTATTGACTTTTATATCAAACTAGAAAACAGATAATAATGGCAGTTTTCATTGTAAATTTTAAGATCAAAAGTGACTTCCTGCATTTCACTGACGGTGCCATATGCAAACATGGAAGAATAATATGAAAAAATGTTATTGGGGATCTTCCTTAGAAACTTTGAATGTTATTTTTTATCCTTCTACTTTTACCTCCAGTGATGTGATTGAACCCTTGCATCTTAAAATAATCAGTAAATATTGCTACATTGTAATTAAGGATCTAAAGAGTTTTTGTCCTGATGACTGTCCCATTACCAAAACAAATTATGGAAAGATAAATGCTAATACTTTCTGTGTAAACACAAAGATGATGAAAATAATTTGTGAAGGGCCAGATGTGTGTATATATGTGTATATGTTACTATTTTAGAAAATAGTTCAGTTTTACTACATCAATAATTTAGGGGGAAAATTAGTGAAAAGGGTTATAATCCTTAAGATGGATTATAAGGACTCCTTACAATCGATCATCTTCCTTGTGCATTTTAAATTAGTCACAGAAGATCAGTTGGGACACTCTTCCCAGCTCATTAATAAAATTATTAGATCTGGAAAAGACCATCCATATTTTCCCATCCAACATTTTCATTTACAATTAAATTTACATTTACAATTTCCTTACTTTTACAGTTAAGGAAACTAAGGCCCTAGTGTCACAGAGCAAGGCAAAAACAAGTGGAACTAGAATCTCAGTCAGGTCCTGGCTTCTAGCCCCATGTTGCCAGCTAGTTAAACTTCTCAGTAGCCTCCTAGGAAACATGATGCCACTGACTCTTGAACAGAAATCATCGTGAACAATTAGTCTCATGGATAATCCTCAGATGCCATTTTATCTCAACATTTAAAATCTGCAGGGAATGTCCCAATCTGTCACCAGACATGATTATGTCAATGAGAAACAAAACGAATGAAACAAACGAGCAGAAGGTAGACAGAAGAAGCAAGAAGCTCGAGTGGTCTCTAAATTATTAAGCGATAAATCATCAAGAACTGATGGTGACTCAGATTGCAGACCCCCAGTTCTCCATGAACCTGCCCTCTGTCAGCCTCTCACATAAGAACCATTCCCCGTTCGTCCTGTTGATTCCTTTTTCATTTTTAGCTGATATCTTCATAGGGATGACAGTATAATTAGAACAGAAAATCAGTGCATGACTGGACAGCAATGAACAACCTTCTTTGTCCTTTTTTTCCAGTCCGGGAAATAAACAGGGAATTTTCTAATTTGAAATGTTACCCATGTCCAGATCTGTGTTGTTGTTCAGTAGTGTCTGAGTCTTCATGGCCCCATCTGGGGTTTTCTTGGCAAAGACACTGAAATGGTTTGCCATTTCCTTCTCCAGCTCATTTTACAGGAAATGGAGGCAGCAGAATTCAGTGACTCGCCTTCAGTCACACATACACATTTGAACTTGGGCCTTCCTGACTTCAGGCCCAATGCTCTTTTCACTAGCTGCCCCCTAAGTTTGTTATATATCTCAGTAAATGACAGAGCTGCTCTTTGGTTGGTTTGTTTGGGGATGTGAAGAAAAAGCAGCTATCCTTCCCTTCAGTTGTTTCAGGCACAAAGCATTCTAGCTTGGTTCTTCTAAAGCTCACCATCTCCGCTCTCTCAGAATACAGAAGAGTTATAGGTTCTGATGGGGTCTTGCAGGAAGGTGGCATTATGCCAGGCCTCAGGAGGGTCCCTTTTCCACTCTTCCATCACTACTCCTACTACTCCGTGTGAGCACAAGATGGTATAGTAGTGACATACAGAATGATATTTCCAAATGGAACACAGTCTGAATTACTGTTGGGATGATTAGATTCACAGTTCACTGGAAAAATAAAACAACTGAATGGACAGTATTTATAAAAATGGTAACTTCTACCAGATACTTAAGCTTTTCAAGAGAGAAGCCTGACCTAGTACTGGTAGTAATATAGCAGTGGCAAGTAGGAATAAGGAGCCTGGGGAAAATAAGACGGAAGGCCACATGAGACTAGCTTAAGACAGAAGTACCTGAATTAAACATCATCCTTTGAGGATATTATTTTATACTAGAGTTGACTTTAGTGGTTGAAAAGATGATCTTTAAAATTCCCAGATGTTCTCCTACTCTTGATGAATGTAGGTTATTTTTCATAACTATTTACATACATGTGCTTTCCAGAAGAGATTAGAATATAATATTCTGTCAGTAGACATTATTCTTCCTTTCTGAATTTTGAAAATAGGCGTGTTCTCCATCACCCTAGCAAGAAAATAATAAAAAATCAAAACAGCCCTCCATCAGTGATACAGCACTAATAAAGTGTTTCAGAGCATATAAAAATAGCTTGTTCAGATGGTCTCTTCCAGAAAGACGGATTAGGTCAGTAAAGTGAATTTGTATTAGATCTCCAAATCTTTGATGATAACATTTTTAACTGTCAAGTTGTTGCTAATTACACAGATGCTAATAAAAGCACTGTGACCTCATTTGCTTATTTCAAAGCAGATCAAAAGTAATTGGAGAGGATAGGAACTGATTTGTGACTAAATTGTTCCCCTCTGCAAAATGATATTTAGAGCAGACTGTACTGTTGCCCCGTAAGACAAATTAAGTTGCTATGAAGGGGACCATTTTACTCTCAGGAAATGAGTCAGAGAACCTTGGTCAGCTTTAACAAGAAGATGTAACAGAGAGAATTTCGAAGACTACATGCTGCCCATATATCAGATGTATACTTAATAATTTGAACAAGTAATGGAGAAAATGGGCAGCTAAGTGTCAGAATTAATAGAGTCCTGGGCCTGAAATCAGGAAGACTCAGCTTCCTGGGTTCAAATCTGGCCTCACATACTTACTAGCTGTGGGACCCTGGGCAAGTCACTTTACCCTGCTTACCTCAGTTTTCTTTCCTGTAAAATAAGCTGGAGAAGGAAATGGCAAACCACTCCAGTAGTTTGGGGTCATGAAGATTTGGACACACTGAACAACAATGAAAGAAATGATTGTGACTAGAAAGGACAGGGATCAGTGCAGGTTACATGTGCTCCAACAACATCTGGAATTGGCCTCTGAGATATCTATAACACCATCCTCCCTCACCACCCTCTAAATGCAGGCATGTAATGTGGCTGATGCACTAGGATAACTAGTCCTCATCTAAAGTTAAGAAATAGACATTTGTAATTTTGTGCATAAGTTTTTCTTCAATATTTTTCAGCTCCATTCTACTCAGAGTATGAGATAGATCTAGTTCCATCCCATATTAGCCTTTTTTTAATGGATATACTCTCATTTGGTTTTTGTCCTGTTTTATTTTCACCATAGGAAATAGGATCTTGGGGATGAGATCCATAGACTTAGCTGTGAATGATGACTAAATAGGGTGCAGTGGAAAGAGCCCTGGATGTGGAGTCAGATGACCTTGATTCCAATTCTAACTCTTCCATTTAGATTAAAGCAAGTCACTTAACCTATTTAGGTTGACTTAGCCTTTGTTTAATGAGACAGTTGATTTTACCATTAATGTCAAAGGTGGACAGAAATGTATACCAAAATATGCAGAGCAGCACTTGTGGCAGTTAAAAAAAAAAACTAAAATAGGAATCTTTCAGTAGTAGAAATGGATGAATAAATTATGGGAATATGAAGTACAGTTGAATTCAGAAAGACACAGGAAAATTTGTTAGAATGTATGTAAAGGGAATTATTATACCAAGAACTATGATAATACAAGTGAAAACAATACTATAAAGTTCTCATTAACTACAGTAACCAACCTTATCCAGGAATACATATTATGAAACATATTTCCTCTATAGATAGGTAGATGACTATAGGTATAAAATGTTGCATATGCTATGACAATTTTGCATAATTGCTTTTCTTTGTTACATGGCAAGGTTCTAGTTGTATATAAAGAAATTAATATGGTTTAGAAAGCAAAGATGTCAATAAAACTTTAATAAGCTAAAATGAATAATTAATTATCTTTAAGGACCTCTAGATTTTATAACCTAAGTAAAAATCAAGTGACTAATTCCCTTCTCCCCTAGAACAGAAAAGGAAATTATAGGTTCATAGATTTAGAGTTAGAAGGCTCTTCAAGGTCCTTGGGTCCAACCCTCTCATTTTACAGTTCAGGAAAGAGCAGCCCAGAGAGGTTAAGTAACTTCCACAATGTCACACAGGTAAAGTAGCAAGGTCAAGATGCAAACCTGCTTCTTCTGACTCTAAATCCAGCACCATTTTCACTTTACCACATGTTGAATCAATAAAATATCTATTCTATTCATATGTAATTCATATGTAAGGGAACTATTTTTACCACATGCATGATTAAAAAATGCACAGTTACTAAAACAATTGAATGTACATTTTCTTAAGGAACAGATACGGTTTTTTGTATGAGGGTACCTATTTCATTTTAAAATTTTAATTTTTTAATTTAATTAATTTAATTAACATATCTTAAATTTTAGAGGCAAACCATAACCTATTGTTTCCATTTATCTTCAGTTATCTTTAGGTAAGAAGTAAAAAAAAAATTTAGAAACCCCAAGAGTGAATATTCTATTTATTAAAAACTCTTATCTTTAAAAAACCAAAAAGTACAAGCAACTAAATGTTACAATGGTTACTTCACGTGTTAAATCTAAACATCCTCATTACCCCTGAAATTGTTTTGTATCTTTAATCTGATACAGTACTGTAATTTCAAAAAAAGAAGTCACTGATGTCTGGAAGATCAGAAAGTAATAGTGTAATTCTGGTGTTCTCTCTGGAGAACTTATTGAGCAGAAAGCCTTCTAACAGTAGCACCTTTCATCTGAGTGCACAACCATTGTCAACTAGAAAGTGCTTTGGATTCACTTGAATAATATTGACTAAAATTCTCTGAGATAAGTTAAAATAAACACATTAAGAGCAACTGCTCCTAGGAATATTGTAGCCAGAGTTCCCAGGGCAAGGACAAAATATTACAAGCTGTCAGAAAGAAACAATTCAAGTATTGTGGAAACACAACCAGGATAGCACAGGATTTATCAGCTTCTATACTAAGGGATCTGAAGGCTCAAAGTAGGACATTCCAGACATCAAAGGACCTAGGATCCTTTGGATCTAGGATCCAAAGGAACCAAGGATCATCTACTCAGCAAAACCTGAATGTAATACTTCAAGGGGAAAAAACATGGAATTTCAATGAAATAGAGGACTTCCAAGCATTCTTGTTGAAAGACTGGAGCTGAATAGAAAATTTGACTTTCAAATACAAGAATCAAGAGCATGAAAATGTAAACAACAAAGAGAAGTCATAAGGGACACATGAAAGTTGGACTGTTTACATTCTTACATAGAAAGATAGTATTTGTAATTCATGACACCTTTCTCAGTATTAGGGTGGTTAGAGGGGATATATATATATGTGTGTGTGTGTGTGTGTGTGTGTGTGTGTGTGTGTTACATGTGTAGGTATGTATTTATGATGTAGATTTGTGTATGTATATGTGTATACACACACAGAAAGTACAGAGTGCGATGAATATTAAGGGAGGATACCTAAAAAATAGAATTAAATGTTGAGAGGAATGTACTGGGTGAAAGAGAAAGGGAGAGGTAGAATGTAATAATAGACCAATATTAAAAGAAGTGAGAAAGAGCTTTTACAATGGGAGGTGAAAAGGAAGGGGGAGGTGAGAAGGGAATAAGTGAACCTTACTTTCATGGGATTTGGATTAAGGAGGGTATATACACATTCAATTGGGTATGGAAATGTATCTTACCCTGCAGCAAGGTGGGGGGGGGGAATCATAATAGAAGGAACATCAAATTGGGGGAAGGGGTAATCACAAGTGGGGGGACAGGTCAAGGAGAAAATGGAATAAATGGAGAGCAGGACAGGATAGAGAGAAGTATGGTTAGTCTTTCACAACATGACTTATGGAATTGTTTTGCATAGTTACACATGTACACTATATAAAACTGCTTGCTTTCTCAGTGAGGGTAGATGGGGAGGAGGGAGAGAATGTGGAACTCAAAACTTTAAAAGTGAATGTTAAAAATTGTTTTTGCATGCAACTAGGAAATAAGTTGTACAGGCAATGGGGTATAGAAATTAATTTGCCCTACAGGAAAGTAGAGGGGAGGAGGATGGGAGAAAGGGAGATGATAGAGAAGGGAGGAGAGATTGGAGAAGGGGGTGGTTGGGGTGCACTGTCCTGGGGTAGGGAGAGGGGAGAGATGGGGAGAAAATTTGGAATTCATAATCTTGAATATTGAAAGCTGAAAATAGATTATATTTTTTTTAAAAGGAAAAACTGACCATAAGATTGAGTATTTTCCCATACAGTCTTGGTTCTCACAACCAATCATCACTTTCATGAGGACATGATGAAATTTCCCAGAAAACCCTTGGATTCAATCTAGTGAAAATGTTTTATCACAAGTAGCAGTATGATTAATAAGAAATGTCCAGATTGCTGATATTTAAAGGGAATGATCTTTGGCACTTCCTATGAACTTAGATGAGCGGTTTGGGGCAAGAAGACATATTCCCAGTAGGTCTAATTACAGCTTCTGGTCTGGTAACAGATTGTGTTTTAGATGAACAAGTTAAATCATGGTGTTGAGCACCACCTGGTGGCCATAGAATAGAGCCAATCAACCAAGGGAGATTCAATCTATCATCACCTTACAAAAGTGTGGAAACTTACAGAAAAGAACCAGGTTAGGCGATAGTCAGTGCCATAGGATAGACCTGCTATTCTGTGGACACATGGAAAGCATCACTTGAGTACTTTTTCTTTGCATTACACATACACATCAGTTGCAGGAATGGATCAGATCAGTGACCTAAGTCTCTTTTGTTTGCTTTTTTTTCAGATTGATGCTGCAGTTACCCCAGAGGAGCGCCACCTTTCCAAGATGCAGCAAAATGGCTACGAAAATCCAACCTACAAGTTCTTTGAACAGATGCAGAACTAGACCAATATTATGTTGGACAGCAACATGATTGCTTCTCTGCCCATCAGTGTTCATTTATAGAATATTGTGGAAAGGAAAAAAAAACTCCCAGTTTTATTATTTCCTCATTATACTCTTCTGACAGCTGTGCTGTAACATAATTAGATGCCTGAATATGAATTAATGCAAATCAGTAACATTCTCTTTATTTACATTGCCGCCTTTACACTACATTATTAATGAATGGTTTTGTGTGATATAAAGATTTTAGCTATACTTAACTAGTGCATGAGTAGATTCTCTACCTGATTATTTATTATGTAGCTCTATAGCCAGTTGCATATTATTCTTGTGCTTTGTGATGAAATATTAAGTCCTAAATGAAATATGCTTTACGACTCAAGGGGGGGGGATGCTTTTTATTTATGTCGAACTTTAGCTACTTTTATTTGCTGGGGTTTTTTTCCTTATCACTATGCATTTAAAAGCAAAACTATACTTTTTTTTAAAGTATTCCAAATGAGTTAGTCTTTTTTTCTTCTGTAGTTGCATTTTGTTGTACAGATTGTTGCCTCTGCTATATTAGTGATATAGAATTCATGAGAATACATATTTGTTTCTTTGTGCCTGTTTTATGTGCACATTTTAGACATTAAAAGTTGAAGCTCTCCTCCTTTCCTACACCTTGCCCCCATATTTCATTTGCTCTTAAAAGAAAAAAAAAGAAATCTGTTGATTTTGAGCACTTTGTATTGGGGGTTAGGAATCTGAGGGGAAATAGCCTGCTGTTCTCAAAGTACCAGGAATTATCCAAAAATTTCTGCAAGATGATTGTACAGAATCATTGCTTATGAATCAGTTGCTTTATACACAGTGTTACATAAATAAATTGAATAAAATAACACTGGGCAAGAGTTTTATTTGAAATATGTAAACAAGCAATTATTATTAAAATGAACTTAAGACTGAGAGGCAGGGAGTTTCCTGATTGACCAGTCTCATTTTATTCATTATTACAAAAAATAAGATAAAACACACACACACACACACACACACACACACACACACATATGGGGGGGGGCGGAGAGAAGGCCTGATTGGACAAATACAAAGGCTTGAGAGAAAAATTATCAAAAATTCCTTTGGATGCAGATAGTTAATTGTAGTTTTTTTTTTTATTATGCTCAGAGTACAGACTGCACTGAAAACTTAACAGTGAGCCCAGACCATCAGTTTTAGTAACCTTATATAGAATGCGAAGAAATAAGCAACATAGGAAAATGGAATTTTACAGAAGGCAGAAAGGTATACATGTCTGAAAACAAGTAACAGAAAGGGAAATATAAAAATTCTTGCAAGTTTGTCAAAAATGGCTTGATTTTCAACAACCTGGATTTTGCAAGTTCTTCCTAGAACAATGTCTGGAAGATCAAAATCGAGACTGGCACGATAACCTCTTACCATAATGGTGGCATGAAGTCTGAGCCAGTCTTTCTCCTGTCACAGATAGCAAGAAGCCTAGATCAGGAATTCTTTTGTTCCATGCCCCTTTAAAATTGGCATTCAGTTTAAGATAAAGTAGTGATGCAAATCAGTGGTGTGCTAATAAATGGGGAGGGGCAGGAAGGGAATAAGCATTTATATAGCACCTACTGTGTGCTAGGCACGGTGCTAAAATCTTTTAATAGTTATTTCATTCTCACAAAAACCCTGCAAGGTGGGTGTTCTTATTATCCCCATTTTACAGTTGAGGAAACTGAGGCAAACAGAAGTTAAGTGACTTTCCCAGGCTGACACAAGCTAATAAGCATCTGAGGCCAGATTTGAACTTGGGTCTTCTCAACTACCAACCCCACACTCTGTCCACTGTACCACCAGCTTTCTCTTATTGTTTAGTAACACATTTTTAAGATTTATCTGCACTATTAACATTTTCTTTCAGTTAAGTCTAGATAATAAAGAGAACAATAAATCAAGGCCTGATTTATAGCATTTGCCAATTTCTAAAATATAAAGACTCACACCAAAAATCTAACAGTCTGCTCACTCGAGTCATTTTGAGCTAGTTCCAGTGCATGCCCATTAATGTAAACAGATATATTCTTGGAGGAGTGTCATACTAGTGTGAAATGTATTACCATATGATATTAAAATACATTCAAAGAGAGAAATCTTACTTATTATAAAACTGGCTTCCCTCACTAGTTTTCCCTTTACTAGGTTCAGCTGCAGGATTAAGAGGAAAAAAGAAGCAGTGCTCAGATCTCAGTTTCAGTAATGCTGAAAAAATAGCTTTGTACTCAATGAAAATTATAACTTAGACCAAAGTTTGTAGTCATTTTAAAACTTTGCCCTCAAATATAAGAGATGTGCTTAGAAAATAAGAGAGCAAAAACCTTCCAAAAGAAAATGAGACTGAAGTCAAGAGAAAGGAAATTACTTGTCTATGGTCCTAGGAAGTCTAGAGTTACCCTTGAGAGAATTTCTTCATGCCCCAACTCATGCTTGCTTACTGTAAATAATTTTCAATGGGTAAATCAGAACAAGAATGGACAATACGGTAATAGCTACTTAATAATACTAATAAAGTAATAAGTGCTTGCTGGTGAGTTGAGAGGAAATTCAAAAATGGGCCAAATATGTTTCTGAATTAATGAAGCAGAAAAATGAAAGTAGATACATTACAATGACTTTTTCCAGCAGAAATAAATGTGATTATTTCAATAGATTCAGAAAATAGCCTTTAACCAAATACAGTATTAATTTATGTTAAAATCATAAGCAGCATAAGCATGAGAGTGCCACTCTTTAATCGAAAGCATTTAACTAAAAACCACGGCCTAGAATTAATCAGTAGTGAAGAAATGTTGTAAGCTTTCCAAGTATAAATGGTATAAAGCAAGGATGTCTCATGCTTATTGTTTGACCCAGTTCTAGAAATGCTATATAAAGATATAAAAGATATAAAAAGATAAAAATAAAACCAAATTATGTATATTGGCAAAGAAAAGCCAAAATCATCCCAATTTGTAGATAATATGATAGCATAGTTAGAAAACCCAGAGAAGTAGCAAAGAAACAAATTGGGATGATGAGTAACTTCTGTGAGGTTACAGAATAATTCCACAGAACTATCCATACAGTAATTTTTTTAAGAAAGGAGAAATTCCCTAACCACAAAAGCACAAAATGTCTTAGAATTAACCTACCAATAATATACACAAAGTTTATATACATATACTCTTTAAAGTGAACTTTATGATAGGAAAACAAAGAGATGAAGATGCAGTGATTTTCATTGGTGTGTGTCAATATAATAAGATTTTATTTAAATTTATAGATTTAGTGCTGTACCAATCAAATTACCAAGGAGATTAGAGCTAAAATAAAACTGAACAGTGACAAAATTCAAAGGGAATAACAATCTCAAGGGAAATAATAGGGAAAAGTATGAATGTAGGGGATAACAGACCTCAAAGCATAGAGCTACATATAGCTTTTTAATATATGTAAAATATAAAATTATATTACATAAAATGTAAAATGATTTGGTACTAGTCTTTTGTTTTAAAATAAATATGTGGAAGAGACTATGAGGAGAAACAGAAGCAATTGAAAACAGTAGGTCAGTGTTGAATAATCCCAAGAATATAAATTACTGAAGGGGAAAGATTTGCTTTTTGACAAGAATTATTAGCAAACCTGGAAAGCAGTTTTCCCAGAAATTAATTTGAGATTTAACATCTTAAATCATATCCTATACTAAGCTGAAAATGTATGCTGGACTTAAATATAAGCTCAGCTCACTTTAAAAAATTAGAAGAGGATGGAAGTGCTTCGCGTGAGGATTTTTAGCCAAATGAGATCACGAATATCTTAAAAGGCAAAACAGACAATTACCATAACAAAACTATAGAGCTTTTGTACAAATATGATCAATAATTATAGGATAAGAAAAAAAATTGAATGAAAAAATATGTGTGGTTATAGCTATATCGTGTAACAACACCTGATAAATCAATCAAGCATTATTTAAACTAGATTAAGAAAAGTTCTTCACTTGGATGTAGTGAAAGCCTTAGATGAAATTAGATTAATTCAGCCATACCTTGTGGGAATTTGTGGGAGTGGGAGTGGGGGTGGAGAATGATAAGACAAGTTCAGAACCCAGAATATCAGTTTCAGACCAGCTTAGAGCAAGCAGCTTCATTCAGATCCCTGAGAGGGATTTTCTGGAAGATATTGCCGTCTTCTGAGTTCTCTTTAAATTTCATGGCTGCAAAAGCAAGTTGAGCTGCTGCCAGTGTTGGAAAAATTCAACAGGCATATAGTGCTTAGGGTATGTATCCCAGATGGACTGTTTCCTTGGCAACACCTGATTTTCTAGTGTGGTTTGTGGGAGATGTGTTAATACTTAGAGTTCTCCTACCACCAGGAGAAGAAAAGGGAAGCCATCTAGGAACTTTAATTTTAAAAGAAAAAGGAAATAATGTAATATATACATCTAAAAAGAAGAGTAACCATATGAAACAAAACTTAGGGTTTAGATCAATTCTGCTTGATCTATTATGAAACTATGTTCTCATTCTTAATAAAACAGTTCCAATGATATGCCTTTAACTACTTATTTTACCGCTTACAATAATTGATTTTGTGCGTAGTGGATAAATTGTATTTTAAAAGTTTCTTGGCAAAAAAAAAAAATATCAGGAGTGAATTGTGACCAATAGAATACATTTGGGCTTACAGTTTCAAAACTGGAGCTTTAAAGTTGCAACCCCAAGGACCATTCTTACCCAGGAAATACCCCAAGTATCACTCTTTGCCAAAGAGGAATGCACAAGGATTATGCCCATGGGTCTGGTGGACTTACTTCTTTGTGTCTGAACAAGAGAGTTTTTATCTCTCCTTCCTGGAAAAGAATAAGAGGTTATAAAACCTATGTGAATTTTGGGAATTGTTGTTCCACACAGATACCATTTTCTTATTTCCCTGGGAGGAAATGAGACACTCATAGGCTGTGAGCCAGAGGTAGAATTTTAGTGGGCTAGGAATATTGAACCCAAACTGGTAGGAGCAAGCATAGTGACAACAAAGTGAGGTGGCAGGAAAGGCAGGGGAATGATGGAGGAAAGGAGCCTGCTCACACAGGCACTTTTCACACTACTTTTGTTTTCTTTTTAAGTGGTTTTTGAGTGGTTTTTAAGTGGTCTATGTGGTCCAGGTCTTAATTATTTTAAGGGGAATTGCAGTGTTTTGACAAAGGCAGATCTGCCTCCCTCTACCCAACACTACAATTTTATCTAAATGGGGGTTCTGAGATGAAAGTTAGAACTAGTCTCACAGTCTTGACATTATCAGTAATCTGAATGATGAACCACATAACCCCAAACCATACACCCCTCAGCTGTGTGGTTAATTGTAAGTCAAATTCAGGTGGTTTAGACTTAACAATCATCTTGGCAGAGCTCCAGGCTCTAGAATGAGGGGCAGAATAGACATGGGCCAAAGGATGAGCATGCTTCCTGGTCTCCCTGGCTTGGAGGATGACCATCTCTTCTGCCACATGCTTATTAATATTCAACAAATCATAATCAAAGTGGAAGCTAGAATTGTTACATCTTTCAGTCAATTGTGTGATGGTAAGATGATACAGTGGATAAAGCATTAAGCCTGGAATCAGGAATTTGACTTCAAATCTGTCCTCAAACACTAGCTGTGTGACGCTGGTTAAGCCCCTTAAACCTGTTTGCCTCAATTTCCTCATCTGTAAAATGAGCTGGGAGAAGGAAATGGCAAACTTCTCAACTGTCTTTGCCAAGAAAACCCCAGATGGGGTCATGGAGAGTTGGACACTACTGAAACAACAACAACTATTGCAGTCATGAGGAAAAAAAGGAAAGGGAAAGATATACCCAACTGAATTGTGTTCGTCCTTTGTTGCCAAAGAAGACCATGCCATCAGAGAAAAGATGACATGACTTGTACTTGACTTTGTTTTGAGTGAGGGAGGGCTGTGCAGGTCACAAGCCTCACTTCTCCTCCAGAGCCATCCGAATCCAGTGACCAGATATTCATCAGGATGTCTGGAGATGACCCAGGATGCACTGGGAGACTTTAGGCCAAGGTCTTTGCAGATATTCACTTAGGGTGAGGCAACACCCATTCATTGAATAGGCCTGTTTAAGAAGTAGCCAAGGCATGGTCCCTTTCATGAGGCCAAAATAAAGAAAGACATCAGGCTGGGAGGGAAACGGTCACAGTTACTATGGATAATCACTCTAAAGCTAGGAGGGTCCAGAAGAGCCCTTAAGGCAGGAGCCCAACTGAATGCAGAATTCAAGAGTATATAGCAAGGAGAGGTAAGAATGCCATGCAAAGAAACAAAAGAAAATAATAGAATGGGAAAGATAAGGGATCTCATCAAGAAAAAAAGATCAAGGAAAATTTCATGCAAAAAGGGCATAACAGACAAAAAGTGATAAGAATTAACAAGTAGAAGAGATTAAGAGGTGGCAATAATACATGGAAAAACTATACAAAAAAAGAAAACCTCTCATAACCACTATGGTGTAGTTACTGATCTATAGCCAGACAACCTGGAGAATGAAGTCAAGTGTGCCTTAAGAAGTGTTGCAAACTGAGTCAGTGGAGGTGACAGAATTCCAACTGAGCTTTTTAAGATCCTAGGAGATTCTGAAAGAATCTTAAAGGATGATTCTGTTAAAGTGCTGTACTCATATGTCAGCAAATTTGGAAAACTCAGTAGTGACTGGAAAAGATCAGTTTATGCCCTCATTCTAAAGAAGGACAGTGCCAAACATTCAAATTGCCAAACAATTGCACACATTGCACATACTACCTAGGTTATGCCCAAGATTCTGCATGGTAGGCTTTAGCAATATGTGAACCAAAAACTATGAGAAGTTCAGGCTAGCTTTTGAAGAGGCAGAGACCAAATTGCCAGTATACACTCAGTTATAGAGGTGTGAAATTGTATGACCCACCCACCCCCCTTACTCAAATTGACTGCTCAGAGGCATCTCAAAGTAAAAACAGAAAATCTCCTTTTATTTTTATTTTTCCATGGGAAACAAGCCTACTGATTTTAAAAGTTTTGATGTCACTGGATAGTGATTCCAGACTACCAACCCTTGAAAAAATGACCTGCTATGATAAAACCATACCTGTGTAATAAAGTCTTTATTATTCAAGCTTAAATCCTTTGACCATATAATGAGAAGATAGGTCCCACTGGAAAAGACTCTAAAAGGAGTGAAGGCAAAAGGAAAATGGGATGGCAGAGAATGAGATGGATAGATAGTGTCATGGAAACAACACAAGAAGTAGAATGGATAGAACATCCTGGCATGCTGCTGTCCATGGTGTCATGAAATGTTGGACATGACTAAACAACAACACTACCTCACCAGATGTCAGAATTTAACAATTACAACCAAAAAAAAAACCCCACTTCCTTTCTCAAGCATCTGACTACACCATCTACAAACTCAATCTTGGAACCTATATTGGTGAATCAGGAAATTTTCTATAGCTGTCTACACAAAAATCTTTCAAAAATAAAAATGGATTTATTTGGGCAAAAGAAAATAAGGGAACAAATAGAAGCAATCCAGAAAGCCTAGAACTTTTAGCTGTTTTTACCTTGAATGGAATACTGTCTTCATTAGATAATATATTGCATATGAAATATAAATGTTTTATTTTCTTGAGGGGAAAAAAGGAAAATTTGGCAGGTCTATCATGCTCATTAATCCTTTCATCTTCTTTGTTTTCCAGAAATGATTCAAAGACTTCTAAAATTTCAAAAGTTAATCATTTACACAACTGATGTTTACACTGTTTCAGCCTGAATTCCACACAGCCCATTGATTTTTATTCATTTTAAATGTGATAAGACTTTTATTTTCAAAATCCCTGAAAACAACAGAGCAGGATATTTTGGGGGAGAAAGAAAACACAAGAAAAGGAGAGAAAAAAGAAAACAAAGAAAGTTTTTCTCCCCCTTAAAGAGAACAAATTATTTTCCTGTCTCAAGAGCAAAATCAATCATCCTTAAGAATTTTAACCAAATGCTTGTAACCTGACTTTTTTCTCCCTTTCTCCAAGGTAGCAAGATTCCTGCTTGCCAATATATCTTGCTATAGGGTAGCCTTGTGACAATGCAAATAAAAAACTGAACGAAGAAGGAAACCTCTAATGAATTTTTCTTGCTAAAAGGATATCATAGGAGAATTGTGAACTTTGTCTTTTTTTTTTCCATGGGAAACAAGCCTGCTGATTTTAAAAGTTTTGATGTCACTGGATAGTGATTCCCGACTACCAAACCTTGAAAAAATGCCCTGCTCTGATAAAACCATACATGTGTAATAACATATTTAGCACCCCTCCTCCACCTCATCTTCTCTGGTTAGAATATACTCAATGTAACGTTCGGACTTCACCTTGCATGCTTCTGGCCATGGTGATGAAAGGATTTGGTACTCTGCTATGATGCAATAGCAATCGCAATCCCTGGGTAGTCTCCTGGTCCTCCCTTATCCGGTGAGAACAGTGCGGGTAGGAAAGAATGTTGATCATTTAAAAAGGAGAAACGGTTTCTGGCTTGCTCACTATTTAAAGTATTTGATAAATGGTATTCCCTCTTTAGGATTCCTGGGTCAAATTGTAAACACATTACAACTCAAGCACATGTAGTTACTTAGGGGACCTAATAGTTCAAGGTATCTTGAACTCTTGGAATGGTATTCCAGGGTCACATTGACTCTTTTGTTTAAAATTTGGTAATATAAGCAAAATTCATCCGTTCACTTAATAATAATAATAGCTAATGTATATAGTACTTACTATGTACCAGGAACTACGTTAAGCACTTTACAAGTATTATTTTGTTTACTTTTCACAATAACCCTGGGAGGCAGGTACCAAAGTAAGGAAATAGAAGCAGAGATTGAGTGTCTTGTTTGGGATCACACAGCTAGTAAATGCTGAAGCCAGTTTTGAACTCAGGTCTCCTTGACTCCAAGCCTGGTGCCATATCCTAGGCACTGTGCTAAGCGCTGGAGACATTAAGACATGCAAAATGCCATCAAGGAGTTTGCATTCAAATGTAAAACAATATGTAAATAAACAAGTGCATGTAGTATAATGCAAAGTAGGTGGCTTAAGCAGAAGAAAAGTCCTCCTGCAGAAGATGACATTTGATTACTGAAGGACGCTGATTGATAGGCGGAAGTGAATAAGGTTAAAGTCTTAGGCAAGAGGCCAGTGCTAACACATTAAAAATAGGAAATGGTACATCTTGCTTGAGGAATGTCAGTGTACCTGGATCACTAAGTACACTGAAAAAATGAGTAAAAAAGAATAAAAAGAAGAGGAGCCAAGATAACAAAGTAAAGGCAGGAACTCACTTGAGCTTTCCCAAATTCCCCTCTAAACAACTTAAAATAACTCCTCACATCAAATTCTAAAGTAGCAGTGATGGGATGCTTGTATGCCTGTGCTTGGACCTCAATTCTAAAATCACATTTCTCTCTAAAAATCACATTTCTCCCTAGACTCAAAATACTATCACTAGCAGTTTCTCCTCAGCCCAAGGACAACAACCATTATCTCTTTTCCTGATACAATAGCCAGCTGCATCTATAGAATTTACTTGTCAACCAGATGTGTACTGGCTGAATTGGCTATGTACTGGGGGGTCATAACGACATTTACTACGCACTAACTAATCATGTGTATCTTAGACTTAGACATACGTATACTCCCTTATATTTATCTTGTCTAACGATGATATTTTCTCTTGATGAGAGGAACCTGTTATTCCTTAGTCAGTCCTGATGGTTAGTTGACTTAATGATGTTTCAGGCCTAAAACCACACCTCCATGTAGCTCCCCCTTGGGCTATTTCCCAATGAACTCTAGGTAAAATACCTGCGCAGTAGATACTAAAAGTACATGTTCTTTTAAGAACTAACTACTCCTTAACCACTTCCTAATTCTGCCCTGACTCACCTAATTAGCATATTTGGCACATGTTTTACTGTAGAATGTCCTATATTAACTTTACCTGTACCCCTCTAAGGTTGCAGTTTCCCTAAGAACTCTTGCTTGCTGAAAAGCAAAATAAATCTTTGCTTTGATCTCAAGAATGCTTGAGTCTGAGAAATCATTCCAGGTGAACCACCCCCAAACTCCGGGCTTTGGGTGATTTCAGATTTCATCAATCCCATCCACCTTTCCAGCCCTCATCAGCAGAACCAACAAAAGTATGGGGTGAAACATTTTCTAGCCCAGGACAACTTAGGAAGGCAGCAAGAAAGGTCTGTCTCAGCTGGATGATGATTGACTGAGAGTCCAACATGCTGTGCCAGAAATGACCAAAAATGACCAAGAAGTACAAAAATTCACTGAGGAAAAGAACTCCTTAGAAAGTAGAATTGACCAAATGGAAATGGAGGTACAAAAGCTCACTGGAGAAAATAATTGCTTAAAAATTAGAATTGGGCAAGTGGAAGCTAATGTCTCTATGAGAAATCAAGAAACAGTTAAACAGTCAAAAGATTAAAAATGAAGAAAATGTGAAATATATCATTGGAAAAACAACTGATATGGAGAACAGAAAAAGGAGAGAAAATTTAAGAGTTATTGGACTACCTAAAAGCCATGATCAAGAAACAAGCCTAAATATAACATTTCAAGAAACTTTCAAAGAAAATTATCTTAAAATCCTAGAACCATGGGATAAAAAAGAAATTGAAAGATTCAACTGATCACTTCCTAAAAGAAATCCCAAAATGAAAACTCCCAGGAACCCAGGAATATTATAACCAAATTCCAAAGCTCCCAGAGAAAGGAAACAATATTGTAAGCATACAGAAAAATCAATTCAGATATCATGGAGCCACAATCAAGATGACACAAGATTTAGCCACTTCTACATTAAAGAACTGGAGGGCTTGAGATGTAATATTCTGCATGGCAAAGGAGCTAGTATTACAAGCAAGAATCATCTACTCAGCAAAGCTATTATCCTACAGGAGAAAAAAAGAGATATTCCATGAAATAAAGGACTTTTAAGCATTTCTGATGAAATGAACAGAACTGAATAAAAATTTTAATTTTCAAATACAAAACTCACAAGAAACATAAAAAGTTAAACATGAAAGAGAAATCATAAGGTATTCACCATAGTTAAACTGTTTTCATTCCTACATAGGAATATAATACTTGTAACTCCTAAAAACATTATCATTGTTAAAACAGAAGACATATACATAGAAAACATAGGTGTGAGTTGACTATGATGGGATGATTTCCAAAAAATAAAATTTAGATGTGTGAAATGGGGATGCACTGGGAGAAGGGTAAAGGGAGAAGCAGAATGAAGAAAATTACATAAAAGAGGTATAAAAATGAAAAGCTTCTATAGTGGAGGGCAAGATGGGGGTGGGAATGGTGTAGGTAATGCTCGAACATTTGAGTTTTCTCATCAGAATTGTCTCAAAGAAGAAATAACATAAATAATCAGTTGTGTATAGAAGTCTATCTTACCCTAAAATGAAGTATGAGGGGAGATGGGCAAGAGGAAAGGGAGATGATGGTAGAAGGAAGTGTGGATTGGGGGAGGTAAGAAATAAAACAAATTTTTGATGAGGGATAAGGAAAAGGAGATGGAAAAAGGAATAAATGGGAGGAAATAGGATAGAGAAAATACACCATAATCATAACTGTGAGTGTGAATGGGATGAATTCACCCATAAAGTGGAAGAAGATAGCAGAGTGGATTAGAAAACAGAATCCAACAATATATTATTTACAAGAAACATATTTGAAGCAGAGAAATACAAAGTATAAATGAAGTTCTGGAGTAGAATCTATTATGCTTTAGCTGATGTTAAAAAAAAAAAGCAAAAACAGCAAACAATTTTGCTAAAAAGTACTATAGACAATGAAGTAATATAGAAATGCTAAATATAAATGCACTAAATGTTATAGCATTCAAATTTTTAAAGGAAATGTTAAATGAGTTATAGGTGGAAATGGACAGTAAAACTATACTAATGGGGGCCTTCAACTTCTCCCTGTCAGAACTAAATAAATCTAACAAAAAAGAAACAAGAAAGAAACTAAGGAATTGACTAGAATTTTAGACAAGTTACATATGATAGACCTCTGGAGAATACTGAATGGAAATAGAAGTGAATATACATTTTTCTCAGTGGTACATAATACCTACACAAAAATTGAGCATGTATAAGGGCATAAAAACTTCACAATCAAATGTAGAAAGGCAGAAATGTTAAATGCATCCTTTTCAGATCATAACATCATAAAAATTACATTCAAAAAGGGCCACAGAAATATCAATTAAAAATTAATTAGAAACCAAAAAATCCAATTCACAAGAGTGAGTGGGTCAAAGAAACAAAGAGAATGAGAACAATAAGAAAATGGGATATAACTTTGGCAGTACTTGGGTAAATTTTGTATCTCTAAATTTTATATCTCTAAACTCTTATATCAACAAAATAGAGAAAGCAGATTAATGAATTGGACATACAACTTGAAAAAAACTAGACAAAGAACAAATCAAAAATCCCTAATTAAACATCAAATTGAAAATCCTGAAAATCAAAAGAGAGATTAAGAAAATTGAAAGGCAGCCATTAAACTAATAAATAAAACTAGTAGATGTTTTATGGAGAAAAAATGAAAC
>CM053771.1:347459213-347543744 GCA_028658325.1 Potorous gilbertii | reverse complement strand
AACTTGATTTTCAAAATCCTTTTTGAGCTCTTCCATGGCCTGAGCCCATGGGATATCTATTTCAGATGTTTGGGATACAGAGACCTTGACTCTTATGTCTTTACCTGATGGTAAGCAGTTTTCTTCTTTGTCAGAGAGGAAGGGTCGAATCCTCTGGTCACCAAGAAAGTAACCTTCTATGGTCTTACTTTTTTTCCCTTTTCTGGGCATTTTCCTAGCCAGTTACTTGACTTCTGAGAGTCCTCTCCACCTCCGGCCTAGGTTCGCAGCCCAGCTAGTGCTTGGGGTCTGAGATTCAAATGCTGCTCCCCAGCCTCAGGGCTTTTGGCGGCAGGCCTGGCTGCTATTCAGGGTAAGATTAAATCAGGTTTTCAGGTGAGGGCAGGGCCGCTGCCCAGGCTCAGTTTCCTAAGGAAGTTTATGCAGAGACCTTCCATAATGGAGCTCCTGCTGAGCTCCTGCCTGCTCTGGGAACCTCTGACTGTCGCTGCCTCTGCTGCTGCCTCCCGAGGGGGCCCGAGTCATGATGACACCCCGCTCCCCTCTCAGCCTGTCCAGACGTCTCTCTCACTGACCTGTGCGTCTGTGGGTGTAGGGACCTTCGCGGCCCCTGGAGATTCCATCCCTGAAGCCTGCTCCAATCTGCTCCTCTCAATGCCGCATGGCCAGGACAGGGCTGGGCTCCACTCCCGTCCGGTGTGCGACAGACCTTTGGGTTCGGTTTTTCAGGGCTCTCTGGAATGGAAATCTCCTTCACCTTGTTGCTGTGCAGCTCCACTGTTCCAGAATTTGTTGGGAATTCTTTTTATAGATAATTATGGGCTGTAGTTTTGGAGCTAGCATATGTGAGTCTTTCTGCTCCACCATCTTGGCTCCGCCCCCTAATTTGATTTTTTTTAAAAAGAAAGAAGAAAACCACATTACCAGTATCAAAAATGAAAAGGGTGAATTCATCACCATTGAAGAGGAAATTAAAGCAATTATCAGGAGCTATCTTGCCCAATTATATGTCAATAAAACTAACAACCTAACTGACATGAACAAATATTTACAAAAATATTAAATTGCCCAGATTAACAGAAGAGAAAATAGAATACTTAAATTGTCCTATCTTACAAAAAAGAAATTGAAGAAGTCATAAATGAGCTCCCTAAGAAAAACGTCCCCAGGACCAGATGGATTCACAAGTGAATTCTACCAAATAGTTAAAGAGTAATTATTTCCAATACTTTCTGATAAAAATACCAGAAATGAATAAAAAATTTGACATTCAAATATAAGATTCAAGAGAAATGTAAAAAAAGAAATATAGAAGGGAAATCATGAAGGACTTTATAAGGTTAAACTGTTTAATATTATAGGAAGATGATTCAGGTAACTTTTAAGAATTTTATCATTATTAGGATAGCCAGAAGGAGTCTACATAATATACAGGGCATGAGAACAAGTGGATTATGTTAGGATGATCTCCAGAAAACAAATGTAGGGAGTGAAAAAAAGGATGCACTAGGAGAAGGAGAAAGAGTAAGACAGAAAGAACAGGGAAAATAGTCTCACATAAAAGATGCAAGCAAAGAAGATTTAGAGTAGAATGGGAAATGGGGGTGGGGGGGGACAACATTTAAATCTCACTCTTCTCTGAACTGGTTCAAGCAGGGAAGAATATATATATAAACCTTATTTGAGAGGAAAAATCCATTTTGTCCAACAAGGAAGTAGGAGGAGAAGGGGAGTAGAAGGTGGGGTGTGACAAGAGGGAGGCATTTTATGGGAAGCAGTGGTCAGAAGCAGAACACATTTGTGAACAGGGACAGGGTAAAAAAAGAGACAGAGAAGGAAGGATAAACCAAAAAAATGGGATGGAGGGAAATGCATAGTAATCATAGCTGTAAATGTGAAAGAGATGAACTCACTCACAAAATGGAAGCAGATAACAGAATGAATTAGAAACCAGAATCCAAAAATATGTTCAAGAAACACTTGAAACAGAAAGACACACACAAATTTTTTTAAAGGGAGGTGGCGGCGGTGAGGGGATGACTGAAGTATGAAAAGGCAGGAGTAGCAATCATGATCTCAAAGCAAAAGCAAAAATAGAACTAATTAAAGAGATTAAATATCAGTACTAAACTTATATGTCCACGCCATAGTATGCAAATGGCATAGCATCCAAATTAAATGAATTACTAGAGGAAGAAGTAAAACTATACTAGTGACTGCTCTCAGTAATAGATAAACCTAACTATAAGATAAATAAGAAAGAAGTTAAAGAGATCAATAAAATTTTAGAAAAGTTAGACATGATAGACTTTTGCAGAACACTGAACAGGAATAGAAAGGATTATATCCTTTTCTCACCTGTACATGGCACATTTACAATAACTGACAATTATTAGGGTAAAAAAAACCACTCAGCCAAATGCAGGAAAGAAGAAATATTAGATATAACCTTTTTTGGACCATAAGGCAATAAAAAACAGCATTCAATAAAGGTTCTTGGAAGCACAGATTAAAAATTAATCGGAAATTAAATAATCTAATTGTAAAAAGTGAGTGAGCCAAAGAACAAATCATAGAAACAATCAATAATTTCATTAAAAATAACAAAATCAATGAGACAACATACGAAATTTATGGGATATAGCCAAAGTAATTGTT
Source organism: Potorous gilbertii (assembly GCA_028658325.1). Classification (NCBI taxonomy): domain Eukaryota; kingdom Metazoa; phylum Chordata; class Mammalia; order Diprotodontia; family Potoroidae; genus Potorous; species Potorous gilbertii. Next base: position 347,541,086 of record CM053771.1, on the reverse strand, counting down.
AGGGAAAAATTTTTTATTGTTCTCATTCCAAGGAATAAGTTTCATTATAAATGGCCACTTGATTCAATGAAACATTATATTTAACACTCATTCTGGTTCAGGAGCACTTACTTCTATTAGTCATTGTGGAAACACTGATATTTGTAGAAGAATTAAAGGGAAATCATTTGAAATGAGAAAAAAATTCAGAAGAAATGGAGGCTAAAAAGCTCTCTCTTCCATTATTTGAATTAAATATAAAGCAATACTGCTAAAAGAGCAGTCCATTCAAAGTTATTACAATCAGAATGCACCTTATACTGAATTCCCTTTCTCCCTTTGCTGGGATTCATGATATATATGTAAAGGAATGATGTGTTCCTAGAGGAAACTGAGACATTTGACTCCCATTCATTTGCATCGCTACAGTCAAGAATCAGGCTGTAGAGCCACCTTCTTCACCTTCCATTGAGGCCATTAAGAGGAATCTTGAAAAATCTTTAAAAAGACTTCTAGATAGCCAAAGGGAATCAAAGAATGTGGAATACTGAGATAAACTTTGACAAAGACTTTTGCTATATTCCTCATGATATAGAGTTGTTTCCATGTGATTACACTCAACTTAAATGACTTTTTTCTATGCAGGGAAAACAAAGTAATCTTATATTCATTCTGCCAGTTGCTTTTAAGGACATTCCTAGAAAATGCAGAGATACCTGAAGTCAAATATAAGCCCTGCAACATACAAGATCCATTCTCTCTGTGGAAGGTATCCTTTGGCAAAGAATCATGATATCCATATAAAGCAGAGACATATTCCTAGAGGATACTTTCTCTCATTCATCTGCTGTTCAAGTATCTTCAAGAATCAGAGCTGGGTGCCTACCATTATACATTCCACTGCATCATTTAAGAGTCATTGAGTTGGCTAACATGACAAAACAGGAAAATGATAAATGTTAGAGAAGATGTGGGAAAATTGGAACATTATGCATTGTTGGTGGAGTTGTGAACTGCTCCAACCTTTCTGGAGAGCAATTTGGAACCATGGCCAAAGGGCTATAAAAAGATCCTAAAAATGGGAAAAGGAGCCACATGTACAAAAATATTTATAGCAGCTCTTTTTGTGGTAGCTGAGAACTGGAAACTGAAGGGATGTCCATCAATTAGAGAACGACTGAACAAGGTCTGGTGTATGAATGTAATGGAATACCACTGTGCTATAAGAAACGATGAGCAGTCAGACTTCAGAAAACCCCGGAAAGATTCATCTGAACTGATGCTGAGTAAAATGAGTGGAAACAAAAGAACATTGTATACAGTAACAGACACATGGTGTGATGACTAACTTTGATAGACTTAGCTCTTTTCAGCAATGCAGGAATCTAAGATAACTCCAAAGACTCCATGACAAAAAAAAAATGCTGTCCATATCCAGAGAAAGAACTATGGAGTCTGAATGAAGATCAAAGAATATGATTTGCTCTCTCTCTTTGTTGTTGTTTTTTCTTTCTTGTGGTTTCTCCCATTCATTCTAATTCTTTACAGTCTGACTAATGTGAAAACATGTATAATCAGAATTTATATGTAGAGCCTTTATCAGATTACATGCTGTCTTGGGCGGGGAGGAGGGATGGAAAGGGAGAAAATTAAAAACCCAAAAGCTTACAGAAGTGAATTTTGAAAATTAAAATTTAATTAATTAATTTTAAAAAATAGATGATCTTCAAAAAAAAAGGAGGCATTGTGAAAAACCTTTGACAAAATTTCTTTGTAGTCTGTTGGAATCTGTCATTGTACTCAGTGACTGGGGATATTCCTTTACAAACAGACTTTTAAAGTATTACTCCAAAAGTAAGGAAATAGTCACACACCAATGGACTCTGTGACAGGAGTTCATACAGATACAAATACATACATATATACAAATATATATATATATATATATATATATATATATATATATATATATATATATATATATATATATATATATATATATGCCTATGTGTATATAGGTAAGGGAATGTATTGTTTTGTTGTATTATTTTGTCCATGTAGGTTGTCTATGAGCCTATCTAAATGTAACTGGAAGGGAAGTAAGAATAGATATTTCTGGAATCTTCTCCCCCAACCCATTTCCAAGGAAGAATTTCATTCCTGACAAGATGGGAAACAAAAGATTGGAGCCAGAGGCTGGCCACACTGCTTTCCTCAGAGAAAGAGGATGCTGGGTTAGAACATTTATATCTATTATATCTAATATTTATTCCTTTAAATGTTGGTGGTCCATGGAAAACCACTATCCTTTGATGAGGTAAGAGTCCCCCAAACTATGTATCTAAGACATGACTCCCTTCCCACCAGATGTCAATTCTATAATTAACACATAGCAAATAATCAATTAACCCTTTTAATCAAACAGCAAACATACATCAAAGACAGTTTACACATGAGAATATATGAGAGAATTTCAGATCTCAGCTACAGGGAAATTCCCTGAAGTCTCTAGTATAGTAAGCTGGCGAGAGGGACATGATAGAGGTTACTGGCTCCCTATAGATCAGGGTCTTCCTAGAATCTTTCTCTATCTCCACTGACCTGAAGATATACACACACATACACACACACACACACACACGAATATACATATGTATTAAAATATACATACATATATATGAGTGGCATACACACATATATATGTATGTATATATATATATATATATATATATATAAACACCACACACACACCTATATACTCTGGAGAAATAATATGCTTTCTATAATTAATAATTATTATTATTAGAAAATGTTCTTTAATGGAAAAATGTTCCATGGCCCACCCATCCCCACATATAACATGCATTGGGGGAAAAAATTTCTTCTTTAGGGTTTTAGCTTCCTCTTTCTTAATCTCCCTCCATGTACTGATTCTTGAACAAACTCCTGTTAAATGGATACCCGGATTTTTAATAACAGCTCCAAAATCACATAGCAATTAAAAGAATACTGCCAACAAGACAATTTTTTTTCCTCACCGCCAAAATACTCCTCTTCCAAAGAGGTAAGAAGGGAGATAGGAAGTGAGTGGTTAAACAGGGAACTTGAAAGCAGCTTCCCTGCTCCAGGGATTGAGCAGAGAAGGCAAGTATTTGGACCTGGGTTTGTGCCTCTCACATCATGCTCTTCTAGTTCTTCCTGTTCCCTCCTGCATCCATATCTGCTCACCACCTCTGCTGTGCCCTATTTTTGCTCATGTCACTTGAGCACCTTAGGTCTAGTCTGTTTTTTTCTTTACTGCTCTCTCTGCTCCTCTCAGCCCACATACCCACACATTCCACCAAGTAGGAAAGAATGCTGGCAAATATGGGTAGCAGCCAGATTGGATCTTCTGAGTAGTGCTCATTCTCCCCTCTCATTCTGTCCCTTGAATGCGCACATGCACGGGTGCACACAGGTACACTCTTCTCTACATTTCTCCATGTGACTGACATTTCTCTGGGCATCTATAAAATCAAATGCCATAGAAACAGGGAGCTCTGGGTAATGCTTGGTCTTCTCCTTGGTCTTCCATCAAGTCTCCATGGTAATAAATCTACAAGGGCTATATAATTAACAAATATGAGTCTTTTACTAGAGAGGAAAGAGCTGGACTCTAAAGAAGACGCAATTGATTGGTCTCACATGAATTTATTGTGGATGTATAAGTGCCATCAGGTAAGAGATCATACAATAAGAGTCATAGGAAAAATGGAGGAATGATGGTTGGTGATCTTTTGCTGAGGAATAATGGGCAGCTATTTGTCAATCTGTTAATACCAATAAGAGAGTTTACAGACTTCCTTGCTCATGACAGAAACTTGTAAAATCTGATTATATGTACCTACTTCTGATGAGTCACATGGAAGCAAATGAAGATTTTAGAAACACAGGTGATGCTTATTAAAGAAAAAGGTTTCAGAAAGACAGAATTAGGATGTGAACAGTTTAAGAAATAAATTTGGATTTCTGCTTAAAGTATAGACACGATGGGCTTCCGTACTCACAGGTAGGGATGGAGTAGACCTAAAAAACTAATAGTAATTTGTTTGCATTTTTTTTGCAGATCTAATCAAAGAATGTTTTAAATTGAAAAGGAAAGAAAAGAGAGGCAACTGCCTACATATATTCACTAGGTTGGATATAACAGAGTAATTATACTGTAGACAGAAGGATAACAGTAGAGATGCTGAGAAATTCACAGGAGACAAAATACAGGAAGCCAAAAAATAGAATATGCGGTCTGACAAATGCACAACATTTGAAATAGCAAGGTTAATAAGATGTTAACAAAAGGAAACAAATTTGACATCATATATATTACTAAAACTTGGCAAGATATGATATATGACTCAAATATGGCTCTGGAAGGACGAGTCTTATTTTTCTAAATCAATTTTTACCAATGTAAATTTTCATACAACTATCACTTTACACAATGACTTTTCCCTTCCTCTTCCACCTTGTATCGTTTCTCTGATGGCATGGGCTTCTTCAGCAATGGATGAACCCAACAACAACACGTATCGATGAAATAGAATTAGGCAAATCAAACTTTTATGGTGGCTATATCTTTTTGAGTTCATATGATAGGTAATTACTGTGGAAATAGATCTTCCACAAAGCAGAAATTATTGATGCAACGACATAGGTTTCATTATACTTATAGCACAGATTCAGGACTCAGAGAAAAAATTAACTTGAACAAAAATCAGAATTCTATAAACAAAATTACATCAAAGTAGTAAAGAAATAATTCTTTTTCATATTGCAATGTTGCACATTCTTTTAGATTTTAAATTTTAAAAAAGATTCATAATCCCCTGCTTCCATTTTAATCATCCTATAACCTTACAGGGGAGGCTACCCATCCATTCAGGGGGAATGGACATAAAGATTAATAAAAGCTTTCCTGATTTCACAAGTATTGTTCTTTGTTTAAGGTGAGCATGTTTCTCGCAGTTAGAGGCTTGTTAGATGGGCTCATTTCTCACACTTTAATACCAGGAGTTGTGAGTTATATTTGGACAAGTGTGCCTCCACTACCAAAGTACTGTGACTTTGAACCTACTCTTCCTAGACTGCAGTCTCCCACAAATACATACAATGTACAGTTGGGGGTTTTTGTTTGTTTTGTCATCGTAGTAAATTCCTTTACTTTAAGCTAACAGTGCCTGTTGGGTAATGAGAATCAAGCTACATACAATGTTAAGACTGCAGACCCACAAGGTTACTCCTGGATCCTGAGTAGTAGTTAATTTTCTGGGCACCCAACCCTAGCACTACTATATTTTGCTCGTTTTAGGATTCATCTTTTGGAAAGGTTGAGGCAAATGATGGCAAGACATATGTCAAAGACAAAGGTGCCTGCCTTGCATCTAATAATTTTGCGAATTAACATTGAACTTTATCGAAACCTCACTTTATCTTATTAATGGTAACAATGCAACACTTAAGTACCTTATCTCTACATTTCTACCCTCCTCTTATTGCTGCAACTCTCCTGCTACAGGAGTTCGAAGATCCTCCAGAAGGAGGAGCAGATGCCAAGCAGGCAGCCTTTGGGGCATGAAACTGGCTCTTCCGGTGACTTCCTTTGTGTGGAGCTCTGGCTTGTACTCCCCGCCCCAAAGACAGCAGAGGACAGTGGCTCGCTAAAGGGATAGCTAAGGTCCTTCTGTCGGACCTTCCACTTCCTCAGGAGCTGTCCGCGTACACGCACTGAACACCGCCTACCGCTGCAGCCTCACCTGGAAGGAAGGGGAGACTGGCAGGCAGCAGTGGGCGAGTCCTGCCCTCCTCCACGGTAGCTGCCACCCTTGGTACGTGCCCGCCCCTGCGTCCGGAGGACTCTCCCCATTGGATCGCTGGAGAAGCTGGGCGAGCCCAGTGGTGGAGCCCCGGAGAGAGAAGAAATTGGACGAGAGACTGGGCGGTTTCCTTTGCCCTAGATGGCTGTTGGCATTCATTTTTGTAGCCACCACCGGAGAAGTTGCGTGTTGTGAAGGCTGTCAACCCTCTCCAAGCCCTCGTCCTCTTGCCCGGACCGTGACTTAGGTAGGCAGCCTTCCTGTTGTTTGCTGCAGTGCAGCTTAGTGAGAAACTATCCTACGTAACCTTTGGGGCGAGGGTGGGGCACCTGCGCGGGCACCCGCCCTTCTCCCACTGGGGGGGCTCCAGGTGCGGTTCATGCTCCCTCGGTTCCTGGCATGATAGAGGGTGCCTGAGGGGGTGCCAAACCAATTTATCTCTACACGCAGGAGGAAGCAGATAGGGAAGAATCCCTTCCGGCTTTCCATTTTATTTAAAGGGAGAAAGAAAGGGAGTGCTTTGGCAATATTTCCTCTTTTTAACTGGCAGGACGATCATCTGTTGACAATCTCTGGGCCTCACAAGGCAAATCGTCCACCATCCCTTTATTTCAGGTGGCACTTGATCTCCAGGAATGTTAAAAATGAGAGCCTATTGCCTGTCACTTAGTAGGCTTTTATTAAGTGTTGCGTGCCCACCTGGCAACTATAAGAGTAGATTAAGTTGAGTGGCTGTGTGTGTGTGTGTGTATTCATTCGTGAGAGTGTTCCTTTGAAAAAGAAATCCTTTGCCCAGGGAAGACCTAGGTGTTTTAAGAGGTCTACCCCAGAACGGTGAGCTCTCTAAGCTTCTCTTCCTAAAGCATGCTCCTTGACTTTAATTTTTGCAGTATTTATGTCTCCATCCAACATAATACAATCTTCTGAGCAAAGGGATTGTGGAGGTATTAAATTTGTTGTTGTTTAAGTCATTTTTAGTCTTGATTGACCCTTCGTGACCCTTTTTGAGCTTTTCTTAGCAAAGACACTGGAGTATTTTGACATTTCCTTCTCCACTTCATTTTACAGATGAAGAAACTGAGGCAGACAGGGTGTGAGGACCTAGCCATTGTGTCACCCAAGCTGCTTAGTGTTACACTGTTAGGAAAAATAAACCTTGACGTAGAAAAAAACTTTTGTAGTATCTCTTCTAAGGTAATGAATTTTTTTTTCCTCCACCCCAAGCCATTTAGTTGTGGCTACTATTTTTTAAAAAAAACTTTACTTTCAGTTAGTTTTGTTAGCACTTTGAAGGATCCAAGCTCAGAATACCCACACCCTTACATATTTTTCTAGTCAGTCGATCAACAGACATTCATTAAATACATACTATTTCTCCTGAAGACAGTATTAGTCCTTCAGTGATTTGAGTTTAAATGTCAGAATCAGGACTGAGAATTTTTTTTTTTTAGTAAATGTATTTGCAGAAGTTTTCTTTGCTGGTAGGTGCCTCATAATTTTTTTTAAAAATTATTTTGTTTTCAGTTTTCTACAATCTCTTTCATATATTTTAGATTTTTATCCTCTCTCCTCCTCCTTCTTCCCTTTCCATTACCTCCCCAAGATGGTGTGCAGGCTTATGTAGGTTCTACACATACATTCTTATTAAATACATTTTCACTTAAGTCATGTTGCATAGAAGAATTAAAATGAATGTAACTATAAAACAAAACAAAATATAACACAAGAGAAAATGGTCTGCTTCATTCTGCAATCCAATTCCATAGCTCTTTCTCTGGATGTGAAAGGCGTTTTGCCTCAAGAGTCCGTTGGCAATTTTTTAGGTCCTTGTGTTGCTGTGAAGGACCAAATCTACCAGAAAAATTCCTCACACATTGTGATTGTTGCTGTGTATAAAATTCTCCTGTTTCTGCTCCTTTCACTCAGCATCAGTTCATATAAGTCCTGCCAGGCCTCTCTGAAGTCTTCCTATCATCATTTCTTATAGCACAATAGTATTCCATTACATTCATATACCACAACTTGTTCAACCATTCCCCAATTGATGGGCATCCCCTTGATTTCCAATTCTTGGTCACCACAAAGAGAGCTGCTATAAATATTTTTGTACATGTGGGACTCTTTCCCATTTTTATGATCTCCTTGGGATACAGTCCTAGAAGCGATATTGGTGGGTCAAAAAGTATGCACATTTTTGTAGCCGTTTGGGTATAGTTCCAAATTGCTCTCCAGAATGGTTGGATCAGTTCACAGCTCCACCAACAATGAATTAGTGTTCCAACTCTCCCACATATTTTTGTCATATTAGCCAATCTGATAGGTGTGATGTGATGTGCCTTATAAATTTTAGTCAAATTAATTTCAATATTTCTAAATTTCTATATGAATGACTTCAAAACAATTTCTGTGAGTGCATGGATATGTGGCAATATGCAGTTTTTACACATAAAGAAACCTATAGGACTGCTTTGATGAAGTGAAACTATAGTATGTTACTATTACTAGAACAATCAACCAGTTAACCAACTAACTTTAAAATAATATAGCCAGAAAGGGATTTACTTTAAAAAGAACTGTTAATAGTAGCAACTTTGGGGAATTGTTTTTCCAGTTATGAGATGGGTGTAACTGACTTAAAAAATACCTACATGCTTGATAGAAGACTTGGTCTCTTCCACCAAACTTCCACCAAACAAACCAAAGCTAGTTTGTAAAGTAATTGATTACATTACTTAAAGCTTCATTATTTCTTTTAGCATTTATTATCTTTCGGTCATCAATGCAGAAGTCAAACGTAATTGACTGACCTGTTTCTGAAATTTCCACTGACATTCTGTACTCATCTCCGCCCCTCCCAAACCCAGTGCAAACTTTCCTGGTTTGAGCTTGTCTTGCTAAATAGTACTTGAAAAAAAAAAATACAGCTCTGTAGTCATTTCAGTTGCTTCAAAACCACTGCTTTCTCAATGGCTGTTGTCTGTGCTTTCCACAAGCATACATTACCCTTCACCATACTAATTTTGCTGACTTTTTGCCATTCTCAGTTTCTCTAATTCAGTCCAGTCACAGCTCAGAACACTTCACAAAGCCATTTTACTACTTTTGATGTCTCAAGATGTTTGTGGCTCTGATTAGATCCTTTTAATGTCAGTAAACATTTTAGTACAAACTGATGGATGACCTGTTACATCTGCCTGACCCTGGTCATAAGAAGTTGCGTAGGATCTATAAGCCATTTCCGTCAGTTTTGCTGGGCATATTACTTACCCATCATTGCAGTTTTTGGTTACTCTGGGCTATAGCCAGGAAGGAAAAACAGTACATTGCCTCACCTGATATTTTATCTGTGGGAAATGATTGACTTAAGTGAAGTGTGTGTATGTTTCAAGTAGCTGGAACAGTTAGTTAGATATCTTTAGGTCCTTGAGAAAATTATATAGGATTGGAAAAAGGGATCAAAGAAATAAAAAAAAAATAATACTTTTTTAAGGACTAGAAAAATAGTCCTTAATAGAACTTTTTTAAAGAATAATTTGGTATTTGAAAGATTTTTCTTTTAAATCAAGGATTAAAAACCTAGACTAGAATAAATATACAGGCCTATACAAAGAGGGATATTGTAAAAGAATAACAACAGGGCAATATTATAAATATAAGCTATCAAAAATTGCCTAGTGACCATCTGGGGAGAGGAATGATAATATTTCATTTATTGATGGTATTACTAAGATCAGGCCCACTAGAGCTATGGCTTTCTATACTACTCTGGTCATTCTGTAGGCTCTAAAAAGATTATAGAAACTCAACAAAGAAAGGATGTATGGGAAGTAATTTTAATGACACCGAAGAAACAAAGAATAGCATGGGAAAGTGTGTGTTCGTCCTTCGTTGCTTAAGACCATGCTATCAGAGAAGTAATGACATGACTTGCACTTGACTCTGTTTTGAGTGAAGGAGGGCTGTGCAGGTCACCAGCCTCACTTCTCCTCCGGAGCCATCTGAATCCAGTGACCAGATATTCATCAGGATGACTGGAGATGACCCAGGATGAGGCAGTTGGGGTTAAGTGACTTGCCCAAGGTCACATAGCTAATGAGTGCCAAGTGTCTGAGGTGAGATTTGAACTCAGGTCCTCCTGACTCCTGCACTGGTACCCTATCCATAGCACGACCTAGCTGCCCCAGCATGAGAAGATACCTATATCCTAGAAATACTAAAAGTGAGAAAATTGTAGATTAGAGGCATTATTGGCACATTCAAGTAACTGTTGACTTAATAATACTATGTCGTTAAGCTTCCGTTCACCTTTAGGTCCTTTTTTTAAAAAATAGTTTATATGCCTTTTTGCTTTCAAAATGCTAAAAATGTCCCAAGTTCCTTTTTTTCTCAGAAAATGGATTGAGCTTTAAATACTGTTCTCAATCTCCAGTTGTATCATGTCAAGAATCTGTGATTTCATCCACCTGTGTAAATTGAAACTCCTTTGCAGCTTATTAGCTAAATCTTGGAGAATTATTTTCCACTGTGAAACTTAAATTGCTAAATGTAAGGTCAACAGCAGGGAGACCTATTTTTTAGTCTGGCTTTGTTTTTGTTTTGAAGGGACGAGAGAAAAATGTTTATTTCATATTGCTAACTTGCTATCATGCCCCATTGCTGACATTGCCAAGTCACCCAAAATAAATCATTGTTAATAAAATAATTTTAAGGATAAGCAAATTTTTCTGCAAAATGGTGTCTGTGAATATCATTTTATATGGGAATATGTTTTATAGAGGGTGATGTTTTATATTTATTTGTTTCATTAGATATATAATGTACATATTTGTTTTTATTTTTTCTATTGGCTTCAGGTTCTTCTCCTACTGTAAGAATGTAAAATGGATCCAGAAGAGCAAGAGCTGTTGAGTGATTACAGATACAGAAATTATTCTTCAGTGATTGAAAAAGCTTTAAGAAATTTTGAATCATCAAGTGAATGGGCAGATCTAATCTCTTCACTTGGTAGACTCAATAAGGTATTTGAGGCGAGGCTATTTAATTAGATTAAGTAAAAGAAATTAATGCAAATCTTTTTAAAGTGAGCTCAACTAAATTTTTTTTTTATCATATGTAGATTCACAGTGTAGCATAAACTGTAATGCTGAGCAGAAAATACGTGCTTTTTTAAACTTGGAATAACATGTATTGTTTTGTCTAATTGTTTTAGTAGACTGCCTCCTAGTCACTTGAAGTGACACTATCTCCAAAAGTTTTGCAAATAAAGTAGGATCTGGAGAAGCTTTTAGTATGGGCCTGGTACAGACTGTACCAAAAGATCTTTGTGGGAGAGAGTTGAACAGTGTGGCCAATGGGCCATGAGATCACCCCTTTGGGTGTTTGTGCTCTCTTGCGTCTACTTCTTTCAGAGGTTCCTCATTACAAGGAAAAGCTAGAAAGGCAAGAAATAGCAAGTATGATAGAGATTCTTATGAGAAGCATTCTAAAATATTACTTTATTAAAATGTATTTATTTTAATGCCATGTAATTTTACTTTCCATGTTTTGCAGGCATCGAGTGATAAGGTTTGGATGCTTTTGAATTTTGTCTGTTTCATTATTTTCAGTTTTTTTGGCACATGATTGAGTGAGACAGTTTAATATAATTTCCTCTCTATTCATTGTGAATTTTTCTTTCTTCTTTTCAAACTAAATAATTTAACCAAATTATTTAAAAAATAGACCAAGTTAGTCAACATTTTATTGACTTTTAGTCTTGAAAAACACAACTCTTTTGTTTATAAGTTCAGTATTTTTGTTATCTACTTTGTGGATCTATCATTTTGATTTTTTCAAAATTTATTTTGTACTTGTTTTGGGTTGATTAATTTGTTGGCCTTCTATGTGTTTTTTTAAAAGCATGTTCAGTAACTCTCTTTAAAAAAAAGTGTTCGAAAATATACATTTTTTCCAAGTGCTATTTTATTTGCATGTATTCTGCCATTTTCTGTCACTGTTACTTATTTTATCATATTGTTTTTGACCCATTCATTAAGATCTCCTTACTTTTCATTTTAGTCTCTATCTTTTTTTTTATATTTCCCTTTTGATTACAGTTTTATTGTATCATGGTCTGTAAAAGATTTGTTTTATTCCACAGATATGAGTTCTTTGCAATATGATTTTTTATAGATTCTAAATGATGTTGAAGAGTAAATATACCCTTTAAGATTCTAATTACCATTGATCTATCAAATTTACTTTCTCTAACATTTATTTAATCTCACAATTTCCTTCTTTGGTATACTCTCTGAAGTATACATTAAGATTCAATGATTTTTGCATTTCAGTTAGTTTAGATATTACACCATTTGATTCATGTATAGAGGACATATTTAATATTAACATTGTTTCAGGGTAGCATGGTGTGGTGGGTAGAGAGCCAGCTTCAGAATCAGAAAGACCTGGATACAAATCTCTCCTCTAGTACATGCTGGATATTCATTGTGTTTATAATATTGTTTCGTTGTCTGTCTCACTTGATAGTGCCCATTTTCACTTGGGGTTTGGGAAGGGGATGTGCACCTGTGCACATAATAAGTGCTTAATAAATGTGTTATTGACTGATTAACAGAGGTGGGTTTGAGGCCACTCTAAGGGCTATAGGATAGGCCTGTAGGGCCTCTCTGAGCCTGTGTCTTAGCTACTTTTGGAGGAATTTAAATTTGATGACCTCAAAATTCCTTTTCAGCTCTCTCTCTCTCAGTCTCTCTGTCTCTCTCTGTCTCTTTCTCTACACACACACACACACACACACACACACACACACAAACGCACACACACCCCAGACACATTGAAACTTTATTTTGGTGATGTCATTTTGGTCCTCTTTGAGAACAAAGGACAACAACACACACATATATTCATATGACATATATAACATATATATGCAAGCCTATCTATATGTATGTCTATATCTTTATATCTATATCCAAACCACATCTCTATCACCATTGATAGAGATATACCTACATATATATATTTTTTTCTATATCCATCTTGCTATATCTATGTAGAATATCTAGTGTAAATATTGTTAGCATATATATACATGTATATTTGCACATATGTTACTCATAGTAAGTGCTCAATAAATGCTTTGTTGACTGACTGACTGGCTTATAGAGGTTGGTTTGGGGCCACCCTAAGGACTATGCTTTGAGATAGGCCTGTGGGGCCTCTCCGAGCCGTGCCTTAGCTGCTTTTTGCATGACATTTATGTTGACCTTTTGCTGGAGAGCTTGTGCAGCCAGAGGCTTCTTTGTTGGTCTTCCTGTGCCCCAGATCTGTGATAGAAGGAAGGGTTAAAGTCTTCAGTAGAAAAAACTTCCCATTCAGTTGACTTCATATTTTTGGTGGGTTAAAATATTAAATTCTGTATTCATATGCAAAATAAAAGACAGCCATTTCCAAAATAAAAGATAGCAGAATCCAGAAAGAGGATTCCGTGTAAATCTGACTCCATTTCATACTGCTTGCTTTGTTAAAAAACCAAAAAGAAACACTATATCCTGCACATTACTTTAAAACTGCCTTGCTTTTCTTTGCTTCCTTATGAACTTCCCAACATTCTCTTCTCTTATGCTTTTTCTTCTATTTTCCCCTTGTCCTCTTTTTTAGTAGTCTGTTTGAATAGTCAGTTAATAAACATTTTTTTAAGGTCTACAATGTGCCTACACTGTGCTTCATGATTGGGGGTAGAAAAAGAGGCAAAAAAAAAAAAAATACCTACACTCAAGAAACAATCTAAAAGAGAAGGCAAGCAAATAATTTATACGAACAAATTATATGATCAATAAATAGGAAATAATTGAGAGGGAAGATGCTAGAATTAAGATAGATTGGGAAAGGCTTCATATAGATGAAATTTTAGTTGGGACTCAAAGAAAGCTTGGGAAGCCAGTAGGTAAAGAGCATTGCAGGAAAATTCCTGGAGCCAAGAAACAGAGGGAACCCAAAGGAGGCTAGTGTCCCTTGGTCATATGTTTCTTCCCTGGCTTATTCTTCTTTTCCATTTTCTTTTTTCTTTTACTGCACTCATTTCATTTTTAAAATCTTTTTTAAGCTCTTTTTTAAACTGTTGCTTTAACTCTTCTAGGAGTTACTTTTGGGCTTCGGTTCAAATTGCGTTTTTCTTTCAGGATTTGCTTGCAGATATTTTCAAGTCATTCTCTTCTACGTTTGCACCTTAAGCTTCCTTGTTACTATGGTAACTCTTTATGAAGGCATTTTTTGTTCTTTCAGCCTACTTCTTGACTTTGGACTTTAAGTTAGAGCTAAGCTCTGCACACTTAGGGGAGGATGTCTGGCTTGAGCTTTTTTCCTCTTTCATCCTTCTGTTTTTAACAAAAAAGTTCACTCTGGTATCCTGCAAACTTTCAGCATTCCCAGAGTGTGTCATCCAAAGAGAGGCGTTTTCATTGCCTTCTTGATCTGAGCTCTCCAAGTTTCTGATGCAGTTTTGGGTCTCTTAAATTATATTTGGTTAGAGTTTCTAGAGACTCCTGCTGGACTTAGCCCACCTGGAAGTTCTGTGGAAGCAACTGAACTGCTGGTTCCTCTTTAGTCTTAGAACTGTACTCTTATTATTTCATTTCAGGTTTACCTTCTGGGCTAAAGGCTAGTAGTGAGTCACCATTTTCCTCCTGGGATCAGAGCCAGATAACTACTATTTGTTTAAAGTACTTGTTCCTTGCTCAGTACATAGCTAGTACTATGTAGTACATTGACTACTGATTCTCTCCATCCTGGATCTATGACCTGGAACTGGAGAATGAGCAACAGAACTACTAGATAGCATGTGTACCTTTATCTAGTGCTCATCCTAGGAACCCCTCAAATGCCTTTTTATCCTTGTGCTTCCTACACTGGTGCCCTTTTTCTGTCCCTGTGGGTTTCCCTGACCAGATTCTATTTCCAGCAACTCTAGACCATTTTGTCAATCTTTGTAAGCTGCCCTGACCTGGAAAAATGACTCACTGAGATTTTCCTTGGCTTTCCTGATAAAAATTCTGTCTGGCATATTTTCTAAATCATTGTAAAGAAGGGATAGTGAGAAGCTAGACTCATTGCTTCTTTGACTTCCATCATCTTGACTCCACCTCCAAGTCTTAAAATATGTCCTTGACCTGTTTTCCAGGTTGTTGGTTTCTTTGGGGTTTGGGGGTTTGGGTTGGGTGGTTTTTTTATGGATAATTACTTTTTCTTTTTTTTTTTTTTGCTTTTTAATTTTTGGATTCTACATTTCTTGCTGTTTCATGGAGGTGATTCCTGAATGGTCTATTCTAGTGTTCGCTGAGTCCATTACTTAGTTGGGTAAGGTATATAACTGTGTTCTATATTATTTTTTTCTCTTAATTCTTTCCTCCAGAGGTTTTCTTTTTAAAATTGCATTTCAACTTTTATCTCTTGATCATTTTTTCTAGGTATTCATGTTGACCTTGTAGAAAATCTATTTTTTCTTAGAGTTCCTGCTTGCAGTTGTTACATTCCTTTTTTGAGCTACAATAATTTTTATATTGGTTGGTGTTTTCTTTGATTTATTCATCTCCTGAACTGGGGCTTTGGTGTAGGGGTAGTAAGATCATCTCCTTGCTGTGCCTTTGGGTGGAGTGGTCATCTCTGCTCGGTCCTGCCCTGGGTCCCCTGTGTTCTTGTGTTGACCTTCATCTCTTGGGGGTTAGAACCTCCTAGATCTTTGAGGTTTAAAGGACTGGATCTTCAGAGCTTTTATTAGAATCTCTGGATGGAGTTTTAGGGGTTTTGGAGCCCCTTGGTTTTAGAATAACTCATTGTCACCATTACTCTGATGTGACAGGAAAGTGTTCCCGTTGGCTTGAACATCTACATTCTGGCTTACGTGATGGCTTTCTCAGAGGAGGCCTTTGTTCTTGCTATTTTGGGATAAATAATCTTGTAGGCTATAATTGTTGGTACTTGCAGTGGAAAGTGTCTAGCTTGTTTGTCTAGAGTAAGTCTAGCTTTTCCTGTGGGCACCCTTTAGTTATCCTCTATGATTTTATGACTATCTCGTTGTTTAGTCCTGATTGGAAGAAGTCACATGCTGTAGTTTTTCACAGGATTTCTTGACCATTATTTTCAAGGTTTTGGCTGGAGTATATGGGAGCTGTCCTGCCTATGTCTCTTCAGACCTGCATGTTAACTGGAAATCCTAGAAACTGATTTTGCAGCATTTCTCATAGAGTCCCTGCCCTCCCCAGGTCAGCAGAAAGGCACCAACTTTAGTTTACTTCCAGTGTCCTCAAAGGTTTTGATAAATTGAGTCATTTTTTTCTAGTAGAATGTCACTTTGCCAATGCCTTTACTAGCTGTGTCCTCTAGGTTTTCTGCCCTTATTCTTTGCTCAGCCCCAACAATTTGATGTAGTACAACTACACGTTCACTTTTAAATGTTGCTTGTGGGTGGTAATAAAGATCAAAATATCCCCAAATTTCCCAGTTACATACCAAATACCTGAAGACTTTGAGATTATCAAACACTACATTACTATTCAGTATATTGTGCGCCTAGTCAGAAGATAAGGGTTTTAAAAGCAAACTGAGTTTATATTTGGTCCTAGAGGAATCGGAAACCACCGAAGCTTCTTGTACAAAGGAGTTGTAGGGCATAATTAATAAAAATGGAGGAAACAATCCAAGCTATATGATTTATTAGCAAAATAGCCATAATAAACAGGTCAGCGGACTCTCTAGTCAGTCCAAAGATGCTGAATAAAGAGACAGATTTTTATGTATTAAAAACAGCTAATTAAATAAGACCAATTTATTAGAAGAAAACATCCACAATACAAACCAGGATATAAAATTAATTAATCTGATTTCTAAGTGGAGAAAAGATTATAGGCTTTCCACGTTGAGATGGAGAAAGTGTGAGTTTTGCTTGAGTTGAGAGGGGGATGAGTAGCATTCAGGGTCTTTCTTTTCCCAGAACTGAGAAATGCTGATTGATCAGATTCACCTGCATTTATGAAATGATAGATAGTTTATACCATCTACTTTTCCATAGATGATTTGTAGAAAAACAACAAGAAAAAGAATGTATGTGGTAGCACAAGATGAAGTCAGTGTTTCTGAGATAGAATCTAATTGATTCTCTTGATTCCTATACCAAACCAACTCCATTTTTAAACTAGCTTTCACTTTGTTTTGTTAGTGACATAGATCTGTGTTTTAGGAACATTAATTTAGCAGCTGTGGTGGACTAGAAAGGGGAGAGACGACAAAGCAAGGAGGTCCTGAATTAGGGTAGCTTTGATGTGAGTAGAGAGAAGAGTACAGATGTGAGAATTGCTGTGAACACAGATTTGGCCATTAATTAAATATGGAATTAAGGAAGAAAAGGAATCAGGGATGACTCCGAGGTTGCCAACTGGGGGACTAGAAGGATTTCTTCAAAAGAGTTAGGCAAGTTAGGAAAAGAACTGGATTTTGAGGGAAATGATAGTGAGTTCTATTTTGGACATATGAGTTGGAGATGTTTTTTCAGACATCCGTTCTATTTCCTGTTTTTTTGCATAGGCTGCCTCTCATCCCTAAAATGCATGCTCTCCTCACCTCTACATCTTAAAATTCCTAGATTTTTTTATATTATGCAATGAATAAATATCAATAAAAAGGTAGTTGGTGATGTGTGAAAGAAGCTCAGATGGGAGACTAGAGTAGGATGTATAAATCTAAAAGTCAGATTAGGTTTGGGGAACTTGTATGGTCTGTAAGAATTACTTATGTTGTTTTTTTAATTAAAAAATGATTTTATGTATATATTTTATATTTATATGACGTATTTCCCCAAATATAATTTCCTTCCCCTTTCCCAGAGAGCTGTTCCATATAATAAAGATTCTTTTTAAGACAAAAATAAAAAAAGAAAGAGAACAAGAATTAGCAAAATTGATTGAAAAAAAAATACCTGCATTCTTCTGTGGATCATTCCTCTCTGTATAGCAGTGTGTGTGTTTCGGAGAGGGAGAGTGTCTTTTCGTATTTCCTTTTTTGAGTTAGGAAATGAGGCAATAAATGAGATAATATTTGTAAAGCACTTTGCGAACCTTAAAGTGAGATATGAATGTTAGCTATTAATATTATTATGTCCAGGGGTCAAATTTAGTCTTTGTAATTTTGTAGCATTTATTTTTGTTTTGTTCTGATTCGTTCCATTTACATTGTTGTTATTATACATATTCTTTTCTTGGCTTTGTTTACTTTTGTGTCAATTCATGCAAGTTTTCCCATGATTCTCTGTAGTCATAATATTTGCTGTTTCTTACAGCTCAGTAATGGTCCATTATATCCATATAGCACAGTTTGTTTAGTCATTCCCTAATCGATGAGCAACTACTTAGTTTCCTGTTCTTTGCTACCACAAAAAGTGCTGCTGTAAATATTCTGCTACATAAGGAGCCTTTTTATTTTTAATCAATATCTCCTTGTGGGAAATGCCTCGCAGCAGCATTACTTCTTATATTTGTAATTTTGTAATTTCTAATTACCTAAATAAAATTTAGCATTCTTCCTATTTAACCATTTTTTAGTGTTTAAATGCAAAATATTTAACTAAGAGATCACAACTGAAACAAGATTGGGGATCACTGATATAAATGTTAACAGAGGACACTATCTTGGGCCCCTGGCTTCTACTATTGTCCTCTGGAACAGTGAGTCTTAAATTTCCAGTCTGAGAACCATTTAAATGAGTCAGAACACCCTAGGAACCATATATCTCTGCCTCATCTTAGAAAAAAAAAAAAAACCTCACACAAACTAACAGGAAGATTTTGTTCTTGTGCTTTTTGTTTTTGTTTTTTTTGAGACTACTGAGAAAATGATTTATGTCAGAAAGCTACAGAGAGCATCGTGGGTTCTTTTGGGAGGGGCAACTTTTTTTATTTTTAATTTTAAAATTCTTAACTTTCTTTTTTTAAATTTTGAGTTCCAAATTCTTTCCTTTCCGTCAGCCTCTACCCCATGCATTGAGTAGGAAAGGACCATACTTTGAGAATCACTAATCACAAAACAACATTTCTAAAAGTCAGTCAACACAAATTAATTAAATGTCTGCTAATTCCTTTACAAAGAACATGACAGGGATATGAAAACCACTGTATCTATCCCATGTGGAAGGAAGACAAAAAACCTCTGCCATCAAGCTGTCATGACCAAAACTGAGCCAAGGAATAGTTTCCTTTTCTCCCAAATAAGATCCTCTCTCTCCTGATAAGAGCTCTTTCAACAAAATTCAGTCTTATTAAGTGATTCTTCATTATGATGAAGACAGTATGGTATCTTTTATCTCCATTTTTTTTCTCTTCCCATATATCTCTTTCTGACAGGACTTCCCTTTTTTTGGCTTTTTCAATAGCACAAAAAACTGATCTGGCTTTTTTTGTGGGGGAGTTAGGAGTGGTTAGTGGTGGGAGAAGTCTTGGGAGTCCTTGCAGATGCCTCAGGACTGTGGAAAGGTAGTTAATAAGTAATTTACAGTGTTCAGATACAAGTCCAAAATAAAATCTTTTCAAGAGACTAGGATGCAGGAGAGGAGTCATGAAGACCACAGTTCAAATCCTGATTCTGACACATATTTATAATACTTAATGCATTGGAACAGCTAACTGGCGTAGTAGATAGAGCCCTGGCCCAAAAGTAAGGAGGACCTAAGTTTAAATCCAGCCTTATACACTTCACTAGCTTTGTGACTCTAGGCAAGTCACTTAACCCTGACTGCCTCCAAAAAAAAAAAGGTACTTAATGCAACTCTAAAACTATCAGTTATAAATAAGATAGTGACTTGTATCTTCAGCGCTGGTGGAGCAAATTTCCAGACTAGGAGTTCCCAACAATAATGAAGTAATGTATCAGAATGATCCTCAGTTCAGTTTCCCTAAAAAGAAAGAAAGAAAAGAATAAAAGAAAGAAAACAAAGATCATCTGAGTCCTGAGCAAGTTAGCTGAAATTTTTTTTAAGGAAATCCCTTATATGATTAAATCCAATGCCACTGGATTTAGCAGTTTAAGAGAAGGTATATTGAAAAAGAACCATAACTACAACAGGCACTTTTACTTATCGGATATCCCAAAAGTTTTAGTATAATTTTGACCTTTAATGCCTTAAAATTGTACTAAGACTTTTGGAACATCCTGCATCCCTAAACAAAAGTACTTGTTGATTTTTTTTTGTCAGTTGCTTTTCTGGAAACAGAGACATCTGGAAAGTATCATAAAAGATATCATAAAGATAAACTGTTATGTGGTGTGGCTCCAACAATAGCAGAGGATAAAATCATAGATTTAGGACTCTCAGGGACCTTAGAAATGATCTGGTCCAAAATTTTCAGTTTATAGATCAAGAAAAAGGGAAACAAGATAAAAAAGGATGAGGTCAAGCTTTATGCAAGACAGAATGAGAGTAGTATAAAGGCTGATGGATAGAGTGGAAGAGAGCGCTGGGTTTGAATTCCAGCTCAAGATAAAGTAGTAGAGAGAGTTTTAGATTTGGAGTCAAAAAGAACTGGGTTAACATCACTTGTCTGATACTAACTAAACAATCGATGGTAAATCATTTATTTAACTTTTCTGGGCTTCAGTTTTTTCACCTTTAAAATGCAGATAATACTCGCATTATTTACTTTCAGGGTGTTGTTACAAGGATCAAATGAGATAATTATTGAAAACTTTAAAGTGCTATGTAAATGTCAGCTATCACTGTTATTATTTCTGCCCATGTGGCCTTGGGCAAATTATTTGATTTTCCTGGGAACATCTGTAAAATGAAAGTTGGACCAGATGATCCTCAAAGACACTTCTAGTTCTAAGTCTTAAGATCTTAGCAAGCTGGAAGACAAAGCACAGAATAGGTAAATTAATATCTCCATATATAATAATTAAAAATATAGAAACATTATACTTCTTGTTCGAGGTTTTTAGATTATTTTTAACATTTAATATCCACAAAACTTTTTGACTCCCTATGAAACTGGTGGAACATTTCAAGTCCCGAAGTTGTTAGTAACCTGTTTTTTGAATGATATACAATAAAATTTTAATCTAAAATTGAGTAGTTGATAGAGTGCTAGAGTTAAAGTCCTGAAGATGAGGTTAGACTCTCTCAGTTGACTCAGTTGTCTGACCTATAAACTGAGGGATTAGACCTACTGACCTTTAAGGTCTCCTCCAACTCCAAATTTATGATCCTATAATTTCCCTGTCATCCATTCTGCTTCTGGGATGGCTTCTCTGGCCATTAATAAGTGTGTATACAGACCATAAACTAATCTTAGTATTTACGCAAGCAAGAACCCAGATTGTAGATAGGATCATAACTTTAGAGCACCAAGGGAACTTACTGCTCTAAACCCCTCAGTTTACAGAAGACAGACCTGAAATTAATCACTAAGTAATTTATTAAGTATTTACCTTTTACCAGGAACCATGCTAGACACTGAGTATGCAAGTATAAACAATGAAATAATCCCTACTCTCAAGGAGCTTACATTCTTATAAGGAAGACAAAAAGTACATATATAAATATAGCATGGAAGTATAAGAAAAAATACAAATAAACACAAAGTAACTAGGAAGAGAAGACACTAACAATTGGGAGAAACTGGGAAAAACTGTGTAGAAGCTGGTGCTTAAGTTGCATTTTGGAAGAAAAGTGAGAGTTTGTGAAGCAAAAATGAGGAGGAAGGAGGACATTCCAGACATGGGGGACGTGGGCTGTGCAGAGGCATGGGGATGCAGATGGAAGGTGTCCAATGGAAGCTTTGAGCTTTTGCTGTGTAATAACCATCATCAGGAAAATGTTATTCACATCTAGAGAAAGAACTATGGAATCAGAATGCAGGATGAAGCAGACTGTTTTCTCTTGTGTTATGTTTTGTTTTGGTTTGGTTTTTTCTCATGGTTTCTCCCATTCGTTTTAATTCTTCTATGTAACATCACTAATGTGAAAATGCATTTAATAAGAATGTATGTGTAGAACCCATATAAGATTGCATACTGTCACAAGGAGGGAAGGGGATGAAATTTAAAACTTATGGAAGTGATTGTTGAAAACAGAAAACAAATTAATTAAAATTTTAAAACTCACCATCACCATTATTATGAGTAAGGCTTACATTTGTATCATATTTTAAAGTTTATAAAACAATGCATATTTTATCTCATTTGAACTCACAGTAGCCTTGTGAAGTAGGTCGCATCATGATCACCATTTTACAGATGAGGAAAATGAGGCTTAGAGGGTGTTTGAGACAAGATCTGATCTTTCTGATTCTAAGTCCAATGCTCTTTCCACTGCACCACCGAGTTTCATGTGATACCTATGAATACTTGTTTTAAAAAAGTATTTATTTAGAACATGCTGTCCTTTTTTAAATTTTGAGTTTCAGATTCTCTCTCTCTCCTTCTCACACCTTTCCCAACTACCATATCAAACAATATGATAATATCAATTATATGTGTGAAATCATGAGAACATATTTCTGTATTGTCTACATTACGCAAAAAATAAAGCAATAGAATTATACTTCAGTTTCTACTCAGTTCATCAATTCTCTCTCTCAAGGTAAAGAACTTCTTTCATTTATCTCATTTTTTTCTTTGGAATTCTCTTGGATCACTATATTGATCAGAGTAATCTTTCATAGTTGATCATCATTACCACATTGCTGTTACAGTGCACAATGATCCCCTGGTTCTCACTTCACTTTGCATCAGTTCATATAGGTCTTGCCATGATTTTTTTCTGAAACCACCCCCTTTGTCATTTTTTATAGCATAATAGTACTTGATCACAATCATATGCCACAGTTTGTTCAACCACTCCCTAACTGATGAGCATCCCCTCAATTCTTTGCCACCACAAAAAGAGCTGCTATAAATATTTATATACATATGGGTCTTTTTCCTTTTTTATAATCTCTTTTGGGTATAGACCTAGTAGTGTTGTTGCTGGAGCGTAGTTCCTGATTTTTTTTTTTAGAATGATCATATCAGTTCATTAATGTACCAATTTTCCCTCATCCTCTTTGACATCTGTCATTTCTGATAGCTGTTAAGTAATCCCTCAGAGCTGTTTTAATTTGATTTTCTCTAATCAATAGTGATTTAGAGCATTTTTATATGACTAGATAGCTTTGATTTCTTTTTCTGAAAACAGCCTGTTCGTATCCTTTGACTATTTATCAATTGAGGAATGACTTGTATTTTTATAAATTTGACTCAGTAATCTGTATATTTGAGAAATGGGGCATTTATCAGAGAAACTTGCTATGAATTTTTTATATTAATTCATTGCCTATGATATCTTTTAGCAAAATGTAGTTTCCCTGATTATCTCTTTTAACTTTAGGCTTACTTTTGTTTTTGCTGTCTGAGATCACTTCAGCTGAAACAAGAGATTCTGCCCTATCCCTTCATTTCAACTCTGTGTGTGTTCTTCTATCCCAAGTCTACACCATATATCTTGTCACAACATATTATTGGAGTCTGGTTTCCAATTCATTACACTACCTGCTTCCATTTTATGGGTTAGCTCTTCCCATTCCCATTCACAGTTATGATCACTGTGTATTTCCCTCCAATCCATTTTCTCTCTCTCTTTTAATCCTGTTTCTCCTCAAAAGTCTGTTTTGCATCTGACTACTATTTCCTCAAGTTCATTCCTTCCCCTTATAATTCCTCTTCCCCATATTTCTTATCCCTTTCCCCCTCCTATACCCAACTGCATGTATATCCATATCTATATCTCCTTTCTTCCCTATTTGATCCAATCCTGATTACATTGAGGTTCAAGTATTGCCCACCATCTCTCCCTCTCTCCTTTCACTGTAAAAGCTCTTCCTTGTGCACCATTCTACCTCTGCCTTCCTCTTTCTCCTAATGCATCCCTTTTTCATACCCCTTAATTTTTTTTGGACATCATTCCACCATAGTCAACTCACATCCATGCCCTCGGTCTATGTTAACTCCTTCTAACTGCTCTAATAAAATTCTTAGGAGTTACAAATATCATCTTCCTATTTATTAATGTAAATAGTTTAATCCAATGAGCCCCTTATGATTACTCTTTCATGTTTGTCTTTTTTATGCTTCCCTTGAGTCTTCTGTTTAAATATCGAATTTTCTATTTAACTTTGGTCTTTTCACAAGGAATGCTTGGAAGCCCTCTCTTTCATTAAATATCTATTTTTTTCTCCAAAGAATTATCCTCAGTTTTGATGGAGGAGGGGGGTAAGTGATTCCTGATTGTTAGATCAACTTTTGTCCTCTGAAATATATTCCAAGACCTCTGATCCTTTAATGTAGAAGCTGCTCATTTTGTGTGATCCTGACTGTGGCTCCATGATATTTGAATTGCTTCTTTCTGGCTACTTGAAATGTTTTCTCCTTGAACTAGGAGCTCTGGAATTTGGCTAAAATATTCCTGGGAGTTTTCATTTTGAGACTTCTTTCAGGAGGTGATCTGCAGTTTCTTCCCATTTCTGTTTTGCCCTCTGGATCAAAAATATCAGGGTACTTTTCCTTGATAATTTCTTGAAATGTTTTATCTAGGGTCTTTTTTTTTATCATGACTTTAAGGTAGTCTAAAAATTCTTAACTTCCCTCTCCTTGATCTATTTTCCAGGTCAGTTGCATTTCCAATTATAATAGTTCACATTTTCTTCTATTTTTTCTTCTTTTGACTTTGTTTTATTGTCTCTTGAAGTCTTTTTGGATCATAGCCTCCACTTGTGCAATTCTAATTTTTAAGAAATTATTTTTCTTTTCTCATGGTTTCCCCCATTCATTTTAATTTCTCTATGCAATATAACTAATGTGAAAATGTGCTTAATAAGAATATATGTATAGAAACCATATAAGATTGCATGCCATATTGGGGAGAAAATCTAAGACCTATGGAAATTGTGGTTGAAAACTGAAAACAAATAAAATAATTAAAATAATTTTTAAAACTCTCAAAAAAAAGAATAAAAATAGTGACAGTTTATGTTGATAAAGCAAAAAAATATATTTTTTTTCATTGAGCTTTGGTACCTCTTTTTCCATTTGGCCAAATCTACTTTTTAAGGAGTTCTTTTCTTCAGTGAATTTTTGTACCTCTTTTATTATTAAGCTGATTCTGTTGTTTGAGGTGTTATTTCCTTCAGTATTTTTGTGTATGTGCCTATTTTACCAAACTATTAATTCTCTTTTGCATAATTTTCTTGCATCACTTTCATTTCCATTTTCAACTTTTCCCTTCTACCCATCTCATATCTTTCTTTAACTCTTCCAGGAATTCTTCCTGGCCTTGGGTCCAATTAGCATTTTGTTTTTTGAGGCTTCTTTTGGGTAGCTGTTTTTACACTGTTGTCTTCTTCTCATTTTATGTCTTTGTCTTCCCTGACACTGTAGTAGCTTTCTATCGTCAAGTTCTTTTTTTGTTGTGGTTACTCACTCGTTTTCCTCAGCCTGCTTCTTCACTTTGAACTTTACTTTAACATTGGATTCTGCTCACCTGTTGTGGGGGAGGCACTGTGATAAACTGGAGGATTTTTTGTGCTGCTGTTTTTAGACCTAGTTCTGGGATAAAGTTCTCCTGGTCTTTATCCAGGAGGGGGCCCTGCTGTCTTTCAAATACAAGTACTCACACTCCTCTTGGCCTTGGAACTGGGACCAGGTTCCCTGTTCTCTTCTGACAGATCACTAGCACTCCTCTCTGTCCTGAAAGTGCAACTTTCAGAACTGCTTATGAGTAATAGAATTGCCAGTTAGCATCAGTTGCGTTCAGTGCCAGCAAAGGTCCCCTTCTGATCAGTTGTCTGACCTCCGTCCCTTCTTTGGCTTCAAAGATCCCCCAATCTACTGGGCTGTCATGTTTTCCTCCCAGGCCCCCTGCTGGTACTCCTGTTGCACACTGGGCCTGCACCCATCCTGATGTTACAGGCCTTTCCTGCAGACCTCTTGAATTATCTTCAGCTGGAAAAATGTCTCCCTCTGATCTTTTGTTGACTCTGCCACTCCAAGATGTAATTTGAGAATTATTTTTTAAATGTTTGGAGGGGAATATTGGAAGAGTTCAACTGGATCCTAGGCTTGACTCTACCAACTTGGTTCCCCTATATGAATATTTTTAAAACACAATTACAAAACACTCATAGGCCAGAGATAAATTGTTTTTGGAATTAAAAATATTTACATTTATCAAAAATAAAAATAAATAAAATAAATTAATAAACAATAATAATAAATAAATAACAAAAATAATAGCTTTTTAAAAAATAAATAAATAAATGAATGAAAGTTTTCCCTTGTTGCACTTCCCTTATATGTGGTGCTCTACATTGTTATCTGATTATTTTTTTCTCACTCAGTTCTGCATATTGGTATTATTTTAGTCTTGGTGGTGACACTCAAGGCTAAGAAATTTGCTTATATTATGGTATACCAAGATAAGGTCAAAATGGATACATAATTTAGAAATAAAGGACAATATCATAAGCAAATTAGGAGAGCAAGAAATAGTTTACCTGTCAGATTTATGGAGAAAGGAAGAATTCATGACTAAACAAGAGATAGAGAACATTATGAAATGCAAAATTTTTTGGATGATTCTTATTAGATTAAATTAAAAAGGATTTACAAAACAAAGCTAATACAACCATGATTAGAAGAAAATGAGAAAACTGGAGAAACATTTTACAGGCAGTATCTCTGATAAAGTTTCTCATTTCTAAAATATAGAGAAAACTGAGTCAAATTTATAAGAATTCAAATCATTCCCTAGTTGATTCATGGTCAAATGATATGAACAGGTAGTTTTCAGAGGAAGAAATTAAAACTGTCTTTAGTCATAAGAAAAAATGTTCTAAGTCACTATTGATTAGAGAAATACAAATTAAAACAACTCTGAGATACCATTGCACACCTATCAGATTGACTAACATGACAAAACAGGAAAATGATAAATGTAGAAAATGTGGTAAAATTGTGAATTGATTCAGCCAACCATTCTGGAGAGCAATTTGGAAATATGTCCAAAGGGCTATAAAATTGTGCATACACTTTGATCCAACACTCTGGAGCTCATAGATTGGACCACAATAGGTCCCTGCCCAACCTCCACTTAACGACGGTATTTTGGGCCCTCCTGGCTCAGAGTGAATGTCATTAGTAACTATTTCTCTTTTGACCAGCAACCCTGAGGGTCTTCCCGTTCCAGTTTGATTTTCTTTTTCAAGAGACCTATTCACTGATAGGGTGTTACCTCACTCAAAGTGAATACCCGAAAAGACCTTAGCCTCAAAGGCCCAGGGTCTTCCATTGCATCCTGGGCCATCTCCAGTCATCCTGATGAATATCTGAGTGCTGAACCCAGATGGCTCTGGAGGAGAAAATGAGGCTGGTGACCTTGCACAGCCCTCCCTCACTCAAATCAAAGTCAAGTGCAAGTCATGTCATTATCTCCATAATGTCATGGTCCTCTTCAAAAATAGGACAAACACAGCAACCATAACAACAACCCCTGTTAGGTCTGTATCCCAAAGAGATCAGATAAAAGGGGAAAAGACCCACACATACAAAAATATTTATAACAGCTTTTTTTATCTTGGCACAGAATTGGAAATTGAAGGGAAGTCCATCACTTAGGGAATGACTAAACAAATTGTAGTATATGAATGTAATGGACTACTGTTGTGTTATAAGAAATAACTTCAGAAAAACCTGGAAAGGGTTATATGAACTGATGCTGAGTGAAGCAAGCAGAATCAGGCGAACATTATACACAGTAACAGCAACATTTGCTATGATCAACTTTGATAGACTTAGCTCTTCTTAGCAATACAGTGATCTAAGACAATTCCAAAAGGTGCATGATGGAGAAAATGTTATCCACATTCAGAGAAATAACTATGGAGTCTTGAAGGCAGATCAAAGCATACCATTTTCTCTCTTTTTTTCTTTCTTATGTTTTTTTCCTTTTGCTATGATTCTTCTTTCACAAGACTAATGTGGAAATATATTTAATATGATTGTACATGTATAGTCTATATCAGATTGCTTACCAACTTTAAGAGAGGGAAAGGTAGAAAGGAAAGGAGAAAAAAATTTGGAACTCAACATTTTATAAAAGTGAATGTTGAAAACTATCTTTGTGTGTAATTGGAAAAAATAAAATATTACTAAGTGGGAGAGAAACGTGCTTGTATTGTGTTTTTCTTGTGTTAGCATTCTAGATGAGTGCCATATTTACATTTCACTTAGTCGTCTTTTTTGGTGTATTACTTATTTTACAGGCTCTTCAAAGTAATCTGACATATTCCCTATTGCCAAGACGTCTCATTATCAGTAAGAGATTAGCTCAGTGTTTGCATCCGGCTTTGCCTAGTGGAGTACATTTGAAAGCCCTAGAGACCTATGAAATTATATTTAAAATCATAGGGACAAAATGGCTTGCCAAAGATTTGTTCCTTTACAGGTAGGTTTGATTTTTGAAATTCTATTATGTTATCAAGAAAACATGTTTAATTTTCAGATTAGGAAGTATTATTGATCTTTTCCTTTTCTTTCTCCCAGTTGTGGCTTGTTTCCCCTTCTGACAAATGGAGCAGTGTCAGTGAGGCCCGTCCTGCTTGGTCTGTACGAAAAATACTTTCTTCCATTGAAGAAGTTACTTCTACCAAGTCTTCAGGCATTTCTTATTGGACTGTTGCCTGGCCTGGAGGAAGGCTCAGAGATTTATGACAGGTAAGGACTTGTATCTTGTTAATCAACAGTAACTTTTTAATGGCAACCATATCCTTTATTCTCCTGTCATGGAAGTAGAGGTATCTTTTGAAGGTAAAAGGAAAAAAAGTGCCTCTTTTTTCCTCTTAGCTTTGTTGTATAAACTGTAAACATGTTGTAGGACTTGGATTTAGGAAATGAGATTTAAATAATAGTTGTAATATTTATTAGCTGTTTATTTTTCTCTTTGCTTAGCTTCACCATCTCCATCTGTAAAAAGGGCATAATGGAGTAACACTTGGAATATGAAGCACTATACAAGTGTGAATATTATTAGATCCAATCAACTAACATTTATTAAATACTTACTGTGTGCCAGACATTGTGCCAAGCATTAGGGATATAAAGAAAGGCAAAAAAAAAAATACCCCTTGTTCTCAATGAACTTACAGTGTAGTCTGAGGTAGGAGGGAACAACATGCCAACGGTCATTTACAAACACAATTTTTGCAGGATACATTAGAGGTAGTCTCAGAGGGAAGGCACCAAGATTGAGGAGTCTGGGGATGGCTTCTTGAAGAAGGTGGATCTTTGACTGAGACTTGAAGAAAGCTAGGGAAGCCGGGAATCAGAGACGGGGAGGGAAAGTGTTCCAGGCATGGGGGACAGTCAGTGAAAATATGCCAAGTCAAGAGATGGAATGTCAGGTTGAAGCTCCAGCAAGGAGGTCAGTGTCATTGGATCAGAATACATGGAGGGAGAGAAAGGTGTAAGAAAACTGAAAAGGTAGGAAGGGGTCAGGTTATAGAAAGCTTCAAAAGCCAAACAGGATATTTTATATTTCATCTTGGAAGTAATAGAGAGCCACTGGAGTTTACTGATTTAGGAAGAGAGGCATGACGTTGTTAGACCTGTGTTTTAGGAAGACCAGTTTGAGAGCTAAGTGGGGCATAGGTTGAAGTGGGGGGATACTTGAGGCAGGGAGATAAACTAACAGGCTATTGCAATACTCCAAGTGTGAGGTAATGAGGGTTTGCACCCTGGTGGTTGCTGTGTCCAGGGAGACAGTATATTAAAGATGTTATAAAAGTAAAAAGGGCAGAACTTGACTCATTGGAGACAAACTCATTAAAAGTGGGAGGTGAGAGAGAGAGTGAAGAATTGATCCCTAGGTTTCCATCCTGAGGGACTGGGAGTATGGTAGTACCCTTGGTAGTAATAGGAACATTAGGAGATTTTTATGGGAAAGATGCTGGGTTCAGTTTTGGACATGTTGAGTTTCAGATGTCTTTGGGATGTACAATTCAAGACGGCTAATAGATAGTTGAGATGTGACACTGGAGGTCAAAAGACAGGTGAGGGCTAGACAAGTAGATCTGAAAATCATTTGTATACTGATAATTGAATCCACAAGAGTCGATTTGATCACTAAGTGAAATAGTACAAAAGCAGAAGGTAAGAGAGCCAAGGATAGAGTCCTGTGGGACTCCCATGATTTTCAGGCATGACAGGAATGAAGATCCAGTAAAAGACACAGAAGAAATGGTCAGATAGCTAGGAAGAGAATGAGGAGAGAAAATTATTATGAAAATCTAGAGAGAAAAGAATATCAAGGAGAAGGACGTAATGAGTAATGTTGAACACTGCAGTGAAGTCAAAAAAGGATGAAGATGGAGAAAAGGGCATTTAGATTTTGGACAATTAAAGAACTCATTAGTAGTTCTGGATAGAGCAGTTTTGCTGGAATGGTGAGGTCAGAAGCCAAACTTCAGTAACTTAAGAGAGTACGAGGAGAAGCGCCTATTGTGAATGGCCTTTTTAAGGAATTTAGCCCCCAAAGGGAAGAGAGTTATACGATGATAGTTACTGGGAATGACTGAATGAAGTGAGGGTTCTTTTGAGAATAGGGGAGAAATGCCTGTGTACTTTGGCAGTAAGGAAGCAGCCAGTAGACAGGGAGAAATCAAGTATTAATTAGACTAGGGATGACATGAAGGACATTGTGCTGGAGAGTAGTTGGAATGCGATAACTTGTACACGTAGAAGAGCTGCCTGTCTTTTCATGTAAAAAGAGAGAAAAGAAAGAGTCATTTAGTGTTGTGAGATGAGGAGCAGGGAACTTTCTGCCAATAGTTTCAGCTTTTTCATTAAAATGCAAGGCAAAATTCTTAGTGGAGAAGGTCAAAAGAGGGAAAATTAAAGAGGGATAAATCAATCAGTAAACATTTATTACATACCTATTACATACATACTACTGTGCTAAGCTCTGAGAATACAAAAGAGTCATCCCTCAAGAGGGTTTGTTTTTCCTTTTTGAGTGCAGAAGGCAAGACATTTGAGGTTAAGTGACTTGCCCAAGGGCACACAGCTAGTAAGTGTCAAGTGTCTCAGGGCGGATTTGAACTCAGGTTCTCTTAACGTCAGGGGAATCTAATGGATGGAAAAATTTGAACAAGCTACCATGCTGAGTGGGATGATGAGTCAGTTTGGGAGATGAAAAGGATTGCTTTGCTGCAATGAGGGCACAGTTGAGATTATGTAACATAGAATTTGTAGTGGAACTAGTCAGTGTGTTGTTGTTTTTTTAAATTTTCTCCATCATTGCATAGTGATTACAGACCAAGACCTCAAATTCAAGAAAATTGGATTCACGTCTTGACACCTTGGCTCTGTGATCCTTGACAAAAAAGGCAGCTAAGACTATAAGTGGCAAAGAAGGTGCTGACCTGGTGTGGTGGAGGAAGTTTCCACACTCATCCTTTCCCTATACCAGTGAATTTATGGTTACAGTCCCAATTTCTATAAGTAATCAAAAGGGAAAACCATAGATTGAAAATACTATTTTACAGTTTATAAAGCAGTTTCCTTATCTCAACTCTGTCAGTAAACTGAGATGAAGGGAAGATGAGATCATGGTGTCATCAATCCAGACCTTCTCACTTGCCCATTGTCACACACTCACAACTGAGACTTTCTCAAGAGAATAATGAAGCCACATAGGGGTGGAAGGGTATGATATGCTTTGTGTTTTTGCATTTTTTCTTTTTAAAAGCATTTTCAAATACCGTACCTCATCTGCAATAAACAGCTACTACCTAACGTAGGGTAAAAGCTGTTACCCACTTTTTATTTAAGGTTCTGTTGATGAGATTAAGGGCATTAACAAGATGATAAGATTTTAAATCTATACTCTTTTACCCCAAACAAAATTTGTGGAATAAGAGGGGAGCTAGTTATTTTTTGGCCACACTCTGAGTTCCTTTCAGAATTGAGACACGGAGTAAGAGGAGATAGGAGATGGTTTGAGGTTCATGACCACCGGCAACAGACAAGAGCCAACGATGGTAAAACCCAGTCCTTGAAAAGGAGTAATGTCGCTTTTTGGAATTGGAGAGATTTCTTTCCACTCTCCACCTCACTGGCCACATCTTTTAGAATTCCTTGCCCAGTAGGAGACATCAGATGCAACAGACAGTGGGGTCCAAGTGGCTGAGTGAAGAGACATCCCCAAAGACTGTTTTTGTGTGAGATTTGAGAATAAAGCAAACCTTAGTCTTTAGAGGTTGAGCTCCAGAAAGGACCAGGCACAGAGAAACCAGCTGCGCAATTACTTGGAGGAGATGTAGCATGAGGTTAGTACAAGAAATGGAAGGACACTGGTGCCTTTATGGTGCCAGAAATATGCATTGATTTTGATTTGTGTGCCTCCTTACTAATGTGTTTTAATTGTGTGTCCATCTTTTTGAAGATGCTTATTGTAATTGTAGGAGAGTGTGCCCTAAATTTGTGGGTACCATTCTTATAAATGCCTTACTCTTCTCAATAAATGCATTTGCTTTGATCTAGTTTGTCTGCTGACTGAGTATTAAAAGTAAGTTCGCCACTTAGAGCCAGTGAGTTATTGTGTTAGTAGTGTAGACACATAGAGTGCCTTGAACCTGGGATAGCTGCCTTCTAGGGGAACCATCCTGAGAGCTAGGGAGGCAGTGCAGGAGGTGGACTTGCAAACAGATGAAGAAATTTAGGCCTAGAAAGTTCCTTCAAATAGTTATTGGTAAATTCGGTCCCTTTTAGGTATTAACTGTATGCTAGGTACTGAACTGATATAAGACACTACCACTTTTTTCAGGGAGCTTATAATCTAGCAGACAAGATAAAATACACATACAGAAAGCATGATAAGAAGCAAAACTAAATAGATAAATAAAATTTTAAAAAAGAAGCAGAACTGGAAAATACCTGCCCTAACTGACCTGGCTATTGACAACATTAGGAATGCTTGTTATTTCTTCTAAGTTGCCAAATAATGTCTGCTCAAGCCAATTCAATTTTATCCCCAAAAAATGTAAGATAGAAGGAGAAAATAAAACTCAAAAAAAACCATTCAAAGCAATGACTGGTTTTATTTTTCTAAATGACTTTACTTAGGTAGAATTTGTAACCTTGAAGCACAATAGTGTTCTGCTGTCCTAGGAATTAAGCTGGTATGTGCAATTGCTGCAAATTCAGCTACTATTCATTAAGTGCCTAATATCTGTGGATCACTATGAACCAGGAAAGTATTCTTCCAGCTGAGTTAGCTTAATTTTTTCAAAGCACAGCAAGAATTAATTCTGATTTTTTAACCAGACTAAATGGAAGATTAATTAGTGTCATTAACCACACAATCAGAAACATTGTTCCTTTTGTTAAAATATGACAGTGGGACAGCTGGGAAGCACAGCTAATAGACCGCTGGACCTGGAATCAGGAGGACCTGAGTTCAAATCCAGCCTCAGACACTTGGCACTTACTAGCTGTGTGACCTGGGGCAAATCACTTAACCTCAATTGCCTTGCCTTTCTCACTCAAAAACAAACAAACAGAACTATGACAATGATTTTCTCTTTCTAGTTTTTAATTATTTCAAGAGAAAACTCTGCCAGGTCATTATTTTTTGCAAGGGAAAAATAAAGGAGGATTAAAAAGAAAAGAAAATTTAATATTCTAATGGGAGAATGCAGATAACTAGATTCAGTAGAATTATAAGAACAGCACACATAATTTCCCAGTGTTTCTTAAGTCAGAGATCACTTTCCATATTTTAGTCAGCATTCTTTTATTAAGTGTTCCAAAGAAAGATGTCTTTATAAATATTTAACACTAAAAACTATCGACTCATTTTATTTTTGACAAACTGATATCCTTTTATACTTTTATATACTGCTGCTGTATTTCTTATTTTTTCAATTTTTTTGATGCAGCAACTGGGCTTCTATAATTATTGGCATTTGAGAACCAAAGTTTGAAGAAGCTCAGATCCTGGAACCTAGCTAAGCAATCTGACACCAGATGTGCTACAGCAAAGGAGAATTGCATAAAGATTCTCTGAGGAGAAAAAAAAGTTCTTGGTCCTCCAGTTCCAGAAGTTAGGAGTTACCTTTGCCACTTATGTATTCTATATCTCTTCCTCCGTGTTAGTTTAAACCTAATCTTCCTATGGACACTGTTGATTTGCGGGAAAATGTGCCCCGGATTGATGAGAGCAGAAGCTCATCATGTTTTGTGCTAATGTTTTTACTGTGCCTTTTTGTTAAATGCCTTTGCTGAGAGTTAATTGTGGCTACTGACTGATTTTTAAGGAGAAGCACAGTGGTGGGAACTTGTTGGCTTATAGTATTAAAAGTGCATTAACTCATCCAGTCATTAAGCATTTATTCAGGTTGGCTGTGTGCGAGATACTGTGCTAAGCACTGGAGATACCACAAAAGGCAAAAAAAAGTGGTCTCTGTCTTCTAAGAGCTTGCATTTTAATGAGGGTGACAACATGTATATATGTATATATAAGATATATAAAGTAAAAGAAGGAAATTTCAGAGGAAAGGCAAGCCCACAGGATTAGACTAGAAGTTGAGATGGTAGCCATTTTCTGGGGACCAAACCCTAGATATATGTGCATGATGGGGGATTATCCCAGAAGACATGTCACAATAAAAATATGGAGAGTGAAATCTTTAATAATCATTTTACAATTTTGTAACAGAACAGATGCTTTACTTCTGAGGCTGTCCCATGTTGTCGGCAAAGATGTGTTCTATACCGCGCTATGGGGAGCAATTGTGGTGAGTCCTTCCATAAGGCTCCCGGCATCCCTTTTTATAGTCAGCCACATACAAAGAGAGTTGCCTGGCCAAGAACAGACATATATGCTGGGGACCGATTACCAACTCACAGTAAGTTCATTATCGTTCTCAGAAGAAATTTAGGGGTTGGAGTGGTCATAATCTCTGCTTCTCTTTCTTCTTTATTATTTTCCAAGCTCTTGAAAATGAACAGTGGAGAAATAAGTTAGCATTAGAGGAAGTGGAAGTGTTCCATAAATCCCTGTGGAATGAGTAATGGTCTTAGTTGTTGGGTGTAAGCTGAGAACACGTGGTAATATGACTACATTTTCTTTAATAAACAGAAATTAAACGCCAAAAGGAATGTTGTCTGATTCTAAATAATTACCTTGAGAGGATTCTAAATGTAAAATGATAATTTTGATGAGATTCAAAACATATTTTGGAACTCTTTGTTCCAAAATGTCCCAGTATACATGTGTATGTGTGTGCATGTGATGTATATGTGCATATGTGTGTATTTGTCATTAAGTGTAAGTAAATACATCTATATCTATTCTGAGGAAAATTAATTTTAATACTGTCCTTTGGTTACTAATGTTAATGATTACTGTCCAGTATAATTAATAAATTGATCCTTTATACTCAGAACTTTCTCTCAGAATTTTATGTACAAATAGCCCTCCATGGTGGCAGATCTTTTCAGAAGTAGCCAAAAGAACTACATTTAGTGAATAAAATATGTGATAAAGCTGGGTAATACCCATTTTGGTATTATCAGGAGTACATCATAACTATTAAGTCATGAAACCATTTCTCTTATGTGACATGAACCGGTTCTGAAAGCAGTTCCAGAGAAACTTTAATTTTTTTAGAATTTCTCACAAACAGGCAACATTGTTGCAATAATTCCTATTATTTGTTTTAAAAATCAGTCATGTGGCTTTAAAGTTTTTTGAACTTTTGAGAAATTTTTGTTAAATGATTAGTGATAATTCATTTTATATAATATTTTAGAGAGGCAGTGTGATATGGTGGATAATGCCTTGGGGTCAGGAAGATTTGGGCTGAAGTTCCATCACTGATGTATATTATCTTTGTGATTCCAGACAAGTTACTTAACTACTCAGTGTCTCAGGAAAGTCTGTAAGATAATAAATTATTGGCTAATTACTTATTTCCTTTGGTAGCAGGGAGTTTCAACACTTAAAAGTTTCCCATATCAGTGAAAGCACTGGTTGAAACCAAATATAAATTTGTGTATTTATATACTGCATTGCATTTTCCTCATGACTCTGTGAAGTAGGCAGCGCAAGTATTTTTTCCCTACTGTATGACAGTGGGCAAATCACTTAATTTTTCACTGCTCGCAGGAAATTGTCAGGGCAGGTGTTCACCTACTTGATAGAGGGAGTTTTACCAGGAGTTCTCCATACTGGAGAGAAATATAGATCATGTTCCTCTACCAGTAATAGTCCATATTGTTGTTGAGGGGAGCAGGGAGGCTGTGTTCTCTTCTATTTGTCAGAAGCAAGGATGGGATCAAAATCAGACATTCCCCCCCCCCCCCATTTCAAAATACTATTAGATAACAAGGGATGGAATGAGTCATGTGACAAAGAAAGTGCCTTTTTTTCTTGACAGAGTACAAAAGGTATGTTTTCCAAAAAAGAGTGAAAAGACAATTGTCAAATGAGCAATTCAATCCCAGATAAAACAAAGCAGCTCAAAAATATAACTAAAATGTCTTAAAGGTATAAATTTAATATGGTATTTTATCATCGACAGGTAAAATCTTTGTGTGCATCATTATTGGATTCTAACGTTCTGGTACAGAGAAACAATTTGGAAATAGTTCTTTTCTTTTTTCCATTTTATACATGCCTGGTAAGTTATTTGTCTTACTCTAGAGCATTCCCCACCCCCTCCCCATCCTGGAAATGTAAAGAATAATCAATTTCAAACAGAGTGCTTCTAACTCTACTTAACTAAAGAGAGTTGAACTACTAAATAGTTACTACTTACGCTCTTAAGAGGACCAGCAGAAACTTCCATTTTATAAGAGATGAAGGTTCCAAAGCAAATACTGAATGCGAGATTCTGTTTTATGGTATTTGGAACTGCCCAGTAATGTCTAGTAAAGGATCCAAATGAATTAATGAATTTTGTACAAGATTGAAGACCATGGAAAATATGCCTACTTTAAAACTGCAACATGACAGAGACATTGAAAGTCAGAGCAAGGAAGCTAGATTGGGAAAGTAAGTTATCTTTTTCCGGTGGCCTGCCCTCTCTCCATACTCTTCCAGATTCTCCCAGCATGTGACCTCTGCCTTATTTTATCTCTTCAGTCTTGTCCCTTTAGTTAAGAACTTAACCAATCCTGGAATTTGTCAACCTTTTGTCCACATCCTGCCAATCCTCAACCCTGTTTAACATCTGTTGTCTGGTTTTTTCTCTCCTCTTCCTGAGCTGTTTGAGTGTGTTCTGCTATAAATCTATGTTACCTGTCCTCCCCTAGGTTATGACTTGTGCCTAGCAGTCATTTGGGGTTTCTGCCCCCCATCCATTACAGCTTTTGCAGTGATGTTCTGAGCCTTTTCTCCATTCAAGACCACTGTTACTTCTTCTTTAACTTCCTACTTTGCAGAGAAAAGTGAGGATATCTATCATGAGGGCCATCATCTCTTCTATTCCATATCTCAAAACCCTTGTACAACTCATTACCTATCCTCTTCCTTTGCTTTTCTCTGAGGAAGAGATCCTTCTCCTTACCAAATCCAACTTCCTCATTTGTTTCCCTTCATCTCAACTCTTCCAGTAGCTTGCCCAACCATCTACTCCCTCTTCCCCTTTTATTCTCTTACTACCTAGGGCTACCATTTTGCCACTGTTTAAAATCACATTCACATCCCTCATCTTTTTAAAAAAATCTTTACCTGACTCTTATCCCCTCAAGGTATGCTCTACCTTTTCGTCACTAAACTCTTAAAAAGAGTTCTGTGTATATTCTGACTGTGCTTACTCATCATCCAGTTACTTCTCAGACCTTCCAATATAATATGACTTCTGACCTATTAATCATCTTGAAATCGCCTTTCTTGCTGGCCATGTTACTGTTTACCTGTAATCTCTGCTACTAGGGAGGGTGAGGTCTGTGGATCTTTTGAGTACAGAAGTTCTAAACTTCAGTGGGGTCAACTGACTGGGTATCCACACTAAGTACAAAACTAATATGGTGAGCTCATGGTAAGGGTGAAGAGTGTGTCATAATCATGGTAGTAGTAGCAGCGGCAGCTAGAATTTACATAGCACCTCCATCTCAGAAGTCTTAGCTTCTGTTTATTAATCAGGTCAGATTCCTCTATGAAGTCTTCCCTAATTCATTCAGTTTTTAGTATTTTCTCCTTATAATTACCTTGTATTTATTGATCTGTGTCTATTTTATTTCCCCAGACAGGAGTTTTTTCTTTATACTTCTTTATACTTCTATTACCTAACAGTTCTTTACATATAGTAAGATTATTGTGAAGATGAAATGAGATATTTGTGAAGTGCTTAGCACATAGTAAGTGCTAAATAAATGCTTTTTTTTCTTTGTCCTTTCTTCCTATTAAGACATTGAATGATGCTTTAAAAATAGAGTAGAATAGTTTTTTCTATATGGAAGGGACTTGAGCTTCAGGACCACCAAGGTCCCTTCCAATATTGAAGCACTGATTTAAAATATTGCTTTTGAGAAATGGCTTTAGACGTAAAGTTTTTGATATTTTGCTGAAAATTGCATTCAGAGAGGTAGTGAATTTGATTTTTTCAATTATCTACAGAAAAGTTTTCTTTTTTTTCTATTAGGACTCCAATAAAAGTGCCATTCCACTGCTCAGATCGGATATTGTTCGAATACTTTCAGCTGCTACCCAGACTTTGTTGAGAAGAGATATGTCTCTTAACAGAAGATTTTATGCATGGTTGCTAGGTACTGACTGAATAATATATAATTATTTTTTTATTTAAAAATTGAAGCGGGCTGTTTCTAGTTCAGAATTTAATTAAATCCATGGATGCTGATGAGATCACCAAGTGAAGTAGTATAGAGGGAGAAGAGAAGAGGACTCAAGACAGAACCCTAAGGTACATCTATGGTTAGAAGTCATGAACTAGAGGAGCATCTAGCAAAGGAGACAGAGAAGGAGTAATCAGATATGTTAAGGAAAACCAGGAGAGAATGGTGTTCCAAAACCGTAGAGAGAAGAGAATGAGGAGGAGACAGTGATCAACAGTGCCAAAGACTGCAGGGAATTTAAGAGAGTGAGGATTGAGAAGAGGCCACAGAATTTGACTCCAACAGATCATTAATAACTTTGGAGAGAGCATTTCAGTGGAAGTTGGAAGCCAGATTATAAAGAGATAAGAAGAAAGTGAGAAGGAAAAAAGGTGGAGCCATCTATTATAGACGGTGTTATGTTAATGAAACAGGAAGATCTTCCCAGTCCATTAATAGGCTTATGTGCCCACCTGTGATATATCCTAAACAGAACCCACTGGGGGAGGAACTTGCTTAAAGAGAATCTCGCTTAGGGGAGGCTTGCTTGTAGGAAGACGTTCATACCTTTTGGAACTAAACTAATTAATTAGGCACTGAGTCACAAGGGTTGTAATGCCTTCTGGCTCTGAGAAATGTATTTATACTCTGAGTTGGCATTTTGCTTTGGGGGTTCGCTCATAAGAAGGATCTTTTGATTTCCTGGTCTGAGTAGCCATATGTTCAGAGCCCCCCAACTGCTCAGAGGTCTGTACTCCCTAGATCCAGTGATGTCTGTAAAATGTATGGTAATACTGCTTTTCTCAGACAGTTGGAGCCCTGTCTGTTGGTCTTTGTGCTAATTTCTCAGCTTGTATTTTCTCCAAGTTCAGGGGAAACGTCAGCACCCTGATTAGGGTGCTGACGTTTCCCCTGAACTAGTGAATGTAATTAAAAGTAGGATAGTTAACCCCTTTTTGAGCACTCTTTCCTTTAAAAGCAGATCAAAGAACCTGTGCTAGCAGGCCATCCTGGGTGTGCTAGGGTGCTTGCTGTTACAAATGATCATTTGAAGGAGCTTAGCTACAAGGGCAGAAGAGAAATAGGATAGTTGGTAGGAAAGATAGGATCAAGTAAGAATTTTGCTTTGTTTTGTTTCTTCAGGATTGGGAGATGTGGCCATGTTTATAGGCAGAAGAGACAGAGACATTGAAAATAAGTGTGTAAGACAGATGAACACAGCACACTTGAGGGCTGCTACCACAGGTTCACTCTTGATTTGGTCAGATAGGAAAGACACTAAAAAGGGGTTAATAATCTTTATTCTAGTCTAGTATTCTCAGAAGATGATTGCTGATAATGAGAACACAAACTCCTACAGCTTTCCCTAATCACCCTTCTGAAAGGGGGGGCAACTACCCCTATGTTTCAATGGGGTCAATCAAGACACTCACAGCTTGTGCTTCCCCTAAATTCTCTCAAGCCTTGAGGCAAACACAGATTCCCCCAAAATCTTGATGGGGGCCAATCAAGGCACACACAGCATTTGTGCATTTAACCCTAAGATTCCCCCCCAAGCCTCAGGGGGGCCAGTTGAGCCACACACAGCATTCTAGCTTGTGCATTCAACTCTAAGGTTCCCCATTCACTGACCAGTGACCACCAGCTTTATAAGGCATAAGACAAAGAAGGATATTGTCTCACAAGTTTGCATTGCCTCATCCTTATATTTCACTGGGCAGCCACAGTGGATATTTATATTATTTATCATTATTTAATGTTATACAAGCATGGTGGAGATGTTTTGAACCATAACTGTGGGAACTCATATCTAATACCTGGGAAGGGAAGATTCTCATGACTGTGAATCCTGCAAAACTAAAGTCTAAGAAATCATAACAAAAATTCACTTTGCACATGTTAAAATCCACTTTACAGTAAAATTCACCTTACACACAAAGCAAAGGAGTAGGGATGACAGAGAGATGCGATGGGATAGAATGATCACTTGAACAAGAAGAGGGATTAGCCTTAGTAAAGGGTAAGGTGAGACAAGTGAAGGAGGAGAAAATAGGAGAAGGCACCTGAGTGATAGGAGATGAGGAGTAGGGGAGGAAAGGGAGTTCATGGTAAATGGCCTCAATTTTTTCTGTAAAATATGAGGCAAGGTTCTCAGCAGAAATAATGTAGGGAGAGAGAGGCATGGAGGGGTTTGAGGAGGAATGAAACTGTGAACAAGAGATCCTGTCAAGAATAGGGTTGACAAGGGAGATATAGTAGGATACCCTAACAGCAGTGAGGTCCCAGTTGAGATTATATAACATATAACATAAATTTGTAGTAGATCCAGTGACAGTGGTGATGATTTCTCCATCTTCTTTGAGCAGCACATGTGTAAATGTGAAGGTAATGAATAGTGGGAATGATCCAAGACTGAGGCTTGTCTGGGTATAATCAGTGATATGACCAGGCGGTTAGGAGGATACAAGATACTAGATACAAGAGGAAAACACTGTAGAGGTGAATAGTTTCACCAAGAAATCAACATGAAGAGAAGATGAGAGAGTGGCCTGGGAGAGAACTGAGGGATTAAGGGATTGGAGATCATGGTTAGAATGAAGAGTTGCATTGTGTAAAGGAAGGCAGAGGGGGAGAGTTTTAAGACTATAGATTATGATCAGCTAGGGCAAATTCAGAATTCTTGAATGTGGATGTAGTATATTTTGGGATGATTGAAAGATTGAGGGTATGACCCTTTTTGTGTGGTTGGTCATGCTTTGTAGTGATTTTAAGTCCTACGATGAAAGTGAAAAGGAGTCTCCACCTCCCAGGTGTCTAAAGAGAATAAAATTTGGTATCATTTTCCATTGAAGCATCTAGGGAGGGGCAATTTTTTGACTAGTGATTCTGGGAACATTGAATGGCTATGGGTCTAAGTACAGTCCCAACATCAGCTTGGACCTTGGGGCAGGTTGCATGCAAAAAGTCTATGATGACTTAACTTTAATTCAGATTGTCCAGACCTGTGATAGGAACTAGAGACAAAAATTGGATGTAGTATTTTATTCATTTAGTGGACCTAATGTTTCTGGTGCTGATCCTAGCCATCACAAATCATTTTATCCTAGAAGATTTTTATGAACTTCACCAACATCCCTTCACAGCCATTTAAAAATAATTTTACATTGTTTTATATGATTGTATAATTTGTTTTTTGTTTCTTTTTCAGTTTTGATATTTGTTTTGAGATCATTTTAAGGTTAAAAAAACCCTCCAGAACATTTTGGGACCTTGTCAGCAAGAGGTGGGATTGGGTTGACTTCCAGGCTTAGCTGTAGCTGTTGAGTCTGGGTGGGTCCTCTGCCCTGACCCTTAGCTTAGCCCTTCCCCCTCTCTACACCTGGTAACTTCAACTATAAAAGATTAGCCTGGGAGGGTGGGGGAAAGTGATAAGGAGGAAGTCCTCAGAGGTTTTTTTTTTTTTCTGAAATGCCATTGCCTACTGGTGTTTCTCAAGAAAGGGGAGTTATATTTTAATATTATTTTTTATACTTCAGTTGTGCCCTTTTAATGTGGTTTTTAATTGAATTTTATGGTTCATTAGTGCCTGTTGTATTTTTTAAAACCTTGAACCTCCTGGATGTAGCCTTAGTCCACAATAATGTATAACATTAGGATAGGATAGGTTATAGTGTGTGTGGGTAGGGTTTTGGGGTGAGTGTCCAATGTGAATTGATAGGTATATAGAAAGCTTCCAGTGTGGAAACTTTGTTCACCATGGCAAATCAGCAACTCATCTATAATTTCTGATCTTTAGAAAGTTTTCTGGGACTCCAAGAAATTAAATGCTTTGCTCACAGTTACACAGTTAATATCTGTCAGAGGCAGAGCTTGAATGTAAGTCTTCTGTATCCACTACAATACATTGTCACCCCATAGATATCTGGTAATGATTGCTTTCTAGACTCTACAAGCATAGGATGTGGATGAATATTTGTTGGTTGGCATTTCACCTATTGCAGAGCAGCAATAGTAGTTTCCAACATTTTGCAAGTTTTCATATGATTTTCCAAACAATAATTCAGAAAGCAGCAAATAGGACATCACATTTTGTTCCCACTCTGAACTGAAAGGTAACCAATCTGTCTTAGATCTTGGCATCTATTCTAGGTGATATTCTTTGGAAATATTGTTCCACTACACACACACACACACACACACACACACACACACACACACACAGAAGAGGTTATTGTTGTTCTGTTGTGTGCTGACTCTTCATGACCCCATGGTCCATAACACATTACTACAGTCCTTGGGGTTTTCTTTTGCCATTTCCTTCTCCACTAGATTGACGCAAACAGGTTAAGTGACTTATTCAGGGTCACACAGCTCCTAAGTGTACAAACACTCAAAGACCAGTATTTTTATTATGCCTGATTGCTAATTGAATGGGGACTAGGGAACATACCTGCT
Organism: Potorous gilbertii; assembly: GCA_028658325.1. Classification (NCBI taxonomy): domain Eukaryota; kingdom Metazoa; phylum Chordata; class Mammalia; order Diprotodontia; family Potoroidae; genus Potorous; species Potorous gilbertii. The sequence goes on along the minus strand of CM053771.1, from coordinate 347,497,896 downwards.
TTATATAGAAGTTCTTATTAACAGAATCAAGTGTGTCCATGTCTGTGCAAAAAACAGGCATAGATTGTTGAGGCAGATTAAAAGGATGTTCTACTTAACCATGGTTTGTTACCGTTACCAATTTTCAGTCAGTGAAAGAGTAACATGAGACTCCAACACTACTGCTTCATTCTCATTTTCTGGGTTTCTAGGATAAGTTGCATTACAAGATAATAAAAGATGGGAATCTTGCCCCACATTATATGATATTATCTTTCTTATTTTATATGTTTTTTGTTAAATTCCTTTCTGAATCAATGTTTTTTTTATTTCATTTGTAGGCTCAGATATCAAAGGAAATACTCTTGTGCCTCTACTGAACATCTCAACATCTTATGAAGACCAATCTGCCTATTTCTTCGAAAAATACTCAAAAGACCTCTTAATTGAGGTAGGGGGATCATTTCTGCCCAAATGTTTCCAAATTCAGAACTATTTGTTCTGAGATATCAGTAGGCTTACTTTGCTGAGCCTCTGCAAAATGTGTGTTCTGTGTGTATGTCCAGCTCTTTCTGAGCCCCCATCTGCTAGTGCCCTCTCTCCTAAATTTTTATTATATTTTTAATTACTTTGTGTTATACATATACATTTATTAATGTTATATTTATGCTCTTGTATTTTATATGTACTTATTGTCTCTCCCAGAAGAATGTAAGTTTGTTGCAAGTAGGGATTATTTCATACTTTGTACTTGCATTTGAAACACCTGGCACAGTACCTGGCATATAGTAGATAATAAATATTTGTTGCCTGCCAGCATTGTAGGCAAACCTTGATATTTGTACTTATAGACCCCAACTTGTTTGCTATGTTCTGCACGACTATGTTTGAAATACCTTGTATTCCATCTAGTATTTTACAACACTCAAAATGACCTAAAAATAATGAAAGGGGGAGGGGAAAGGAATAAGCATTTATATAGTGCCCATGTTGTATCAGATACTGTGTGGTAGGTGTTTTTTACAAATACCTCATTTAATCCTCACAAAAATTTGCAAAGTAAAAAAATTTGTTGTTGTCATCTCCATTTTACAGTTGAGGAAACTAAAGCAAACAGAGTGACTTGCCTAGTGTCATACAACTATTAAGTGTCTGAGACCAAATATGAACTCAGGTCTTCCTGACCTATATGCCATATAGCTGCCTCAAAAAAAAAAAAAGAAAAGAAAAATTCTTTTAAACTTTCACAATGTTGGTATGAAGTATTCTAACGTCATTTTTTAAAAATTAGGCATTGATGGAAATTTTGCATCAGAAGTTCACCAGCTCTGAATTTGAAGAAAGTCACCAGGCTTACCTGAAACCTTTCCGTATCTTGGTTAGTCTCCTTGACAAGCCTGAAATAGGTAATATGGTAAAAAAGTATTTTAATGTTAAAATTGTGTTGAAAATAATTTAATTTTTCTTTGATTCAGAGGCACTTTAGGATCATTGTTATGAAGTTTAGTTGTCATCAGAGTGATTAATGTTATCTTTTGATTTTTCATCTTATGAATTTATGATATGTATTTCACTTACTCAAATCATAGAAATAAAATGTTGATTTTATTTCCAAACCAGTTACATTGCATGATGTCTTGTTATCACAGCTTAAGAATCTATGTTCAGTTGTTGATTTCCAGAAATTTGATTTTAAGCAGATAATATGTGAACCTTATTTGCCAAGTCCATTTCTTTTGTACTTCTTAATTTTTTAGAAGAAAAATTCAGTATCCTACTTGGTTGGCACAAACCTGTGAGAAATTAATTTATTAAGTATCTAGATCTTAACTTAGAAAGAGACAGAAAAATTGAAAATGACATGTTTTTGAAAATCTCTCTAACCTAACCATTTCTACTTAAAATTTTATAATCAGGAGAGAAAATCAAAATTTGACTGTCAAGATTAAACAAAAGCACAAAGTTTAAATTTGAAATTTTGAGTAACTTAAAACAGTCATAGCTTCAACAGTGTACCATGGAGAATCATCTTTCCAAACCAATTCAATTGGCAAAAGGTAGAGAAAGAGAGATACCGCTCTTAATTTGTTTTATAGGAGTTTCTGCCTTTGTCCAGTGCAGTTGGTGAAAGATGAAATGCTTGAGGAAATAAAAGTTTGAGCTTCTGAGAATATTGATTAATTACGCAATGCACGCCAGTTGCACAACAAATCAATCACCTTTCTCAGCTTTGGTATTGGACTCCAGATACAGAGATAGACTTTTATACATTAAAACCAATTCATTAAATAAGACTAATGAACTTTCCAAGCTGCAATTCCCTGAAATAAAAAAAAGAAGAGGTGTCCTATTCCCCCCTGCCCAAGTGTATTCAGTCGGAGGGACATAGGAAACAATAACTGATTGACTGAATAACTTTATTTTCAAGTCAATCATATTGCATTAGAAAGTGTTTCCAGTCAAAGCAACTGGAAACAATTACTGTTTGATCAGTGTGGGGCCAGTTTTCTGATAAGACATATGAGTTGCTTGAGATGTGCACTTGTGCAAAAACCCCTTGCATCAATCTTTGGATCTGACTAGGTTTCTGATCAGCATATATAGGTCCTTAGTTAATGGTCTCTAAACTGCAGGTAGAAGCTTTCCAGCCATGCAGAGCTAGGTTCAAATAATACAGCAAAGTTCTCATAATTTCCACAACTGAATAAAATTTTTTCCACAAGACAGAAGTTGGACTGGACCCATAATTGGATAGAAAGGGAACTGAGCTAGCTCCAGAATTGAGTCACAAGACAGAGTCAATATGGTTCACTCAATTCCCGCAATTAACCACTTACTGTCCTGATCCCCTCAATATTTTCACCAATCACCACCCTAAATCTGTCTCCTTAGAGATCAGAGTTCCTCCCTGAACTTTGACTTGGTCTCTCTTTAGAAATTAGTTAGGTCTTTGATAAGGATGTTATGCATCTCAGATTAGGAAACTGTCTCCCCCTGGAATTTGATTCAGTACTGACATGGTTTATTTCATTCAGATGGCTCCGAAAAAGACTTCAGACAGAAATAATATTATTTCTTAATATGTTCCTTAGAGAGAGAAAAGATATGGTAGGAAAGACCTTAGCATATTTACATATTTTGCTAGAATATCCACTGCAGTTATATATATATATATACATATATATATATGTATATATGTATATATATATATATATATATATATATATATATATATATATATATATATATACACATATATTTACTTAAGGGTCATTAAATCTTTGGTAACATTTAAACCTCCTTTCTTCTCTGGCAGAATCTCTCACTTATTGATACTTTCTTATCAAGTGTTCACAATGTTTTTCAACAGTCGTTAGGAAACAACTTATAATCACTGAATCTGGAAAACAGAAGAAAACCTGAATTCTCAGCTTGAAGAATTAATTCCCTAATTCAAATATAGTATAAGACTCTTAAAATTGAGACCTAAGGATCATTTTATGAAGATGAAAATTCCCATGACAATTGGGGGTTTTGTTTGCTTTTTAAGAAAGGTTTTTCTCTCATTTGCCAGTTTTTCAGAACTCATCAATTAACCTTAAATGAGCCTAAATGAAATTAGATATTTGCATAAGTAAACTTGATTTGAAGATACCAAGATATATAGATTCAGCGTTAAGCAAAAGGAAGATGTAAACAAAGCATCTGGTCTTCAAAACCCCATTCCACTGCTCCTTAGTATTAACTGTACTCAAAAATTGTACACAGTGAAGCTTTTCTCCCCCCATTCACATTGTTGAGCTCTGATGGCCAAAGCAGATTTTCCTTTTGCTTCATGTTGCCTATAACACTGATGAGTAATCATCATTTAGTCTAGCAAAAGAGAAAATGAATGAATGTTCCTGCTAACACTCAATCATGTGTTTTACTCATTGGTAAACCTTGAGTAGTGTGTTGTTTCTAGACCACTACTCTCTAGACCATTTCAACCTAGGACAACTTGAATTAAAGATAATCATGAACTGTTCCCTTTATGTGGTACTGAGGTACCATACGGTATAAGTCTTGGAGAAATATGAAAACATTGGAAAGCATAGTGGAAGTATTTCACAACTTAGCATATACTTAAAATATTGTTTCCTTCATGTGGAAGGAATTATCTCCGTCTTTCTGTAGAGAAAACAAAAAGGATGAGACCTTGTTTTTTAGTCTGTGTGTCTTGATTGTTTCTGTAGATATATTTTAAGTATGTATTCACCTCTCTGAGAATTTTCGTTTTCATCCTGTGTGCTGGCCATTTTTTTAGATTGTATGTTTAGATTGTATGTCTGATGGTTTGGGAGTTGAAAAATAATCCTGCTAATGAGTATGTCTTTTATGCTGTCTCAATTATATGTTATTGGGGTTGTCATCATAAGGGTCTGTTTTATGTCTGTTACCATTTGATCAATATCATCCAGAACGAGAAGTTGTCATATAAATACATATTCATATGAAGTAATGCTGGTAATTAAGTAATTTAAGAATATATCAATAGTTCATGTTCTCTCCTTTCTAAACCAATTTTCCCCCACCATTTAAAATATTTTAAAGAGATATATGTACAAAGTTTGCATGTCACAGAACTATTCTCTTCATACAAATAACAGTGTGTTTGTGAATGTTTAACTTATGAGTATGAAATCGGACTAACTTCTGTTAGCTTTATGGATTGACCTGTTTTGTTTTTTTTTTCCATTGCAGGACCGCAGGTTGTTGGGGATTTATTTCTTGAAGTCATCAGAGCCTTATACTCTTACTGTAGAGATGCTCTTGGAATTGAGTTTAAGCTTAGCTACACTCAAAGTGGAAATTTACTTACAAGGTATGACAGTAAAGAATTTTCTTTTCATTCTCCTTTCCATAGTTATATTTAAAGTTGGAAGAGAGCCTTAGAAGCTTTCTAGTCCAACTTCTTCATTACTAGGATAAAGAGGTACAATGACTTGCCTAAGGTTATACTAGGGTATGAACAAAAGTCTTCTCAAAGCACAATATGCTTTTGGTTCCTTTCTCCTTTTGTGAAAACCTTTTCCCCTTTATATTGCAGTATTTTCAGGGTAGCTAGGTAGTGCAATGGATAGAGTGCTGGGTTTAGCAGCAGGAAAACCTGAGTTCAAATATGTCCTCAGGCACTTATTAGCTGTGTGATCCTGAATAAGTCACTTAACCCTGTTTGGCTCAGTTTCCTCATCTGTAAAATGAGCTGGGGAAGGAAATGGCAAACCATTCCAGTATATTTGCCAAAAAAAATACCCTAAATGGGTTCATGAAGAATCAGACATAACTGAAAAAATGACCAAACAACAAATTTTCTCTTTAGGGTAGCTAGGGGGTTTGGTGTCATGAAGACCTGAGTTCACATCTGTCCTCAGACACTTATTAGCTGTGTGACTTTGGGCAAGTCACTTAACCCCTGTTTGCCTCAATCCACTGGAAAAGGAAATGGCAAATCCCTCTAGAGTCTTTGCCAAGAAAATCCCATGGACAGCATTGGCATGCTCTGGTCCACAGGGTCATAAAGAGTCAGTCGTGACTGAATGAGAAAGTAACAAAACTTTTCTCTCTACTTCCCTTCTATAAAAATCACATTTGCTCAGATAGACTATGTTAGGCAATTCTAAAAGTCTACATTATTGAATACTTACTGTAGGAAAATCTTATAGGGAATTAGAGAGGACACAGAGGATCTAGTAAAGTTGTTTCAATTATATTGTAGGACTAATATTGTTTATGACCAAATATAACAACTGAAAGTGGTCATGTATAACTCCAGGGAGTGAGGAGATATATATCTATATCTATCTATCTATATGCACACACAAATACATATACATATTTACACACACACATATAGATACACACATATTTATATATCTCATATTTATATGTAAATCTCATATATATATATTATATATATGAGAGAGAGGAGTGAAGAGAGTTGGAGAAGAAAAAGAGATTCTAAAGTAAATATAGCCACCTAACTGCCTAATTAATACTCCTAAGATAGGCCTGACTGTCACATCCCTACCCAAAAATTTGTAGTGGAAAACTATTGCCTCTGGACAATGAAACTCCCTAGCTTGGCATTTAAAGCTTAATAAGTGCTTATTAATTTAATGCCCTCCAAAAAAAGTCTCCTATCTAATTTTCCAGTCATTTCATATTACTCACCTTTATATACTCTATATTTTAGCCGAACTACCCAGCTAGCTCTTCTCTGAACATTTGCCAGCTCTTTGCTTGGAACTCTTCTCAGATTTCTCTCAGAGTCTCCAGCTTTCCTTCAAGGTCCAATAATTTAGTTCTTTATGTATATATTGTTTCTCCTCAACAAACTACAAGCTGGTATGAAGACAGCTATATTTTAATTTTAATCTTCGATTCCCCAAGCGTGATCAGATTCCCTAAGGCTTTGGTACTAAGCCTTGTAAAAACTAGACACTTTGCTTAGTTGAACAATAGCTAGTATTTGTAGTTTAAGGTTTGCAAAGTGCCTTACAAATATTATCTCATCTTATCTTCACAACAGCCCCAGCGGGAAGTATGTACTATTATCATTCCCATTTTACCTAGGTGCTTAAGAGACCTAGGAACAAAGAAGTTAAGAGACTTATCCAGGGTCCTGATATATAGAGCGAGGTGTTGATAATACTAAAAGGAAGCGGGTAATTTTTTTTCAATTAAATAAATATTTATTAGGTCTCTACCATGCACAAGGCACTGTGAGAAGTGAGTCATTCAAAAATGAAATTTTGAAAGAGAACAACAGTCACTATTTAGTCAGGGTTGTGTGTGACGATAGACTTAAAGATAGAAAATAAGTTGCTTTCAAGAAATGAATAATAAATTTATTTAGTTGTATATAGTGTTCAAAAATTTCTAACCAGTTTTTTTTAAGAGAAAACAAACTCTTTATTCATGAACCTTAACATCATTTTCCTTCAATGAGAGTTGGCATTTGAGTTAAGTTATATTAATTTTCTTCAACTCTAGGAGACCTTCTAACTGGTTATGAAGGTATTGAGAGCTTTTACTTGGTCAGTGAGTTCTCTTTAGTCATTAAAGTAATACTTAGGATGACTTTCAATCTAATTCTTGGAGGCTGTGGAAGATAGTTAATTCATATATAACCTAAGTGTTGAAAAAATTCCCCTTTTGGATATTTTCTCCGTGAGGACTTTGATAAATTTGCCTTCCTCAGAAATCACCGTCTTGGGTTTTTAAGGAATAAAAAATTATAAAAATAATAAATTAATGGGATTTGTAGAATAACACAATTTCAGGTCTAGAATGTTCTCTTAATTTAAACTATTTCTTTTTTAAAAAATAAATATTGCTATCTTTTGGGTTTTTTTATATCAACACATTTCCCCTAGAAATCCCTCTCCCTCCATGAGCCCTCCCAGAGAGGAACACATCATAGCAAATGGTATTTTTAAAAGATAATAACTGACTTTTTTCACAGATATATTTCTTTTTTTTTCTTCACAGTGCAATAAAAGAAAACAAATATGCCTCTGAAATTGTTAAAACTGTGAATTTTCTAATTACTTCCCTAAGTACAGATTTCATCTGGGATTATATGACCCGGTGTTTTGAAGACTGCTTTAGGTAATTATATAGTTTAGTATAAAAGGATATTTAAGAGAAATGAATCATATAAGAACTTTCTTGGGTGGTTAGAGGGATCAGATTATAAATGCTTCAAGCTCTGATTGTGACCTATGTTAAATTTTCATAACCTAACTACTGAAAGAGGAAATAAAATGTTAGTGTTTGTCATACAGAGTGAAGTCGGAGAAAGTAATGTATTTAAGTATCAAGTATTTTGTATAAAAACAGCAGCATTTGATCTTTAGATTCAAAGAAACTAATTAAACTAAAAATCCATCCTGTTTGGCTGAGTCTTTCTTTACTGTGTGATGCTAAAGTTGCTTTATATCCTAAGAGTGTAACTTACAAAAATTTGCTGTGCATTTTCTAGATATATCAGTCTGCTCAATTTCTATGTTGACAAGGCTCTTTCTTTAGAATAGAATATGACCTTTTAAATTTTAAATCATGAAAATGAATCAAGTTAGAAGAGTGATAGGATTAAAGAAAGCAAGGCTGTTCACCCCCATCTGCCTTCACCCCCAAAAAAGCAACAAATGAAAAAACCCTACAGAAATAACTAAAAAATGTATAAGAAAGCAAAAGAAATTCCACAGATTTTTAAGTCAACAAAGAAAAATAAGTAATAATTTTAAAAGACTACTGAACAACTGAATAGACTAAAAGACAAGGATTAATGAAGATAGAAAAAGAGAACAAAGTTGAATTCAAAACAAAGTATTAAAGAGACAAAGAAGGATATTTAACTTGTTTAAAGTGTTCTATTTAAAAAGAATTTATTGATCTAAAATAGAGATATATCTAATTGAAGAGGTGCAAGGTCACCAAAATGTTGGGGTGCAAGGTGTGTATGTGTCGTGGTATTGTGTTGAAAGAATTCACTCAGGCTGCCTCCAAGTAAAGTAAAGGCCTTTATTCTGGATGACACAACAAGAGGCTCCTCCTTAAGGGAAGTCACAGCTAGCCAGCAGAAGCTAGGGATTCTTATAGAGAAAAACCAACTGTGGGCAGGGAGATGAGATAATCAGATAAGGTAAAGTAAGATAAGATAATCAGGGACAGAAAAGTAAGGTAAACACGGGTACATAGGCAAGGGGTAAGAGCTCAGAGTTTTGTGCATATCTAGGCATTTAGATCACTATTCCCTTTATCAGCCCTCTGTGGGCAGCCCCCAGTTAGTGTTGGTCTTTCATTGACCAGTTCACTTGAATCTCATTATCTCATTGACCAATCTATTTGCCTTGGGCAGAGGGTCTCCTGTTTTTTTCATCATAATAATTCTGTATCCAAACTCACAGAATCAAGGTTTTAATAGTCTCAGTTTCAGGTTAGGACACTTCTTTATTTTATTTCTGTGTCAAAATTGCAACGTCATCTTTCCAAGATGAATTCATAGGTGGTACTTTATATTTCAGGATATTTGACAGCAGGAAAATTACTAAATTTGTATCTGGTTCTGGGACATGTCAGGTGTATCTAGTGATTCATTGAACTTGAAAAGAACACTGGGTTTGGGAATCAAAAGACCCAAGTTTCAGCCATAGTTCTAACACAGTAACTCATTATGTGACTTCAAGCAAGTCATTTTACTCTGGGTCTGCTTTCTCCCTTGCAAAACAGAGGGGATTGGATTAAATTATTTCTAATGGTCCCTTCTACCTTCAACCTTTATGAATCTATTCTTTGGGCCTTTCACATTGTTTTGAGAAAAGCATTGAATTTCATTGTAGGAAGGGTAAAACCCTGTGAAAGACAGATTATGCCTGTCTTAATCAAATTTTTTTTTTATTGAAACTATAGGATTCTAAGTAACAAATAATTTACAGGGTTAAAATGAAAATTGGATCTAAGATTTGAAAGAGTATTTGTAGGATCTGAATTTGTGAAGTTGACGTTCTTCTTGGCTTGCCTTATTGCCAGTGCTAGTCCTGTTTCACCTAAACTCCTTAGTTTTAGGTTCTAATGAATGGTTAGCCATTCCTTAAGATCTATGTTAGAATTACAGAAGTTATTGCTACACTTGAAGTTAATGTGAAGAGGATTAAGTGTTTTAAAGTCTTGAGATACTAATAATCATATCTGAAAAAAATGATTTTCCCTTTCTTTGTGGCAGAAGCAGATCCATGGAAGTAAGCCATCCCTTTACAAAAAACAGCACTTCTCCCACAATTTCAGAACTTTGCATGTTGCTTGTGTTCCTCCTTGATGTGATTCCATTGGTAAGAGAGACAACTTTTAAATAGATTATTCAGGGCTTGCTGTGGTCTTTTCATTTCTCTTTAGAGTGACAGGTCAGCTTATTTGAAAAAATATCATGTGCAATACAGAAAATCATGGACTCATCTTTTTTCCTTGTATGTGAAAAGTAGATATAGATAACTTGTTGTGTAAATCTATCATAACTTTTGAGTCAATTTTAAATGTGTTTTCCTGAAATTAAACAAAATTAAACATCATCCAAGTAATATAGTATTTGCAAAGTCCTGCTTTGTGAGTAAAGAAAACAAAACAGACACATTTTCTAATTCACGCGTTATAATTGTGTAATTTTTCACAAATGAAAGTTGTCACATGTTCCTCTCTTTGTTGGGAAAGAAAAAGGAAAGGAGTGATTAAATAAGTGACCAAGTAAAATATCAGTTGAGTTATTCAAGAAAGAAAAGTTTATCTTTTATCCTTCTTACTAAATTTGGAATTAATGCGCAACTCATTCAGATTAGTAAAATAAGTTTATATGAGATGACATTTTGAAGTATATCCCTCTCCTCTTTTAAAAATAGGAACTTTATTCTGAGATACAAACTCAGTATCTCCCACAGATGCTCGGTTACATGGTGCAGTGCCTTTATGAGGAAGTGGAATTTTTAACCTTACCTGAACTTACCCATACCTTAAAAACTTGCTTCAAAGTGCTTAACAAAGTGCAAATGCCTCCATCCTACTTGGATATTGAGACACCCAGTGAAAATACGGTATGTACTTGAAAAACTCAATGAATTGTTGCATATTAAAAGTGTTTTCTGCTTTACATGTATCGCAAATAACTAACGTTTCTGCTAGAAACAAAGAACTCTTTCCCTGGTGCCTACATCTTTCCAGGAAAGCAAAAGTATAATTTGTGAAAGATTATGCTATGCTAATGGCATGAATTTTGGCATCACTAGAAGTGTTTAAGATATTCTCTATTGCTGTATATATGTATGTAGACTATAATGCCTTCTTACTTAAAATGTATTGTTCCTTTAGTTTTTCCCTTTAACTTTTATAATGTCTAGACTAAGTAGTAAAAGGAATGAGTAAGGAAAACTGAGGATCCTTATTCCTTGGTATGACCCTCAAATTTTTTCCTTTTCAAAACAACTTTTTTATTTGTTATATTTTCATTGGGGTTATTGAATAGTTTTCTAAGACACATTTTATTTTGGTTTTGTTAAATTTAGGCTTGCCAATTACAGCAGGTTTATTGACTTCATATCTAAGAATTCTAAAAATTTCTTTTATAATAGTATTAATTTTATAACTATATATACATATATATCCTTGAATGGATGTACTTTTAACCTCTTTGTATTGTGGACATCTTGGCCATCTGTTGAACCCCACGTATCCTTTAGCAGAATAATTTTTTAACTGCATAAAATAAACTATAAGATTACAAAGGAAGCTAATTACATTGAAATATAGTTACCAAAATATTGTTTAAGTTCATAAATTCTAGTTTAGGAACACTTAGCTTAATGGAAAAAAGTGTAATCATTTTTGTCTCCACTTCATAAGAAAACTGAAGCTAAGTTGTGACTTCACAGAATCTAAAAGTTGGAGGGGGTCATCAGAGGCTATCCAGTTCACGTCTGCACAAGAGTCTTCTCTCTAGTAGGCTCACACAACCTGATCCCTCGTGCCTTCCATGGTCACTGTTGGAGCCCTGATTGGCTCAGAATGAATGTAAATAACGATTGTTTCTATTTCAGCCAGAAATCTTGAGGGTCTCTCCCTCCTAGATTGAATATTTTTTATTCATTTTTAGGTAAAGAGGCCATTATTTGCCTCAGTTCTTAAACCTTAATCACTGAATGAGCGTTGCCTCAGTCAGACTGAAACCTGTTAAAGGCCTTAGCTTGAAAAGACCAGAGTCATCCCCCGCTGCATCCTGGGTCATCCATCTCCAGTTGTCCTGATCTATATCTGGTCACTAGACCCAGATGGCTCCAAAGGAGAAAGTGAGACTTGTGTCTTTGCACAGCCCTTTCTCACTTAAATCCTATTCACTTGCATGTAATGGTATCATCTCCCGGCTGTCATGGTCCTCTCTGAGAATGAAGGATGAACAGCAACTCCATTACGTATTTATGTGTGTATGTGCATATATTGCACACACACATATATAAATGAAAACACACATATATAAATGTACATTAGTGCTATTTAAAATACATTAGATGTATACATATATAAATAGACTATATTTGTATGTATGAGTTGTATATTTATATATACAACTATATATATATATATATATATATATATATATATACATATACATATGCACATATCTACAACTATGGATCAAATCATGATATCCAGGGAAGAAAGAGTATTAAAAGGAGATAGACAGGGTGTCTCTTTTCATTTGTACTGACAACTGAGAATGTTGTGATACTTTCTATACTCCTGGACTAGGAGAAAAAAAATGAATAACCACTTGGAAATTTATTTTTAGATGTATATTTTTCCATTCAAATAGTGTGGGAGGGAGTGTGGATTCAGAATAGCATATCATTCCTTAATTTCAGTTAATTAGTACAAAAAAGCTTGCAAAAAATGTTTAAATCTTTAACAAATTTCACTTCAGCTTTTAGAGAATGATACATGATTGTTTTTTAAATGCATTTTTTCATTCAAGAAAAGTTCAGGGCACCTTGGCATCCTTCCTTACACATGACTTTTCACCTTCAGTTAAGTTGGTCAAAATACAGGTTTTTCTTAGCAAAATGTACCACACGTTGACCTTGGATTTTGTTTTAGGCATCAAGATAATTTGTATGACCACCTCAAGACTAAAAGAAAAAAAAAAGACAACAATTGTACCCAAGCTTTGTCATGCTTTTAATAGAATAGGTGCAGAATTGTACTTGTTATCCTCTGAGAAAGAGGGATGATGAATTTTTATAAGTTTTATTCTGGAGCCTATAATTGGACTCTCTGTTGATAATTCAGAGAATAATAAGTTGTATCTCATTTGGAGATTTATTTTTAAAAAATCATGCAAAAGAAAGAAAACTATAAATAAATATATATTTATATAAATAAAATGTGCGCGAACGAGTGTGAGCAAAGTGAGTTTGGGAGTTGGACCGGTCATCCAGATAATTCCTTCCAAAAACTTGCTTTTTGAGGGAAAGGTGTCTTTAAAATTTGAGTTATCTGAATCCTATTTGAATTCCAGAAATTTTCAACACTTTAACTTCACGTTACCCCTTTTTGTGTATGGATGTCTAGGATGTTCATGTATTCGTATTTTGAAGGGGCTTTAGGGGGAAACAGAGTCTAGATGATGACTTTATTGTCCCTATGAGGAAACTCCCTCAATCAATATAGAGTGACAACTACTTAGCAACTTATGGTCATGGAGTTTCCTGGGGCATTTAAGAACCTTAGTGACATGCCTAGTGTTATACATGGCCAGTATATGTTAGAGTCAGGACTTGCTGATTTGGAGGCAAGTTTTTTCCTATGTCATGCTCCCTCAGAACATGTGCTATTATGAAATGAAATCCCTTCTCATAATTTTGTGTAATATATTCTTAGATCCTTCAAAACTCTATCAAACACAATTCGTGAGTTGCTAGAGCTGAGGTCAAATTATTACTTTGGTTAATCTAGTGACGAACCTCTCTGAATCTGCAGTGAGAAGCCCTGAGTTAGAATATCTGTTCTGGCATTTCCTAGCTGTGTATCCTAAGATAAGCTGAGTCTCACTTTCTTTTTCTATAAAATGAGGGACTTGGACTTAGGTGACCTCTAAGATACTTTCTAGTTCTAAAACTGAGATACCTGAGGGTAGGGCTGTTTTCATTTTGCCTTCATGTTTTCAGCATCCACCACTCTGTCTTACCCATAATACGTGCTTATTAAATGTTTTTGTAATTGTAATGGATTAGTATTACAATCATATTTTATAATCGTTCAAGTACGGTTATCAATAGGGAGACCGAGTATTACATGTAGACTTTGACAAATTATTCAGTCTAATTTTTTTCTCATAGATTATAGATTGCACGTTTTGGAAGGGCCTTTAAGAGATCCTTTGGTTCAGTCCTGCCCCTTAGGTAAAGTGACATTCTTGGTATACAGATTTAACAGCTAAGGGCCAAACAGATGAAAGTATTTGCCCAAAGCAAACAGCTTTTTCACAGCAGAGCCAGTGCTAGCACCCAGGACTTCTAGTATAATGCTGTTTTTCATTATCTCATGCCACCTCACCAATTTTATTGGACAAAATAAAATTTAAACACACAGTGAGCAGCTGGTAAATGGTTGATACTCTTGGACTAGTCAATCATTAAAAGACTCAAGTAAAAAACAGGAATATCAATAAATGAAAGAAAAGGGAGATAAAAGAAATTATGTGTGCAACATGTAAGCATGTGGAGAAAGAATCCTTCAAATGAGATTACCCGTTTTTAATTAATTTATTTATTGATCGCCTATAATGTGCATCAGTTTGGGTTAACTTCCTACAATCTTGTAAGATTTACCATGATAGAACTGGTCATTTGAATTTAAATCATCTTTTCCTTTGAAAGTTGAATCAAGTACAAAGAGTAAGATATTCAAAAATATTTGGGAGCAGTAACGATGGTAGAAACCAAGCCAAGTACTTTAAACATGAAACATGATTCCCACAGTAAGATTAATCTTGTGCCTCATCAACTAACCAAATGTGTACTTTTCATGCTTTGTTCCATGTCCTAAAGAGTCATATTTTTTACACAAAGTAATAAGAACCAGGATTTCTGTTGTTAAAGCCAACTTCTATATTAAATTAAACCTATTTACCACGTGGGTAGTTTTATACCTCCCCCCACCACTTCAGTAAGCCTGTAGAGGGTTTAATGGGCAAATGCTTTTTTATTTTATATTATTCCTGTCAAGTAGAATCATGTGAGAGACTCTATTATAAATCGTATGCAGAAAAGAGCTGTTACTGTAATAGTTGTAACTCCAAACCACCAGTTATAGTTAGTATATTTAAACCTTCTAAGTGAACAATTTTTAAGAAAATTAAAATTCAGCTTTAGTTTTTAAAACCCAAGGTGTTAGCGCTCTTTCCTGAATGTTCTGAAGTGGGCTCTGTTTTCACTGTATCCTAAGTCACTTTGTAGTATTGACTATTTGTGTCACAGCTCCCTCTTCCTGGCCCCACCTCCCCCCACAGCTATTGTTAGCTTGATGGCAGAATCATAAGTTTCCTCTCAACTATAATGAGCGTACCCCCACAATCTAATGGAAGGGTCAACATGTACACAACTGTGTATGTACAGGATAAATGAGGATAGTCTTAGAGGGAAAACTAAGGTGGACTTGAGAAGATTTTGTGCAGAAGGTGGGACTTTGGTTGAGATTTGAAGGAAACTAAGAGACCATAAAAGGGATAAGATTCTGGACATGGAGGGCATCCAGTGGAAATGCTCCAAAGTGGGAAATGGAGGGTTTGGTGTTGAGGAACAGCAAGGCAACCAGTGTCTCTGGATTGTAGTGTCCATAGAGGGGAGGGAGAGGTATTAGAAGACTGGAAAGGTATGAAAGAGCAAGGTTTTGAGGAGCTCCAAAAAGCAAAGAGAAGATTTAATTTTGATCCAGGAGACAGGAAGGAGTTCCTGGAGTTTGTTGGATGATGGTGATGGTTGGGGGATGGACAGTGATATAGATGAATATATTAAGATCAGTTTGACAGCTCATTGGCAGATGAATCAGAATGGGAAGACTCTTGAGGCAAGGAGACCAACCAGTAAGGCTCCTGCACTAATCCAAAGGTCTTGCACCAGGATGATTGTCTTGTCAGAGAATGAAAGGAGGTATATATGAGAGATGTTACAAAGGTGGAAATTATAACACTTGCATTGGAAATTCATCACTTTGATTGGAAATAGAGAGTGAGAGAAACTAAAGAGTTGAGGATGATATGTAGGTTATAAGTCTACATAACTGTGAGAATAGTGATGTCCTTGACAATAATAGTGAAGTCAGAAATAAGAAAAGGTTTGGGAGAAAGAAAGAATTCCACTCTGGACATGTTGAGGCTAAGGTATCGTGTGATACTTGCAGTTTGAGGTATCAAATAGGCATTTGGAGATAAAAGATTGGTAGTTAGTGAAGAGATTACAACTGGACAAGTAGATCTGGGAGTCATCTCAGATAGGAACTGGACCTGTGATTTAACTGGTATTGGGAATTTCCAAGTGACGACACTCCTTCTACCTGTGCAGATTGCTGCCTTCTCTGCAAATTATTGCCTTTATAGAAGTGTCCAGAGCATTGAGAAGTTAAGTGATTTGCCCAGAATCCCATACACAACCCATATGTATCAGCGTGAACACTGGAACCCAGATCTTCCTAGCTTTGAGACTTACTTTCTAGCCCTTATGTAGCTTCTTGTGTAAGAAATATCAAACGATGATACAAATTGATTAATAAATGCATCAAAGTAAAAAACCATTTTACAAGAAGCAAAATAATTTAGAATACAAAGTAACAAAGGAGAATTAAAACAACATTAACAACCAGAATAGTTTAAATATAATTAATTGAAGATGAATTGATAAGGAAAATAAAGTGGAAGAATAAGGCCAGAATGTAACAATTTTAAAAAAAATTAAAAGTTGGGACAAAGCATTCTTGGAAGATAAAGCAAGAAACTTTAGATTAATGGGAATTCCAGAGGGACTATAAACAGGGAAAGAATAAGCTTCCACATCAGGTGAATAACAAGATGGTGGACTAGACATTTTCTTCCATCTCTATTACCTCTCAGATGTCTCCAAAACAGAAATTATACACCAAAAAGAAAGTACTTTCAGCTGTTTTCATGGTCTAAAACAACCAGATACCAAAAGAAGATTTTAAAAAATCCTTAACACAGGAACTGATGCTCACTGACACTGAGCTCACCCTGCAGCAAAGCTATACTAGCATATTAAAGGAACTAACACAGGCATACATCAAAGCCCACTCCTGGACCCTGTTCCTGCCTCCTTCTTTCAAGGGCCATGAAGACCTCCTTCTCCAGGCTGAAGAATTTTGCTCAGGTCCTAACAGCCAGCTTAGCCCCAGCCCTTCAGGAGCAAAAGCCTGTCAGGGACTGCAATCTGGAAGTGCCAGTGAAGCAAAGATCTGAACTGCCAGTGTGATGGGGACTAGAAGGGGAGGAAAATGGCCTCTGACTGCCAGTGCCAGGTCAGAAAACAGAGGGAGTGGGACAGATTACCAGGACAGGACATCTTGCATGTGGGCAGCTGGGCAATACTCCACCAAGACTGAGGGAAAGACTAGAGCATCCAGCTGGAACCAATTCTGACCACCCAAAGTCAAGTAGAGCAGAGATCTAGGCTGGTAAACTGTGAATTGCTCAGTGTGGGAGGAAGCTGACCATTTGAAATCAACCCCCAAGCAAACCACAGTCAGAGGGAGGGAAAAGTCAGAAGTGAGCAGTAAGTAGAATAGTAGGAGAGAGAAAAGTAGGAATAGATTCTCTGAAGACAATCTGAAAGGTCTCCCAGAAGAACACAACGGAAGGAAAAAAACCCTTAATAATGAAGGAAATAATAGAAAAAAATGTCTAGATCTTCCAAACATTGAAAATGAAATTCTAATTGAAATAATTCATAGATCACCTCAATTCATCAATAAACATTTACTAACCACTACTAGGTACGCCAGGAATTGTGCTTTGCACTGGGGATATAAGAAACAGGTAAAAGACAATTCACTATCATGAGGGAGACATATAAAAATGTATATAGGGCAAGCTAGATAGAGGATAAATACTAATGATTAGTAGAGGGAAGTTCATGGAATGAAGAGGAGTTGAGGAAGGCTTCTGGTAGGAGGTAAAATTTTAGTTGGGACTTGAAGCCAGGGAGGTCAGTAGTTGGAGTTGAAAAGGGAGAATATTCCCAGCATGGGGGATAGCCAGAGATGATGCCTAAAATTGAAAGTGTTATCACCTTCCAGGAACAGCCTGGAGGTCTGTCACTGAATTGAAAACTATGAATTGAGGAGCAAAGGGTAAGAAGAGGAGGGGGCTAGGCTATGAAAGGCTTTGAATGGCAAACAGAGCATTTTGTGTTTGCTCCTGGGTACAATAGGGAGCCCCCAGAGTTTACTGAATAGGGATGGATTATAAGATGGGACCTGCATTATAGGAAAATATATGGCTAAAGAGAGGGTGAATTAGAGTAGGAAAGAGTCTGAAGGCAGGCAGCTCCACTAGCAGGCTATTTCAGTAAAGACATGAGATGATATGGGTCTATACTAGAGTGGTGGCAGTGTCAGGAGAGAGGGGGGCATATTTGAGAGGTGTTGCAAAGGAGAAATCGACAGATCTTGGCAACAGCTTGGATGTAGGAAGTGAGAGATAGTGGAGTCCAAAATGACACCTAGGTTGTGAGCCTAAGTGACTGGGAGGATGGTGTTGACTGGCCACGGTAATAGGGAAGGTAGGAGTAAGGGGGTTTAGGGGGAAAGGTATGTTTTTAAAATTAAATGAGTTTACAGAATTTTCCAACCAAGATCTACAATTAAAAGGAAACAAGTAATAAAATAATTCTATATGGACTCAAAATGTTAATTGCTAATACCCTCAATCCAATATTTGTGAAGTACCTATTATGTGACAGGCATTGTGCTAAGTACTGGAAATACAAATATAATGAATGAATTAATCTCTACTCACAAGGAACTTATGGTCTGATGGATGAAACGTTAAAGATGTGTAGAAGAATGTATGAAATAAATCTAAACAGAATAAATTCAAATTAGTTCAATAGAGGATAGAGGTTCAGTAGAGAGTAACCCTGAGAGGGGAGGGCCCCAACTGCTGGAGTGGGCTTCCGTGAGGCAGGGAGGAGGAGAAGAGACATTCCCGGCATGGGAGGCAGCCAATTCACAGGTGCAAAGATGGGAGATGGGGGGGGGGGTCATATCTGAGGAAGAGAAATAATGTGAGTTTGCCTGGATCACAGAGGTCGGGAATGGGATAGCATCCAATGAGCCTGGAAAGATTGGTTGGGACAATTGTGAAAGGATTAATAATAACAGCTAGCACTTTGAGGTTTACAAATCCCTTTAAATAGGTGGTCCTCACAAGAGCCCTAGGAAGTGGGGCTGTTATTGTTACTATTCTTCTAGCTGTGGAAATGGAGAAAAACAGAGTTTTAGATGACTTGTCCAGGATCACACAGCCAATAAGCATCTGAGGAGGATGTGAACTCATGTCTTTCTGACTCATAAGTCCAGTCTCTATTAACTGTGCCCCCTATCAGCCTGAAAGAAGCTTTAAAAGCTAAATAGAAGAATTTATATTTGACCTTGGAGAAAATCAGAAAGCATTGGAGTTTATTGAATGGGACAGTGACATTCACATATGCACCTAAGGGAAATCATTTGGATGACAGTATGGAGTAGAAGGAGGAGAGATTAAGGGAATGGAATGGAATTGGAATTATCTAGGTGATTGTAATGAGGGAAGATGGTAAATAGGTGAGTAGCAAGAAGGGGTCAGATATAGAAAACGTAGAGGTAGAAGTGACAAGATTTGGCCACTGATGTGGAATGAAACAGAATAAGAATTGAATCATCATGCCAAAGTTACGAAGTAGAGGTTTGAGAGAGAAGAACTTGTTTGGGGACAAATAGAATGAGTTCAGTTTTGGCTATGCTAAATTTGGGGCATCTCTGGAACATCCAGTTTGAAATGTCTAGTAAGTAATTAGTAATGTATGAATGAAGCTTGAGGAAGAGCCTAAGACTGATGTGTAGATCTGTACTTCATCAGAAATGAGATGAAAATGAAATCCATGCAAACAGATAAGGACACAGTATAGTTAGAGAGATTAGGGGGTCTAGGACAGAACCTTTGGTTCAGCAGCGTGATATTGATGATAATCTAGCAAAGAAGACTACAGATGGGTTAGACATGTAGGAGGAAAAGCAGAATTAAGTGTTTTATGCAACCAGGAGAAATGAGAGATTGACAGAATGGTAGAATTAGTGAAAGTATGTGTTCAAAGGCAGTAAGGGAAGGAACAAGGAGACAAAGAATGGCTGAAGGTTAGCAAGAGTTGGAGGATGACTGAGGTTTACAATCTGTTGAGAAGGGAAAGAGTCATAGGAAAGAACTGCATTTGTTAAGTTCCTCTGCATCATACATTGTGCTAAGCACTTCATAAATACTTCATTTGATCTTATAGGCTGCTAGGTGGCTCAGTGGATAGAACACTGGACTTGAAATGAGGAAGACTTGTTTTCCTGGGCTCAAATCTGACCTCAGACACTTACTAGCTGTGTGACCCTAGGCAAGTCACTTATCCATGCTTGCCTCAGTTCCTCATCTATAAAATGAGCTGGAGAAGGAAATGTCAAACTACTCCAGCATCCTTGCCAAGAAAACCCCACTTGGGGCCATGGAAAGTAAGAGATGACTGAAATGATGGAACAATAGCAATAATGTCTGTTCTTCACAACAACCTGCAGATGAATGCTTCTTTTGTGGAACTACATATGATACATGAGACTATATGACTCAGGTTAAAACAAATGCCTGGGTTTGGGAGTTTCTAGAAAACTGGTACTCAGGAATATTATACAATCATGTACTTTATTATTATGCAGCACAGCAAGCAGTCAAACATGATATGACCATCAACAAAGAGGTTTATTCCCCAGGGATGCAAGAAACACCCTGTATGAGTGAGAGGGTGACTTATCATGGAGGAAACATGCCCAAAGTTGGGTTTCAGGTGGCAAGATTATATACCCCAAGAATGGGTTTGGTTGAGAACAGGTTCCAAATGTAGGAGGGGGGCATTTCTAATCAGACCCAGAGGTAGTAGAAAAGTTTTCAGGGATCTTTATTGATCCTAGGTTTGGGTGAAACTTGAGTAGAGGGAGTTCCTTTATCAGGATCATGAATTGATGGGAGAATCTAATGTTAACTAAGGCAGCAGGAGGAAAATGGCTCAAAGTCCCTGCAACAGGCCAAGAGTTCATGTAAGCAAAAAACTACAAACCGTTATCTGCCTAACACAGTTAACTGTGGAAAAGTACAGACTATCTGTTTTGCCAAATGCCTCTATATGGGCATTAGGGACATTTCATCTTAGTGAATACATATTGGAGTCCTGTCATCATGAATAATTATTACAAACAGGAACTCTTTTAACTCGGGTCTTCTCCTACAGATTCAGTACTCTATCCACTGCACTAAATTATTAAAAGATACAAGAGACAAATATGTACATTCCAGAAAGAAAAGTTTTCCTCAGTTGATTTGATTTGGGCCAAGAGAGGCTGTGACTTGGCCAGCGTTCTACATAGCAAAGTTGGGATTTGAGCCCAGGCCTTTTGTCTCCAAATCTCATGCCCTCTCCAGCATACCATGCTGTTTTTCAGTTCTATCTGTGATAATGCTCCAATTCTAGTACAGCTTTTTGTTGAATTATCATTTTGGGGAGCTATATTTCTAGTATGAATATTTGTTATTTAGTAGCTTATGAAAGATATAATTCTGGTATATTATTCTGGCCACCTGATCATGTCTTTTATATTTTATGTCTGGTATATTATTCTGACCAATCTGATCATGACTTTTGGAGTCAAGATCAGGTTCAAATCCCTCATTTGTCCCTTGCTATCTGTGTGACCTTGGGCAAGTTACTTAACTTCTCTGGGCATCAATTTCTTCATCTGTAAAATGAAGTTATTGGACTAGATGGTTATTAAGTTCTCTTCCAGTTCTAAGTCTGTGATACGTTGATAGCAGTTCTCTAATTTCTGGTGTCAGAGATCCCCTCATGAATAGTTATCATAAACCACTTTGTCTCCGTAAACAAAACTGTGAGTCAGTCATTTGCTCAATTTCTTTGCCAACATATTGTTAATTGAGTCCCTGCTGGTGTTGCCCTTATAGGGTCTTTTGATTCCACTCCTGGGTCTTAGCCATTTCGTAAGCTCCCACTTTGAGGTACATTTGCTAAATACAGTAGCAGATGCCTATTGTCAATATCACCATTATTTTTATTATCTTCTATATCATCTCATTTTTTATCTTTTTTGGTGAATTTCATTAGAAACAGTATATGGAAAAGTCATTATTCCTTTATACCTAATGTTATGTAGAGTATTCACGGATGGATAAAATAACTGCCCTTTATAATCTGATAAGTGTCCTGAGATGTAACGTTATTTTCTGTGGATCCATTAAAACCATTTTTAACTGTAGAAGATAGGATGACAAAAACATGTACCTTATTCATTTCCTATATTGAATGTTTTCCAATTGGTCTCTATTTTTAAAATTTTTCTTTTCATGTAGTTTGGAGGCTGAATTTTTAGAATGGCAACATATTTTAAAAACACAGATCTCAAATCTTAGATTAATATGTCCTGTCCCGGTCATTCTGGGCAATAGTTTTATCTATCGTGATGTTACAGTTTCAATACAGCTTATTTGCCTTTTCATTATCATCTTCATCATTTGTTTATTATTATGTGGTTAACAACGTAGCATTTGGACTTTCCATTTGTTATTTTTGACTCTAGCTACATGACTGGTCAGCCTTCTTTTCAGTTCATATATTTTCTAGATGAAACTTTTTATGTTCATTCTTGCATACAAGTCATCGTTGGCAATATGTTGCAGTCTAGTTTACTCTCAAGATTTGTTTCTTCATAGCTTTTAGAATCTTGTACAATTTTGATCAAAGGTAATGGCAAGTATTTTTTTTTATTCACAGCATCATTAGAAGAATATTAATTTTAATAAGATGAGTTCTTATGTCAAGGAGCAGCTTAGAATCATTCAAATCAGTAAGCAATTTTCCAAATGCCATTTAGTCTGACTGTTTCTTCCTATCAAATTCTGGACCTAATTTATTGTCCATCTGGAGAACCTTACCGGAATTTCAATGTACTATTAATTTCTACCTAAATTTTATCCCCTAAGGGCCAATGTGAGCCAACAGCTCCTCACCCCCTGAGACTGGTAGGATGGACCCAGGGCTTGGGAGGAGGAAAATTGTTCGTGCCCCACCCACCCCAAAGATACAGAAAGCAGACTTTACAAAGAGGAATTAGCCCATATAAATAGGAATTAGTGACAAAAATATATCATTAATAATTTAAATGATATATATACATATATGTACATATATGTGCGTGTGTATATATGTATATAATATATAATATAATACATATATTATATATATAATTTAAATGGTGTGTATATAGTCATGGAGACCCAGGACAGAGCAAGGCTAAATATGTGAAAACCCACTTTTTAGATTACCTCATATAAAGTGGTATCAAGAAGGGAAGGTAACTCTTCTGAGTTAACAAAAATATGTCCCCATTTTAGGGACTGTGGAGAGTTATACCTGTATATCCTTGCTGCTGTATACATGTACAAACAGAGGTATTAGATTATTTGGGGGCTTTTTCCCTCACCATTGATTCATTATCTGTAGATCCTGAATTTGCATTTAAGGGAAGGGTGTACTTGGCCTAACACATTTGATAGAGGCAACATAATTTGATGAGACTGACTATGGGCTCATAGCTTGCTGAGAGGACAGATGGATGTGGCAAAGGAAAACCATTATCTTGGCCTCAGCCCCTACTTTCTCTAGGATTGTGATATGGAGGGTATACCTGATGATTACAGCAAGTCCTATTTTGTTAGGGAATGCGAATTGGAAGAGATGAAGGAGTATTCAGGGATAGAAACAAATCACTTGCAGGCTAAATGTTTTTATAAGAGAAGCAAGGGTTCTTAACCTTAACCTCCTTTAAGAATCTGTGAACTTGGATGGGAAAAAGTTAAATCTTTGTGTTCACTAACTTCTAACCGAAGTTTAGTATTTTCTCCAATTATTAAAAAACTTTATTTTGAGAAGGAGTTGTTAGGTGTCATTAGACTGCAAAACAAACCCATGATGCAAATAAGATTAAGTACTTCCCTTTCAAGACTTGATTAACTCTTTTATGGGCAACTGAGATACTTACTGCTTTGTGTACTAAGTCTGAATTCCATGAATTGAGGTAATTATTTTAGGACATCCTTCCAATTTCCAGTTCTTTGCCATCCCTAAAAGAACTGCTATAAATATTTGTGTACATGTAGGTCCTTTTGTTTTCTCTCTCTCTTTTTAAAAAATCTCTTTGGAGTACAGACCTAGTAGTGTTGTTGCTGGATCAAAAGGGATGCATAGTTTTATAATCCTTTGGGCATAGTTCCAGAGTGCTCTTCAGAATGGTTAGATCAATTTACAACTCCACCAACGGTGCATTAGTGTACAAATTTTCCCACATCCTCTTCAGCATTTGTCACTTTTCTTCTCTGTATATTAGCCAATCTAATAGATATGAAGTGGTAACTCAGAGTTGTTTTAATTTTCATTTCATTAATCAATAGTAATTCAGAGCATTTTTCACTATAGTTTTGATTTCTCTTGAAAACTGCCAGTTCATATTCTTTAACCACTTACCATTTCATATCTCATGAATTTGATTCGGTTCTCTATATTTTTGAGAAGTGAGGCCCTGATCAGAGAAATTTGCTGCAAAATTACACACACACGCACACACACGCACACACCCTCCAGTTTTCTGCTTTCCTTCAAATCTTGGCTACATTGGTTTTGTTTCCTATTTATCTTAGAAATGAAACTTTTATCAGAAAAACTTGCTATGAAGATACCCTACCCCCAATTTCTTGCTTTTCTCCTAATATTAGCTGCATGTATTTTCTTTGTATAAAAATTTTAAAATATTATATAATCAAAATGATCAGTTTTACTTCTTGTGAACCTATCTCTTGTTTGGTTATGAATTTTTCCCCCTATCTATAGATACTGTCTGTTTCTTCCAGTAACTCATTTAACTTTTCTTCTAAAAATTTAGATACTATGCCATTTGGTGCATAAATATTCAGTACTGCTATTAATTTGTCTGCAATAATTTTTAGCAAAATGTAGTTTTCCTATTTATCTCTTTAAAATGGATCTACTTTTCTTTCTCTTTGAGATTATAATTACTGTCTCTGCTCTTTTTTTACTTCAACTGAAACATATTGGATTCAACTTCTAGTTCCTTATTTTAAATATATGTATATGTTTCCGTTTCAAGTGTGTTTCTTGTAAACAACATATTGTTGCATTGTGGTTTCTAATCCATTCTATTATCTTTATTCCATTTTATGGATGAGTTCATTATATTCATAGTTAAGTTTGTTTTGATTTTCCCCTCTATCTTATACTTTTATCCTCTTTTTTACCCTGTCCCCTCTTTTAGTTAATTTAGGTATTTATATTAGTCAAAATGACTTATTTGCTTAAAGTTATTCTTAAAGTAATGTTGCTATTACTGTATATATATCTTGGTTCTGCTTATTTCGCTTTTCTTTATTTTGCACAAGTCTTTCCATGTTTTTTTAAGGTTATTGAGGTCATCATTTCTTATAGCACAGTAGTATTCCATCACGAACATATACCATGCTCTCCAATTGACAGACATCCCTCCAATTTCTACTTCTTTGTCACCACAAGAGAAAACTGCTATAAATATTTTGGAACATATAGGTTCTTTTCCTTTTTCCCTAATCATCTTGAGAAACAGACCTAATAGTGATATTGGGTCAAAGGGTATAGGCAGTGTAGTAACTCTTTGGGAATAATGCCAGATTGCTCTCCAAAATGGATGGATTAGTTCACAGTTCCGCCAACAGTGAATTAATGTTCCAGTTTTCCACATCCCTTCCAACATTTATCACTTTCCTCATCAGTCGTTTTAGCCACTCTGAGAGATATAAAATGGTATCTTGAGATTGTTTTGATTTGCATTTCTCTGATCAGTACTGATTTGGAGCATTTTTTCATGTGACTATAATTTTGACTCTTTTGTCTGAGCATTGCCTCTTCGTATCTTTTAAGCATTTTCAATTGGGGAATGACTCATAGGATATAGATTTGACAAAGTTATCTATATATTTGAGAGATGGGACCTTTATCTGAGAAACTTTATAAAATTTTTTCCCAGTTTTTTGCTTTCCCTTTGATTTTGGCTACATTGGTTTTACTTATTCAAAAACTTTTTAACTTAATGTAATCAAAATTATCCATTTCACACCTCCCAATGCTCTCTTTCTCTTGTTTATTCATAAATTGTTCATCTCTCCATAAATGCTATTTCCCATTTGTCCTTACTTTCTTTTCATTATTTCCTTGATATTCTAAATCTTTCTTTTTTAAAACAAGTTTTGTTATTATTTTATCAAGGTCTGTAAAGTATTCCCTTAGTAATTTGATTGATATCACCTTAAAAGTTTAAATTATGTTCATATTATTGTCATTTTTATTTTATTGGCATAACCTAGCCATGAACACTGACTATTCCTCCAGCCGGTTAGTTTGCTCTTTATTTCTTTAAGGAGCACTCTGTAATTGAATCTATACAAGTCTTTTGTGTGCTTTGGGAGGTTGATCCCCAGATATTTTATGCACTTCGTGGTAATTTAATAGTTTGGAATTTTCCTTTTTTATTGCTTCATATGTTTTGTTGTTAAGTAGAAATATTTTGGGTTTCCAAGGATTTATTTTATAGGCTACAGTTATAGCACTAGAAAGAGGGAGGGGAAAATGAGGCACAGGAATGGGTTTTGGTGTAAGCCTGTATTGTGTCCTAGAGTCTGCTAGCGCAGCCTCACCACTGATGATATGGAGATGAGGAAAGGGTGCTACTTGAGCTCAGGATCAGAAAGCATCAGTTCCAGGACTTCTGTTTTGTGTTTTATTGATTTTCTTTTGTATGTAGAGGGACTTAGATCATGGAAATAGCTAAAATTGCTTTATCTTTGGCACATAATTTGTTTTCAAGAGGTTTAAGAGGTCACAAGGATCATAGGAAATGTCTAGTCTGCCATCTTGTTGCTCACCTGACCCAGAAATCCAAATGAAATATTTGAAATGTGTTTAACACAGCATCTGGCACATAGTAAACAGCTATGTTACTACTGCCATCATCATCATCATCCATTGGTTAACATGTCATTGTGGATAATATGCTGAACTTGGAGTCAGGAAGACCTGGATTCAAACCTGGTCTCTGGCATTTTATTAGCTCTATGACCATAAGTAAGTAACTTAATCTCTGTAAACCTCAGTTTCTTCTTCTGTAAAATGGATGAGTTACATTAGGTTGCCTCTAATGTTCCTTACAGCTCTAACTTAGTGATCCTATCATATCTTGGATATAAAACGCTTTTCAGAGACAGTTGTTGTAAAGATTATTTTCCCAATCAACAGTTATTCTTCTTTTCCCAGCTGAATTGATTTTGTTTGTGTGAAAACTGTTCAATTTCATGTAACTGAAATTATCTGTTTTATCTTTTATGGTTTCTGTTCCTTGTTTGATTAATGTTTCTCTTATTAACTAAAGATATGAACAGTACCCCCATCTATTTCTTAATGTATCTGAGTATCCACTAGGAACTCTATCATGAGATGCATAAAGTAAGATAATGGAGCTAAACCAGTTTTTACCAAACTGTTTTCCAATTTTCCCCACACTTTTTGTCAAATAGTCATGAAAATTTGATAAAAAAAACAATCAGCCTTATTGAAAATCTAAAACTACATATATAAAAACAGAAAAAAATCAGTTATTTAATTGTTTCCTAGAGAGCAGGGTGTTCTGAGTGCTTCAAACTTCAGGATGATTAACTAAACGATAGTATGTGTAAGAAAGAATAGGTGACTCTAAAAAAGACCTTACCGAGTAAGCAGATTGCTATTGTACTTTAATCTTCCCCTTCATATTATTGACATTTTATTCTAATTAAAGACTATGGACTTTTCATACACTTGTACAATGTTATATAAAATAGTTATCTGTATATTTTCCTCCTAAAATGTAAACTTGTGGAAGGAAGAGATTCTACCTTATCTTAGCTTTATGCTTCCCAGGGGCTCTGAAAGCAGTATGTGCTTAATAGATATTTGTTGATTCAATGAATGAATAAAAAAAAGATTCTAATCCTGGACTAGAATTATAATTCTGAAAGGCAAGAGATGTTTTTGATTTATGTATGCTTTTTAAATATTGTATAAAAATTAACTAAATATGAATCCCTTCATTTTGAATCTTCTCAATAAAAATGAATTTTTTTTATTTCATGGCAGAATCCTATAATAGATAAAAATGGTGAAACAACTTTAGAAACAAAGTCTGTAGTGCCTGATGATGATGAGGCTTCATTTCCTCCTCTTAAATCTGAAGACAGTGGTATTGTCTTAAGTACTTCATCTCCAGAGCTTTCTCTGCACTTAGGCAGCCCTAAGATTTCTCCAGAAAAGGATGATATCTGGAAAAGAAATGGTAGCATGCAGAAAACCTTGCACTCCATACAGGAACTGGTTACTACCTTTACCAACAAGCACATTTTTGGGGTGCAGCTACCAGAACATGGAAAGGAAAATCCATCAACAGTAACTGTGCACACAAGAGACAAAGATGAAGCAAGGGATACAATGGTTGAAAACTCAGGCAATAAGAGAAACTCACGGGAAACCAAGACAATCACTGTGCCCCAGTTTAAACAGATGCTCTCAGAGCTGTTTGCAGCCCGAGGGTCTCCAATTAAGCTAAAAACATCAAGGTCTTCCTTTTCTTCAAACAATAGTCTTGGCAAGAAAAAGGAAAAAGAGGAAGAGGAATGGTACATTCACAAGGTGATTATCGACTTAGGAGATTTGAGCAAGGATTGCCGGGAAGCCTTTGCTGCTGCTTGTCATTTTCTGCTGGACTGTTCCACCTTCCCTGTCTACCTTTCTCAGGAAGAAACAGAGCAACTCTATACATCTCTTTTCCAGGCACCTGGTAAGAAAGATAAAATTTGTGGGAGGGAGGGGAAGAAAGTTTCAAACGTATGGAAGTGATTGTTGAAAACAAATAAATTAATAAATTTTGAAGGGGGGGGAAGAAAGATATAATTTGTGAAATAATTTATAGAAATAAATCACTATTGAATAGTATTTAATGTTTTTTAAAATTTTAAGGTTTACAAAATGTTTTACATATATTATCTCATGTGATTCTCACAGCAATTCTTTGAGGCAGGTTCTGTTACTAGTTTTTACTTTATAGATGAATAAATTGAGATTGAGTGAGATTAAGTGATTTGCTCAAGGTCAATCTGTCTATATATATATTTGTGTGTATGTATATATGTTGTGTATATATATATATATATATACATATACATATTCATTAAGCATGTGCTTTGTGCCAGGCACTGTTCTGAACAGTAAGGACAGAAAAAGAGACAAAAGAGAGTGTGTGCCCTCAAGGAGCTCACCATCTAATGAGGGAGATAGTAAATAGATATGTTCAGACAAACTATATACAAGATAAATAGGAAATCATTAAAAGATGAAGGGAACTGGAATTAAGAGGAGTTGAGAAAGGTTTCCTGTAGAAGATGAGATTTTAGTTGGATCCTGAAGGAAAGTGAAACCAGAAAGTAGAAATGAGGAGAGAGAGCATTCCAGACATGCTAAAAATGAAGTATCTTGTTCTTAGAACAGCAAAGAGGCCAGTGTCTCTGGGTTAAAGAGTATATATCAGGGAGCAAAGTATAAGAAGACTGGAAAGTTAGGAAAGTTGTAGATTGTAAAGGACTTCAAATGTTAAGCAGAGCATTTTGTATTTGATCCTGGAAGTAATAGGGAATCATGGAGATGATATGATCAGACCTGAACTTTAGGAAAATCATTTTGTTGACTGAATGAAAAATAAATCAGAGTAGAAAGAGATCTGAGGAAGGCAGACTCATGAGTAAGCTACTGTAATAGTCCAGGTATGATGTGATGTGTAACTGCAAAAGAATGGTGGCAATGTCAGAAGAGACAAAGGGGTAGGTATACTCCAGCAATGTTGCAAAGGTGAAATTGAGAGGCCTTGGAAACCAATTTGATATGGAAGTGAGTGTGAGAGATGTTGAAGAATTGAGTTTGACACCTAGATTTTGAGCCTGAGAGATCAGGACAATGGTGTTGCCCTTGACATTAATAAGGAAGGTAGAAGGGAGAAACTTTAAGGGCAAAGGCAATGAATTTAGTTTTGGATGTTTTGACTCTAAGGTATCTACTGGACTTACAATTCAAGATGTCTCAAAGGCAACTGGAGATGCAAGATTAGAGGTCATTAGAGAGGTTAGGATAGGATGAATAGATTTGAGAATCATTAGGATAGAAACTGTAATTAAATTAATGGAATCTGATGAGATCAAGCACGGTAGTATAGAGGAAGAAGACCCAGTAAAGAACCCTACAATATTTAAAAGTAAAGAATGAAATCTAGATGAGTCTCCAACAAAGTATCTGAGCAACCAGAGGAGAACCAGGAGGGAATGGTGTCCTGAGAGAAAAAAGTATCAAGGAAAAGAGAGTGATCAGCACTCTGCCAGAGTCTACAGAGAGGTCAAGGAAAATGAGGATTGAGAAAAGTCAATTGCTTTAGGCAATGAAGCGATCATTCATAATTGGAGAGAGTGGTTTGGGTGGAATGATGAGTTCAGAAGCCAAATTGTAAGGTATTTGAGGGAAAAGAGTGAGATAAAGTGTTTCTTAGTGGAGAAGGTAGGGAGAGGGATGAAAAGGTTTGGAAGAATGACTGTAGAAAGTGGGATAAGAAGTTGATGAGGGAAGTATACTAGGATTGCCTAGTAACTCTGGGGAACCAGTTGGGATTGTGTAACGTACATTTGGAGTAGACCCAGTCAGAATGGTTGCCTGATTTTTCTCAACCTTTGTTCATGTGTAGGAGTGAGGGTGGCACTGGTAATCATGATTCCAAGCTGAGAGTTGGCGTGATAAGTGAAGGGGTAAGGGGGTGAGGGGGTGAAGAGTACAGTGCAGAATTGAATTGTTTCACCGAGTTCAGCATGGGGAAAAGAAGACAGAGTGGTCTGAGAGAAGACTTGCACTTCAAGGAGGGAAGAAAATTGTGACCAGGTCCTGAACTTGTTGAGGAAGTAGAAGTTACCTGAAGGTCTATAAACAACCACTATCAGAATTTTTATTAAGCGATAGAGATGAATAGTATGACCCTCGAAGGAGGAAAGATCCTGAGTGATGGAGATAGGGGAAGAATTTGGCAGTGGCAATGGGGAACCAAGAGCATTCCAACTATCCCCTCCCCTCCCATTCCAACCAGTGAGCTGAAGGGAATGGTTTAGCTCAAGGGTGGAGAATCTGAGGTCTCAAGGCTAAATGTGGCCTTCTAGGTCTTCTAGTGTGCCCCTTTGACTGGATCCAAACTTCACAGAACAAATTTGGATTCCGTCAAAGGACTACACTTGAACACCTAGAGGGTCACATGTGACCCCCAAAGCCGCAGGTTCCCCATCCCTGATTTATCTAGTACTGGAAAAGGGAGGCCAGGGAAACCATGTCACCTGCAGACTGGTGGAGGTGGGGGCAAGACTCAGTTTTCTTTGATAGAAGATGGAAAGAAAGAGAGAAAAAAAGATTTAAGATGAAGGAAAGTCTGTTGCCAGAGGACAAGGAGTGTGTGGGTGGGGATAATAAATAAATGTCTTAAACTGGATTTGGATCATGAGCTTTTTGACTTCCAAGTTCAACACTCTATCCCCTAAGATGGATCCTTTGTTCTCTTGTCACTCTTCTTTTTTTCTTGTTACTTTTGCAGGGAAAAAAAGGTTTTAAACCATTTTGAAGTGATTAGAACTGAAGAAATCTTAGAGGACATCTAGTCTAACCTTTTCATCTTACGGATAAAGAACTAAAGCTCAGGCAGATTGTGATTTGCCCACTATGGCATGAATTTGAGCCAATTCCAGTGGTACTTCTGACCCTCCATAACCAAAAAATACAAATGTGAATCTAATTGTAAAAATTGCATTTAGTATTTGGTTTTCTATTTTTTTTTAGTAGCTGTGTTAAGTAGGAAAAAGGCAATTAAATGTAATTGCATGATAAATAATAAAAGTCCGTATTTATTTAGTCTTTAGGATATACAATACTTTCCTCATAACAGTTCTCTAAAGCAAATAGCACAAATATTGTTTTCCCCATTACACACATAAGAAAATTAAAGCTCAGAGAGGTTGCTAGCCCTCAAATGACTCATTAGAATCAGAATGTAGGTAAGTATGAGTATGTTGGGACCAAGACTGAAAATCATGCCTTTGGACTACAAGCTCAGCGCTCTTTCAGATATACCACGTTGTTTGTGATAATCCTAGAGGGTCACAGAGTTTCTGAGTTTTGTAGATCTATGTATGCTCTGACAGGACTTTGTTTTAGGAGTGAGGGTTTACATATACATATATATGCATGTGTGTATGTGTGTGTATATAGACATATGTGTATGGTTTTATATATATGTATAAATATATATACACACATACACACTAAGAGACACACATGCACACATATGTTTATGTATATGTGTGATTTCACTGCTACGTGGAACTCCTGGTATGGAAATTGCCTCTATCAGGGCAGTTCTATGATCTTTCTCTAACAGAATCTTAGAGACACCTGAGGCACCAAGGGGTTAAGTGATTTGGCCATCATTACATTGTCATTAAGTATCAGAATCAAACTTAAAATGTCTTGATTCTCTAAGGCCAACTTTCTATCCACTATGCCATGCTGCAGAGGAAGACATTTATGGGTAACACATCCACATCTTCTTGAACCCAGGGCATATAAAGCATATTGTATCCCACTAGAGGTATCAAATCTACTGACCAAATAAACTTCAGGGTAGCATCTTCATTATCTCTAGGTTTTGAATGTTTGCCTGATGGTTACTTTTAAGCTGCTATGAAATCTAAAAAATTTAGTATATATTTTTTTGTTTTTGTTTTTTTTTCTTCCTTTTGTGGAGAATGTGATTCTAGCTTCCCCTTGTGGCTTAAATCTCTCATGACCGTTTGCTGCTGTGTAAATGACTGCCATATGCAGAATGTGTCCATCTTCACGCTGCTTGAGATGATAAATCATTCTCAGTCACTGGCACTTATGTGTGAAGACAAGATGAAACGGAGTAAAATCTCTGAACAAAACCCTTTAATTGGAAAGTTACAGATGGTAACAATTCCTCCCATTGTTCCAGGAGTATTAAAAGTCATTGCAAAGAAAACAGACTTCTATCAGGTACGTATCAATTTGGGTGTACCTTGGAATGTGGGGAAAGCATTTTTCCAGCCTGTTCATTCAAGGAAGTTTGTTGTTGTGAAAATAGTAGTATTCATGAATTGAGTTCAAATTGCAATCAGAATTTTGCAACTGAAGATTTTTTAAAAGATTGAGATTTCACTAGAAAGATGAAGCTATCAGTATCAAATGACAGACAAAGCTATCCAAGTCATTGTGTTTGTTAGTATTGTTTAAGTGTTTTTATTTATTTATTTTGCAAGAGAGGGCTTATTTGTTTTTTAAGGAGTTATATCCAGAAATTACTTAATAGAAAAACAAAAGGAATCCATGAAATTTCTTTTAAAATAATAATAAAATAATGTGTGACTGAAAAAAGGTTAAAGAAACTGAAATTACTTAGCTTGAAAGGTAAGCTGAGACTTGTTAGTTATACTTAAAGTTTATCATACAAAGGAAAATTTTCTATTTCTTTGTTCTTTTTTTCCTGAGGAACTAATAAGCGAAATAAATTTCAAGCTACACTATTAAAGAATTTGAGTTTGACCTAAAAAATAATTTAACAAGTGAATTTTTAAAACACAGGAATGAATCATCAAGATTATAAGATCCCTTTCTTTAAAAATTTTCTTTTTTTTTTTTAACAGAGTAAGGTTTACTTTTTAACAAGGTAAAGACAGATAATTTTTCCTGAAGCCAAACAGAGATGGACTGGTGAAAACATGGATTATATGGTCCTGAAAAGTCTCATAAAGTCTGTGATTCCATGAGTCCTATCATGCCATCTGATCTCTCCATCTATTTTCCTACCTACCTTTTTCTGACCGTAAATTTCCTGGATAATTTCTTTTCCTATTCTTCTTGCATATAAATTTAGAATTGGATAAGAATCTTTTAGGGTAGAATTGAGACATTAAGACTCTGGGAGTATAGGAAGTTTTCAATGGAAAAATGGTGTTGAAACAAACATCATAAATGTACTATTTTCCAAAATATTCCCTTTATTTATAGGAATCCTGATCCTAAAGCCAGCCCAGGAAAAAAAATGAAATTTGGACTAAATGTCATAGATAGATAGGATGCCTTATTTATTGAAAGCTGCATCAGGGAAATAAATTTCACCCTAAGGCTATGGTTTGGAGAACTTGAAAGAGATGATTTAAAAAACATAGAATAAGGTGATAATGGAAGAGAATGAGAGTTTTCTTTGCATTTTTGGGGTTGTGTTCAGAGATAGATGGATAAATATTTATTATAAGAGATTTTGTTTTCTTTTTTTAATGGGATGGAGGAAGAAAAAAGATTTTTGTTCACTGAAAAATTTAATGTGAGAAACACAATATCGGTGCCTGCAAAGATGAACAGAATTTGAATTTGGGGAACAGAGTGAGTGTTGACTCATCTTGTCACACTGATTGATGAAGAAAATTTCACCACATGTTTACTTCATCAAGTGTTCAAGTTGACTGAATCCTGGGTACATCACTACAGGAGCCAGGAGTGGCAAGATATACAAATTTTCTTGGTTATATTCTACTATATTTATCTCCATCATGTGTTTTGTCATTGCCCTTTGGGTGATCCTCAATTTTTAATACCTATGATATTATTTTTTCAGAAATTGTAGAGTTCTTCATTCACAGATATATGGTATCACCTAAAAGTATTCACATTAAATAGATACATTTGGGTGTCGCTGAAAGCACCGTGCAATTTCTCATATCTATTCAATCAGCTCACTTTCTTATTCATTTTCTCTTTTTTCTTTTCAAACACTTTTCTGATGATGGGCTTTACACAGCTTCAGTACAAGTCTGCTTGTACCTTGCCATAGTGCCTTGAGTAATTTAAATTTAAATTCTTTGGAGACTATAGGTTTCATGACTTGCAGCCATGTATCACCGCTGAAAGAATGCTGATGTTAAAAAGATGCTCCTTTGTTTTAGTGCAGTGCCTAACACATAGCACTTCAAAATGCATGTTGGTTGATTTCAAGGAGAGTCTTGGGATGATTGAAAGAACTGAATAGTTTCCCAATGACAATTTAGCCCTGCCTAGCTCTTCCATTCAGGGGCCAGCTTAGTATCCATTTACAGTATCTGTCCAAGATGTACATAGTGAGGGATGAGAGCTATGAGCTATCATATATCACTATATATGATAGTCTCAAAATAGACATTATTCATACACTTGCTTCTTAAACTCATTTAGGAGATTCTGTGAAAGCTACACAAGATCATCCACAAATTAATATCTCCATTTCTTCTTCTCAGCCTTATTTTTCAATGTATTGACTTCTGACCTCATCATTCAATTGAAACTGCTCTCTCACTAGTTACCAGTGATCTGCCATATCTAATGGTGTCTTCTTGATTTTCATCCTTCTTAACCGCTCTGCATGCTTTGACTGGCTGGACCACCTTCTCTTGTGTGTTCTCTCCTCTCTGGGTTTTTGTGGCTCTTCTGTCCCTTGGTCCTCCAATGTGTTTGACTGCTCCTACCTAGACTCTTTTGCTGTATCTCCAACCATGTCATACCCATTAAATGTGGGTATCTCCCAAAGTTCTGTCATTGGCCATCTTCTCTTTTCTATCTATCTTCTTTTGCTTGTTGATCTCATCAGTTCCTATGGCTTCAGTTGCCATCTCTATGCAAGTGATTCCTAGAGCTATTTATCCAGCCCTAATATCTCTCCTGAGCTCCGGTCCCATACCACCAATTTCCTGTTAGACTTTAGGAACTGGATATCTTAAACTCCATATGTCCAAAACTATACTCATTATATTTAAACCCCTCCACCAACTCCTCCTTTTTTGAACTTCCATGTTATTGTAAGGGACCACCATCCATCTAGTCACTCAGGTTCATAAGCTCAGGGTTATCCTTGACTCCTCTGTCTTGCTCACCCTGCAGATCCAGCCAGTTGCCAGATCTTGTCCTTTCTATCTTTACAATATCTTTCATAAAATTCCCCATGTCTCACTTGGACAATTGCAATAGGCTTCTATTTGACAACACTGTCTCAGCATAGGCTGAACCACATTGCACACACAGCCACATACCCTTCCTTCCCCTCAACCAATTCCACTGACTTGCTGCTACCTCTAGGATAAATATGAAGTCCTTTATTTGGCATTCCAAGTTCTTCACAATCTTTGCTATCCTCTTAGGCTCTTCTCCCCTTCCTCTCACTCTATGATTGCCTTGCTTGCTGTCTCTCATACACAGTACTCCATCTCTGTCACTGTGCTTTTTCACTGACTCTCCCCATACCTGGAATGCTCTCGCTCCCAACCTCCAACTCTTAAAATAGCCAGTGGAAATGTCACCTTTCTCCTGAAGACCTTTCCTCTCTCTCTTACCTCTCCCTTCTGCCTCACCCAGTCAAGTCCAGAAGCTTGTACTAAGTGTATACTAAATAGTGCTTGTTAAGCTCTGTGCTAAACTGCTAGCACCTTTTGTTAAGATTACCTTCCCTATCCTCTATATTTATCTTTCATATTCTTATTTACATATGTTGTCTCCTTTATCTTCATGTCCCCAATGCTTAGCACAGTACTTAGTACATAATAATTCACAAATAATTAACAGATATATAGTATCAGCTAAAAATATTCACATTAAATAGATTAATAAATACTTGTTGATTAATTGCATAATTAATTAATTGCATAATAAGGGAAGGGGTTGTATGTTTGGGACTCATTGGGATTTGCTCTACAATTAGAGAAAATAGAGAGAGATGCTGATGTTTGAATAAGTCTCCTGGTCTGATCACCCTAGAAGCTGAGGTTTTTTGGCAGCTGCCAGTCCAGAACAATTCTGCCCACCCCACATTTACCTCTGGTCATTGGTTGGTCTAGTATTCCTAAAGTCTTTAGCCTGATAGCCTGTCCAGATGGATGCTATGGCCCACCTGGAGCTATCTAGTGTCAATTCACCTCTGACTTTACTATGTGTATTGTCACCCAGCAGACATGACAAGAACCGCAGATGGCAAGTAGCTGCAATCAGCCTGCCTTTCATTGGAAGAGCTCACATGGAATAGAAAGAATGACTTGGAACTGGTTAACTAGAGTCACTATAAGAACAACAGGAGAAAAAAATATAGGAATTAGGAGAGATATGTGTTGCATGCATTTTCCTGTCTTGTTGGTCTAATTTTACCAGGCAACTTCCAGAGACAACATGAACAGTTGTTATAATTTTTTTCTTTTTGTAAGTAGTTTAGTGCCACATTTAAAAAATTAAAATGGCATGGAGTTACTTTTTTACTTTTAAAAAATATATCACAAACAAAAACCATTTTGGGGGAAATCATCTAAACATTCATTTAAAAATTATTCTTTCACTTTGCTTTACTTTTAGCTGAAATTCTGTATCATTCTATCTTATTCTTTACAGCTTGGGTTTTGCTTCACTTGCGTTTATATTGCATGAACCTTAAACAGGACCATCTTTGACTTTAAAAACATTAAAAATGTCCTCATGTGAAAATCATGCTGTCTACCCACAGTATCAGCAGGGCATGCATATTGGAACATATTTTGCTGATAATAGTGATATATCTGTGCTGATTTATGCGAATACACACACACACACACACACACAAAACATTCACATTTAATTTCAACCAAGGGTCTAAATTTTACTGGGATGCAGTTTATGACCTTGGTAAACTAACTGTCTTACATGGGGAATCATGGAGGTTTAAATATGACTTACTGTGATTATAGATGCCCAGAAATCTTCAACTTTATGCTTAAAAGTTGTGATGTCAACACCTGCTTATTATAGTGTTCCTCAATATTATGTGAGAGATTCTTGTTCATGAAAACTTTCGGTAAAGGTTAACCTTTTTCTCTTTAAATCATTTTTTAAAAAGAGATAATTAAAATTTCAATAATCATTCTTTTGTCACAGAGAGTGGCACAGGTACTCTGGAATCAGCTGAACAAAGACACACAGGAACATCACATTGCTTGTGTGGAACTCTTTTACAAGCTACATTGCCTGGCCCCATCAGCTAACATCTGTGAAGATATCATCTGCCATTCGTTATTGGAACATGACAAAGTAAGTCTCTTACTTGCTAACTTCTCCTTTCACTTCATTACTGTTTTTCCTTTTTTTTTCTAGATTCTCTGATGATTTTAGATAAAACCTTATTTTTTTTTATCCATTTAGGTATTCCTCAGTTTCCACAATGTTCTGATAGGCAATCGGAATTGTTATAGAAGGCTAGATCAAACCTCTCAAGAGGTCTTGTATGTCCTTCATCATATTTCCTTAAAGAATTTTAGAAAGAAACTTATCCACTGCCTATTATCTGTACCTGCTGCTTATTTAATAAATGTTGGTTAAATTGTCCATATTAATAGCTTCCAGGGAATTAAATTCCCAAATATCTTAATATTTAATGAGAACCCTGTGAAATTTGAGAACATGGAATCACAATATACTGTTCCTAAGTGGTTTAAAAGAAAAATGAAAATTATAAGAGCAGAATTTATATCCCATACAGCCTTTGACCCAGCAATATCACTACTAGGACTGTATCCCCAAGAGATTATAAAAATGGGAAAGGGACC
>CM053771.1:347443917-347458713 GCA_028658325.1 Potorous gilbertii | reverse complement strand
AAGATACATTGACAGAACCTGGAAGGTATAGATCAATCAATAAGCAATTTCAACCAATCATTTCAGCCTTCAGATCAGCTGATAATTAAAGGTTCTTTTCAGCCTAAAAAGAACCATGGGTGCCAGTCCAATAGGAGCTCAGTTAGGGCTTTTGTCCTAGGAAGAGAAGACAATCTGCTATTGTCCCTTTGGAGAGTGGTGTAATGATGCAGAGAAATTGCATGATAGTGGTTTTAACCTCCAAAAAACAACATACCTCTAAAGGAGGGGGTCTATGAACTTGTTTTGTTTTTTAAATATTTTGATAACTGTATTTCAGTATAATTAATTTCTTTTTAGTATTGTGCATTTTCATATTTATTTCAACATATTATTCTGAGATGGGATTTATAGGTTTCACCAGATTGCCAGGGAGGTCCATAACATAAAAAAAGGTTAAGAACACCTACTCAAAGGGAACTGAGCTTAAAACAACTAGTGAAGGAACTGAGATTCCCTATTAAAGAAACTAACCATAAATTAACCACATACATTGCTTTAAGCAAACCAACCAGAATGCAGAAAAACTGGTCATGAGTTGACAGTTTTCAAGTTATATATGATGAGATTCATTCAATCCTTCATAAAGGACAAGTGGTTATTGTACCATAGTCTGAGATGCAGAGATCAATTACTGAGGTCATAAAGAAAACTAGCTTTCCCATATAGGAAGCTATAATTGGATTTTGTTAGCATATTATTTCTTTAGTTTTATATCAATAAGTTTTTCTTTCCTTCCCTTTCACTTTTTTTTTCTTTTTTCGGATATGTTTTGATGCCCCTTGGGTTTTATTACAGATTATCCCTGTGGCAACTACCTCTCAGCTAACACTTGTAGATTTGATTTCTTCACTTAATTCATTGAAGACCGACACAATATTGTACCTAGTGAAAGAAGTTGTCAAGAAACCACCACAAATCAAAGGAGAAGAGGTAATGCATATGATACTAATATATTTTGGAGT
Organism: Potorous gilbertii; assembly: GCA_028658325.1. Taxonomy (NCBI): domain Eukaryota; kingdom Metazoa; phylum Chordata; class Mammalia; order Diprotodontia; family Potoroidae; genus Potorous; species Potorous gilbertii. The sequence goes on along the minus strand of CM053771.1, from coordinate 347,457,709 downwards.
CTGTCATCTCTGGAAACTTGTTTTGAAATTTTCCCTGGCATAGAGCTTTTTTTGTTCACAGTGAAACTTAGGTTAATTATCCTACATTTTTTTAAATGTTCACGTCCTTTTGGAACCATGTGTGAAAGGTATTTAATGTAGCTATTTTCATTACTCAGTCGAGGTACTGAAATTCCTAAATGTTAGTTACAGTGTTGCCATAATATTTCATTACTGATCATTTTAGCTTTTCTATATTCCTACTTGTTATTTTCCCCTCATAAGTAATGTATTTTTTAATGGATTTTGTAATTTCCAACCAAAGTAATGTAATAAACATTCAGCATTTTCATTCCATGCTAACAGTCACATCTTAAATCTGTTGCTTGATGCTTTTTCCTAAAGGCTTCTCAGGAAGCTAAAATTTGCGTAAATTATGAGGATATTGTGAGAGTACAATATAAAACACCTAAGTGAGTGTGTATGAGCTCTTTTATATTAAAAACTAATTTTTACAGAAACATGAATCTATTTCAATTTTGAAGCAATCTTTTTGTCTAAACTCTTAAGAGTATTTCATTGTTCACTGAAACCTGGTTTACTTCCGAAAGTACATACTTTATTCTTTGCCAAACCATAGAACTGGCAGCTCTTTCTTCCAGTCCTCAGGACAATTTACACAGCAGGAGTTTGCATGTTCCTTGTTCCACACTGCCCCCTTTCTCTTCTCCTACTATTACTGAGCCACCTGGCTTCCTTTAAATTTTACTCCCTTCATTTGTTTTGTTTTCTGGATTCTTGCTGCTGTTTACTGACCTCCAGATTCAATGAATATAATATCTGCCTCATAGAATCATTTTCTCTACCCTAAGTCCTGCCCTTGTCATTAATTAATGTTAGCATTGACAATCACTGGCCATCAGCCTCAGTTCCTTTAACCACCATTTTCACATTACGTTAGACACTTTGAATTCCCTGTAACACAAACTGATTCACCCCTCACTGATCAGTCTTATCCTTTCTTATTTCTAATCACAATTTCTGGTCCCCCAATAATCCAGTGTTCTAATTTACCACACCTGTTCTAGTCTTAGCTTCACCATCTTGACTATAATTGACTGTATAGTTAAATAATTCAGCAAAATACTATCTTCTCCCCTTAGATCCAACGCTCCCTTGTCCTTCCAGGGTTTACACTCTACTTCTCCTCAATCCCAAGTTGTCCTTCCATACTGTCTTCTTCATTTTGTCTTCCAAGTCACCAAACATTACAAGAATAATTCATGAGAAACCATGCTGCCTAGTGCAAACTCATGTCACCTAACTTCAAACAACTCATTCCTACATAGAAATCTTTTTATTCATCTCTAATTCTCTTCCTCATTCTCCACAGTAACTGTTCCAAATCTCCTCTTCCCAAGTACTCTGCTCTATGCCTACCTTCTGATTTCAGCAAACAACCTCTCCTTCTCCTTACTGATGATTGCCCCACTGACCAGGTTGAGTATTTGAATGTCACAAGCACAGCAGAATGTCACAAGAATAATACAGTCTCTGTGTGATAAACATTGACTATATTGCAAAACTCTAGTGACCTACCTGCCAAACTAATCATACTTAGACAAAGAGCTCACTGTGTTTTTCAGTGTTTCCTTATTGCTATGAAGATAAAATACAAAACCTTTAGGCTGACATTCCAGGCTCTTCACAATGTAGTCTTAACATGCCTTTGCAACAGTATTTCATATATTCTAGTTGCAGATCTGGACAAATGGACTGTTAGCTGTTGCCTGAAATCAACAGTCTAATTTTCATCTCATTGTGTTCACTCTAGCTTTCCTTCATGCCTGGAAAGCACTCCCTCTTAAACTCTTAGAGTTTTTCTCTTCCTTCAGTCCTCAGTTCAGATACTATCTCCTCCGTGAAGACTTCTCCATCTCACACTCCAAATCACCTTACATTTATTTGTGTAACATATTGTCGTTGTTCAGTCCTGTCCAACTCTTTGTGACCCCATGGACCATAACACTCCAGGTTACTCTATTTCCACTATCTCTCAAAGTCTGTCCAAGTTCATGTTCATCCTTTCCATGACATTATCTATCCATCTCATCATCTGCTGTTCCCTTTTTCTTTTGCCTTCAGTCTTTCCCAACATCAGGCTCTTTTTCAGTGAGTCTCATCTTCTCATAATGTGACCAAATGTGACCTGTTTCAATATTTGAACTTCTAGTAAATCACCTGAATTGATTAAGTAGTGGAGTATGATTTTTCTTATTTAACAAGATATGTGGGTGTCACATTCCTTGTGTTTGAAAATTGTTTCTCTATTTTCTAACAGTAATTTTTTGTACTTATTTTCAGAAATCATCTCTAGTGGATATCCCTGTGTTGCATTTCAGCTACACTTACCTTCAAAGGTAATTGAGTTTTTGATTTTTGTAATTTTCTTAATCAAGTGTTTCCAAGTCACAGATTCTATTACACTAACATCTAGAAGTAAATAGGATTTTATTTCCTAATTTAGAGTCTTGCCTTGGAAATTATCCAAATGATAGCTCCATTACTTCTCCAAACATAGACAAGGCAGATGACTTCACTTTCCCTTGCTAGAGACTTAGGCTGCTATTTATGTAGTACATGCTAACGCACAGTCAGGCAATATTTATTATAAGGCCTGGCCTAACGTAATATTCTTTTTAAAGGAACATAGGATCCAGTGGCTGAAGGGCACTTTATAGGATATTTATTTATTTATTTGTTTGTATATTTATTTATTCCAGTTCCATTATTTTATGAAAGAGAAAACTGAGGACCAAGAAAGTTAAATTAAAAATCTTAAATAGATAACCACAAAATATGTCTATGCTTGTTAGAAATGCCCCTTATAAGAACAGAGAAAAAAGAGTAGTTTTTATTATGAAATTTTACTTACATAAGCCTTCCCAAGATCATATAAATAAAAGCACTATCTAAAATATCGGCTATTACCTTATGTGAGCTTCAACTTTGGTTTCTTAGTTATACAAAGACTAGGAAAAAGAAGGCATATTCAGCGCAGAGATAGTGCTTAATCCAGGATCTACAGATTTTCTTCCATCTATCAAAAAAAAACTTAAAAAGATAATCTATTTTCAAAAGGACCTTGCTTGGGCAAAGTGGCGATAGCAGTGTAATGAATAATTCATTACCTCATACTGAAATGTATCTTTGATCTCATTGATTTGGAAGATACTTTCAGCGACACAAATTGTAATCCATCCATGCCTCCCCATCCTGTGTTCTCTCATAGGGTCACCTTAGGGAGGCCATCTAATGTGTAGTATTCTTCTTTGCTTTCTCTTGACTTTCTCAGAGCATCAGTGAAGCAATCTGGCCATCTACCTGCCATAACTCACCCTCCCTGCATGAACAGTCCATTTTCTCTTCCCCCCATACAGTTCTCTGTTGACATCTTTTAATTCTGTTCTTCAGTTTATTGATTATCTGGTGCATCTTTCTCACTGGCCCCTCTCACAGACACCCCCTGTCCTTGCACCTCTTTATTGTCCTTTATATAATATTTATTTTTAATATTCTTACAATGTGCTTATTATTTATTTTTCTCTTTGGCATTCCTCTTCTTATAGTACTTCTTATAGAACAGGCAGGCAGGCAGCAAGCAAATCTTTACTAATGACTTACTGTGGGTCAGGCATTGTGCTAAGCAATGGGAATACAAATACAAAAGAAAGTGTTTCTTGCCCTCGAGGAGCTTACATTCTAACAGGGGAAGATGATGCAAAATGGAATTCAAAAATGGGAGGCAAGAGGCATGCTAAAGAGTCCAAAGCACATCTAGGTGGAGAATACAGCATGTCCAATCTGGGTCAGTCTCCAAACCAGAGAGTCCTAGAAGAAATTCACCAGTGGAAGAAAGAGGCCAGCATGGGGAAGGGATGTTCCAGGGTGAGAAGGTGCCAGGTGCTGAGCAAAGGACACAGATAAAACAGTAAGTGAGGCATAACATCCAAAAAGTCAAAGGCAAAGCTGGGAGATATATAGTGTAAAGTATATAGTGTGTGTATGTGTGTGTGTATGTATAGTATAAAGAAAGTTTAAACTATAAAGAAATAAAGAGTAAAGAGCTTCTGACTCTGTCATTCAAGTCTCTCCCTAGTCTGAAGCCAGCCTATCTTTCAGTCTAATCTCCTAACAATTGGGCTGATAAGAGATTTCATTTATATAGTCCAATGTACTTTTCATACAATTTCATTTTATTCTTTTAATAATCTTGCAAGATGATATCATTATCATTTATACAGGTGAGACTGTAAACTATAAAGCAGAAATTCAGACAAGTCAAATGACTTACCCCCATGGTCCTATAGCTATTAAATGCTGCAAGCAGTAATCTAGCTCAGTTGTCTTCTCACTTCAAGTTCAGCTTGTATCATAGCTATGTGCTTGAGTGTTTTGCCCTCTTTTTAGATTACAAGTTTCTTAAGAATTGAGTTGTATCTCTAGGACCTAACGCAGTGCATTTTACATAGTGGATACTTAAATATTTGTTGAATTAAATGAAACATATGATACTACAAATGATACTACAGCAAATTTCTCTGGACTAATTACCTTCAGTGTCTGACTTACATATCTTGGGAAATTTTCTTGATTCCTTGTAGTTGGTCTTCCTACCTCAAGTCTCTCCCCACTCTAGTCCTTCCATCCTCCTGATTTTCCTAATGTGCATATCTAACTATTTCCATCTCCATTCAATAAACTCCAGTGACTTCCAGTTATTACCTCTGGAATAAAATATAAAATCCTGTTTGGATTTTTGTTATGTTTTTTATGAATAGACCATTAGAAAAATAATAATAGTAGAGACTTTTAGCTCATTTTCCTAATAAGCTTTTTCATCTAGTCTTCCAGTTACTAGTATCTGTACCTTCCATGAGATGTGTGGTCGTTTTCTTCATTCCATCCCATGAAGAAGATAATTTAAAGAACCACAGGAAGTTGTTGGAGGCTTTGAAATGTTTGCCAACCTCTCATGGATCAATTCTTCCATATAGATAATTCCATATCTACCTAGAGGAATCATCCATGAAGGCAGTTCTCTATTTTTTGATCTTGCCATACCCACATTTGTAAATTATAGTCATTCACAGATTTCAAGGTTGGGTAACCCCATGCAATGTATGGTGCCACAGTGCTTAGTCTGTTAATTGAAGCTTCTTGAACTTAACAAAAGTACCATTGAAGATTTGGTGAAGATAGAGAAGACTTAATACTTCACAGACTTTTGGGCTAACATTATTGATACCTCTAATTCTGATTACAAAAGATAATTTGGGCTCAGCTAATGCCCAGTAATTGCCAGTTTTTTTGTGCTTTCTAGACAGTCAGATTTCTCTTCTGCATCTCCACCAGCATTCCTTATGATAGGTTTCAGTTCTTTTAAGGATAATATTCCTCTAATCTTACAAAAGTGTGTTTTTTTAAATAACCACCTTCTGTAAGCATTTGACGTTAAGTACCACAAAGGTATTTTATCTTTTCAGAACAGATTCTGAAACAGATGATAGCTTCCTTTTTTTTTTACCTGCCATGATTGCATCTGCAGAAACAAGGATTGTTTGGCTTTTTATGTCTTTGATAACCTTTCCAGTCTTCTGTAGTCTTTTATCACTATATTTTGAATTGGAACTACACAGCTTTCATAATAACTCGGAACAGAAGTCTCAGTGACAGAACTAGAATTTTAGATTCAGGAGAGACCTTGTCAGTCATCAAATCCAAACTCTTCGTTTTACAAAAGAAGGAACTGAAGTCCAGAGACGTGAACTGATTTGTGCTAGGTGACACACTAGTTAGAGGCTAAGTTGGGTTCTTGTGTTTTTGCCCTGTACTGTCTTACAGTTGCTGACATGTTGTATTTGAGGGTGAAGGACAAGCAAATGAATTAAATACCCTTTTCACCTTTCCTTTTCATTTTGTTGTATGGTTATTAACCATGTTCTCTCTAATGTTAAGCCAATAGATGAGGCACATGCTTGTTTAATGAATGTGTTGCCCAGATTCTAACAAAGATTGTGATAAAGGATGTTATGTTTCAAATATCTCATATTGTATAGAATATGTAACATTATGGACTGAACTTTAATACTGTCAGATGGATCAGAACTGGCTGTAAGCCTCAACTCAAAGAGTTATCATGATTGTCAGTGTCAACCTGGCAAGAGATGTCCAGTGAAATGTCCTGGAGATCTGTGCATGGTCCTGTGCTATTTGCTATTTTTATCAGTGTCTTTGATAAAGGTATAAATTGCATGCTCCTCAGATTTGCAGGTGACACAAAGATGGGAGAGATTTCTGACACATTATATGAGTTTTAGAATCCAAGATGAAGTTCTGTAGGGATAAATATAAATTCTTACATATGGGAAAAGAAAAAAAACTACACAAGATGAAGAAGGTATGGTAAGACAATGGATCCTTTGAAAAAGATCTGAGTATTTTAGTGGATTCCGTGCATAAAATGACTGCAGTATGATGTAGCAGCCAAAAAGCTAATGCTATCTTTGGCGGCATTAAGGGAAACATGGCTTTCAGGAATAGGGAGATGATAATACCACTGTTCTGGAAGTTCTGAGCACTGGGATTTAAGGACTTCGATTAACTGAGGAGTGTCCAGAGGAGGGTAACTCAAGATGATTCTTGAGTTCATATCATGTGAGTATTGGTTGAAGGAATTGGAAGTGGTTATCCTGGAGAAGAAAAAGCTGAGGGGGAACTAAGTACCTGTCTTTATGTATTTACAGGACTGTTATATGGAAGAAGGATTAATGTTGTACTAGTTGACCTTAGAGGGCATTACCAGGAGCAGTGGCTAGAAGTGGCAAAAAGTCCAATTTAGACTTCCTTTTCCCTGTAATTCTTTGAGCTGAGGCTGGAAGACCATTTGTCAGTTACATAATAATGGGGATTCTTTTTGTGTATTGGATGGACTAAATGGTCACTGAAGTCCCTTCTAACTCTTATATTCTGTGAATTCTGTTACATCTTGATTTTTTTTTAACAGACTCCCTGTGTCAGTTCTACAGGAAAACTTTGCCTCCTTGTTAGGAGTATTAAAGGAATCTGTACAATTGAACCTAGCACCACCTGGATATTTTCTGCTCCTCAGGTATCCAATCAGGATATTTAAATTACCATATTATTTCTCCCTGGGGGTATTTCATACCAGCAAAAATATTTATGTTATTGACTTAGAATGAATTGTTTTTCAATAGTATGCTCAATGATTTTGTGACAAGAACGCCTAACCTGGAAAGCAAAAAGGATCAGAAAGACCTGCAGGTATGTGTATGAAAAACTTAGCCAACTACTGGCCTGGGAGCTCTTTTTTGTCACTAGCAGATTGCCAGGATATCTCATAAAATATAGTGTTCTCATGGATAGAAACTAATTTTGAAAACATGTCCTCTTAATTTTAACTTCCTGCATTACTTTTAATTATAACAGAAAATAAATTCATTGGAAAGCATTTTATTGCTATTCTGCTCACATAATCCACAGCATATTGTTAAAAGAAATTATTTGCCTTTATGGGTGGGACATAATGTTTCATGTGGATTTAGTTATCAATTATGAAATATTTTAGAATGATAATTCCATCTTCTAGTGTATTAATTTTAGATTGCAGTGAAGGAGAAAATGAATAAGCATCTATGTAGCATCTACTGTGTGCCAGGTACTATACTAAAGTGTTTTTTACCAATATTACCTGATTTGATCATCACAACAACCCTGTGAAGTAGTTGCTGAGGCAGACAGAGGTTAAGTGACTTGCCCAGGGTCACACAGCTAGTAGGTGTCTAAGACTGAATTTGAACTTAAATTTTCCTGACTTCAGGCACTATCTGTTGTACTACCAGATATTTCTAATCAAATCAGAGAGAAGTGAAATTATATACTGCAAATAATTTGCAGATAACATTTTCATTTATGTTTCCAATTTTTCACTTAGCTCTGAAAACTAACGTAAAGAAAGGAAAGAAAGGTTTCTCCAGAGAGAGCTTTTTAGTCATTAAGCTTTAGAAGTTCTACCAAACATTCCACTAAAATATTAAATTGAGCTATATAAAGGTTAGCTTCATTTTGTTTTATTAACATGCTGAATATTCTTGATTACTTCTTGGTCATAAATCCAGATCAATAATATCTTATCATCGTATTATCAGGCTGATACTTGAAATAGTGTATTCCATCTTTACTGTTCCATAGTTTTTTATGCTATGATTTTCTAAGCGATGTTTTGGCTGAAAAACATTACTAAATTTTGTTAAATAATTTGATAGTACCTTCTTTCCATCTGCATAACTATTTAGTTTTGCTCCCTTTTCTATATGTTTAAAGTACATTACCAATAAAAAGCCAGAGTACCCATGAAGTTTTAAACCAGGGTCTTCAAGTAATAATATGCAGTTCAGTTGCCAGAGTACTTGAAACTCAGTTGTACAGAATACTCTCTGATATGACTGGCTAGTTTGGACACTAAAGTTGTTTTTTTTTGTCTGTAATTTATTTTTCACTTACATTCCCACTGGTTACTTTGCAGGACATCACCCAAAAAATCCTGGAAGCTGTGGGAAATATAGCTGGTTCTTCTCTGGAACAAACTAGCTGGTTAAGCAGAAACTTGGAAGTGAAGGTCCAACCTCAGATCTCTTTGGAGGAATGTGATACTGAAGAAGATTTGCATGGTAGGTATAATAGAAGATCCATCCACATGTCACCTGGCTGCACAGATGCATAAAATAACTCTTCATTTTCTACAGACAAAACCTTAAGTAAAATCACAGATTTTCCACAATCTATACTAGAATTCCTTAAGGAAATGAAGCAAGAATTGAAAATGAAATAAATGAAATGATAGCTCTTGAGCAAAGATAGCCAAAGAAAGGAATAGTTTAATATAGAACTTACAAAACCTTAATCAAGTAACCAATTTCTTGGAAATTAGAAGTTAATAACTCCATGAGACAGCAAGGAATACTAGAACAAAATTGAAGTCTAAAAAAAAATAAGAAAATGTAAGGTATTTCACATGAGAAACATCTGATGTGGAAAACAAATCAAAGTGAAGAAAATCTAAGAATCATCAAACTACCTGAAAACTATGACTATAAAAAAATGCAGATACAATGTTTCAAGAAATGATCAATGAAAACTGTCCAGATCTAATAGAACTAGGGAGAAAAGTGAAAACAGAAAAAATCCACTGTCAATTTCTTTTGAAAGAAACATCAACTTTAAAACTCCCAGGAATGTCATAGACAAAATCTGGATATCCAAAAAAAAAAATACTTCAAGTAGACAGAAAGAATAAGTACAAGTACCAAGGAAAGGAGAGGAATTATAGGAATACATTATTCCAAATGGTCAAAGAAAAACTTAAAAAGAAGAAGAATTTAACGGGAAGGGGTTTGGTTACAGTGGGGGAGTAATGAACTTTTAATGAAATACAGCCTTCCAAGTATTTCTGATGAAAAGACCAAAGCTTATAGATACTTTGAAATGCAAACACAGGAGTGAAGAGAAAACTCAGAAGGTTGAGTCCACTTATATTTGAGCATTTGGAAGGGGCTATGATAGGTAATGAAATATTTATGTTGTAATAGTTTTAGAAGAAACAAGTAATACAGGTAATAGAAGGGTTGTACACATCTAGGTGGTGCTGGAGTCAGGAAGCCCTGAGTTCAAATCCAGCCTAGCTGTGTGACCCTAAGCAAAGGCACTTGACCTCTTTTCCTCAATTTCCTCAACTATAAATAGGGATGTTGTGAAGATCAGATGAGATTAAATTGGTAAAAGTCTTAGCATACTACCTGGCACATAGTAGGAGATATATAAATATTTATTCCCTTCTCTTTATAGAGGGACTGAATAAGACATTGGGCTTGGGAGTGGTTTTGTCATATTCTGTGGATCTTAAGAGAAGAAAGAAAAGGGAAGGAAAATAGGAATATACTGGGAAAGAAAGGGGAAAGAATGAGATGAAACATCTCACATAATCAGAGTGCAAAACAACTATACAAACATGGAGGCAAGGGTTGAAGGCAGGCTATACAAGAACCTCACATTTATCTGAAAAAATGAAGTTTGAACACACCTACATATAGGCACAAAGAATTAGTTGCAGAAATAAATTTAAATTCCCTAGGAAAAAGCAGAAGCAGAGGGAAGGTAGTGATTAAGAGAGAGGTCTGATTCATTGAAGGATTAGTTAATAAGTCAGAATAATTCTATCTTTGGAGTGTGGGTGTTTGAAGAGGGAACAAAAGGAAAGAAAGGGAAGGTAAAAACCTGTGATAGGGGACTGGATAAAGGAAAGAGATCAGTAAAGTGGAAGAAGATTGTATCAATTGTACATCATTAGTTTTAAATACACTTGTCTTTCACTATCCTGTTCTTTATTTAACCCTGACTCAAAGAATCAATTGTATAGGACTCTATCCTCATTGGTGGAGATCAGTATCCTGACCCTACATGGGAGTTGGGCCAAGTTGGCAAGAGGGGAGAGAAGAGAAATTCCATCACTTGCCTCTCTTCAGGATCTTCTGGCTTTTATCTTAGAGAGAAAAGTTGGACAATACTAACCCAACTTCAGGTCACTGAGGGCATACTATGGGAGAAAGCCAGTGAGAGGAGTTTGCTATAGTAGAGATTTCAGGGAAATTTCCCCTTTGGGTGAAATCTGGGAGTCTTTCTCTTGGTTGAGCTAAAATATCTCATTTCCAATGGGAAAGCTCCTTCAACCTGTATTGTCTGGAATATATTATCCTATATTCTCTGATTTCTGTTATGCTATCAACTTGGATAAATGGGTTTCTTTCCTGTTTTCTATATGTGTTCCTTGTGGAACTGACATTGGATGGGGAGATAGTCAAGCCTTGGATATAAAGCTTGGTTCTCATTAAGAAGTAGCCACCAGGAGTTAAGCTTGAACCTGAAAATTGCATCCTATAAACTAACAATATTTAATAGAGCAAATATAATTATAGCCCTGTACTCCCTTCTCTCTGGAGAAAGCAGAGGGACCACCTCTTATCCCCAATCTCATGCTTCTTCTCTTGGAAGGAGCTGCAGTCTCTTGTAGAAGGATGAAGCAGAGGAGACACTAGACTGTGTCTACTAGGGCATCCCTGAGAACTAAATTGAGACTGCTTTTGTTATAATAGCCCTCTCAAGGAATATAGGCACAAATAGCAGGAGAAATATAGCATGATAGAGGGGATGGATAGATCAAGTGAGAGTTTTTTGAGGATGAATGAAATATGGGCATATTTGTAGGCAGTCAGGAAGCAACCAGTGGACAGGGAGACATTGAAATGAGAGAGTGCCTGTAAAGGGGGCGATATCCTGGAGGAGACAATATGAAATGAGATCATTGTTTGGCATTCAAAGCCCTTCATAACATCCCCATCTGAACACTCCCCACTCCCAGGCTACCTTTCCAATCTTACACCATATTTATCGCCATATACTCTGCAATCCAACAACACTGGTCTTCTTGCTGTTCCATGAATAAGACATTCATCTTTCAGCTCTAGACATTTTCTCTGCCTCTCTACCATGCCTGGAACACTCTCCCTCTTCATCTTTGTCTTTTGGCTTCCCTGACTTCCTTTAAATCTCAACTGTAATCCCACCTTCTACAGGAAACCATTCTCAATTTCTCTTAATGGACTTCCTTCTATTAATTATTTTCGACATCCTGTATATAGCTTGTTTATTCATATTTGTTTGCCTGTCATCTCCCCAGTTAGATTGAGTTCCTTAGGACAAGGATTTTCTTTTGCCTCATTTTATATCCTCAACACTGAGTACAGTACATAGTAAGCAAATAGTATGTGCTTATTGACTGACTATATCCTTGACCTTGTCTGAACTTATTGTTTCACTTAATTTTTAGTTGATCCTCTAGAGTTCTCTAAGAACATCATCATATCCTCTGAAAAAAATACCAATTTTATTTTTTCTTTGCTTATGCTTATTTCCTCAATTTCTTTTCTTGTCTTATTTCTCTAGCCAGCATTTCTAGCACTATATTGAAGAATAGTGGGGATAATGGACACCCTTGCCTTTTTGATCTGAACTTATTGGAATCTAGTTTTATTTCCATTATATATGATGCTGGTTCTTAGTGTTAGGTAGGTACTATCTACTATGTTAAGGAAAGGGCTATTTAGTCCTGGTTTCTAATATTTTGTTTAACACAAATGGGAATTATATTTTGTCAAAAACTCCATCTTTTTCTCCATGTATTGTATTAATTATACAATATATGGTTTTTGTTATATAGGATTTTTGTTCTTTTTATCAATATGGTCCATTGCATTTATAATATTCCTAATATTAACCAACCCTATATTCCTATTATAAATCCAGCTTGGGAATAGTACATGATTTTTATGTTATATTACTTGTAACCTCTTTGCTAATATTTTTAGTTAAAATTTTCATATGGGTGATCATTTTGCTGTTTTGGCTCTCCCCAGTTTAGGTATTATAGAAGGAACTTGGTAGGAATTCTTTTTTTTTTTTCTATTTTTGTAAATATTTTGTGCAATAATCAGATGAATGGTTCTTTGTTTACTATAATTCACTTCTAAATCCATCTGGTCCTGTGGTTTTTTCTTTATGATTTCACTTATGGTTTTCTTAGTTTCTTTTTCTGACATTGGCTTGCTTAAATCCTCTATTTCTTATTCTGTTAATCTAGGAATTTAATATTTTTGTAAATGTTAATCCATTTAATTTAAACTATTAATTTTATTAGCATAAAATTGGGTAAATAGTTTCTACAAATATCTTTTATTTCTTATTCAATTGTTGTGACTTGTACTTTTTCCTTTTTATATATATTCATTTTATTTATTTTTAATGCTCTACAATTACTACCATAAAACTTAGATTATTTTCCCCCTATCTACTCCCCACCACCCAAGACAGCATACAATTCCATATAGGATCTACACATACGTTCCTATTGAATACATTTTCATTATAGTCATACTGTGTAGAAGAATAAAATAATCTACACATACGTTCCTATTGAATACATTTTCATTATAGTCATACTGTGTAGAAGAATAAAATAAATGGGATAAATTATATAACAAACCAAAACATAATACATACACACACAAATGATCTGCTACATTCTGCAATTGAATTCCATAGTTCTTTCTCTGAATGTGGAAGGTATTTTGCTTAGAAGACCATTGGGAATTTTTTTTTAATGTCCTTGCATTGCTGTGAAGATCCAAATGTACCAGAAAAAAACTCTCACACACTGTGGTCGTTGCTGTACACAAAATTCTCCTGGTTCTGCTCCTTCCACTCAGCATCAGATCATATAAGTCCTTCCAGGCCTCCCTGAAGTCTTCTTGTTCATCATTTCTTATGGTGCAATAGTATTCCATTACATTCATATATCATAATTTATTCAGTCATTCCCCAGTTGATGGGTATCCCCTTGATTTCCAGTTTTTGGCCACCACAAATAGTGCTGCTATAAATATTTTTGTACATGTGGGACCCTTTCCCATTTTTTTGATCTCTTGGGTTATAGTCCTAGAAGCGATATTGCTGGGTCAAAGGGTAGGCCCATTTTTGTAGCCCTTTGGGCATAGTTCCAAACCATTCTCCAGAATGGTTGGATGAGCTCACAGCTCCACCAACAATGAATTAGTGTTCCAACCCTCCCACGTCCTCTCCAGCATTTATCATTTTCCTGTTCTGACATGTTTGCCGATCTAAT
>CM053771.1:347393589-347443817 GCA_028658325.1 Potorous gilbertii | reverse complement strand
CAGAGTTGTTTTGATTTGCATCTCTCTAATCAGTAGTGATTTAGAGCACTTTTCATATGCTTGTAGATATCTTTAATTTCTTCCTCTGAAAGCTGTCTGTTCATATCCTTTGACCATTTATCAATTGGGGAATGACTTGTATTGTTGTACATTTGACTCAGTTCTCTATATATTCTAGAAATGAGGCCTTCATCCCTGAGATTAGCTATAAAAATTTTTCCCAATATACTACATCCCTCCAAATTTTGGCTGGACTCGTAATTCTTCACCAATGATATGTACATGTGTGCTCTCCACCCTCATTTGACCAGTTCTGATGATTGTGAGGTTCAGGTGGTCCCCACGCTCCAACCCCTTTCTCCTTCATATAAGACATGTATTTGTGCACCCTGATTACATGACATAACAGGTCATACATCCTCCCTCTCCTTTTCCCTGAGTGTATCCTTTTTTCCCTACACAGCTTTTAATATCATCAAAAGATAACAAACCACTCTGTTTCTATCTTATTTTACTCCTTCTGTGACTCTTCCTGACATTAGAGATATAATGGAAACTTGTATCATTGCTTGTATGATTACTTCCCCCTATCCCCATTTAATGTTCCTCCATATAAATTGCTCACTTCTATTGACCTTTTTATGTTTTTGTTGATTCTAGTGTTTGACGTTTTATTTAGCTTTGATTTTTTTCATCTGGAAGGTTTAGAAGCCCTTTATTTTATTAAAGGTCTATTTTTTCCTCTGAAAGATTATACTCAATTTTTCTGGGTAAATTATTCTTTTTTATAGGTCTATAGGAGTGTTATGTTCCACGTGCTACACTTCTTTTTAGTGTTAGATGCTAAATCTTAGTTATCCTGACTGTGGTTCCTCAGTACTTAAACTCTGACTGCTGGCGGTATTTTTTCTTTAATATGACTTGAATTTGGGTTCTGGATTTGGGCTATGATTTTCCTAGAAGTTTTTATTTTGAAATTTCTTTTGAGAAGTAGATTCTTTGTGGGGTTTTTTCACTTTGCCCTCTGGGCAGTTTTCTTTTATAAATTCTTGATATATGATTTCTAGGCTCTTTTTTTGGTCATGGCTTTCAGATAGTCCAAGGTCTTAAATTATCTCTCCTTATTCTGTTTTCTAGTTGAATTATTTTTCATAGGAAGTACATTATATCTATTTTTCTAACTTTTCAATCTTTTGACTTTTAATATTTCTTGTTGTCTTATAGAGTCCTTCTTTTTAGGCCATATCTATTTTTCAAGGAATCTGTTACATAGATAAGTTTTGTGTCTTTTGTGCTAAACTGGCAATTTTCTTTCTAAGTCTCCTCTTTCTTTTCCATCTCTTTTCTACAGTCCTGTCATTTCTTTTGCTAATATCATTTTATCTCTCTTTGTTCAGTTCTGGAATCATTTCTTCTAGGAATTCCAGTTGATTGTGGTTAAGCTGTGTTTTTCTTTGAGACTTTGCTTGCAGGTAGTATTTTGGAGTCATTCTCTTCTGCGTTTGTGTCGTACACATCCCTAATATAATAGCTCTTCATCTTTTTGTGTTTACTTATTCTTCCACCCTTATTTCCTAAATTGGAACTTTCTTTCAGGTGTAGGCTCTGTGTACTTTGGGAAAGAAGAAGTCTGTGCCTCAGTTCTTTGCACCTAAGGTCTGTCTCTGAAATCTCCTCTCTTCTTTAGCTCCTTAAAACCACAACCCTCATTCACTGCCAGGGTTTGGTTTCTAATCTCCCTTTCCTGGGTTAAGGAGACATCATTATGGCTCTTTTCTATTCCTGAAGTCTAACTCCAAGATCTTCATTCTTGACTTAGAGTAACATGATAATGCCCTTCCAACTCCTGGAAAACTGGTTTTGAGATCCCAGCCCTCCCAGAACTGGTCACTTGTCTATGGGTTGTGATCTTGTGTTGGAAAGTTGACCCAGTGTGGTTTCTCTTTTGATTGCTAATCACTTCTTGGGTTGGCACTCATCTGGATCTTACTTGAAATAGTTGTTATAGCTGCACAACTACTTTCTCCTCCTCCATGTTGACTATCTCTACATTGCTTTTATAATCAAGCTTATAGTGCAATGGAAAGAACACTGATTTGAAATCGAAAGACCTGTTTACCACCTATGTGACCTTGAACATAGAATTTAACCTTGGGCCTCAGATTCTTCATCTATAAAATGAGGGGATCACATTTGATAATCTTGTAGGTTTCTTTTGGCCCCAAATCTATAATCCTGTAATCCTATGACTTGCTATATCATTTTAAAACTTAATTGGAGCTATGGTTTCATTGGTTTGTGTACTCTCTATAGTGATACATAGGATAGTACTATACACAGTCTCACTGTCACATTTTTAACATACCAAAATTGGACATAAAATAAGATGAAGACCATATGATTAACAAAATGGACATTTTCTATGATCTTCACAACCTCTCAAACTGCTCCAAAACAGGAACCCCATAGATGAGAGATAAGCAATTTCAACTGACTCCATGATGCAGGAAACCAAGAACCCCGCAGAAGTAATAGATGAATTAACTAACAGCAGCGAAGGCTAATCTATAACCCCCAACTTGCTCTCTCAGCACCCTTTCCTCTCCCCCACCACATACGCAAGGCTATACAAGCTGACTCAGGGACTTATAACAGAACACAACTCTACCACTCCCTGCTCCCAGTGTGGCCTACTGGGGCAGCAGACTGTGCTGCTGTAGTACTCATCTGGAGAACTGTGGGAGAGAGTTGAAACAGAGAGGCTGAAGGAAAGATTCCAGCGTCCATTTAGGACCAATTCTGTTCCCCTGGAAGTTGTTTAGGATAGAAGCTGAGGCTGGTGAAATGTGATTTGCTTAGCTTGAGAGAAGGCTAAGATAGCTTTGAGGGAAACTGCAGTCAAAGGGAAAAGAGTCAGAAAATGAGCAATAGAGGAATATAGCGGGGGGGGGGAGGCTGAAATCATCAAAGATCTCAAGAGGAAGAAAACTCAGTTAAAGACCTTTATAAAATATAAATCAACAGGATTAAGATATGTTAAGATAGCAGAAGAGAATATGGCCTACAGAGCCACTAGAAGAGTCAAAGCATCTAAATAATAAATATTGCAAGACAAAAGAAAATGAGTCAACACTTGATGAAATCTAGAACCTGTGTATTCCTAAGAGAGAATGAAACCACAGCAAGATGTTGCTGAATGACTTAAAAGAGAAATAATATTTGAAACCAGTATTTTTGACCCGTACAGTGGAAAGAATCACCAGAATAGAAAAATTTGATTCGATAGTGGCAAGTCTCATGAAAGAAATAAAGGAGAGACTGGGAATGCAAATATACAGAAGTTAAGGATAGCTTAGAAACAGAGAATCAAAAAGCAATAGCATTAAAGGAAAACATATCTATACAAGCAAAACATAGTGATCATTGCAGACGAGATACAATTTAAAGATTCTCCTAGCAGAACACAAGCCAAAAAATGTGAATACCACAATGAGACATAATATAAGGAAAACACTCATTTTGTTTGCTCAATGTAGAAAACAAAGTGCCAATTGAAAGAAACCACAGAAAGCCTGTAGATATACAATGAGACTTCAAAATGGCATATCTCTCCAATCTGGTCCAACCTATTCTGATAATGCATGTTCTTTTAAGTAAACATGAAAAAAGTAAGCTTTAAATCTTAATTGCCTTATTCCATCTGTCATAAATCATTCATATTCTTAGTTATTTGTATATGTATGTATTATCAGAGAGATGAACAATAAATTCTTAATGTATACATAAAATTATTTTGGGAATGTGAAAATATTTTAACTTAAGCTTATGAAATACTTTTGGATGCAAAATTATGATATACATTCTAAATGAAAGTACAAATGATTTTTTTATATATAGATGCAGCAGCAGCACCCTCATCAATGGTATCTGCATCTGCCCCCTCAGTGTACAGTGTTCATGCTCTCTCACTCCTTGCAGAGGTAAAGACATTTGATTTCTCAGTATGGATCCTTGTTTTAAAGGAGGATGGTGCTGATTGTGTTAGGTCAGAGGTTATCAAGATAATTTGTCCATACAGTGCTTTGGAATAATTGGTAGAACCTTGAAAATTATTGCCTGGGTTATGGAATACTCCCAATATAAAGACAGAAAATTTTGGAACAGACTAAAGGAGACAGGGGATCTTGGGAAGAAAAATATTGGAGGATAAGTGGATCTGGAACTTGAGGTGGTGGTGGTTGTTACTTGTCTTTATTTTTGAAAAGGACTCGGGAAGGTGATGCCATGACTTGCAAGTGAATTAGATTTGAGTGAGGGAGGACTCTATAAAGTCATCAGCCTTATTTTCTCCTTCAGAGCCATCTAGGTTCAGTGGCAAGATCTAGATCAAGGGGTTAAGGCATGGTCTTTAAGAAAGAAATAATGTGAGAGACACCAGAATAGGGCTTCAGTGTATGAAGGATATAGGGCTCTCAAACTTGTGCCAATAGAAGCAGCATGGTAGAATGGAATGAGTACTGGCTTTCTGGAATCAGAGGACTTGAATTCAAATCTAACATCAAACAATCGTTATGATGTGACATTGGAGAAGTTACTTAACCTCTCTATGCCTAAGTTTCCTTGTCTGTAAAATGAAAAGGTTGAACCAGAATGTTTCTATGTCTCTTTCAGCTCATAGATTTATATGATTCAAGGGAAGATCTGCCAGTTCTAAATCTATGATCCTAAAAAAAATACATTACACTAGGTTTGGCCCCCACTGCAGCAAGGGGGTAGTAGTTCACGGCCAATGCCATGGTTGTTTCGGTTCTTGAGTGACCCACCCTTTGCCCGTCTTTACTATCAATGAAATTTTCTCATGATATCTTTATTCTGATCAAACAAAATGTCAAGGTTCCATGGAACACTTTCTTAAGTTACTGAATCAGTTAAGTAAAACCGGCAATTTTTTGCAACCTCAAAAGCATATAACTGTAAAGTAGATTATCATAGAATATTAGAATTAAAGCCAAATCACTCTGGATCTCTTTGATTGGCCAACAGTAGGTCCCAGGCCAAGCCCCAAGAGATCATTGTTTGGGCCCTGTTTGCTCAGAAGGGATGTAAATAGTAATTGCTTCTGTTTTGGCCAAAAAACTTGTGGGTCTTCCCTTCCCAGACTGATTTTTTTTTTAATTAGGTAAAATGGGCCATTCCTTGGTTCATTTCTTACCTAGCTTTAATCACTAAATGGTCACTGCTTCATGTGACTGAGACATGTTAAAGACTAAAAAGGCCAAGGTCTCCCATTTCATCCAGAGCCATCTCCAGTTCTCCTCATCTCTTCTTGCCATTGAACCCAAATGGCTCAGGAGGAGAAAGTGAGGCTGGTGACTTTGCACAATTCGCCCTCCCTTAAATCCAATTCACTTGTAGGTCATGCTATCAGCTTCCTGTTGTCATGGTCCTTTTCAAGAACGAAGTTAAATGAACAAATCTAGCCCATTCATTTTGCAGATGAGGCACTAGAGGTCCATACAAATGCAGTGATTTCTCTAGGACTTTTGCTCTTTTCACTGTATCACACTGAAAATACTGACAGAAACTCATACTTGGAAATTTTATCGTTAGCATGTCTTAGACAAAAAAATTTCTGGGATGTGTGGTAGGAGCTGTGTTGTTTTTGTTTTTTTTTTTCCTCAAGATTGTAGCGTGTCTCTTGGACGTGATTTATCGTAGTGATGAGAAGGAGAAAGCTGTACCACTAATTTCACGTTTGCTGTATTACGTTTTTCCTTATTTACGAAATCACAGGTAATATAATTCTTTCTCTTCTTCCTCCTCCCATTCCCCCACCATCCCTTCCAAATTTTGGATGAAAATATAGGTCTGGGGAGGGGTGGATAAATATGTCAATTGATGTTCTCCAGACAATCTTTGAACTCAATCTTTCCCCTTCTTCTCCCCCCATTCCTCATCCCCATCCTCCTCCCCAACACAGTGCCTACAACATCCCTAGCTTCCGAGCTGGTGCCCAACTACTCAGCTCCCTGAGCAGTTATGCCTACACAAAACGAGCCTGGAAAAAAGAAGTCCTGGAATTATATTTGGACCCAGGTTTTTTTCAGATGGATACTTCTTGTGTTCAGTAAGAAATATTTTTCTAAATATAATATACCATAACTGATTTAAAATCAAAATAATCTCATCTGTGATATGATAATCTCATCTATATCTGTGATATCTACTCATAGCAAATATATCCAAAATTGTAATATGCTACTTGTAATTAACAGAATTAATTTGATTTTTCATAGCATGAGAGTCATTCTAGTTACCTGAAAATGTTATTTCATCTCATTGGGGAGAATATTTTATTCCTAGAGAATGTTTTAATTTTGGTCACCATGCTATTTGGCTCACTAGTGTTAAAAACACGCTTGGCACACAAAAAGGTATCAAGGAAACTTTATTACAGCAGAGTTCAGAGGAACTGAACACTTTGGTCAAAGCTGACTCCACCCCTCTTCAGGAGGAGGGAGTGCCTTCTATGTTCATTCCTCCTGCAAGTAAGGATATAGGAAGACTATAATTTGTTCAGACAAATGTAAGCCATTTATAGTGTTCTGAATTTTGGACTCCCCGCCACACTCTCCACTGGCCACGGGACTTCATGTTCTTCTCTCTGATGGGCTCTCCCTCAAACAGCTTGCCAAACATCAGCACAAATTTCTGACCCTAGGTCATAACTTTGATCACTTAAAACTGTGGAAATAGAAGTTCTTCCTTGTTTCCCAAACTAGTAAATATGATGTTTAGAGCATATTTTGTCTCTCATCCACACAATACTTTGTGGTTATTTATATAATAGGTAGGTTTTAATTTGTGTTAATGATCTCATCTCTTTCCCCAACCTTATTCACTTCTTTCTGATCCCTGGACCTGATCCTCCCAGGCATCCCACATCTAGAGAACTGATACTTCTCCATTAATAAATTAAAAAAAAATTAAAGTTTGTCAGTATCAGGATAGCATGTAGCCTTAAAGGGAGAAAGTTACAAGGCATCCTGAAGTTTACAGTTGAAACATACATTGTTCAATCAGCTTCAATTATAAGAGGAAGATTATGCCTATCAAATAAATTCAACCTAAACTGAAATTATCTGGTAAAAGGGAATTCACCAATCATATGTTCTTTTTTTAAAGTTTAATTTCACTAATGACTTTTCTAGTTTTTTGATAGCCTTAAAGAATGAGTGACTTTTGCTTTGCTTTTTTTCAAAAATATTTTTCTTTGTTTGTATCTTTATTAACCTTACTTGGAAAAGTTTTAAGTTAATATTTTTCTGATGCTTTTATAATTAGATTCACAGTTTTACATTTACTCTTATTATTTTACCATCTTTAGTTGGAGATCCATTATTGACCATCTTCTAACACATGAAAAAACAATGTTTAAAGATTTAATGAGTAAGTATTATGTTATTCAAAGATTATTTTATTATTTAATTTTAAAAAATATTTTAGATATAGGATCTTGCCTCCAATTTTAGAATTTTTACTTAAATTTTTATAACCAAGCCTAAACTTAAAAAACACAACATATTGACTAGACTACTTTGACATTTTCTTCATTTCCCAGACTTGAAATGTCCCAACTTAACAGTGTTTTGAAAGTTCCTAATATTCAACTTGAAAAGAAACTTTAGGTAATTATTTTCTCAGAATGACAAAACTTTTAGAGAATTCGATACTGCCCTTATATTCTCCCCAAGTACCTACCCACTTTTCATACATAAAGATATGATAGGTATATGCCTTTGTTTAATTGGATTATGATTTTGCACTGATGGTATTAGTAATTCTACTACTATCAATGACATGTAACTTACCTCTCCATGAAATTTCTTCAGTACATACTGGTTATTTGTCATGTTCATTTTAGATATGCAAAGCAGTTCTTTAAAATTGTTTTCGAGTTTTGAGCAGAAAGCCATGCTCCTAAAGCGTCAAGCATTTGCTGTCTTCAGTGGAGATGTTGATCAGTATCATCTGTACCTTCCATTGATACAAGGTAAGAATGCTGATTTTTCTGTAGATGCTCGTTGCATGAAATAAGGGCTCCCAAGGTTAGGAAGATTTGAGAATGAGAAGGCTTAATGTTTCCCCTACCCATTAAAATTCATTCATTTGGGACAAATGTATCTCCAATAGGAGAAGGGAGGGAAAAAAGGAAATCCAAACCCAAGACTTGAATCTGAAGGAAATGTATTAAAGGATATTCTTTACCTCCAGGGAGAGTTATAAGAGGGGTCCTATGGGCCTCCAAATCTACATCCAAATTTGTCACCCCAGATAGAGGTTGTGTGGCAGCATCAACAATGGTTTACCAGCTTTTTTTTTTGTACAGGAAAGTACCATCTCTGACATGCATCAAAGATTCTTTCTCCTTTGCAGTGGCTCTACATTAGTGATTGAGAAAGATCAAGATATTATCTGTTACACCTGAAGATTTGGGGGCACAGTAATTTCTTGAGAGGAATGAGAATATGGGACTGATGTGTTCCTTGATTTTATTCAAGATTAGCTACCAGGAAAGAGCCTGTCTATGATATTAAGTCCTATGGGTCTAGATAGAAAGAGATTCAAATCTGAGAGTGATAGCTTCCAGATTGGTCTAAGTCTAGACCAGTATTACCGGTATAGAACATAACATCATCTAATACATTCGTATCTGGAGACTATCTCCTGATGATAGATAACAACAGCAGAGATGACCAGAAGGATTGACTTTAATTAGATACTCAACATAGCAATTAAGATAGTAGTTTCTTTAGTTCAAGGAAGAGGAAATTTGATGAGTTTCTCCTACCCATTTCATCTCCTTCATTCGGCCACAAATGTTTCTCCATATGAATGATTTTGTGGCACCCTAGTTCCATACTAGGGAAAGGGGGAAACAAGGCTTGCACATAAGACTTACATTTCCAAAGGAAATTTAGCAAAGGATATTATATCTGATCAACAGACACCTTAGGAGGACTGAACATAGGAGTGGGATGCTAATCAATCCAAATCCTCTTCCATATTAATGTGGCAGTATATTAGTTCCAAATCGGAGTAATATGGTGTAATGCCAATGTGATACTCATAGCACCCACTATGAATATGAATGCTTATTTCCAGGATAAATTTGCAAAATATAATAAACTCTCTTCCTCAAAGGCAAAACCAAAATATTTATTTGGGACATCATTAGAATACCAGAAGGTAAGATTTAACAGGGTACTTATCACTAATCCCAACATCTTAAACCTTCTTTCTGTCAGGCCTCCTCATAAAGACAGCTTCCCCTAGACAAATTCCTCCCTCCTCCTACTCACAGCTTGATTCTCTCTCTGCTCTGCATGCTCTCATTCTCTGCTCATGCTCTCTCTCTCTCCCTCTCTCTCTTTCTCTCTTCCTTTCACTCTCTCTCTCCCTCCCTCCCTCCCTCCCTCCCTCTCTCTCTCTCTCTCTCTGTCTCTCCCTCCCTCCCTCTCTCTCTCTTTCTCTCTCTCTCTCCTTCCCTCCCTCCCTCCCTCTCTTTCTCTCCCTCCCTCCCTTCCTCCCCTCCTTGCACAAGCTCCTTCCACTCTGAGCTCCATGTGACCACAGGCTCCATGTGCTAGGCCTATTAATGGACAAGGAAGATCTTCCTTTTCCACATTACATGTGGCAGCTCCAACCATAGCTTTCCAGCTTTTTATTTTTGCATAGAAAAGGTTCTCTTTTTCTGATGCATGATAGATATACTACCTCCTATGTTTTAGAGGCTCCAGGAGGGTAATTGGTGTCACAATATACTATCTCTGCTTAGAGAACTATGATTTAGGATCTTTGGATAAACTATATTGTGAAATATATGAGAGGATAAAAGTGGAATATTCTCTGATTTATTCAAGGTCAGCTAATATAGGGGATGTGGAGGGTCTTATCTATTAGATTATTTGGGGCCATTTGGGCCCCATTTATGAAGAGTCATATTATTTATGAATTATTTATTTATTTACTAGGCAATGAGATAAAGACTTGGGCTAGTTTTAGAGGGCAAAGGCACTTCAAAGGATATACGCCAAGTGACAGGGATGTTAACAGTAGAAAGACAAGGCACATCAATCAACTGATGCAAAAACATAATTTTACTTTGAAATAAAAATTTCATGCCATCATCTCTGTTTTCTTTGCCTTATATAAATTAAAGAAGTGTCGGGTCATTTGACTCAGCTTGTTCCTTCAAGGTGCTTCTTAAATTTTTGATTCTCCTAATGGTCATTTTTCTCAGGGAGACTCGTCTCATAAGTTATCTGGCAGACTCCAGAAAAATGGCCTTGGTTTCTTTTCTCTAGTAAAGATAGTAAAATATATAGAGATGCTTATGGGTTTTTTTCTTAGAAATATTAGTCCAGATCCCATGGAGAGGAAAAGTCAATTACCACACAAAAAAAGCATTACTTATTAATATGACTATGTATAAATGTGTATATGCATGTATATAATCTATATACCAATTCCATTTACATTCCGAACAGGGAGGAAGATTATCACTTGCAGTAAGAAAATCTCTTAAGAAGCAAAACCATATCTATACACAAACAATAAAGAGGGCTACAGAGACCAGACATTTTGGAAGAACTACAAGACATTAAAGGAATTTGAGTTTATTCATCCTTAACCAAAGCTAAAGCTAAGCTTTAGCTAAGGGGCTTTTCAAAACCTCTATGTATTGCTTCCCCTAGTGGCCAAAAAATAGTTGAGCTCCTCTCTTGACTGGGAACAGTCAGTGGTTTAGACCTTTCTTTCCTCCCAATTAAGTAGCCTATACTTCAGTAATTTAGGTATCTTGCAGTGTTCCAGGGGACTTACTTCTCCTAGTCACTTCTCAGATGATTTTCTTCTCCCTTATCCCAGAAGAAAAAACTATTTAAACATGAAGGAACAGAAAGATTGGAAAGGTTTTGTTTTAGATGAGTTTTCAACACCCATAGTGTTGAATTTTGAGAGCAAAGTGGTGACAACAAAGGAGTGTGAAGGTGCATCATCTTAACTACCTCTTTCTTTTTAAAATGCCAACAAGGCAATAACAATTTTCTGAAACTTACATGAAAACTAGATTTATTACAAGAGAAATGAATATACATGTGGAACCCTAAGCAAGTGCAAGGAGTTCACAATTCAAACAGAAGTTTGCATACTTATAAAATTATGACAAAGAAAGAAGGAGAAAGAGAAATAAGATCTAAGAGTACAAGGTATCTATGTGTCTGAGAGGAAGGAATTGTCATCAGTGCGATGAGAACAGTAGATACCATAAGGAACTTGGTTAGCTAAGCTAAAGATAAGTTTGCTTAAATCTGCAGCTTCCACTTATAGAAATTTCTTCATATCACATACTTGTATAAATAAAGAATTTCTAAAATAACAAATGATGGCTTCCTTGTAGGTCAGGAGAGATAGGAAACTTGGGCTCTGGTTTTAATAGTAACATGTTATTTTAGTAGAAACAGGCTTTGATCCAACAGAGATGTATGCTATGACTCTGAACCAAGAAGGCATGAGATCTCTCTCCTAATTAAAAAGATTATTAGTTGATTTTGTCAAGTTTGTGAGAGTGGCTAGAGAAAGAAATGCACAAATGGAGGAATCAAATATTTAAAAATAGATGGTGGGGGGTAGTGAGAAAACAGATGAAACAAAGGGAAAACAAAATGATGAAATGAAGGCAGTGACTTGCCCAACCTCTCCTCAATTCCCTTCCAAACTTTAAAATAATGCCTCAAAACTAATTCTGATGTGGCAAAACCAACAAAAGAAGGAAGTGAAACAATTTTTCAGCCCAAGACAACTTAGAAGGTCATCAGGAAAGGTCTCTCTCACCGAGATGAGAGTAGAGGGCAGTCCAGCAGAGGCTGTGCCCTAGCAAGGCAGCATGCCACTGAATTGGCAGCAATAGTGTCTGGAGCTCTGAGGCCACAAACAGTAAAGGGGTCAGATATGTGGTCAGAAGAATACAGAGGACCCTTTTCTGGCCCTGGGTGCAGCGCTCAGTCACACTGCCCATACACAATTCTTCATCACAATGCCAGGGCAAGGGGAAACACTAGCACATTAGAGCATGTGACCATAGGGAAGCAGGGACATGGGTCACAGTTCCAGGAGGGGAAGGAATGCTTGTGATCACCCACAGGCCAGAAAAGCAGGGGTCACACCTTTCCTCAGATCATACCACCTTAGAAGAGTGGGAAATGAGTAGTTGACTGGGAAGGGGAGAGCAAAGGATTGTCCTTTCTATCCAAAGTACCAGTATAAAATCTAACTTCATATGAAACTAATTTAAGTTAATTTAAGTGTGTTAGCTTGTTAGGGTTACTTTTTATTATACTTAAGTACAGAAAAACTAGAATTTTTATTTTTCCAACATGTAAATTAAATAAAGATAAAAGCAATTATATTTTTAGCCTCTGTTTCCTATTTGGAGCCTTGGTGTTACACAGTCACTCTGACTCCTCTGTATAGAGGAATCTGGATTCTAGCTGGAAACTTTATCGTGCATACATTGCTTCTTTTGTAAGCTGTGATGGAACAGACCTACTGGGTCGTATAGCCAGTCTTATCCCTTTCCTATATTCCTTATCAAACTGTACAGTCATAACATATATTTCCTCTTCTTTTCCCATCTTGTGACACAGGCATCACTTCCAACTTGACCCTCTCTGAAAGCATATGGTACAATCTTTCTGCAGGTCCTACCTTAGTTGTTCATCACCCTTGCACAGGCTCAGGTCAGACAGTGGTTTGGCTTCTTCCTCCTTTTTGCTCACTGGGTTTTCTCGTGATTTCATATTATCTTGCTTCTTCTTTCAGAGTTCCAATTTCCTTATCCTTGTGTCCTCCAAAACAACCACCTCTCCTCTTTGGGTTCCTTCATTTAGATTACTGTGTGACTCAGTTCCTCATTTAGGAAAAACTCCCTTCCCCCTACACCATGATGCAAGATCATCTAAAATTCACCACCTTATTCTTAACTTTCCAAGGTTCAGCAGTCATTTTTAACCTCAAGATTTAATACACCCTTATTTATTAGCTTCAACATATTATTAGCCAGATTAACAGCAAGCCCTTGGACTCTGGCAACAAAAACATTTATTTTTATTCATATTTTTCTGATTTATTAATGATCTTTCCCCAGAACGACTGACAGAGAACCTCCGAGTTGGGCAGACACCCATAGCTGCTGCTCAGATGTTCCTCTTTTTCAGAGTTTTGCTGCTAAGAATATCTCCTCAACATCTGACTTCTTTGTGGCCAATAATGGTCACTGAACTGGTGAGCAAAACCATTTGTCTTAAAAATACAAGCTCTGGTCAGAGAGAACTAACCTCAGGCAGATTGTAATGAGAAGGCCCCTGAACAGAAATGTGAAGGATTTTTACCAACATGGGCAAGAGATTTTAAGGAAAAAAGGTAGTCTAAGGGTTTCAAGAGCTATTATCTGAGAGGAATGTGTGCGCATGTATGTTCATCTTTCATTGCTGAAGAAGACCATGCCATCAGAAAAATGAGGACATGACTTGCATTTGACTTTGAGTGAGGGAGGGTTGTGCAGGTCACCAGCCTCACTTCTCCTCCAGAGCCATCTGAATCCAGTGACCAGATATTCATCAGGATGACTGGAGATGACCCAGAATGAGGCAATTGGGGTTGAGTGACTTGCCCAAGGCCACACATCTAGTGAGTGTCAAATGTCTGAGGTGAGATTTGAACTTGGGTCTTCCTGACTCTTGCACTGGTGCTCTATCCACTGCACCACCTAGCTGCCCTTGAGAGAGGAATGAACAGAAGTAGTAACAGCTTAGCTGGCACCACACTCTTAATCTCTGACCTTTTCTTCCTCTCTTGTTTTCTTTCTCTCAAAAATGACTATAGTGTGACATTTTTCAAAAACTGACTTTGTTTCATTTTAACAAAGGACTTTTTATCCCAAATTCATAAGACTTTCTTTTCATGGTGGTTAAATTAGAGAAAGGACATATGTGGATCATTAATTGAGTAGCCAAAAAGTAAGATATTTAAGCAAATGAACACTTTATTTATTATGTTTAATCAACAAATACTAGGTGCCCTATAGGAGTAATGTATTTTAAGACTATGACAACTATATGGTGTTTTTAAATTCTTTTAAAAAGTCATTAAATGATATATTTTCTTTTTAAGATTCAAACATTTATACAATTTGAAGATGATCTAATACGGAGAAATGAATCATCAAAGTAAGTACTTACAAATGTCTTTCTATCTGTACACATTTGAAGGGTATTTCTTCTTCCTAGACCTTTGAATAATGGATAGGAAGTGCTATGGAAACAAGTTATTTTAATATGTCTACAAGCATGCAACCCTGTAGATATATTAAAGATTTTTCTCATTATACCAGGAAGGCACAAGCATAGAGTCTGCCAGTTGAAAAAATAGTACTATAATATTCAGTTCCATTTTTAAAGCATCTATTAGATGTCTGCTAGTGTCAGGCACTGTGCTAAACACTGGGAACCAAGATAAAATTAAAATATTCTCTGCCTTCAAGAAGTTTAGATTTTACTGGGAAGGAAAAAAAACCCTATATACTTAGATTAAGCACATACAAAATTTGTGCAAAATAATTATAGGAGGCAATGAAAGAGTACCATAAGCTGGGAAGTTCATGAATGGCCTCCTCTGGGAAGGAGGCATCTGAGGTGTACTTGGAAAAAAGCTAGAAAATATATGGGACAAAGATATTCCAGAAATAGGGGATGGTCTGAGCAAAGGCAGGGAAATAGAAGAGGCAATGTTTTGTATGAATAACCCCAAGTAGACCAGTTTGGCTGAAATTTAGGCATGAGAGAATAATGTTTCAATTATATTAATGAATATAATTTTAAAGAATAGTATGATCTAATATTAACTATAACAGTCTAATATGTTTTTCAAGGACCAGTTACTAGCAAAGTTATTGTACTGATAGATCCAAAAAATACCATGCATTTATATTCTCGGACTTCAGTAAGATCTCTTGTAGAATTTGTTGTCAGTACTAGTGAATGATATAAAGAACTTCTCCCTGGATGATAGGCCACTCAAGTGGATTGGTCAGACTTCATAATTTAGACCCAAAGAGTTGTGATTGATAAACAGATGACAGTCTGGTGGAGTGTTGCAGTGTTCTACTTTTTCTGTTTAGTAGGGTTTTTTTTTAATCAGTGACTGAAATAAAGATATAGATGATTTACTTACCAGATTTGTAGAAGTCATGAAGCTAGAGGAGGGGTTGGTAATATGTTACAGAATTAATATTTAGAAGGTTCTTAGGCTAAAATGATGGACCAAATCTAACACTATGAAATTGTATTAATGCATTTCTTAAAATGCATTCGTGTTCCATGGAACACTAATTTATTTCTAAGCAGGATATAAGTTGAAACTTTTTTAATGGTAGAAAATTTTTATTGGGGAACAGGGCCAACTGCAAGTGGCAGAATTTCTTCCAAGTCATTCTTAGAGAAAATTTGCTAGAGAGTAATGTAATGTATCACTCTTAGGTTAAAAGTATCATTTGCACATGTACAGTAGACATGATTAGGCAGTAGAAAATGTAGGATATTAATGGAATATAAATTTAGTTATAATCAGCAAACAATATAGACGTTTAGCAATAAATACGTAAATACTTAAACGAGTAAATAGGTGGCAGAGTGGATAGAGTGCCTTCATTCAGGAAGACATGTCATATTCCTGAGTTCAAATCTGGCCTCAGACACTTGTGTGACAATAAACAACACGTCAAACAATAAAGATGTGTTTATCTGTTGTCTTAATGCGTAGTCAGAAAGATTTAGAATACCAAAACTCCAGTACAAAGAAGCATGGAGCACACAAGAGAGTAAAGCAAACCAGATTTGTTGAGAGGGGACATAGTCACAAACTGGAGGGGTTAATGAGGTCTTAGGGGTGCAGGGTCCCCAAAATACTGAGGTTCAGGGTGGAGTTGTCTAGAAAGCATTCACAGACTCAAGCTGTCTTCCAGTCAAGTGGTAAAAGGTTCATTATAATGCTATCTAGTGGGTAGAGCTCTTTAGGGAACTAGCACCCTAAAAAGGAGTGATGCTAAAGCCGGTGTAGGAAAGGTACAGTGAATTGTGTGTCAAGTATGCTAATTATGTGGTGGACATAAAGTTTCTATGCCTTGGGCACAGGTGTGATTCACTACTGGTATGTTGGGGCGGGGCACTTCTAAGTGATCTGTACATCTACATCCGTAACAAGATAGCCTTGGGAGTTGATGTCTATAGCTTGGCTTCTGGATAGTATATGATAACTGTGGGAATCAGTACATGATAGCTCTGCAGGTACAAGATAGTGCTATTCATACAAGGGAAATTCTACAGAGGTCAGACTGTTCTTGTAATGGGGAGAGATAGTTTGTCTCGCTGGGGTCCACTCATGAGTTATTGCCAGAGATAGGGTCTTTGGACTGGGGAGAGATATGGTCCTAGGGCTGGGGTCCAAGCACCCCATCAGGGCTATCAGGGAGAATAGTCTTCTGGGAACCTGGATAGTGTTTGGGACTCTGGAGGGAATGGATACTCTCTCCCCCAAATCAGTAAAATCTGATGTATTTTTATAGGGTTCTTATCTAGATCTAACAGGCTTAGGCGCTGGAAAAAAAATGACATGAGGGCTGGTGCTGATTCATTCCAGTTGTGGTTCAGTTGTTTTTCAATCATATCTGACTCTCTGTGACCCCATTTGGGGTTTCCTTGGTAAACTTACTGGAGTGGTTTGCCATTTCCTTCTCCAGTTATTTTCACAAATGAGGAAACTGAGGCAAACAGGGCTAAGTGACTTGCCCAAGGTCACACAAGTGTCTGAGGCCAGATTTGAACTCAGGAACATGACATGTCCTCCTGAATGAAGGCACTCTATCCACTGTGCCACTTATTTACTCATTTAAGTATTTAAGTAAACTCAATATTAGATAGTGTACTCTCTCCACCCTCAGGTTGTTTGTCTTTCATTCTTGACACCTGGGAGGTGATGCCATGACATGTTAAGTGAGGGAGTGCTATGCAAAGTCATCAGCCTCATGTCCTCCTCAAGAGCCATCTGGGTCCAGTGGACAGATACAGATCAGGACAAGATGGCTCAGGAGGCAGCGGGGAATCTTGGCTTTTCAAGCTAAGGTCTTTAACAAATCTCAGTTTGACTGTGGCAATGCCAGTTCACTGATTAAGACATAATGAGAAATGAGGCAGAAGACGTTTTTAAAAAAAAAAACTGGGAGGGAAAGACCCTAAGACTTTCTGACCAAAACAGAAACAATGGCTATTTACATTCATTCTAAGCCAGTTTTGGCCCAAACAGTGACCAAGCAGGACTTAGCCTGGGTCCTAATATTGTTCAGTCATTGAGATGCAGAGTTAAGCCAGCCTCCTTCCTGTAAATCCACAGCTGCCTTGCCTGAGACTACCCAGAAAAACTTCCTAGCCTCATTAAGCAACCATCCTATGGTGATTCAGACATTCTGTCTGGCTGGCTACAGCTCCATAGTAGCTGCCTTGCTCCCAACCTGAGGCAAATTCTTCCTCCTCCTTTCTCCCCTTTTCAGCTCCACACAGTTGCCTCAGGCCCTGGAATTACTCCACCAGGAAGGTAAAATCCCCAATAGTTCACCTGAATTTATTTCTTAATGGTGAATACACTTCCACTGTCATCCTCTTCCCATTCCAGTGATTCAGAACATGTCAAATGGAATGCTTCCTCGATATGTAACAAACTAGCTTTCATCTTAGACCTGACTCTCTCCTGATGACACCAGCTTCTCTCTCTGTCCTTTCCAGTACTTACAGACCTTTCGTTTATGCCCCTAACTTACTGGTCATAGTGGAGTTACTGGAATTCTCAATGTTCCCCATTGCCACTTGCAAGTTCTCTCTCTACCTCCATCTCTCAGTAACATCTCCTCTGATCTTTAGTCTATTTATTTATCATCCAGTCAAGATTCTGGTGACTGTTGTTTACTGTCCTTCAGAGCACTCTCCTTTCCTCAGTAAGTTCAGTGTCTGTCTATTTCTCCTCCCCAACTCTAGCCCTCATACTTTAATCTCCATAGTATTATTCCCTCAAATACTCTGATCTCTCAGTTCCTCTGCATACTCACTCTCCCTGACCTGTTCTTTCACCCAGTCCTGGCTACACACAGAGATGGTCATGCCCATTATCTTACCAGCGAACTCTGGAATTTCTTTATCTGATGACAGTCTTTTGTTGTTTTACCTCACCCTCTGCCTGAAAACCCCAAATGCTGTTCTTCATTCTCACTTCCGGTACCTCCCAGGCCATCACACTTGTTGCTAGGTACACTTTACTCCTTTCCCTATCTTGACTCTGGTGAACCAGTTCAGCTCCGCACAGTCCTCTTCTCTTGAGCTCCTTGCCCTTATATCCTATCTAAGCCCCAGATTTAGAGTATTTCCACCACCATGCTGCTTTCACTTTGTGAACTGCCCTCCCATCACCTGAGAAAGGCCTAAAACCTGGATTGGCCCATCAGGAGAAAGACATGTTTGGCCCACTCGGGCCTAACCTGCCATGATGCTTTGTGTACTCTAGCACAACAGACATGCTTTGCTTTGCTCTCTGAGTGAACCCCAATGCCTTTTCCTGTGTCAGCAATTTCAGGCCAGATGAAGTTGACTAGGAACATTCTTATGTTTATGACTAGCAAGGACAAAGTGCCTTGAACCTCACACTATGCTAAATAATGGGACTTTCCTTGTCTTGATATTTTATGGACACATAATATTCTGTGTTATGCTATTTATATATTGTCATGATAAAAGGGATCTATGATTTCAGTTGACACCTTGACATTCTTTTATCTTACTGTATTTACAACCTTTCCCATTAAGAAATTCCTTTCTCACATTATGGTTAAATACATATGGAGACCATAATTTTGGGTCGACACAGGCATCCTGAGTTGGAATCGCTCTAAGGGTACAAAGGGTCTCCTTCAGTTTACCTCTGAGTTCAGAATTGTTTTCTGACTCCATCATGCATGATTCTCTGGCTTAATGAGAATAAATAAACACATTATAGCACATGTACAGCCTGATTCTGTTTGTTCCTTATTCAAACCTTTGGTAAGGTGAACCCCATTCTCTTTGTTCTTGAACAGACCTTCAGTAAGGGGGAACCCAATTCTATTTGTTCTTTGGACAAACCTTCTGTTAAGGGGGAAACTGATTTTGTTTATTTCTTTGGACCAAATCATTGGTAAATGTTTGACAACTTCTATAATGTGTTGCTGATAGAAGCTGAAGAAAATCATGAAACTATAATAACTGGGTCCACTACAAATATGTGTTACACAGAATCAACTGGACCCTTCCTATAGCAAGTGAATTTTTTTACACCTTCCCAATAAACCCACTCACCACTGGTTTTTTCAGATTTTTTTATCTGTCCTCTTACCTCCCACAGCAACTTTTCACCACCCTTCACCACTCTCTCAGCTGAGAATCTTGCCTTGTATTTCACTAAAAAATTGAGATCATTCACCTGGAGCTCCCTCTTCTCCATTTCTCCTCATTTCACATCACCCAGGCATTTTCTTTCCCTATCTCTTCCATCACACCTGAAGAGACATGAGTTCTCCTTGCTAAGGCACATCCCTTTACCTGCACAAATGATTTCATTCTATTTCTCCTTCTTTAGCTGATTTTTATCATTCCCATTTTCATTCCCATTCTCACTGATCTTCAATCTGTCTACTTGTTGCTTCCCTGCTGCCTAAAAACGCAAGCACGGTTTCCCATCCTAAAAATACCCATCGCCACTAGCCGTCATCCTATACCTCTCCTCCATTTGGGTTCTAAATTCCTTGAGAAGACCATCTACAATCTGTATCTCCACTCATCTTAACTTTTAGCGGTCCAACTTAATGAGCTCAAAGTGCTCCATCCAGTTCCCAAGGAGTGATCTCTTAATTGCCAATTCTAATAGCCTTTTCTCAATCCTTGTCCTTCTCATCCTCTCTCTTATGTACATTCCTGTCTCTATTTTGATACAGCCACCACCTTTGTGTAAGCCTGCACCACCTCATGCCTGAACCATTGTAGTAGCCTTCTGGTTGGTCTCCCTGATTCAAGTCTCTTAAGTATTCCAGTCCGTTCTCCTTCCAGCTGCCAAAGTGATCTTCCTAAAATGCAATTACCCCCACCACCACTCTCTCCTCATCTCTTTCTCCTAGATTTGATGACTTCCTTCAAGTCTCACCTAAAATCCCACCTTCTATAAAAATTCTATCCTCATCTTTCTTCATCTAGTGCTTTCCCTCTATTTATTATCTCATTGACCTTGTATATGTCTTGTTTGTACATAGTTATTTGCATATTGTTTCCCCCATTAGACCATGAGCTCCTTGAAAGCAGGGACTGCTTTAACCTTCCTTGATTTTTCCATTGCTTAGCACAGTACCTGGCACATCATAAGTGCTTAATGAATGCTTGTTGACTTGATAGCCAAAAACATCAACTCCGTCTAAGGCCACATTAAAAAGCTGTTGTTCAAAACAAAGGAAGCAATTGTCTCACTGTAGTCTGCCCTAGAAGGTAGGCAATGGAAATGGTTCATAACTGTTGTCTTCTGATATTTAAAGATTTAAAGAGTAGATGTATTGAAGAAAAATTTAAATGTTTCTGCTTTGCTCCATTGGAGCAGCTGGCGGTAGTTGCAGAGAGAGGTTTCAGTTTCATTCTTATACTATATATAGAACTTCCTAAAAATGAAAACTATTCAGAAATGAAATGTGCTATATGAACAGTTAGTGAATTCTCTAAGAGTCTAGGAGTTTAAGTGGGATCTGGATGACCTCACTTTTGAAAATGTCAAGGGAATTGATGTTTCACATAGTGGTTAAACTAGATGACTTACCTATTCCTTTCCGACTCAGAGATTTTATGAAAACTGTGAATAGAAAAAAAAACTTTCTAAGGAAATGGAAAATTTCAAAAAACTATCCAACTTAGAGGGTCTTTCTTAATTTCTAATGTACATTTCCTTGATTATAAATTTGCAGAAGCAACAGCAAAGTAAACAGAGTGAGAGCTTCAGGAGGTGATGGCAGTGAGATATCCCCAAATGAACTCATCTTGTATTTATCAGCTTGCAAGTTCCTGGACACAGCACTTTCTTTTCCACCAGACAAGATGCCTTTATTTCAAATGTAAGTTATATGCACTTACCAGGTGATAGCTACATGTAATATTTTTTAGAGAAATCTATAACTTCTGTCACTTAAATGGCTTGTAGTTTCAATATATGAGCATCCATAACTTTGTTACTAATGGCAAATAAAAATTCCAGTAAAAGAGAGATTAAGGATTTTTATAATAGTTTTTCATCAAATTTTAATATTTTTGTCAAATTTTTAGGTATTTAATTTGTAAGATAGTCTGCTTTGTACTAGCATACAGAAAATAGGGTATTGATTTAAACTTTTTGAAGCCAGGTGATCAAGTACATTTGTAATAAAAGTCAGTGGATGAATAAAAAATACATAAATAAAAACTTCCAGTAACACAAGTTTCCTATAGCATAAAACCCAAGTTTCAGATAATTTGCAATATATGAGAGATCACTATCCTACTAAATTCACAAACCATAGGATAAAATTGAACTTCCTTCTTCACCTCTCTACCCTCCCCAATAAAAAGATACATCATGATTTTCCCATAGAAATGGCCTCTGAACTATAGTGTCTGATCCAAATGTTTATTTCTTTTTCTAGGTACAAATGGGCATTTGTTCCAGAAGTAGATACAACGACGTCTGCCATTTTCTCAGATTTAGAGGAGTATCATCAAGAATGCAAACCACATGTTGTTAGAATCTTGGAACTTCTCCACTTAAAATATGGAGTAAACAAAAAATTATTCTTTAAAACTTAAATGTATATTGTTAAGTTTCTCTAAATTACAATATAGATATAGTCAAACTCTTTAGACCAAACCTGATTTATGCCAATCCAGTGATCCCATTTAGAGTAGTTGTAATCCCAAACCTGGGCCACTCATGGACCGTATGACAATTGACAAAATGAGGCTTACTAAATAATAGCATACAAAGTGTATATTAAGTGAAGATATGGCATTGGTTTATTTGGGAGTTCTGAGGTGCATTGGGGATAAGCTCACTCAGTGTTCTTTACTAAGTTCAACATTAATATTATTGCCTTAGGTTGGGTGAACTGGTTTCCAGATTGAAGACATATCACATCACAACTCCTGTGCCAGTGAGATCAGACCCATGAGCAACCCCTTAACTTTTCAACCTGAGTAAAATAGAAAGACCCAATCTGTTTAATGTAATTAGATGGATTTGTAGTTGGTCAGGTTGCTATAGATTGATGTTAATGTGGAAGAAGATACTCTACAGAGTTGTAGGACTTTGTCCTTGCTCCTGTCATGCTCAAACTTTTTTTTTTATCAATGACTTAAATAAACACAGAATGACTGGAGTTCCCCATCACAAGACATCTTAAAGCAGAAGATAGATAACTGTATTTATGAGTGATGTTGCAGAAAATTTTTTTGCTGAGTTTTCAGTCTAAATAAACCTGAAGTCCCTCTGAGGTCCTAAGATTGTACGATAATTTCCACTAGAGCATGTGGTCTCTTTAAGAAGCCACTATAATGTTTGAAAGACAGGAAAAAGAGAGATTCTCTAGAGTTCATTGCTAGTGGTGGTAGTAGACTAGAGGGAAAGCCCTTTTCATAGCCTAGAACTTAAATTAGAAGCATAATTAGTGTTATGTGGTCATTTTTTATTTTTTATATTTATATTATATAATTATATATTATAAATTATATTATATACATTTTATGTATTATATATTATTATATAATTATAATATATAATTATATAATATTATATAAAATATATTTATATTATTATTTTTTATGTGGTCTGAAATCTTAGTGTGGAGGTCTGACAAAGTGAAATAACTTACTTTTGTGGGTTTGTTTACAGGAGATAAACAGTACTAATGAGACGACTTCTATCAAGTATGAATTCCCTCTTTTACGCCAACATTCTATATCCAGCGTTACACAGTTGATGTCATTTTTCCAGACTCTGAGCTGTGCTTTTAAAACTCAAAGTAATTTGTCGGATGAGGGTTCAGGGTCTCCCTTAGCAGAGTTTCCTATTGGAGATGGTGCAAAGATCTTGAAACAACTGGAGGAAAGTGTTGAAAGTGATTTTCTGGAAAAGCTGGAATGTTAAAGACTCTTTGTTACATTGATTTTGTGACATTTTGTAACGAGAATATGATCTAATATAAAAGTGTAGTATGGCACTGTCAGCTTCTTTTTTTTTCTATTTTGAAAGTTAACTTAAAATTCATTTCAGGTTAGCATGAAAGTCTCCTTTAAATGACTTTAAGCTTCGAGAGATCAAAGGGCTGATTTTTTTTTACTAAGTTTGTGCAATTTTTAAAAAGTGTTACCTCCAAGTCCAAAAAAATTATAGTTGTTGACACATTTATAATGAAGAAAGAATACAGAGATGAAGGAAAACTTTTTTTCGTTGGTAGGTATATTTTTGTTTCTGCCAAGCGTACTGTTTCCCTAAAAACATGTTAATATAGTTTTTGAATTTTTCATGCAAGTACTTTTTCCAAGTACTTTTGAATTTTTCATGCAAGTGTATCATTTTCCAAAAAAATATTCATTGAAAGTGAGTATACATGACTTATATGAAGTAACAATCAAAGACGGTATTTGAAATGCTCTATTAAAGTCACTTTTGTTATGTTACTTGAATCTGTAATAGAAGCACACTGAAACATCACTGTATTGTTT
Organism: Potorous gilbertii; assembly: GCA_028658325.1. Lineage (NCBI taxonomy): Eukaryota > Metazoa > Chordata > Mammalia > Diprotodontia > Potoroidae > Potorous > Potorous gilbertii. The sequence continues at coordinate 347,419,896 of CM053771.1, read as the reverse complement.
TTATTGTGCTTGAAGGTTAATACAGATGTTGCAGTATTTCAAAGATCTGTGGTTTCGTCAGTATGTGTCTTCCATCCCTCCTACCTTTTGCAATCGTTTTCAGGTGCTACAGCTAAAAATTTCATCCCCCTGCTATCAGTCTGGTGAAACTGAAAAAGCCTAGTCCTTGGAAAACAGATGTATTGGAATCTGATCAGACTCAAACATGAAATCTTTGCAGCTTGGTATAAGTTCCTCCATCTCCATGTCATAATGAGGCTTTGAAGTAAAATTAGTGAAGGTAGTACTTCTGTCACTGTACTATTTAACTTGCTGAAATCATAGCAAAGAAATGTTGAGAACTGGATTAAAATAAATACATGTAAGATTATTTCTGTAAGCCTATTTACATAAATTTGAAGATGTTTGCATGTCTTTGATCATTAAAGAAATACATTCAGAGAAAGCTGAATATCTGTAATAAAAAGGAAAAAATAAAGATCATAAACTCTACTATCATTGATAGAGGGAGTTTCCTCACTATACATTCCCTATCCAGTTTAACCACAGATGGCGTGCAAAATAAACTTAACATTGAGGACCTCTACTGGGGTCAAAAGATTGGGGCATTTAACAACTTCCTCTTCCTAAAGGGACCCTCTGCTCTCTAGCCTGACATCCAGTCTCTATTGGCTTCAATTCTAGGGCAGTCTGGTTAGGGGATGGGGAAGAGGAAAAGCTCCTTTTTCTCAATCCTTTGGTTCCTGGTTAGGGTTTTCCCAAGGCGGGGGAATAGAAAGGTCCTTAGTGTACAAAACGAATCAGGTATGGTACAGGCATTTATTTTCTACACACAAAAGAAATGCTAAAATAAAAAAAGGCTCATCCTCACTAACTGGCAAAGGGGCCATGTTAATTATGGTTATACCCAGCTTGGAAGCAGAGGGCAGAGAGAGAACAAGCATTTATTAAGTACCTACTGTCAATATGCATTTATTAAGTGCCTACTATGTGCCAGATGCTTCCATAAGCTCTGGGGTTACAAAGAAAAACAAAAGTCCTTGCTTTTAAGGAACTCACAATTTAATGGGAGAGATAATAAACAAATGAATATGTATAAACAAGCTATACACACACACACATATGAATAGAAAACAATAAATGGAAGGCTCTAGAATTGAGAGATAGGAAAAAGGCTTCCTGTAGAAAGTGAGACTTTAATTGGGATTTACAAGAATGTATTGATTCTCTGCTGCTTGCGCTAACTTTGGCCTAACAATCAACACCAAGAAAATACAGGCGCTCCACCAGCAGCACTACACCATTCTTACATAAAGCAAATGGAATTTTCAAATTCAATTTCAAATTCAAATTCAAATTCAATTTCAAATTCAAATTCAAAGTCATAAGTTCAGTTACCTTGGTATATACTTTACACATTGATAACAGGGCTGACAGATATATTGCCAGAGTTAGCTCAGTGCTGCCGGGGCTCTGAAGGAAAGTTTGGCAAAGAAAAGGTATTATTAGATTGACTTCCAGATTGAAGTTGTACAGAGGAATTTAAAACATTGTGCTGACCTCATTGTATGCCTGTGAAACTTGGATAGTATACTAGAACCATGTCAGGAAACTGAAGCATTGTCATTTGAAATGTCTCAGAGATTCTGATGATCACCTGGCAGGATAAGGTACCAAACACGGAGGGTGTTTCTCAAACTAAACTGCCAACCATTCAAACTCTACTGCAGAGAACGCAATAGATGGGCTGGCCACATTGTTCAAATGTCAAACATACACTTGCCTAAAAGACTATTTTATGGAGAACTCATACAAGGTAAGTGTTCATATGGTGGTCAGAAAAAGCAATACAAAGATGCTTTCAAGGTCTCTGAAGGACTTTGGAACTGATTATGTGACGTGGGAGACACTGGCACAGATCCGCTTAGCATGGCATGTCTTCATCAAAGAAGGGCTGTGCTCTATGAACAAAGCAAAATTGACAAAAGAGACATGAGATGCGCATATTTAAAGAATCCACCCCAAATGTTCACACGGACTCTCTGTGCCCAATCTGTGATAGAGTGTTCTGAGCTTGTATTAGTCAGATTAGCTAAAGTCAAAACCTGACTCTAATATTGTAATGCCAATTTGATTTTCTTCAAGAACACAGAATAACCACCACCACCACCAGATTTGCCAATCAGAACTAGTGGCAAAATGTCCATGAGTGTTCCAATCTCTCTAAGTAATTTCCTTTACACATCATCGTGATCTTCCCAGAAGCCTCTACATATGGAGAGACAGTGGGAAGACCCTATCTCAGGAGGTGAGAGAGGTCCAGACCCCCATTACACTAGGTCAAAAGATATATAGTAGAGGGGTTGGAGAGCACAATTAATTTTTTCCTAAAGTTTTCTATCACTTAATCAGACATAGGAAACATTAATTGCTTTGAAATTTAGTATGTTTATAGACACATATCTGAATAATTAAGTACCCTCAATATTTAGTGCTCTTAGCCTCCATTTAGAGCCAATTTCTATTCATATCTCCCATGCAAACTTGTCCTTAGATAATGTTTAGTTACTGGGACACTTTATTCTTTTAATAAAAAGACTTAAATTTCTTTTTAAACTTTTAAATTCCTATAATGTCTTAGGAAGTAACACTTGTATCAAGGGACAGTCTAGTCCCTGAAGCTACTTGTGTCCTCAAGCATGTCTTATAGGACCAACTTGAATATCCAAATGCCTAGTACTTCCCTAGCCCTGCTGGAAGCCTCTGCTCCACTTCTACTGGTGTGGTGGTATTTGCCCAGTAGCAGCAACTGATCAGTGATCAGGCTACCTCTAAGGTACAGGGAATAGCAGCCAGGTACCTCAAAGCAAGTATTTAGGACTATAGCTATCATCAAAGAATTAAGGAAAGAAATCACAACTATGTAGGCAGGAAACAAAATACAGCCATGTTTGGCAGAGACAATAGAATGCAAGATCCTAATTTTCCACTTCATCTTGTTTTCCATTTTAAGAAATTAAGAATGACTTACATTTCTTTTTACAGTATTGAGACTGAAAACTTCATGTAGAAAGGTCTATTTACATTGCTGCCCTGATAACCTACCACACCTTTGATTTTCTTTTTCCCCTTTGAGTAAACTTTACATCATCCAAACATTTTCAGAAGTGACAAAAACTATGGATTTTGTTTTCCATGACTAAATGCTAACCACTAGATAAATGTTTTACCTAGTAGTATGGTATGGCCCAGTTAGCCAACTGGTACTCATTTTTAAAAATAAGTTTTATGTTATATAAGTAGACGCATAATGGTGTTGTCATGATAAAAATTAAGGTGAAGTGAGACAATAATGTTCCAAACACATTCCCTTTATTAGCAAGGTTGGCATTTGCCAAGTCAATAGCTTTTCGGTAGTCAAAGGCCCAAGTTAGGGATAATATGTCTGATTGACTAGACATTTCAGTGGGAAGACAGAATAAGTGACATCTCAGTTCTTCCCCATTATGTCATTGGGAGATGAGATCACTTCCCAAGTAATGGAAGCATGTTCATCCTTTGTAGCCTAAGAAGACCATGCCATCAGAGAAATGATGACATGACTTGCACTTGACTTTGTTTTAGAGTGAGGGAGGGTTGTGCAGGTCACCAGCCTCACTTCTCCTCCAGAGCCATCTGAATCCAATGACCACATATTCATCAGGATGACTGAAGATGACCCAGGATGAGGCAACTGGAGCTAAGTGACTTGCCCAAGGTCACACAGGTAGTGAGTGCACTGTGTCTGAGGTGATATTTGAACTCAGGTCCTCCTGACTACCGCACAGGTGCTCTGTGCACTGCACCACCTAGCTGCCCCTAAGGTAATGGGAGTAGTCACAACAGTTTAGATTATTGAGGCAGCTTTTCCTGGAATGTGGGTATTATTTGAAGTTTTGAGGGTGGAGGTACGATCCAAGTCACATAAGGTTACCTGAGTAAGGTATTGAAACTCACATGGGGAAGGAGAACATTAAATCTATAGAGGTTTGATTAAGTCTTAATCAATAGAATTAAAAATCAACTTTCAATTTCACACAATTTAAAACACATATTTTACATTGCACAGATTTAAAATGTAACTATTTCAATTTAAATACAGAGGACTAGTCATCTATTAAAAACTTTTAAAAAATCCAAATAATTACCTGTCATATGAAGAATTTAAATTTCTGCTCTTGAGTCTGTCACAGTGTAAGGCAGGTTTTAGTGTGTGCAAGGTGGATTTTTGTTATTCTTTCTTAGAGTTTAGTTTCCCAGGATCTATGGCCATAACACCCTCTATTTCCCAGGTTCCTGGTTCAAAACATCTCCACCATTCTTGTACAGCTTTATATAATGATAAATAATATAAACATTTGTGTTTAAATTTTAAATATCCACTGCAATTTTGAAGTGAGATACAAGGATGAGGTGATGTAAACTTGTGAGGGTATTGCTAACAATATGCCTTCTTTGATTGTTGCCCTATAAAGCAGATGTGCACTGGTCAGTGAGTGGGGAACCTTTAGATTTGGATGCACAAAACTGGAATGCTGTGCGTGTCTTGATTGGCTCTCATCAAAGCTTGGGAGGAATCTGTGTTTGTCTCAACCAATCCTCATTGAGACTTGAGGTGATTTAGGGGAATGAACAAACAGTGCCTGTCTCAACCCATCCCACTGAGATGTAGGTGTAGTTGCCCCACCCGTTCTCATAGGTCCCTTCAAGAAGGGTGATTAGGGAATGCTGTAGGAGTTGGTACTTCCATTATCAACAACACCCTTTTGAGAGAACTAGACTAGAACAAAGTGAGATTATTCACTCCTTCAAAGCTCTCTTCCTGCTCTTTCTGTCTAACCAGATCAATAGTGAACCTGTGCTAGCAGCCCTCCATGTACTAGTGTTATCTGTCTTATGTACAGAATGATTTTTTTAAAAAATGAGTATGACTATAATTATTTGCATCTTTTATTATTTAATATAATAAAGCTTATTTTCATTAGAGAAATCATTGCTTTTTAAAATGAGTATCTTCTGTGAGGTTTAAAGGTATGTTAATGTAAATTATTTTGATCTTTTTGATGTGAGAAAGGAACTGTGCTGTTTGGTATTCATTTGGTTTTCCTTTGGTAAAGGAGAAAAGGACATTGGTGGAATGATGACATAGTAGAGGAATGTGGCCACTAGAACTTGACCAGGGACTAGAGAATGGGAGTGGTGTTCTCACCACTTGACCAGTGAGGCAGTTATTTGAGTCTTTTTCCTTAATTAGGAAGTGGATTTGAAGTCTCTCCCAAAACTGACCACCTTATGTGGAGGTTGCACCTACTCTGCTTGTATTCTACAATTATGTCCCGTCCTCCATTATCGCCATACACACAGATAGGTCAGAGTCCACTTCTAAGTTCATGCCCCAGCACTTTCTCCTTCCCAGACCCACTATCACTGGACCCAGAAGAACAAATCGGTAATCATCAAATATTTTTTATGTGTCTACTATGTGTAAAGCACTGTGCCAAAGGCTGGGGATACAAGTAGAAAAAATGAAACTTTCCTTACTAAGAAGCTCATGTTCTAATGGAGGAGACAAAAAGTATATGTAAAAATGTATAGAATAACTATAAATGATTAAATACAAATATATACAAAATGTGTGTATATGTAGGTATATATGTGTACATTGTGAGAAAGGAAGGGTTGGCAATGTCAGTGACTCATTAAGATTTCATCTCTCAATAGAATCAAGTGGGAGAATATGAAAAAAATGAGTATTTCTGTCTTTTATTTAATAACTCATTATTGTACCAAGACCAAGGTTTTTCCCTTTTTCTACTTCCTCAATCAGAAATGAACCAGTGTAGGAAATGTGAGGCAGAGATTTACACAGACCAAGATCTAAATCAGACAGTAAAAGAAATTCTAAGTTTGGACTGAGTGCATTCCTATTCATTGGGTTTGCTCAGACAAGTATGGAAAGTGCTGATTCTCCCTTTTGTCTGACAGGTGATATAGAATTGATAAGTCTCTTTAACCAAGATTTGGATGAACCAAGTCATGTACTCCAAAATCCACATTGTAATATAGCCTACTCTCTCACTGTTATATTCACCATCTTATTAATTGTTAACCAATCAGAATTGATTGTCACCCCTCAGGAACACCTACTCTTCAAAGGGCATATAAACTATGAGACCACTGCCATGAGGAGTCTTTAGTTTAAGAGAAACAGCCAAGTGACCTTCTTTTTATTAATAAACATGCTCAATTTATTAATAAAATGATTAAATTATCCAGAAATTCTGTCTCTCAAACTTTTTAAACACTATGGTTTATGACTAACCATGAAGTAATCTGAGCCTCATACCCTAAATTCTTAACAAAAATATTGTTTATTGTATTGTCATGTTTTTAAAAGTGAAATTTTTTTGTGTTATGCAATTTGACAAACAATTGTATCACATGCTGTTAGAAAAGCAACTTCTTATAATCTGGATATTGTTAGAATAAGAATTATACTGTTAAAAGAGGAAGGAAAAAATGGGTTAGAAAACCATGTTAGGTCATTTTAATCAGCCCTGCTGACCATGTGCTGTAATGTTCTGAAGTACTGCAATCTAAGAATTTAAACTTCCAGTTTTGCCTATATTCAAGAGGGAGTTCACCTAAAATTATTTGCCAACACTTTGGAAAATTGTGGATTTATTATCTAAGTTATTTGGAGTTATTGTTCACTTGTGAAAATTACTCTATCTCTTGACTCAACTTAGTCTTAACAAATACCATTCTTAAATATTTATTTTGTCTTAAGGGGTGAATACAAAATACATATATAAATTGGTAGATTGATAGTTAACAGAATTTTACTGGACCAGTCTCTAACCTGAGAATGGAAACAGCAGGTTAGGTTGTTAGAAATCAAGTAGCAATTTAATTCATCAGTTTCAGAGAATGGAATGCAATTTGCAAAGTTTTGAACTTCTCCTGAGGAGAGCTCAATTTATTGGAATGAAGGTACAATTCATAGACATAAATCACAAGAGGAAAAAGGGGAGGGGGAGGTGGATTACAACACAATCGTTTCCAGGGCCTGCCTGGTTTCCCACAACAAGCCCACAAGTGGAAACAGTCCTCAGGTTCTAATCTTTGATTTCTTTTCCTTAATGTTCTCAGGCATAGAAATGTAGTGATTGTGAGAACTGTGTCAGGAGGTTGATTGATGACTTTAAACTGCAGTCTGTCACTGACTTCCAAGCCAGAATTTCCTGGAAAAAAGGCAGCTCTGAGAAATCTATATTACTATTATATTCATTACATATACCATATCGATTAATAAGAAAATCATAATTCACATATCTATACATACACATATATGTATATATAATATAAGCATACATATAAATATATACACTTATACATACACACTCATACATACACACACATATGCATATTATATATATTTAAATATATATATTTAATTTGGAGGTTTACAGCAATTGTTCAGCATTGTTTTTCTAAGGTTTTAAGTGAACTATCACATTTTCACTATGTGGGACTCCGGAATGTAATTATTTTCTTGATTTCTAGTGATATATTTTATAACAGGTTGAATTTATACTTGTAATGGCAATTTAAAGTTAATGGTGGGCGGGGGGAGAGTTAAAGATCTCCCCCCCCCATTAATAGGCTTCAATACCTTTTGTTAATTTCCATTGAGGCATTGGGTTAGAGGGTCCTACCCTCTGGCTCTGAAAAGTGTGTAAATTCTCTGAGGAGAGGTTTGTTTTGGGGCTTAGTTTTTAGAAAAAGGTTTGTGTGCCTGATGAGACTCTGGGAAGCTGCTAAAGAGTCCTTAAAACTCAGCTTTGAAAACCCAGATATTGGTGCTTCTCTCTCTCTCTCTCTCTGGTAAATATATATGTAGTTGAACCTGTCTGTTAGTCTGTGATGTATGTATTGCTTATGGTCAGATAGTCAGAAGCCTTGTCTGTTGGTTTTTATTTCTTTGTATTTTCTCTGAAGTTCAGGGTACTGACTTTTTCCCCTGAACTAATTGAGTGATATATGTGCTTGGTTAAAGTAGATTATTGATCCCTCAAAAGTTGCTTTCCTTTTAGAAAAGCAGATCTAAGAATCTGTACAGCAAGCCCTCCTGTGTATGCCAGGGTCCTTGCTGTACACTCTAACGAAGAAAAAGATACTGAATAAAATTTTTAAAGGTCTGATAAATTTTATTAATCATCATAAGTCTAATTTAATTGGATATGTTTTTGGCTTAGAAAAACTGAATGTCCTCATTGCAAACACTTTTTGACTAGAGAAGAGTGGTACTTAGGAATTTGTGGTGACTAGGAATTTATTTTGTTGTTATAATACTTTTGGGATTTATTTATGATACTTTTTACAGCAATTGGTTTTGAGAAATTGTAGTTTTAAAGATTTATTTTTGTTTTCAGTTTGAATTTGAGAGAGATCTGTAGGTTTAGAGGTTCCCAACTAATTTACCTCATGAAAGTCTAGTGATTATCTTTTTAACATTAGGATGCATCTAAAGCTGTTTTGAAAAAATGAAAATACATTTAGGAAGAAATGCTTAAGTAAAAATCTTTTGTGTACATATTTAAGTAAAAACTTATGTGACAGAACGACTGAAGCTAATTTTTTGCAGTAATTTGTTGTTATTGATAACAATTGTGTCTAATTAATGAGACTACATTATTTAAAGAGAAAGCTTTTTTGGGACCCTGAATATTCTTTTTCAGTTTCATTCTATGGTCTGCGGTGTCCTTGGACTGACTTGAAATGAAAGCTTTAAGAAAAACAGCAGGGAGGAAGCGGCAGTGACTGTGGCTCCCCAGGGACCTCAGAATCCTCCCCCTCTTCCTTTCCCTCTTGCCCCCTGTACCCCGGATTCCCTCCCCCTTTCCCTCCAGCTGCGAACCCGACCATGGAATGTAGGTGGTGGGCAATGTTGGTGCTGGTCATTTTATCCACCCCGGGAATGGCAGCGGAGGCTCCGGAGGTCCCAGAGCACTGGATAGAGTTCTGGTTCGTCAGATTCCCAGAGAATGCTGCCGGCTATTATGCAGGCCTTACGGTGCCGGGTTATTTCTTGGTCCAAACTTCAAGGGAAGGAATTATTTAGAGACAGGCCAGAGCCTTTGCTTATAAGGGATTGCGTTTTTGGCAACGAGCTCAAGCCTTCAGATGAACCCCCAGCAGTTCCCCAACTAGAACTGACAGATACCACCAGAACTCGACAGCTCCTCAAGATGCTTTTCTATCCTGGGGGGCTTCAGGCATTATATCTGACTACAAGAGCGAGTAACGACACAAAACCTTGGGGCTACAGTTAAAATGCCTGGCGAGCGTTTCACTGACTCCCCGTTCCTGGTGCTGATGAACAGCGCTCTAGCACTGAAGCTGGCTGGCCTGTGTTGTGTACCCTGCAAATAGCCCTGGCACGGAGCTCCCATGTACCAAAATCCCTTTGCCAGCCTCTCCTGCATCCTTAGCAGCTGGTGCCGATATGGGGCCCTTAAGTTCGTCAGCTTCCCCACACAGGTGCTGGCAAAGGTCTCCAAAGAGATCCCTATAAGGCTAATGGGCAAACTGGTATCCCACCGCCGCTGTGAGCACTGGGGATACCTGACTGCTGGCCTCATTTCTATTGCGGTAAGCATGTTCTTGCTGTCTAATGGGCCCGAGCACTATTGTGCCCCAGCTACCACACTCTCAGGCTTCATCCTGCTTGCTGGCGACATCCTTTTTGACAGCTTTACCTCAAACTGACAATATGCCTTAATATATGATGCTAACGATGTGCCTAAACAGAGGATGTTTAGGGCCAACCTCTTTCCTCCCCTCCTCACAGTGGGCTCACTGATACAGCAAAAGGCTCTGGTGGAGGCAATGAGGTTCTGGAGAGTTTGCTTTCCACTCCTGCCACTATCCATCTGCTCAGCCTATGGTCAGCTCTTCATTTTCTATACCATTGGGCAGTTTGGTGCCACTTTCACTGTTATCATGACCATTCTCCAGGCATTTACTGTTTTTCTCTCTTGTCTCATTTATGTCCACACAGTCACCGAGGTTGGGAGTCTGGGCATGGCTATTGTATTTTTTGCCCTCTTCCTTCGAGTGTATGCCAAAGGGCACCTGGAACAGCAGGAAAAGAAGGGACTTCCAAATGAGACTCCAATAAAAAAGGTCTGAGACAGGAGAAAATGGTGTTTAGGAAGTAGTCCTTTATTTTGGATTTTCTTCCTTTTATGGCTGGAGAACAATGTTTCTTCTAAGATCACACACCAGCTCCTGCAAATGTTGGGATTTGAAGACAACCTCCACCTTTGCCTTAAGAATCATGAGTCCTGATTTCAAGGTACTGGTTTTCTTATGAACCCAGCCCTCCTCACACTATTCAGTATTTAGTTTGTTAAAACTGCTTACCCCACGCTGATTAGTTTCTACTGTTTTCTCCATTTCTCCCTAGTGCCAGGCCAGCACAACCTCATCATCTAGCTCTGGCTCTAATCAATCCTTCCTGACCCTTGAGAGCTATGTATTCCTTTACTGGTGAGAAAAACACAAGGGTTCTAAGTTGCTGCTGGTCTCCAGTAGGGGTGGACAAATGCTGCTGGAGATGGCCTCACCAAACCAGTTTGTAAACTCTCCTTATTGGGTCAAGCCCAAGTTTTGGTACTTCAAAATGTAACTTTTACTCAGTTAAAAAATACTACCAGGGGGATAGACCCTGTGCATGTATAGGGAGAATATGGTTAAGAGTGGGGACCAGGCTACCAGTCACAACTTCACTGCCAAGCAGACTGGTATGATCTGTTTCCTGAAACTGCCAACAAACTTGAATTTTGATGATTGTGAATAAATATATTAAATCTTCCCAGGAGAAATAGCAAATAGAAATAGAAATAGAAACTCAGGTTTCAAGTAAAAAAAAAAAATCAGCATTCAGCAGCTCAGTGGGAGTGAATTCTGAGATCTAAAGCTAATGAATATTGTAAGGTTAAGTCAAGAACCTCTTTTGTTTTTGTTTTAAGGAATAGGATTTCAGTACAGTCGGTTATGTTAGTGAAGAGTAGCAATTTATGAGCTATATTGTGTTACCTTAAGGGGGAATCTGATTTTACTTATATTTATTATTTAATCTGGAGTCAGAACCTGTATGTAGAGCACATCCTAAAATACATGCAAGGTATTTAAGAGTCACCTTAAAGATGTTTCCATTTTTAAAAGGGATTCTGAGATCAGTAGTCTATGTTTATATCCATCTGAACATGGTTAATAACTGAACATGTTTTAATATAACTTCATAAGCTGTTCTCTGAATACAATTTGTGATTATTAGATTTAAACATCCCATCCTAAGTCTTCTGTTATTATTAATCATCTTAAAACAAAATCATTTGTTTAGTGTTTAACCTAGGGATGAAAAAGCATCTACTTACCATGAGTACTATTTATATTAAGATGAGTTGTAATTTTTTTTCTGTGATGAATCTCTTATCAATGTGAGATTATAGTCAGCTCCTGTTATCTAGGAAATACTATCCTTGAGAGCTGACTTCAGGTGAAATTCTGATTACTGGAACTTGCTGTCCAAGACCTTGTGGGATTGTAGCTGATATTATTTTGAATCTGCCTCTAGCTATGATCATTAAGAAATGCCATTGAGTCACTGAATTGATGATGCCAGCAACCCTCTATCTGTGAACAACAGGTAGAGTTTTCATGAGAAGTGTTGGGAGAATAACACTTGGCATAGAGGTAGCAATCTCTCGATTCAATTTCCCCCAGTATGACATATCCTCTTGAATGGAAAATATCCTACCTGGCTAACTTTAAGCCTGACAATGCAATTGGAAATTATGTAAATTTTGCCTGAAACTGACATGAAATTAGGGAAGCATTATTCCCTATGGCCTTGATTCTTCCTTTATAGCAAATATCTATAATCATGTTAGGTACTCAGTATAAATGCAACTAAATAGATCTTTTAAGTTAATGTGGCACTATATCTGAGTTACTATAATGAGATGTAGATACATTTGAATTATTTGAGAAATTTGAGTTATTTTGCCTAGAACTTTTAGTCCTTTACTAAGTAATTAAGTATTTAGCCTACTAGTTATATATCCCTGTATATGTTTAGGACCTTTAATTTCTCTTAATGGAAAAGTGATAATTAGACAAGTGATGCAAAGACTTGTGAAACCAGGATATAATTCTATTATTTAGTAAAGTTAATATCATAACTGTCTCAATTTTGTGTTAATGAAAAGAATAACATTACACATAGACCACACGTCATTCTTCTTTCAAGATAACTATCTTCTAAATGACTTAAAGAGAGATCTACTTTTACAAGGGGTTATTAATTTAAACATGGCTAGAAGTTAAAGATGTTTTATTATAAACAACTCATATAATAAATGCTGTTCTTAAATTATGTATTTATACATTCTATCCTAACATCTTTTGCTATAATTGAAGTTAATAAGACAACTTTTAAATTAATTCATTTTTGTATTAGAGTCCATCCTCTTGTAAAATGTTATTAATATCTTAGCAGAATCTCATCCTCCTAATGGGGGAATAAAGAGTACCAAGTATAAAAATTGGGTTCTAATTTTCTGTTTGTATCTGAGTTTCCTATATATATCAATATGACAATTGGCCAACCTAAAAATGTAAATTCCCTGGACTAAAAGCCTCTGAATTTAATTTTCCAATAATAAAGACATAAGGTTTGAACTAACTTTCATTATCTGACCAGGTTATTAGCAAGGTAAATTTAAGTTTGTGTTAGACCAATTTTGTAAGAGAGTTTTGTTTTTGTCTTTTTTTTATGCAAGAAAACCAGAGAAGTCTGTCAACTGGAAACTGCTCTGAGACCGCAGATCAGAGAGCTCCATCAGACGGTGTCTCATGAACTAGATAGTTGTATGAGATAAGACTTCTGAGTCTTAAATGGACAATTCTTTAAATTTTCTTTTTCTCTATGTATTTTTCTTTCTTATCTGTAAGGTCTACTTAACAGAGGAAACTGTCTGTCCCCTTTGGTTTTATCAATGCCTTAATTTCTCCCCTTCTTTCCCTCACATTGTTACCCATGATAAGCCCTCTAGTTAAGAACTCTTGATGAAGTATTTATAATGTCAATTAGAGATTCATTGAGTAGATTTCATCTCTCAATAGAATTGGTGGGGAAATGTGAGAAATGATTATGTTTCTCCTGTATTGAGTAACTAATTATATTTGGACCAAGGTTTTTCCCCTTTTCTACTTCCTCAACCAGTGTAGGAAATCTGAGGCAGAGATTTACATAAGCCAAGGTCTAAATCAGAAAGTAAAAGAAATTCTAAGTTTGGACTAATGAGTGCATTCCTGTTCACTGGGTTTGCTCAGACAAGTATGGGAAGTGTTGATTCTTCCTTTTATCAGACAGGTGCTATAGAACTGATAAGTCTCTTTGACCAAGATTTGGATGAATCAAATCATGTACCCCATGACCCTCACTGTAATATAGCCTACTCTCTCATTGTAATATTCATTCTCTCATTAGTTGTTAACCAATCAGAGTCGATTGCCACCCCTCAGAAACACCTATTCTTCAAAGGGCATATAAACTGGGAGACCATTGCCAGGAGGGGTCTTTGATCTAAGAGAGCTGGCCAAATGCCCATCCTATTATTAATAAACATGCAGGCCTTATTAATAAAATAATTAAATTACCCAGAAACTGTCTCTTGAACTTTTTAAATGTCACAGAACACATACACACACTCACACACACATTAAAAGGTATGGTAAGTAAAAATTACATCGAGGTAGTTATCTCAAGGGTAAAATATCATTTTTAATAACAGTGATGCACATGCTGTAAGTACATTGCCAACATTCAATTGGATTATGGACAAAGCAAGGAGTTCTAGAAAAACATCTACTTCTGCTTCATTGACTGCATTAAAGCCTCTGATGGTGTGGATCCACAACAAAATGTGAAAAGTCTTCAACGAGATGGTGCAATGAGAGTTAAAAATCTTCTCAGTCCATTGATAGGCCTCAGGTGGGGCTATTGAAGGAAGCTTGTTTAGGGGAGGCTTGTTTCCTATGAAGGCCCACACCTCTTGCTGATTGCTAATGAGGCACTGGATCACTAGGAGTCATGCCCTCTGACTCTGAAAAGAGTATATATATATATATATATATGTATATATATATATATATACATATATATATATATATATATATGTACTCTGAGGTGAGATTTTACTTTGGTGCTTAGTTTTTGGAAGAGGGTTCCTGTGCCAGATGAGATGCTGGGCAGCTGTTTATTCCCTCCCACTTTGAAAACCCAGATGCTGGTGTTTCTCTCTTTGGTAATGATGTAATATTGCCTATGGTCAGACAGCTGGAAGCCCTGTTGGTTGGTCCTGCTTGTATTTTCTCTGTTGGCATATGTGTTTGATTTAAGTGATTGTTGACTCCTCAAAAGTTGTTTTTCTTTTAGAAAAGCGGATCTAAGAACCTGTGCAGCAGGCCCTCCTGTGTATGCAGGGGGGCTTACTGTTGAAGATAGGAGTACCAGATCATCTTACTTGTGTCATGATGAACCTGTATAAAGGCCAAGAGACAGCACTTAGGACTGAACATGAAACAACCGATTGGTTTAAGACCCGGAAAAGAGTACAACAAAACTATCTTTTGTTGCCTCATTTATTTAACATATACGGAGTACATCATGAGAAATGTCAGTCTGGACAAATCAAAAGTTGGAAATCAGATTGCCAGGAGAAATATCAGCAATCTCAGATATGCAGATGATACCAATCTGATAGAAAAAAGTGAAGAAGAACTAAGAAACTCTTGATAAGGGTGAAAGAGGAGAATGTAAAAGCTAGCTTGAAGTTTGACCAAATAAAACCCCAAAACAATAAAATCTTAACAACTGATCCCATCACTTCTTGGCAAATGGAGAAAAAAATGGAAGCAGTGTCAGATTTTATATTCTTGGGCTCAAGATGATGCACGTGATGCCTGAAGTTATGAAATTAGAAGACTCTTGCTCCTTGGAAGGAAATTAGGGTAAATCTAGACAGTATACTAAAAAGCAGAGATATCACTTTACCCAAAAAGGTACATATAGCCAAAGCTACAGTTTTTCCAGCAGCAATGTGTGACTGTGAGAGTTGGACTATAAGGAAAGCTGAGCTTTGCAGAATCACCTCTTTTGAGTTGTTCTACTGAAAAAGACTTGTGAAAGTCCCTTGGACAGCAAGGAGATCAAATCAGTCAATTACTGAAATTAATTCAGACTGCTCATTGGAAGGACAAATTTGAAGCTGAAGCTTAAATATTTTGGCCAAAATGAGAAAAACCCTGATGTTGGGAAAAAATTGAAAGCAAAAGAAAAAGGGGACAGTAGAGAATGAGATGGATAGATAGTGTCATGAAAAGGATGAACATGAATTTGGACAGACTTTGACAGATAATGGAACTAGAGTGGCCTGGAGTGCTATAGTCCGTGGGATCATGAAGGGTCAGACACAACTGAATGACTGAATAGTAACAAGGAAATAAGATGATAGATAAAGGGAATGGGCTAGCAGATAGGGGATGACCTGCTATGTACTAGACAACAGTAAATATAAAAGCTGCAGGCTTACCCTCAACAGAGATTTCCCAGCACTGATTAACAAATACCCAGAAAACAAGTCAGACTGGAGACAATGGGGCCCACTACTTAAATTGCAATACATACATACATACATACACACACACAATATATATGAGCAGTTGAGGTAATCAGGTAAGGCTTAGTGCTAAAGATAATGCTTGAGATTTGTCTTAAAGAAAGAGAAGAACCTTATGAGGTGAAGGTAAGGAGAGAGTCTATTCCAGGGATGTGGGACAGTCAGTGCAAAGGCAGTAACAGAAGGTGAATGTCGTGAATGAAGAACAGAGCCCACCTCTCATTGTAACGTTCATTCTCATTAATCAGAGTTGATTTCCATCCTCAAAACTACCTGCTCTTCTAAGGGCAAATATATTGTGAGCCCACTGCCACAGAGGGGGAGTTGGTAGGAGAATGTACAGGGTCAGAACTGAATGAGCTGCTGGCCAAATTGCTGCTCCCATGAAATTCTGCAGGATCTTTCCACGGGTGGCAATGGCAGAGCAGTGGGACAAGGAGGTAAAGTACTACTTGCTAGAGAAGATTAAGAACCACAACCACAGCAAGAGCACCTGGCTCATCTTGCACTATAAAGTCTACAATTGACTAAGTTCCTGGAGGAGCGCATTTGATGTTTGGATACTTTTTTTTGTTTAAGGAACTCACTGCCAACTAATGAATGACAATGATGTTCATGCACTTAGGTACATTTTTTTCTTCCCAATGAGAACTCTTCTGACTTCTTCCATTATGTCTGTAGCGTTTATTCTCCCACCTTCACCTTCCTCTTGGAAAGTAACTTGTTTGATGACGTGGTGGGGGAATCTGTTTAAAATATAAGCTGTCATAATGAACTGTGATTGTGCATCTTCCCTTTGACATTAATCAAGCAGCATGTACATGAAAACCCACTAAGACACATTAGAAAGACTGATTTTTTTCCCTCAAAAATAAAAGAAAAGAACAGAAGGAAGGTTGGTTTGCAAAGCAGAATGAGGGAGAGGGAGTCCTATGAGGGTAGAAGCTTTAAAAGTTACGTTTATTATTGTTGCCTACAGGCAACAGGAAGCCACAGGAGTTGGTTGAGTAAGGGAGACAAGGTCAGATCTGTGCTTAAGAAAAATTACTTTGGCAACAGTGTGCAGAATGAACTTAAGTAGGGGAGTATCTTATATGAAGGAGATCATTTTAAAGACTGTTGCAATGGTCAATGAAAGGTGATGAATGCTTGAACTAGGGTGACAGGTGTATGAGGAAGAAAAGTGGCCAGAGGCAAGACTGGCAACTGATTGGATATGTGGACTGAGAGAGATTGAGGAGTCCAGGTTAATGCCAAGATTATGATTACAAGATTCTGGAAGGATGGTGGTATCTTGGGCAGAACAAGGAAATTTTTTGAAGAAGGGAAGATGTAGGGGTAAGCAGATAATGAGTTCAATTTTAGATAAGATGAATCTAAGAATCTTTTAGACATCCAATTGGGAATATCTAAACCCCCGGTCTTTTTAGGGATTCTGGAGACCTACTTTCATGTAATCTGCTCCTCTCCCCGCCCCACCACCCCAAGTACTATCTATTTCACCCTATGTCACCAAGTCATCTGAGAAAAAAAATGTGCCAGCTCTTGGCAAGTCATTCTAACCCAACTATATGCCTATTATATGCAAGTCAAGTCATGGTGGTACACACAGTATATATAAGAACAAAAGAAAAAATCATCATTGTTATAGTCACCATCATATCATCATCAAAACTAGCATATCTATAGTACCCTAAGGTTTGCAAAGCACTTTACATACTTTATCAAATTTTATCCACATTCTAACGGGAGATAAAACATACAAACAGCATCTCTCTCCTTCCTCCTCAAATAATCACATATATCTAAGATTTATGTCTCCACATTCTTCTAGCAAGAAGAGAGAAGGGAAGGAAAGGAAAATGAAAGGAAGAGATAAGCATTTATGTAGCACCTACTGTGTGCCATTATCTCATTTGTTCCAAGATAAGATCCAAAGGATGTGACTTTGTTTTCAAGAACAGAACCCATAAGCATAACATTTCCATGCATTGCTATCTTCCCAAAGTTATTCTTGCTGTGACAGCACCAAGATCCCCATATTTCATTACAACAGAAATTTGTTTTCTCTAAAATGATACAGACCTATCCTCGGGACCTGATTGACCTAAAGTTATAATCACCTAAAGTCCCATCCACATAGAGTTTGGTGTCCTTCCCATCTGGTGGATGTCTTAAGACCACTCTAACCACTACACCCTTCACTGCTGATTGAATATGTTGTGTCTATAAAAGTTAAATGGCCCTATATTATTGTTGCATAATCTGGTTTTGTAGGGCAAAGTATGCTTCCTTTTATTAGCTGTTCGTTGACTTGAGAGTGACTAATTTCTTCCCAAACTTGAACTATCATGGTGTGGGCAGTAAGTCTAACACTTGCTAAATAATAAAGATTTAGTGGATCAACAGGACTGACAAAAACTCAATCTCTCACTGTTTGAAAACAACTCTCAGGTTTTCAGATTCAGTGCATATCTTCTGATGATGAATTTTATTTCCATTATTTGGCTGGATCTCCAACCCAGGAGAACAGACTCTTCTGGCTTTTTTTTTCCAAGCTTGTAGCTTTTGGGGGAGAAGGGATGCAAAGAGGAATTATTATTTCAAGTTACTATCATCAACTATCTTCATCAGTACGGTCAGATTGAAGCACATCTCTGGCCTAGTCTATTTGCTTCTTCTATCCCAGATTTAACTACATACCACTAGGCTTTGCATTTTCCATATTCAGGTCATGGACAGACCTCACAGACATAGGTACATCATGGTGTTCTTCTTGTCATCATTTGTTTCGTTCTTTTCAATTTGCTTTGAAAAAAGTACTAAATAATTTACTAGCTTAGTAATAGTCTTGGTCTTTTGTTTTGTAGGGCATCTGACAGATTACTGCCTTGCAGCTCATCCTTTTCCCAGGTTGTCAGTGAACTTCTAGAGGGCAAGGAGATGTCATTCATTTCTCTGTTAGCATGGTGTCTGGCACAAGACTATACAAGCAGGATGTGCCAAATTTGGTTAAATGAACAAATGAAATGCAGCTAACACAGTGCAGTATTTACAAATAACCAAGGGCTTTTACTTCACAGATACATAAAGCAATATACTATATGCATGAATTTTCTCATGCTTAAAATGAAAGAGTTGAAGGGTTATCATCTCTAAGGTCCCTCCCAGCACCAAATTAACTTAATTATTGTAGAAGATGAGCACATGCTGGCAAGAAAATATGGAAGAATCTAGCACTCAGACCTCAGATTCTTTGCCACCCCTCTCTAGGAACAGAATCTCAGCCACTATACCTAACAGAAGTTAATGTGCAGGTGTGCATCATATCCCACCATCCAGGCAGGGAAAAAGCATAGGAACTGGAACCAAGTGTGGCTTCAGTTATGCTCAATGATCAGGTTTTTCTTGATCCAGATGACCAATTCCACCTTCCTAGTAGCTCTATCCTTTCATACTTAGTGTTTGACAGCAAATGGACCAACATGGTTTCCATAATCATAGGATCTCTGAGGGTTGAAGTCCCAGTCAAATGGCATTTTCCCTAACCTATAGCTGACAAATCCCTACCTTCTCTAACTCTTATTTTTTTTAAGTTTCATTTTTATTTTCAGTTCCAAAGTCTCTCCCTACCTCATCCATTGAGATGACAAGAAATGATACCTACTATATAAATATGTGTGTGTGTGTGTATGTGTGTGTGTGTGTGTGTGTATTAATCCTTCATTGCCAAAGAAGACCAGAGAAATAATGACATGATTTGCACTTGACTTTGTTCTGAGTGAGGGAGGGCTATGCAGGTCACTAGCCTCACTTTTTCTCCAAAGCCATCTGAATCCAGTGACCAGATATTCATCAGGATGACTGGAGATGACCCAGGATGAGGCAATTGGGGTTAAGTGACTTGCCCAAGGTCACACAGCTAGTAAGTGTCAAGTGTCTGAGGTGAAATTTGAACTCAGATCCTCCTGACTCCTGTACTGGTGCTCTATCCATTGCACCACCTAGCTGCCCCAACCCACTATATATATGAAATCATGCAACACATATTTTCATCTTAGTCATGTTTCTTTATCTCCTCCCTCTCCCCCCTTCCTCCAAAACAAGAAAAATAAAGGAAAAAATATGCTTTGATCTACATTCTGGGTCCATCAGTCCTCTGTCTGGAGGTAGATAGCATTTTTTTTTTTATCGTGAGTCCTCTGGAGCTGTGGTGGATCATTGTACTCATTAGAATTACTAACTCTTTCATAATTGATTCTCTTTACAATACTACTGTTACTGTATATGTTGTTCTTCTGGTTCTGCTTCATTCACTTTGCATCAGATCATATAAGTCTCCCTAAGCTTTTCTGAAATCATCCCCTTTACAATTTCTTACAGAACAAGAGTATTCCATTCACACTTACATATTATAATTTGTTCAGCCACTCCCCAATGGATGGGCAACCCTCAATTTTCAATTCTTTACCACCACAAAAAGAGTTGCTAGAAATATTTTTGTACTATGGGTCCTTTTCCTTTTTGTCTGAACTACTTGGGATATAAACCACTAGTAATTGCTGAGTTAAAGAGCATGCACAGTTTTATAACCCTTTGGGCATAGTTCCAAATTGTTCTCCAGAATGGTTGGATTAGTTCATAGTTCCACCAATAGTGCATTAGTGTAACTATTTTCCTACATTCCCTCCAGCATTTTTCATTTCCCTTTTTTTAACATAGCTCTTCAGATGAGTATGAGCCTGCCTCCTCCATCTCTAATCCCTGTGATTCAGACTTAATTATTACACAAGACAAAACCACCTTTACCCTACTATCACTCTTGGCTTTCTTATTACCATCTGTCTCTAGCCTAACGCTCCCCAGTCTCAAAACTGCTTTCATTTCTCCTTCTGAGAGAAATGATTGTTTTTCTCTTGTATTAATAACTAATTATTGAATCAGCACCAAGATTCTTCCCCTTTTCCTACTTACTCATCTGGAAATCAATCAGTGTGGGGAATCTTTCTCAAAGACTTCCCCAGGCCAAAGATCTAATCAAAGCTGGGAAAAGAAATTCTAAGTTTAGGCACAAGAGAGTCCAACCTCTCTTTAGAGCCATAAGAACTCTGGGAAGAAGTCAATATATAATACTTGGATCATATTTTTTTTACTTTACTTATTGGAGAATGTTTTTTATTCTTTTATATTTGAATAAGTATCTTATGTATATGAAACCTTTATTAGGAAACTTGCTGCAAAGTGTTTTTTTTTCTACATCTAATGATATCTTCTCTGTTTTAACTGTAGTGGTTTTGTTGGTGAAGATGCATTTCAGTTTTATGAAATCAGAACTTTCCATTTTATCTTCTGTGACTCTATTTCTTGTTTGATCATGAACTGATCTGCAAAATGTACAACGTCTTCATCTTTCTATGATGTGTTTATATCTAAGTCACCTAACTATTTGGAGTTTATCTTAGTATACGGTGTGAGATGCTGGTTTACACCTAATTTCTGCCAGACAGCTTTTAAGCTTTCCCAGCAGTTTTATTATAGTAATTGGCTTCTATATGTTATGTATTTAATCTGTTCCATTGATTTATTTTTTAACCAGGGCCAAATCATTTGGATGAGTGCTATGTCATAGTATAGTTTGAGATCTGGTCCTTCGAGGCTCCCTTACCACTTTTTTTTATGACATTTTATTTTACTCAGCTACAGCCCAATCAACAAGTGCCCGCTTTACTTCCAGTTTCTTGCCACCACACACAACATATGTTGCCTGCAGTATATGGGAATGTCCTAGCTCATCACCTTTTTCACACCACCTGTAACTATCTTATCTATATATCTATATCTATATCTATATATCTATATCTATATCTACCTATATATATAGATAGATATAGCTATAGATATATACATAGATATAGATAGATACAGATATATAGATATATAGATAGATATAGCTATAGATATAGCATATCACCAAAACCAACTAAAATTAAGTGCAATTAATTCAATTTTAACATTTGTGATTACATAGCAATATGACAAAATACTTAGATTACTATGCATTTAAAGGATTTTTAAAATAAAAATTATTTTCAGGCTTAAAAAAAAAAGCCCTCTCTGGTCAGTTAGTGGAATCAGGCTATAAAATCATGGTTCAGAGAGCAGACAGAGCGTGCGCTTCTCTCAGCATGGAAAGCCCTGAGTCTTTCAAGCTCAGGCCCACCTTCCCTAAAAAGCACGAAAGGGTTAAAAGGTAGAGCCGGAAGCACACTCTGTTCAGACACTGCGCACGCGCCGCCCCGCCCACCTGCTTGCCCTTTCCTTTCCTTTAACCTGTCCTGGGATAGCATTCCGAAAGCGACGCGAGAGGCGGGAGGGGGCATGGGAAGTGGGTGGGCGGAGTCACGCGTCGGCCAATCGCTTGCCCCCGGAAGTGGGTGGGGAAGTGTAGGTACTGAGTCCGAGTCAGGTTGCCCTGGAGGCCGCTCTTGGCTTTGTAGCTGCCCCAAGATGACCGCCCAAACGCAGAGCGGGATTCTGCTGAGTGCGGTGAGCTATCGCGGCAGTGTGCGGGAGGCGAGGGCAGAGGCGGGGCAGGGGGTGACCCGTCCCTCCGCCTTGGCCGCGGCCCGTGCGGAGCCTCGGCCGGGGCGGGTCTGACGGGGCTGTGGTAGGACGGGGGTCGCGGGCACCGCACCGGGAAGGTCCGCGTCCGTCTCCCGGGTGTGACAGGTGCGGGCGCGAAGGCGGAGGCGGCTGCCGGGTGTGCGGACCCGGCTCCCCGGCCTCGGGATCCGGAGGGGGCGGGGCGCCGCCGGAGAGTTTCGATTTCCTTTCCTGGGGCGTCTCTGCTGGGCCTGGACTTTGGCGGGGTGGGGGGGAGGGAGGAAGGGAGGAAGGGAGGCAGGCAGGTCCGCCTAGGTCTTTTTTCCGTCCTCAGACCCTCATTAATCGTCCTTAGTAAGAGGCTTATGAGTCTAGGGAGAGGGAAGCGAAGGGTAGGCCCTGGCTGGGTTGAAACTTGTCTAGCGTTTCCTCATTCTAATTCGTATTTTCAGTTTTTTTTTTAAATTTCCTTCCCTGTTGCCTGTCATCTGGGCAAAATGCGCGCGCTGGTCACGTAGCCTTTTTCTCCTGTGCGTGGAAAAGGGGGGATCGGTTACGTGGTGTCTCAGGCTATAATGGAGCTGTGTTTTGGTATAGAAAGCCGGGGATTTAGGACACCGAAATCTCGAATCGTCTCTAGATAAATTATTCCCAAGAATGTTTTAGGTTACGCAAGATGCCTTTTTCCACTGTCCCACCAAAATAAAATGTCATTCACCAACCTCCAATTCTGCAAATTCTGTGGTTTTCCTACGACGCCCCCCCCCCCATCAAATAAAAAATCTTCGGTTTTGCTTTTCAAACCCTTCATAACTTGGCCTCATCCTACCTTTTTCAGTGTTCTGCACCTTATTTCCTCCCTTCCCCTTCTCCCCTCTTCCTTCTTATGATTACGGCCCCTTCTGTTTCACGAACACAGAACTCCCATCTCCTGGCTCAGCAATTTCACTGCCCATCCAACATTACTTGAAACTTTTCCTTCTCTTCACCTACTGGCTTCCTTCAAAAGTCAGCTAAAATTCTGCCTTCTGCAGGAAGCTTCCTCTGTAATGCTGGTTCCTTCTCTCTGAGATTGTCATCAGTCTATCCATATATATAGACACACACACATATACATACGCACACACGCATATATATATATACACATATATCTCTGTATATCTTGTATGTTCCTAGTTGCCACCTTAGAGATCAGGGACTGATTTATTTTTAGCCTTTCTTTGTAACCCCTAGGCACTAAGTCTGACACTTGACATTGTAGGTGCTTAATAAATGCCTGTTCACATAGGGTTGCTGTGAGGATCGAATAGAATAATGTATTCAAAGCACTTCGTAAACTTCAAACATTCATAAATTTCAGCTATTATGGGGGCAGAAGAGAATAAACATTGTTACTATTGCGTGTGCCAGGCATTTTATAAGTTATCTTATTTGATACTAACAACCATGGGAGGTGCATGCAATTCTTACCATCCCTGTTTTACAGTTGAGGAAATTGAGGGAGACAGGTTACATTCATTTGTTCAGAGGCACTCTGATGCTGGATTTGAACTCAAGTCACCTTGACTGCAGTGAGAAGTAAGTGCACATAAAACAGAAATTACCTTTTTCCTTCCTACTTACAGGACCTACTAAAAAATTTTTTTTTCTTATCCAAATTTTGAAATCTGTTCTAAACATTGTTCTCTGGTAGAAGCGCAGGATTTTTTACTTGATTTTAAAATGAGTTTGTAATTAATAGAAACTTCAGGATATTTCCCAGGAAATAGTAAAATTGTATTTATCAAACTTTGTTTTTGAAGGGTTATGCTTTTATTTATTGACTAAGCATCATTTATTGTAGCATAAAATAGATCTACTCAAAGGCTTGTGGTGTTAGGAGTTTTGGTATTGTTTGAAGTAGTTGTGGATAAGAAGAAGTAGTTCTGTGTTGTCGTCTAAACTTCTGCTCATCTGCAGAATGATTTGTTAAAGGTACTCAGATCTACAGGGTCCATTTTACCAGGTCCCTGGGTCAAACCAATATACTTCCATGTGTCTGTTGGTTGAAAGGGTTGCCTCCTCTCTTGAAAGCAGATGGCAGATCACGTTAAAAGTAATTTTGAAGTCTTATTGATAGTGGAATTTATCAACCACAGTTATGGTAGGACCTGCCACAGATTTAAGCATTCAGGAGACCCTCCTTGGGAAGAATCCTGTATGTATAGGCTGTTCTTTGAGGGAAACTCTATGGATGACTTCGGGGTTGCTCTATTTACTACACCTCCTTTATTTTGTAACCTTGGGCTAGACATTTAACTTCTCTATTCTTCAGTTGTGTTTGTCTTTTGCAAAATAAGTGGGTTAAACTCTGACTTCTCTGCTTCCTTCCTGCTTTTAAGTCTATAACCCTAGGGGATATTCTCTCCCTTTGAGTAAACTTTCCACTGAGTCCTTTACTTACCTCTTTAAAGCTTGTAAAGTGCCGTATGTCACATTTGTACCACAACCCTGTGAAGTAGGTGATATAAAATAGCATTCTCATTTTGCAGATAGACTTAGAGGGGCCAAGTGACCTGCTCAGAACCATGCAGTCATTGTCATAAGTGGTGTTCGAATCCAGGTCCTTCCTTCCTACAAGCGGAACACAGTTAATACTGCCTCACTTTTCTGTACTAATTTACATTATGTTTTTAAATGTTTTAACATTTTCTTCTTATGAATCATTTAATAAGCAAAGAACAGAAAAGATACTGGTAAGCGAAATTGTGAAATTCTGTTATGTAGAGTTTTTTTCTTAAAGTATAAAATTTAACTTGAAAGTAACAAAATTGCCTTTGTTCATTTCTGAGCTATTGCATGTTTCTGGGTTGTATTTTTAAGGTTTTCTTGATGCTTTTCCCCACCCCTCCATCACTCATTACCACCTTTTACATTTTATTTAATGCTTTACATACATTCTTTTATTAGGTCCCCAGAATAATTCTGTAAAGTAGGTAGAGCCAGTGGCAGTTTTTGAGCAGGGTACTAATGCATCTTTGATATTAAGATGTTTTTGGCCAGTCTGGAGGATAGATTGAAAAGGGTTGTTGTTGTCTTTCATTCCGGAAGAAGACTGTGAAGTGATGGAGATGATGCTATGACATGCAAGTGAATTGGATTTTAGTGAGGAAGTGCTCAAAGTTACCAGCCTCACTTTCTTCTCTGGAACCACTTGAGTCCAGTTACCAGATATACACATCAAGATGACTGAAGATGACCCCAGATGTGGTGGAAGACCTTAGTCTTTTAAAGCTAAGGTCTTTAGCAGTTCTCAGTTTGACTGAAGAAACACCCTTTGAGTGATTTAATAAGGCTAGGTAAAAAAATGGGGCCTCTTTAGCCTAGTCCTGGAGAAAAAAATCAAACTGGGAGAGGAAGACCCTCAGGGTTTCTAGCCAAAACCTAAACAATTACTTACTTACATTCACCCTCAGTCCATTTTGAGTGGGGTTTGGCTTGGGACCTCTTGTTGGATGGTCTGTGAGAGCTTGAGTGATTTGGGTTTAAGGCTTCATCCTTAAGAAAGATGAAATGGACGGAGTTAATAAGTCACAGGCAAAAATTAATTGGGAATTTCCAGAGCGTCATTTATTAGCCAGGCTGGCGGCTGCCTCATGGAGAGACCCAGAGGAGACAGCCCCGAACTGAGGTAGGTGAGTGCATTTTAAGCATTTCGTTGCTACTCGGTACAGCCTTGTGGTTTCCACAACGAACAGTTCTGATAGAGCAAGAAGGGGCCTGGCTGCTAGGCAAGAACCTCCAAACAGAAGGTGGGGTTGTCAGGGTGCTACTAGGCAAAGGACCCCAACAGAGGAGAGGTGCCAGGAGAGGTAGCCAATCAAAGACTGGTTGTCATTCAACATAGAGTAGTTGTCAGGAAGGGGTGGGGGGG
>CM053771.1:347273692-347393089 GCA_028658325.1 Potorous gilbertii | reverse complement strand
AAAGGATTTCGGGTTAGGGTTAGAGACTGTGCAGCTAGACAGTCCTACTTTTGTTTTTCCCTAGTTGATTATCCTGTTCTCCAAAGAATCTGTTCAGAACCTCTTTTTTCCTTAAGCCTCTCCATTACCTTTCCCCCCATCCTCTCAGCTGAGGACCTCACCTTATATTTTGCAGATTAAATGGAGGCCCTTCACCGTGACCTTCTCATTCTCTGTGTCTCTAAAACCTTTTATATCCTCCTATTCCTTTTTTCATTAGTTTTTGACTAAGAAATAACCCTTCTACTTGCTAAGGCCAATCCCTCTACCTGTGCACTTGATCCCATCTTCTGTTATCTTCTCCAGATTGTTTCCTCAGTCATCACTGTCTTTTGCTTACAAACATGCTTATGGTTAAAAATAACCTTCACTTGATCGTCTCCTATAGCTGTGTTAAAATCTTTTCTTCCCTTTCCCAACCAAACTTCTAGGAAAAACCAGATACCCTTGTTGCATCCACTTCCTTTACTTTAATCTCTAAAAGCTTTGCCTTCTGGTTTCTGACCTCCTCATTCACCTGAAACTATTCTTTTCGAAGTTGTCAGTAACATTTGTGAAAATGAATGGGTTGAATTAGATGGCCTGTGAAGTGCCCTTGGCCCTAAATGTATGATTTTCTTTTCTCAGTTACCAAATCTGTTGACTTTTTCTCATCATCCTCCTTCTTGACTTTCACTGCAGCATTCAACACTGGTTGACAACCCTATCCTAAATACTTACTCTTTTCTAGGTCTTTGTGACACTAGTTTCTCTTGAATTTCCTCCTATGTGATTGTTCTTCTATGTTCAACTTCTCTTGCTCTATTTTGAATCCTTTTCTCTCTGTTCTCTCCTCTAGTGACTTAATTATTTCCCACTTTTGCCGTCTTTGCTAATCTGTATGTGAATTAAAACCTCCGAGTTGTCCTAACTCATTATTGAGGACTTTTTGGGTCTGGTGAGTCTGACAGTTCCAAATCCATTTTACTGATCTAGTCCATATCTCTCTACCTTGGCTCTAAGGTTAGCCTAAGCAGTATTCCTGATCTTCCAGTTTAGGATTATGGGATGATAGATTTGGAAGGCATTTCAGAGGTCATCTGGTCCCACTTCCTTATCTGTATGCCTGTTACTCACAAATCTATAGATATCTAGACCTTGTTTGTCCCGAGTTCCAATTTTATATCTCCAATTACTTGTTGGACATTTCAACTTGGATGTCCGCTGGATGTTTGAAATTGAACTTGTCTAAAATAAAATAAAATTCCCAAGTTCAGTCCTGCCACATTTTCTTATTTCCGTTGAGGATACCGTCATCCTTCTAGGTTTCCATCATCCATAACTCCTCGCTCTGTCTCTCCTTACCAAATTAGTTGCTGTTTCTGTGTTTGTTATGTCTCTTGAATCTCATCTCTGCTCTCCCTGCTTACGTGGCTGTCACATTAGTTCATGTCCTTATCATCTGATCTATTATAGTAGCTTCCTAACTGGTTTTCCTGCTTCAAGTCTCTGCCTTCCTCCACATACTTGTCAGAGTGGTGTTCCTAATGCACTCTTCTGACCATGTTATGCTTTTACTAATCATATCACACATAAATTCGTTTTGGGAATGATGCCAACAAGCTACAGCATGTCCAAAGTGAGCGACCAAAAATGGTGAGTATAGCTCTGTGGTATGGTGGATAGAGTGTAGGGCCTGGAGTCAGGGAAATTTGAGTTCAAATTCAGCTTCAGGTACCTATCATTGTATTAGTAGGAGCATGGCATTTAACCTCTGTTTGCCTCAGTTTCTCATCTGTAGAATAGGAATTGTAGTACCTATGTCCTAGGGTTGTTGTGAGACTTAAATGAAATAATTACTGTAAAACACTGGCACGTAGTAAGCACTATATAAATGTTAGCTGTTATAACTATTGCCAAACTCTAATGGCTCCTTATTGCCTCTAATTAAATTTAAAAAGTAAACAAAACAGTATCACATGGTTTAGTGACTTTGATGACATAGCTCCATATTGCTTTCCAGAATAGCTATACCAATTCACAGTTCTACCTGCAGTTCCTTTGTGTACCTAGTTTCTTTTAGCCCCCTCCAAAAACTGTCATTTTCACTTTGGTCATCTTTGCTAATCTGTATGTGATTTAAAACCTCCGAGTTGTCCTAACTCATTATTGAGGACTTTTTGGGTCTGGTGAGTCTGACAGTTCCAAATCCATTTTACTGATCTAGTCCATATGTCTCTACCTTGGCTCTAAGGTTAGCCTAAGCAGCATTCCTGATCTTCCAGTTTAGGATTATGGGATGATAGATTTGGAAGGCATTTCAGAGGTCATCTGGTCCCACTTCCTCATTTTAGTGGTGAGGAAACAAACCCAGTGAGGTTAGGTGGTCACAAAAGTAGTAAATGGTATAGTTAGGATTTGAACCCATATCCTCTAACCCAAGATTCCTTGTCAGAAAAGTAATTACGCATATTTTATCATGACTTGTTTCTGATGAAAGTTTTTTGGACTTTGATGATCACTACTTCCTTTTCTGAAATACTCAGAAACAACTTCTTTAATAGTATGTTTAGAATTTTGCCAGGAGATTTAGCACATTGACTTAGAATTTTTCAGTAATATATTTATTCCATATTTTTTACCTTTTTGCAAATGAGAACATTTGCCATTTTCTAGTCCTATGGTATCTCTGCTTTTCTCCAACATCCTTTAAAAAGGTCATTCATAGTAGCTCAACGGTTACAACATCCCGTTTATGCAGGACCATGATTCTGTATCATGATACAGTTCCTTTAGACTAGTGGTGTCTGACTCAAATAAAAATGGGGAACATTAAACTATTTTTGAGGATCCCTGCTGACTGCATATCGATTTAGAAAACCACATATTAATATTATCTTTTCTATTGTATATTTATTTTGTTGAATTATTTCCCAGTTATCTTTTAATCTAGTTTGGGGCCAAGGAGTACTGTGTAGGTGTCAGATACCTCTGCTTTAGACTTAAACTTTAGCTTACTGAGGAATCTTGCTCTCTCAGGTTGACAAAATGATTCCCTGCTAAAGTTTAGTGCTAAGGTACCAATAACCAGTACTCATCGATTTCTAAATCGGATTAGATTTCACATAGCACCTGTGGATTGACATAGACATTAATTGGAGTTTCTGCTTCTTAAGATAGTCCAGTTCCGGTCTCTGTGGCAGGGGCTCTTAACCTTTTTTGTATCATGACAGTCTGAAGAAACTTAATACTACAGCGGTTTGTTGCCTACATTCATAATTGAAGGAAATGCTAAATTTCATTTAGGGCCTAGAGAAAATTAAAGATTCCCCGCCCCCTTCCCAAGATCATGGACCCCTTGAAAACTGTCCATGGCTCCTATCTATGTTCTCAAATTAAGAACCCTCTTCTCGGGGATCAACCAATTAACTAGTCATACCCTGACACTGTGTGAAGGGCTGGATATATATATATAAACATGAGACAGTCCTTTTAGGAGGCTTCTATTTTACAGTAGGCCTGCATAACATATGGCCTGTGGGACCAAGCAGCCTGTAGGTGGGTATGTTGTGCAGGTCTGTTTTACTTCCTTCGTTTTTTGTGGGCCATCTGAAATCCTTTTGAGGTGCCTGTGGGCTGAATGTTGTGTTGGCCTGTTTTACAGGAAGAACCGTTATATCTTTTACTTAGCAACAGATGTTATAAGGACCTTCTTCCCTTTTTAACATCTTATTCTTCCTGCCTCCAGCTACCTCAGTACTGATTAGGATTTTCTCTATCTCTTCATATCCTTTTTTGTTTTTCAGATAGTACCATTTTTTTTTCTCACTTATAAGTTGGAGAGAAGAAGGTTTCTTTCCATTTTTTTTGCTTTTTCTTTCAGGAGAGACACTGATTTACAGTTTGTATACAAGTAGCTATTATGATATTAAGAAGCATAAACATAGTACATTCTTTTCAAATCAGTGAAAACTTCTTCTTTCCCTCTAACTTGCACTTTATATTCTTGGAAGTTCTATCATCATCTATTTTGTTGTTATCTTGGATAATCCTTAAGTCTGTGTCATTTGTGAAACTGCTTTTTGGTAACAACTTTTGTCTGGGCTAGGACTCCTTGCCTTTTCTTAGTGATCCTTATGCTTAGGAACTGTAGATCACTAATTAGTACATTTTTGCTAAGTAGTAAGACAGGGGTTTTTAACCTGGGATCTATAAACTTTCAAAAAAGTTGATAAACACATTTCATTATTGTTATTTCCTTTTGTAATTTTAAGACATTCTGAGAATGGGTCCATAGACTTCACTAGACTGTCATGGTGACATAGTGTCATGTGTTCATGACATAAAGGTTAAGAATCCCAGAGCTAAAACAGACTACTCAGTGAAGGTGAAGCCACTCTCCTGGTGGAGCTAGTTATTTAATGAAGTCTAATAATCTTGGGGTTTTTTTTCATGACTTTTGTATTTTTCTCTCACAAGTTAAATTTTTGTGCCAGTTATCTGGATTTTGTTTTATTTATTTTTCTTACTGTCAAGTCCTTAGAAACTGTGATTAACCGATAGGTTGCTCTCAATTTGAGTAATTGTACTATGAGTTGTTTAGTGTCTTATTTTTGTAATTCGTTGAAAAATCACCATTAAATTTGAAAAATAAATGTTGCCAACTTTCTTTACTGCCTTGCCTCTGCCCACATCCTTTTGATAACAGTATAAATTGTCAGGTAATCAAATCTAACACTTGAAGGGTTGAAATTCTTGTACCACTGCTTTGGTTATTTACCCTAGTTTCTTATTAAGCTTCTGATTCAAGCAACCATTGACCACTACCAAAATTCACCTTTAATACATTTTAAATATAATGGGAATTTTTATATATTCAATATTTAATGCAATTATTGTAGAAATTGTATTAGTTAAAGATTACATGTCATATGTTTCTGGAAATTGAAGCATTTTAAACCTTTTAATTATAGTATTCTCTTTTTTAAATTAAAATTCTCTTTTAAACCAGTGTCTGTCTGAAGTGTCTTGTTACATTCAAATTAAAAAAAAATCCATAAATTACTTGATAGACAATATGATTCTTTTTTTGATGATTCTTAGATAATGCTTATGATCCTGATGTGAATGCTAAGCAGATATGGATTGATAAGACTGTTATAAATGAAATCGTATGCTTGACATTTACTGACAATGGAAATGGCATGACTTCAGAAAAGTTACATAAAATGCTAAGGTGGGTGAAAATGTATATAATTCTTTGAAACTGTTAGTTCATATGTTTATAGTTTCTTGGCTTTGATTATATTTTTTATTTCACTGTATGAAGCAAAATCCATAAATGTGACAATTTGCTTTGTAACCTATTTCAGTGTTGTTGATTACTTCTAAATTTCCGTCTTGAGAATACCTTTCCTTCATGATATTTTTGTGTCATTCCTTGGATTAAGGTTTTAGATAGGCCTTGAGTATTAGTGGAACACACTGAATAACAGATTAGTTTACCATGTTTTCAACTAAGCTATTGCTAACTGAAAGCAGATTTTTGTGGGAGATTGGCAAACAGAAAGCAGGTAGATCTGAAGAAAAGATCCCCTGAGGAAGCAAAGAATTTGTAGGATGACCAGACCTGGCTGCTGTAATTTCTATTTGACTTCTGTATTCTTAGACATTTCAGAATATATTAGAGGCTACTTTATTTGATCAGATTGCAGTGTTTGGAGAGATGAGACACTTAAAGATTATTGTTTGATTTTTTTTTTTTTGCCTTCTGATGACATAGTTTTACCATAGTAAAGATCATGATTTTGAGTCATCTTTTAGTAAATTGATGGAATGTAGAACATTTCACGAATAGTTCATGAATTATAAAACTGTTATTTTTTACTTTGATCATTTGCTGTCTGTCTGAGAACTTGTGAGCCAAGTGTA
This sequence comes from Potorous gilbertii, assembly GCA_028658325.1. Taxonomy (NCBI): domain Eukaryota; kingdom Metazoa; phylum Chordata; class Mammalia; order Diprotodontia; family Potoroidae; genus Potorous; species Potorous gilbertii. The sequence goes on along the minus strand of CM053771.1, from coordinate 347,387,140 downwards.
TACTATACATAAATGCATAAAGTTTTAAATATTTGCCAGATCTATCCAGTTCATTATTTATCTCTGTTTAGTGAAAAGGGGTATTTTGTGGGAAGTTATATTTCTTCGCAATATAAATCTCACCAGTGAGAAGATAGTGTGGTTAACTTTGGAATATACTCATTTGGAGAAACCCTGATAGTTGAGGAGAGAATCATAGTGGAGAAAAAACACTTGGGTAAGAATCAGTAAAAGGCTAAAGTTTTAGGGTTATGTTGCAAAAGTATCAGAACAGAATGAGGAATTACAGGAGGCATTTTGGATTTGGATGACTTACCTGGAAGCATGAATTTAGGGCTTTCAACAGTTTAGACATCTACTGGCATTCACTTGTTAAAGGAAGTGGAGATACTTAATCTGGGGGAAAGATTTCTGGGGAAATGATGATGATTGATGAGGATGAGGACGATGATTGTCTTTCAGCCAGGCACTATATGAAGCACTTTACAATTTGTTTTGTTTTCATCCTCAGAAAAACCCTGGGAAGTAGGTGCTGTTATTATCTGCATTTTACACTTGAGGAAGCTAAGGCAAACAAGTTAAGTGACTTGCCCAGGGTTACACAGCTGCTAAGTGTCTGAAGCTGGATTTGAACTCAGGTCTTGACTCTAGGCCTTCCGCTCTTTCCTCTGTGCTCTGTTCACATGAAACATTGCACATTCTTTGTCCCTTACCTCTGTACTCAATGGAGGGACCTGTGTTTCATCATTTATTCTCTGAGAACATGATTGATTGTCACTTTTAGTCAGAGTTGCACTTCCTTTCAGTTTGTTTTTCATTTACTTCAGATAATCGTAGTGTATATTATTCTCCTGGTTCCTTTTTTCCTTGCTCACATAAATTCATATAAATCTTTGTTTGGTTGAATTCTTTATTGTTTCTTACAGTGCATTCATCTAAAGACTCTTTCAGAATATTTTTTCTGTATCCTCAAAGGACATCAAAGATGGAAATGTCTAGCAAGACTTTCTCTTTGTAGCAAAGAACTGGAAACAAAAATCAGTTAGGGAATGAATGTAACATAATATTGTCTTGACTTAAGTAATGATTAACAGGCTGAATCCGGAACTCTTGAAAGACCTATGAAGTGATGCATTGTGAAGTGTGCAGAACCAGGAAAGCTATTTACGTGACAACAGCAATAATGACATATGAGGAAACAACTTTTTAAGACCTCAGAACTCTGACCAAAGCCCGTCAGTCATGACTTCAAAAGAGCAGTGGTGAAGCCTGCTTCCTGCCTCTTGACAGAGAGGTGATGGGCGAGAGGTACAGAGTCAGGGACGCTATGAGCTGGGGCTGACGTACAGATTTGTTTTGCTTGATTGTGCATATTTGTTACAAGGAGAGTTTCTACTCAGGGGCAGAAGTAAGGTAAGTTAGTGTGTAGTGATAGAAAAAAGACAGAGTATCAATAAAAGATTTTGAAATGCACAAGAGGAAAAAGTGGGGAGACAAGTTTCGTTACTAATTTGTTAACATTTATATAATGCTTACAAAAAACTAGTGATAGAATATGCAGATTTTTGTACTTCTGTGTTTGTTATCTTTAAATGTTTGTGTTTGTTTTCAGTAAAAAAGAAAACATTTTAAAAATCTTCTTTCATTGGATGGTTTTCCTTTCATTGCGGATTGTTTTCCAAATATGCTTCCTTGGCCACATCTTATTTTCTCTGCTCCATTGATACTGTCATTTATTTGCATGATTTCACCTACCATGTATGTTTTAATGATTTTCAAATTTCAAGTGCTGACATCTTTTAAAATTCTAAATTATTTTCTCCACCTCTACTAAGACATTTTCTCCTGTGTCTTCCATTGGCATCTCAAACTCAGGTCTGTGAGGCAATAATTGTCCCACTTAAGTTTTGTATTTCTCCTAGAATGCTCTCTTTAGTTTTGACCAAATCACAATTGCAGTGGACCATGTTGAATGTGGTCTGATGAAATGAACTGACAGTCACAGAAATTCACATTAGTTTATTACCAGAAACTTTTCAGTAAGCGGTGTGACCAGCTAAGACTGAAGTGTAACCTGTAGTTTCTGATCAGAGGTTAAAGTGAAGGGGAAAATCAGAAGACTTACTCCTGGGAACCTGTGTATTACTGAGTTTTCAAAATCCCTAGAATCTTTTCAAATAAACTGCGCTCCCATCTTATACTTAGGAAGTTGACTTTTGGAACTTAAGTACAGGATTTCACAATTATGTCTGTTACATTTCATCTGATTAGATTTGGTCCAGCATTTTAGTCTTGGGAGAACAGTTTATCTTCTACCATGTTAGCTATCCCTGCCAACTTTGTTTCATTGTAAATTTTATGAACTTGTCATCCATACCTTTCATTGAAGTCATAGAAAAAAAGTGTCATAGGGTCAAAGATCAGTCTTTGAAGCTCCCTTACAACTACAATCTATTTTACATGTACCTGTATAAGAGAAGTCTGTTTTATCATCTCATTACTTACCCATTAAAAACTGCCCTTTTCTCAAATTTGGTGATGGTAAATTATATAGGATGACTAGTTCCTCTTTCATCTCCCATGACTCCTGTGGTTTACCTCACTTCTAAGGTTCTCCTACCCTTCTGATTGCTCTATGTCTTCACTAATGATTCTTCCTCCTATTTCTCTTTCTGCTTGAAACTTTTTTCCTCCCAAAATTTTTGAAAGAAGCAATATGGTATCAATACATATATTTTCTCAGTACACCCATTGTTTGTCAGCCCCTTGAAATTTGATGAAATTAATGAAATGCTCTCTCTTTCTGAGCTCCATAATAGCTTCTTTTAATCTCTTAATTCCAGTCCCCACCCCTCCTTTTTTGTGTATACTTTAATATATCTGCTGCTTCCAACAAATTTCATCATTCCATATTTCTGTTGGTTAGCGAGAAAATCAAATTGATTCTAATTGTCTTTTGTAATTGTTTCTGTATCACCAACAGCATTTTGAAAAATTGCCCAGTCGTATTTCTTTTAAGTTCAGAAATTTATACGTTTAAAAGCTCAGCTTTCCTCTAATGACCAGTTTTCGTCTCTGGGTTAAGTTTAAAAAAAAGTTCAGCTGTCCTGTAGATCACTTTTAGTTAAATGAATTTTTTTTCTTTCTCTACTACTAGCTGTACTTGCACAATTAAAGGAAATATGTTATCTGTATACCATTAGTTATTCTCCTAGGATGCAGGTGTGCTCAATCAATCAGCCATTTCCTAACTGTGGGATGAAAGGAAAGGTTTGTTGCTAGCCCCACATTCCTGATATAGAACCAATCCTTTTCTGAATCTGTATTTATTGTATATATCACTTTAGGATAAAAAGTTTCATAAACTGATTAACTACAGTTCTCTGCAAAGTCCTGCTCTGATGCCTCTCTGTGGCATGGGGTCCCCCTGATTATAAAACATCAAGTGAGGCACAAAACCAAAAGGTATTATGCTCACCGAAGATACTTACCAGTCGTGATGAAGAATAGTACAGAATTCAAGTTGAAGAGGTATTTCTTGTAGATGATGAGCTCATCCAGATGCTGCTATTGGCATATCACATTGTAATGAGCCTTTATTACATGTAATAGGGATAAATAAAAGACCTCTCCAGTAATTTAAGCAGTGAAGCAAAGAAGGAATATGGGCTCTTGGTTTTAGATGGATATTGTGGGAGAACTTCTTTTCCTGTTTTTTCAGACTGCTTATGTAATATTGGAATTAATAGATATTAATCGTTGATTTTGGATTTTCACTTTTAAACCCTATTTGGCTTGGATTCCCCTTTCTCCCACTTTGAGTATTCATTTATGACTTGTTTAATTTCTTTTTCTGAAACTGGACTATTAAACTGCTCTATTTCTTTTTGTTGATCTTGGCATTTTACGTTTTTGTAATGATTTATCCATTTCATTTAGGCTGCCGGTTTTATTGGCATATAATTGGGTGAAATAGCTTTTAATAATTTCTTTTGTTTCTTTGTTACTTGATTTTATTCAGGAGGCTTTTAGCATATCCCTAATATAGGTAATGCTAGCTCTTGATTTTAAATATATACTAGGTATCATTTTAAGGAAAGTACCATTTATTCCTACATTTTCTAGTGTTTTTAACAGAAGGGGTATGATATTTTGTTAAAAGCGTTTTCTGCATTTATTGAAATAACCATGTTTTTTATTAATGTGATTATTGCATTTATAATTTTCCTACTATTGAACCAGTCCTGCTTTCCTAATATAAATGCAGCCCGGCACAGTGTATGATCTTTATGATATATTGCCAGTCTCCTTGCTCTAATATATATGTAATTTCTTTTTGCACCAGTATTCATTAGGGAAATTGAACTATAGTTTTCTCTTTTTTGAGCCTCCAGTTGGTAGGATCTCTTCTTTACATAATTTTTCAAACCATTTACAAAGTATTGGAATTAATTGTTTTTTAAGTGTTATATAGAATTTTCTTGTAAATCCTTCTGGTCTTAGGGTTTTTTCTTAGTAGGAATTCATTTACTGATTGTTCAACTTCTTTTTTTCTGTGATGGAGTATTAAGCATTAGGTATTCTATTTCCCTTTCTGTTAATCTGGATAATTAAAAAATATTTATTTATTTTATTTAGATTGTCAGTTTCCGGGGCATATAGTTGGAAGAAATAACTTAACCGTTGCTTTTGTTTCTCCTTTATTAACTCTCCTTTTTCATTTTTGATACCAATAGTTGGTCTTTTTTTAAAAGCTAAATTAGCCTTAAGGCTTTTGTCAGTCATTATTATTTTTTAAGCCATCTCCTGGTTTCATTTATTAGTTCAATAAAAAAACAGCCCTTAATTCTGGTGATCTCTCCTTTGACTTTCAATGTTTCTATTTGGTATTTAATTTGAGTATTTCAGATTGGTTGGTTTTCTAGTTTTTATTTTTGGTTACATGCTCAATTCCTTGATCTTTTATTTTTGTCTTTAATTGATTGAAGTATTTAGAGAGAGAGATTTTCTCCTAAGTACTGCTTTGCATCCTACAAAGTTTGGTTTGTTGTCTCACCGTTGTCATTATCTTAAATGAAATAATTATTTTTCTGATTTGTTCTTCAACTCACCTGTTCTTTTAGATTAACATATTTAGTTTTCAGATAATTTTTAACCTTCACATCAAATATTCTTTTGAATATAGTCTTACTGAATTATAGTTGGTAAAAGATTAATTTAATCTTTCTGCTTTCCTGCATTTATTTGGGAGGTCTTTATGTCCTAATACACAATTTTCTGAAGATACCATGCGTAGCTGACAAACAGGCATACTGCTTTCTATTTCCATTCTGTAGCATATCTAACTTTTCTGAAACTCTTCAGATTCTTAACTTCTTTCTTGCTTATTTTTCCGTTAGATTTATCTACATGTGAGGGGAGTAAATGTAGTTCCCCATTTGTGATTTTACTATTTTTTCCTTTAATTCATTTAACTTTTACATAATTTAGATGCCTTGCTATTTGGGGGGAGAGGGAGAGAGAGAGAGAGAGAGAGAGAGAGAGAGAGAGAGAGAGAGAGAGAGTGTGTGTGTGTGTGTATGTATAGTGTGTATGTTTTAATATTGACATTAATTCATTGTCTGTGTTACCTTTTACCAAAATGTTTCTCTGTTTATCTCTTTAATTAGGTCTGTTTTTGCTTTTATTTCCTCTGATAAAGTAATTGTTACTTAGGCATTTTTTACTTCAGCTGAAGCATAATAGCTTTTTTCTAGCCCCTTATTTTAACTTTCTGCATTTTTCTTTTTCAAATTTGTTTCCTCTAAAAAACACATTGTTAGATTCTTGTTTCTAATCCATTCTACTGTCTTTTCTTCTGTTTTACGATTGAGTTAATCTCTTACATTTACATCTTACATTTTCACTTAACCACACACTACATGCACATTATTTCCCTTCATCCTGTTGTATTTTACTTTAACTTGAAAGCCTATTCCCTCTTTGTGTTTTGTATCTAATTAATGCCACCTTTGATTTTTCCCTTCCTTATTCCCACTCCCTTTTTCTTAACCCCTTTCTCTCTGATTTCCATGTTTATTAAGTTGCTTTTCTATACCCATCTCTGTATGTACATGTATTCTTCCCTCCTTTAACCCTTTTAGATGAGAATGAGGTTCAAGTTTTTCTTATTCTCCCCAATCCACTTTGTTGTATAAACTTCTCTTTGTCTGCCTCTTTTATGTGAGATAATTTTCCCCATTCTTCCTCTCTCTTCTCATTTTCTTGCAGTACTTTCTTCTTCCCTACCCTTTTTATTCTTTTGAGATTATTATGACTGTTTAGTTACTCCTTGGCCCCCTAATTCCAATATTCAAGGAGTTAGTTTCTTCGGTTAGGTTTTGAACCGTTTTTCCCATGTTATTAATTTTTTTCTTTGTATGAAATATTTTGAATTTTGTTGAATATTATGTACAGTGACTTATATTTTTAATCTCTTTGATTCCAGTTTTGGCTTTAGTGATAAAGTTTCAATGAATGGTCGTGTCCCAATTGGATTATATGGAAATGGATTCAAGTCAGGCTCAATGCGCCTAGGTAAAGATGCAATTATTTTTACCAAAAATGGTGAAAGTATGAGTGTGGGCTTATTGTCACAGACCTACCTGGAATCTACAAAAGCAGAACATGTTGTTGTCCCAATAGTATCATTCAACAAGGACCATATCCTTTTGAGTATTTGTTCTTAATGATTAATTATTGATGATTGTTTTTCTTAGTGTTGATGCATCCCTAGTATCCAACCTGCCCATAATGCATAAATTGCTTTCTTCGATGAATTAATGTAGTCTTTTTGACAAGATTTTATTTGGATCATATCCTTTTGATGTAAAAATTTAAGTTCCAAAAAAAAGTTACTAAACAGAGATCCTAAATACCACATGAATTACTTTTCATATAAGTGTTGGTAACACATTTAAATATATTTTATTTCATTAACTATTTGTCAATTGCATTAAAAAATTCTTTTTAACTTTCATTTTAAAAATTCTTACGTTCCATATTTTCTCCTTCCCTCTCCCCCATCCCTTGAGGAAGGCAAGCAGTATGATATTGATTATACATGTGGAGTCATTTAAAACATTTCCATATTAGCCATATTGTGGAAGAAAACATACATACACACAAAAGCAAACAAGAAAAATAAAATAAAAAAACCTATTCTTCAGTTTATAGTCAGAGTTTGTCATTTCTCTCTCTGGGGATGGGTAACATTTTTCATCATGTGTCCTTTGGAACTTTCTTGGATCATTGTCCTGATCAGAGTAATAACGAAGTCTTTTACAGTGATGGTCTTCACAGTTGTGCTATGACTGTACAGTGTTCTCCTGGTACTGCTCACTTCACTTGGTATCAGTTCATAGATGCCTTTCAAAGTTTTTCTGAAATCATCTTGTTCTTCATTTGTCATAACAGTAGTATTCCATCACAATTATATATCACAGCTTGTTTAGCCATTCCCTAATTGACGACCATCCCCTCAATTTCTAGTACTTTGACATCACAAGTAGCTGGTATCTGTATATTTTTGTAAATTAAAAAAAGTCTTTTTCCCTTTTTTTGGATTTCTTTGGGATTTGGACCATTTTAAATAGTGGTATTGCTGGGTAAAAGGTAGGCATAGTTTCACGGTCCAAAATTGTTTTCCAAAATGGTTGGACTAGTTAACCACTCGACCACCAGCACATTCGTGTCTTAATTTTCTCTCATCCCCTCCATCATTTGTTCTTTTTCCTTTTCTGTCATGTTAGCCAATCTGATAGGTATAAGTGGTACCAGAATTGTTTCAATTTGCATTTCTGTAAGCAGTTATGTTTTAGAGCATTTTTCAAGATTATATATAGCTTTGATTTCTTCTGAAAACTGCCTAGTCATATCCTTTGACCAATTTATAAGTCAATTGGGAAATGACCCTTTTAAAAAAAAATAGATTTGGCTCAGTTGCCTCTATATTTAAGAATTGAGGCCTTTGGAAGGAAACTTCCTATACATTTTTTTACCCCAGTTTCCTTTTTTTCTTACAGTTTTGAATGGATTAGCAAACCCTTTTTAATTGCATATAATCAAAGTTAAACATTTTATTTCCCATAAGCCTCTGTCTCTTGTTCCATCATAACTTTCCTAATCTATAGATCTGAAAGGTACATTTTTCTATACTCCTCTAATTTATGATTTCACCCACTAACACTTTTAAATATTTATATATACATATATATGTATGTATGTATGTATGTATGATATACATTTACAGACCAATCTGATTTTTAAAAATACAAACTCTAGGTGAGATCATTTACATAGTTCAGTAAGGTGCCATTAAAAAACTCAAAAGACCAGTATTTGGAGAAGCCGTGGTGTTCTCTTTGGTAGTTTACCATCCAGTAATATGGTAATGATTAGATACTCATGTTTCAAAGGAATAAAAGAATAGCACTTGTAAAGTCTACTCATCTAAAAGGGAAGGATAAGGGTCTATATAGTATTGGTTTGGAAAAAATACCACAATGTAACTGTCTTTTTGGTAAGCCATACATAAATTCTTAGCAATTGTAGAAATTACTGAAAGGAAATAGGCTTATTATAGAAAATTCTAGGCTAATTGTAGAATACCTGTGTATCTATTCAATTTCTGTTTCAGCTATTTTTTTTTAATGTGGAAATAGTGTTTGTTTTCTAAACAATGGATTGATCTCATTTTGTTAAAACACATTGATGATATTAAATCTTTAACTCGGGACATACGGCAGCTCTTTAATTTAGCTGAGTCAAAAGCCAGTCTTAAAGCAATTCTGGAGCATTCTTTATTTTCTACGGAACAGAAATTATTGGCTGAACTTGATGCTATTATGGGTAAAAAAGGAACGAGAATCATCATTTGGAATCTTAGGAGGTAATATATAAATCAGCTGTTAACTGGAACATTGAACGAAATATTTATAGTATTTTTATTGAATTTATCCTTAATTGTATGAAGTTGAAATATAGAAATGTATACACGCTGTAAGGTGCTCAGAATTATATGACTGCATTATAATTTTGTTTTTTACTAAAATTCGTGAAGGACATTAATGACTAATTACTAAAAATTGTTTTCTTTTGTGCAAATTATTTCCTAGTCACTTTTCCGTGCTAACTGCTTTCCTTCCCAAGCACTAGGCCCCATATTTCAAAAAGGAATAAAGAAAAGGGAAGACTGGTTACTAAGTAAATAAACTTGAAGTTTAGAATGGGTGTTGGGGTGATCTATTTGTTACCACCATTGCATAGACACCTTTTTGGAGATAAGTGATTGATGAGAAATTAAGATGTTAAAATATGTATTCACTGTTTGAAATATGAAGGTTTTAGTCAGATACAGTTTTGAAACTTTGAGAATTCAGTTAACATTAGCAAACCAAACCCTATGTAGATATATATATATATATGATACATATTGAAAAAAGTGTTTCCAGAAAATGATGAATTTTCAAAGTCTAAAAATTTTGTTATTTCTGACTACTTTGATTACTTATTAAGCTATCTATGTTTGCATTTGGTTCACCATGAAAAATGGAACTTGTTTAACAGTCTTTCTCTTTTTAAAAAAAAATGCAGAGACAACAATGGAGTAACAGAATTTGAATTTGATAAAGATAAATATGACATTAGAATTCCTGAAGACTTAGATGAAACAGGGAAAAAAGGGTACAAAAAACAAGAAAGAATGGACCAAATTGTCCCTGAAAGTGACTATTCCCTGAGGGTACGTATTTAACTCATTTATTTTGGAAATGGTGGAGTTGGGGGAGGAGGGATGGAGAGAACCAGTAAAAGTAAATTATGTCAGTGTAAATTATGAAAGATTGATGAACTTCATATATAGTAATGTTCTCATCATTTTCAGGGATTCAGAAACTGCTTTTTAAAAATAAGAGGGATTATTAGACATGAATTGAATTTCTTAATTATACTTGATGAGCACTGGTGTGTTTCTTTAGTTGAAAGGAGTTTTTTGAGCCAACACTTGAGGTATGCTGTGGTTATATGAAGACTATGACTACATATATTTGGATCTGTGTTATTGTGAGATAACATAAGCTAGGCTTTAATTTCATTATTTGGGGTAAAATACAAACTCAACCTAGATAAATACTTGACAGTTTAAAATTTACTTATTTTTAAAACTTTACTTAGAAATTATCCAGGGTAATTCCATGATATCCCAATAAGAAAGCCGATTCAGAGGATCCCAAAGGTAGGTGGTGTTTTTTAGTGTACCATGGATGTAATATTAAAAACAGATAGGATTATTCAACAAAAACTTATCCTAAAATATCACTTCTGAACTCCTCTGGGCTAGCTTCTTTTTAACATCAGGAATCTGAAAATAAAAACTATTAAATATTTAGCTTTGCATTGAATGTTTCTTCTTTCCTCTTACTATTTAAGAACCACTAAAGAATTCTTTGCTTTGTAAAAGTTTTCTAGTAACTGAGGCATCAAAAATAGTATTTTTGAGAAATCTAATTTATAGGAGATTTTTTTTTGGTATTTCCTTCTACCCTAATTTCCAAGATTAATTTAGTTTCTTTTGCAATTAATATATTGGTATAGATCTTGAGGAATGATGCGCATTTTTGATTCTACTTTAAATCCTTATTGGTTAATACATCTTCATCTTTTGAATTATGCCCATAAAATAAGTTGAGGCAATTTGTGGTTTTCTACATTTCATTATTAGAATATACTTTTGATATAGTTAATAAGAATTTTGTTTATTTCAGTAGCTGTAAACACTGTACATTCAGATCTGAAGTGTGGTTATCTATTGAGCTCTTTAATTTTTATCAACAATTGAATCATTTCAAATCTTTTTTCAGTTCTTTTGTCTGCACAATAACTCTTTGTTTAGGTAATTACTCTCTCCTCCCCCCCCCCAAACATATAAAAATAAATTTATCCTTAATAAAGCATGCTATTTAATGCTAAAAAAGTTAAATAACAAAAATTTCTAGATATGTATTCTCTGACTCTTCTCTGAAGCCCTACTCTCCTGACTGGTAAGAGCCTCATTTTGCCTACTATTACTGCCAATTCGGTAGATACGTTATGTTTTACGTGTTGTGTTACAGTATTATGTACTGTTAATATGCCATAACATAGTACATGTCCATAAACTATTAAGATAAGAAAATTCAAGATAGTGAAGATAGTGTCTTAGGTTAGGGTCTCATCCTTAAACAGAGTTGAAAAATCAGCCCCATCTGGCCTTGTTGACACGTGAAGAAGTATTCTCTGCTCAGAGAACCAAGAAGCTATTAGGTCCAAGCTCTTATTTTGATTAGTTCATGCTTTGGCCCTTATTAAGATCCAAAAATGATATTAAATAATTATCACTGGTATAATAAATATTAAATACTTTCTCTGGAAACACAAGTTCAGTTACCTGTCACAATTTTAACTGTCAATTTGTGACTCATCATCTGCGGTATTTTAGCACATAAATTTTATGTGCTAAGAATTACTGTTGATTTGAATATGCTTCATTTTGTATATATTATTTGACAGTTCAGTCAATATCAGTAATTTGAACACTTTCATGTCTAGTCAGTAAAACTTGCTTAGACTTGAAACATTTTAACATTTTACAATACTAATCAGGAATTTGAAAATAAACTCTTCAGTATATTTTTAGTTTTAAAGACATAAAATGAATGGTGAACATGATAAAATGATGTAAAGAAAAATGCTTTTTAAAAAACTATTGCTTCCAAATTTTGTCCTTTTGAAGTTGAAATTTTTTTCTTTAAAAGCTTATTACAGTAATCTCATTCATTTTTAAGTCAGAGCATTAAGATTACTTCTCACTAAAAACAGATCAAATGAGAGTTATAAATTAATGTATTTGATAAGTTTCTTTATTAAAGATCATCTAATCCTTCTGTAAACAAGGATGTGTTTGTTTTTAAATCCATTAACCATGATATGTAAATATGAGTTTATTATTTGTCTAAAAATGGAAATCACTGTTATTTTTCAGGCATATTGCAGTATACTATATTTAAAACCAAGAATGCAGATCATTTTACGAGGACAGAAAGTGAAGACACAGTTGGTCTCCAAAAGTCTTGCTTATATCGAACGCGATGTTTACAGACCCAAATTTTTAGCTGTATCCTTCGGTTATTCTTTATATTATATTGTATAGAGATAAGCTTAAGATTATATCTTGCAAAACATTTCAAGTAACCAAATGATAATTTTTTTTTCCCAAAAAGAATCGAGGCCATGGTTCTGAGACAGTTTTATGGAAAATGACAGTTTGAAAAATTACAATTCTCACTATCATGGAAAGGCAATGATATCACTGAGTTTTAATTCTGATTCGAGCAAGATGTCTTTGTATATAAGAATAGCTTTGCAAACAGACCTTATCTTAATATTCCCTTATTCGAAAGTAACCCTGAGTAATGGGGGGAGGATGGGGATCAGGTATGGAGACTAGACCTTAGATTCCTATTGATGACCCACTCATAGTTACTTCGAAATTGACCATTTTGCAGTATAGTTACATGGTCAATTCAGTCATGACATAATAAAGAAACTTTTCATATGGAAAGGTTTTTGCTTTTCATTTTATTGGTTTGTTTTGCAAGGGAACAAGTTTGGAGAATCTATGTATAGGAATTTTTAAGGCATTTGTTACTAGTCAGAATTTTCCTTAGCTTCTAAAGGCTAAAACGGTAAGAATTACCTTTGGATTTAACTGCAGAAACAAAGATCACTATGGGATCATGATGTATCACAAAAATCGACTAATCAAAGCTTACGAAAGAGTTGGCTGTCAATTAAAGGTGGGTCATATATGAAAATTGGTATTGCATTTAATGAATAATCATTTTTTAAAGCACTATGTGCCGAGTGCTAAAGATAGAAAGGTAAGGGTAAAACTAGTATATTCTTGCAGTTTTAAGCTCTCATTGATTCAGTCAAAATAATGATAATATAAAGGAATGGAAATGATACTGTTTTTTTCCTGCAAGTTAATAAATTTCAGTCAGGTGCCTTCAGAGTAAAAGAAAAAGTAGTACAGTTTTAGCTATTACAATTTAAACTAAGACTTTTGAGACATCCTGTAAAAGGCTGGGGACAGGTTGAGGAGAGACCCTACTGATTAGATCAAATGAATGGTTTATAAGGATGAGGAGATGTAGATTAGGTATATTTTTAGGTGACAGGCAAGGAGCTGTTGAATAAGGAGAGGCTGAGTAGTATGGAGAGAAAAGATGATTGAAGGGCTAAACTCTCAGGAGTTGCGGGAAAAGGAACAAAGGCAAAAGAAAACGGGTTAGCAATGATAAGAAAGGCTACCTTACCTTTTGGAAGTAGCAAAAAAGAACATAATGGGGCTGATGTTGAGATGTAGACTTGGAGTGGGGAGGAGTTTGAGACCTCTTTTATACTTAAGATCTGTTTTTTCAGTGATGTTTGGGGTGAGGCCATCAGAGGGGGATTACTAAATTGCCTAAGTATAAAAAGATTTGGGACACTTGCCTTGATGGAGTATGAGACTTGACTAGAGAAGAGCTAAGAGGGTCAGTCTGTAGCAGTGAGGATCAAGTTGAGATGAGGTAACAGTATGAATATGTGACTCACGCAGCTGTGGAGAAGGCGGGTTGTGGGAATTACCAAGGTTTGGGTTTGGAAACAAATGAGTAGGAATAGTACAATAGGACAGGGAATTCAAGGGTCACATACAGTGTAAAGCTGTTTAACGAATTGGTCAAGATTTTGATGGGACAATAATAAGGCCAGAGATAGGTTATAATCTTGGAAATCCGGAAGAAGACAGAGTAGATGGATGTTATGGTAAGGGTAGAGCATAAGTGAATTGTAGGGGTAGCTGGAAAGACAGCAGTTATGGTTCCCTTAAGGGAATATCGGAGTTACAGACTATGAAAGTAATGTCTTAGGATGGGCAGTTAAGTGGTATGTGGATAGAGTGCTCTGCTTGAAATGAAGAAAACTCATCTTCTGGAGTTCAAATCCAGCCTCAGACACTTAAAAGCTCAGTGACCAATGGCAAGTCACTTAACCTACTTGCCTTGCTTCGGTTTCCTCACTTGGAAACTGCAAACCACTCCAGTATTTTTGCTAGGAAAATGCCAAAATGGGATCGCAAAGAGTCAGCCATGACTGAAACAACCCAACAACAGCTATACAACTACTACCACAACTATGGATGATAGAGTATGAGCACCCTTATGAATGGCTAGAGTAGAATAAAGGTGCAGATTGTAGAAACTAAGATTGAAAACCTGGTATATAAGAGTATGAGAATGAATAACCTAGGAGCCTGTAGATAACATGGGACTAGGTCTAGATAGATAGAGTGATATATCTGAATGGGGTGAACCAGAGAGGGAGAGCTAGAAGGGAAAGTGAAGAACAACAATCATGCCTACTTCTATTCGCTGAATTTCCAAGGATCCTGAGTGAAGATATATTCCTGGGGGTGGGAGTGGAGGGGAGGATGCTAAATTCTTCATTTTAGGTACAAACCTGACAAACAATTTTAAATTATTTTAGATTAATTTAAAACTTTTCAACTTGGCCTGAAAAGAGGTCTAGCTAATCAAAGTTATTCTATGCACCTGAAAGCTTCCTTTCCCCCAAGCTATTTTGGAATTATAATTTACAGCATTCCTAGACAATAGACAAAAATTCAGTAGTCAGGATTGAACAAAGGGTTCAGAGTTGAAGTCATAGTTAGAAAATTTGCTTCATCCAACAGTCTAATAGTCACTTACCTTTTGGCACACTCCAGAGTAGGGCTTCTTAACTTTTTGTGTTTCCTGGATCTCCTTGGTAATCTGGTAAAGCTTATGGATACTCTTCTAGAATAATGTTTTTAAATGCTTAAAATAAAATGCATAGAATTATAAAAGAAGAGAGTTGAGTTGAATTATTTTCAAAATAATAAAGAAAATTATGGATCTACAAAATCTATTCCTGTACTCCTTTCATTATTCATTATTCAGGTTAAGATGCCTGGACAGCTCCCTCTTTGGTTACTTTCTATAAGGATTCACCTCTCCTGCTGGTCATACTTCCATTACCTGAAGAAGTCAAAAACTTTTTTCTTCTCATTGCCTTAATCTTGTCAAGGCTGAGGCAGTTGGGGGTCCGGGGAAGAGTGTATTGGATCAGTCAAAGGCCTTTTTCCCTTTAACAAATCACTGCCCTAATTCTATTATTAAAGAGATCAGAGTTCATCCCTGAACTTTAATGCAGAGAATTGTTTTGGAATCAAGAATTAAGAAAAGACTGAGAAACTTTTAAGTTTCTTACCCAGGTGTGTCTGAGGACTTTGAATTAAATTATTGTCCTAATATCATTTTGTAATGTGTAGTCTAAATCAGGAATGGGGATGGAGGACCTTAGTGTGCTTCCATAGTTCAGTATTGGAGGTCAAAGAATCCATTCCACTTTGGAAAACTTTTTCCCCCTCATATAGTATTTTTTTCCAATTACTTGTAAAGATAATTTTTAACATTCACTTAAAAAATGAATTTTGAATTCAAGTTTTCTCCCTAAGATGATAAGCAATTTGATGTATGTTTATATATGTGCAGTCATGTAAAACATAATGGAAAACCGTTTGAAAGGTTGTTTGTTCCTAGAAATAGGTGGACTTTATACATATACAGTATATGTATATAATTTTATACTATATGGACCCAGAAAAAGAGTTTTAGATTTATAAGGTCATGGATTCAGGACTAGAAAGGGACTTTAGAGATCATATTGTCCAGGGGTTCTTAATTTGCTATCTATAAACTTGTTTTTAGAAAATATTTTGATAACTGTTTTTCAATATAATTGGTTTCTATTGTAATCCTACACGTTTTATGCATTTAAAAACATTCTTAGAGGGACTGTATTGGCTTTATCAAATTGCCAAACAGATCTGTGGCACAAACAATGTTGAGAATCCTTCATCTAGTCTAACCTCATTTTAAATGTGAAGAAATGAAGGCCCTTAGTGGCTAATTGACCTGGCCAAGGTAGAGTAAATCATAGAATTTGGCTTTGAACTTAGGTCCTGTGATTTGAAGTCCTGGTATGCTGTCTTCCACAGTACCATTTTAGTGGGCCATGTTGGGACATTGTTTGCTGCTAGTGATTTTAATAAGTGAAATATAACATTAAGTTTTAACTTGGAATTTTAAAATTGTAACCTTAGTTTAACCTCCTTTATTTTTCAAGTGAAGACTGATTACTAGAAAGGTTAACAACTTGCCCAAATAAGAGATTTAGATGAAAGCAGAGCATGAACTTTTGAATATAGGTCTTCTGACTTTGAGGCCAGTGTTGTTTTCACTCTACCACACTGGTTTTAAAAAGTTCCTTTTCCTCCCTCTTACCCCTTGGTATTTTGTAGGTAAAATCATTTCCTCCCCAAAGCTTTATTTTATGTTTTGCCTTATTTTCTTTTTTAGGCAAACAACATGGGTGTTGGCGTAGTTGGAATTATAGAGTGTAACTTCCTAAAACCAACTCACAATAAACAAGATTTTGACTACACAAATGAGTACAGGTATATCACAACTCACTACATTCTCTTTATGAGCATCTAAGCTATATCTTTGAAAAAGTTTCTTTATAGCTGTGTTTTTAGCTCAGTTTTTTTCTATCTGAAATTAGGAATTCTTACTAGGTCATGGAATATTCTCCAAGAAGTCTACGGTAAGCCCTAATAATTCCTCCCACTTCTCCCAATAATCTTCTGGGGAGATATTTTGTTGTTACTGCTCTTATCACTATGATTTATCAGTATATGCTGCTGTTCTGAGCTAATTTTGTTCTTTGATGAGAGACAAGTTAGATATACTATTGGGGGCTCATGAACTGTAATTTTAGGGCTCTGGGAGCCACAGAGTACCTTGAATGGGGCAGGGGAGATAGCTATCCCTTTAGGAACCCAACCTGTCAGAATATGATGAAGGAAATAATCTGGAGAGGAATTAAATATACACAGGAAATAGCAGTGTGCTTATCAGTTATAGTGTTACCATTTACTTTCCTCATTTGGGACCTATATGTCTTTTTTTTCATGACTATTTCTGTCCACATAGACTGACCATTTCTAAATGGGTAAAATAGTAAGTTTGTAGGGATTAAATTGTCGAACCTACAAGAAAAGAGACTGAGGCAGAGCTCTGAGCCAATGGCACTTTATTAAAACAGTCCATAGTTTCCTCCAGTGAAGTGAACCCCATGAACTTCCCATGATTTGAGATGCCTCCTTCTTCTGGAACCTTGTTTTTATAGGGTTTGATACCCAAAGATGCAAAAGAGGCATGGCAAAACACAGAGTCTCATTGGTTGGTAAGAACTCGCTCTTGAGGGCCAAAGATAACCCTTGCTCTTGGAGGGAAAGAGGAGATCATAGTTTGGGTGATGCATGAGGCATTTCCACTGATTAATTCATCATGAGATGGTTACCTGTTCATGCTGGACAAGAGAGAATGGTATGGAGGTACAGAAATAAGTTGGGGGACTTTTCAAGGCATCCCCCCATGCTAGGTTTGGACATGGAATTTGAGTAAAGCAGGGTGGAGATATCTTTATCAGCATTCTCGTGGTTGTGCAAGAGAGTCTCATAAGTTGGGAAACAAGGAGTGAACGTTTCATTTAAGTTTGAGGCCCACTGTAAGAACCTATCGATGCCTATATGATTTATGTAGACTATCAAACTGATTAATACTGATTGGAATAGAGTAGGGGTCTAAATAATTATTTCTCACAAGTTTAATATTCAGTTCAACAAATATTAAGTAGCTACTCTGGGTAAACATAGCTGTCTTCCTCTTCATCTCCATCGCATAAAACTTTTTCCATTTTTCTTTTGTTGGATAGTTTCTGTGGAACATTGTAGAAATAGGCTGAAAAAGAGAGGCGTCCTAGAGTCCCTCAGAGGATCCTCCTGTGATGAAATAAGATCTAGCACCCTTTTATGTCAGCTACCCGATCTTTGGTTCTGTTTTTGCTGTACAAAACTGTTATTGTTGTGGTGGTGGTGGTGCAAAATTAAACAGCTAATTAGTCTTGATCTTTCTCTCACTCTGATTTCTCTGGAAATAGTACTTTTGTCCTATCTAGATTATCACAGTCCAGCATATGTGTATATCTTAGTTATGTGAAATAAAAAAATGTTAATATAGTACTCTTTCAGCGTAAGTCTCCTAGAAACAATCTTGCTTAACATTCTATGTCCAAATTGGCGTAGTTCTCCTATGTCAACTCTGATAGGACTGTACCCTAGGAACATTTGAGGTGACAACTGTAGGAGTTTTGAACAAGGAAAGGATCTCCATTTAAAAGAAGAAGAAACAAAATCCAGAGCAGGTTGTGTCTTGCCCAGGCTACATCTCTAGTAGATTTAAACTCAGGTCTTCCCTGACTCTCAAGTTTAGAGCTCTATCCACTTTACTTTGGTTATCAGTGTCAGGTAGTTTAAGGCGTACAAACGATATACAAAAGAAGTATTTCAGAAATTAATTGTATTTGCTAAATGAGCTTGATTTAAGATTAAAACATCTAATCCTACCACAGGTGGAATAATAATAAGTTCATTCTGTGTTCACTATTTGCAGTCTAGAGACTTCTTGCACTTTGGGTACTATATGTTCTCACTCTTTTACTCTACTTCTACACTTCATTAAATTTGCAATTATAGTTTCTCTTCTGGTCTCTGGGGAGGTGTAGGACTCAGGTCCTTTATATTTTTCCTCCTCTTTCTTGATTATAAGCATCTTCACCTAGCCTTTCCATCTAATAAAGCTTCAAATACTAACAATGCCAAATTTTCTTCCTTACTTGCACCGTGGATCTATTTTGCTGGTTGCTATCTTGGATATTAGTGTTCTACAAATCCAAATCTCATTCTTATTTAGATAGGATTTTAAGTCTCTTTGAATTTTTAGAATTTGACATTACTGCAGGTGGACTATTGGTAAATTAGACATTCTTAACTTAAGAGACTTTCCTAATATTTTATATGCTTGCCTCACTTAAAAACAGTGAATTTTAATATGTGGACTTTGCTTTTTTAACTATATATGTTTCTTTGAACATCAGTTGAAATTCAAGGTGCATTAATTTCATAGGCTGGTTTTTGAATTTATTCTATTAGAATTAAAATATGATTAACTTTTAAAAATACAAACATGCTTTTAGTAATACATAATAATACATTTATTTGAACATGCCTTTGAATAGCCTAACTTGGAAATTTGTCTTAATCTCAAAATGTCATCTGAATTTTAATCTAGAAGTTTTTGTTAAAACAGGCAGATTTAAGTACAAATGTAAAATGTAAGATAGCATGTCTAATATTAACTTGTCAGCTATCAATATGTAATTGTTTTCAAATAGCTGTTGTTGTGTTCATTAGAAGTTTTATCTGACATTTGAGAGGCATTGTAGTGTACTGGATAGAAAACAAGCCTTGGAGTCAGGAAAACCCTCGTCTTGTTTCAAGGCTTGCCCCTGACATATAATGGTGGTACGACCCTGGCCAAGTTATTTTAACTCTCAGGGCTTTAGATAGCTTTTTAAGACTGTTAAGTTATGGAAATGGTGCCTATCTCTGGTAAAGGGGAATTTCTTCTACCAATAAAATCATAGGACTGCTCCATATCTCTTACTCCTTATCTGAAATTTAGAATACCAAATTATACATCCCTTTACTGCATTAGTGGGCCAATACCCATTTCTGATTTCTTGCAGTATTCCCCTGAGGGAATATAATATAATTGAGAATATAATTCTCTCTTTTTTAAATTTAATTTTATTTTCCATGTTCTACAATCACTACCATATAATTTAAGATTTTTTCCCTACTTCTCTCATGCCTCCCCGAGATGGCATACAATTTTATATAGGTTCTACACATACATTCCTATGAAATACATTTTCACCATAGTCCTGTGGCTTAGAAGAATTAAAATGAGTGGGAGAAATCATAAAACAAACCAAAAAGTCATAAAAAAGAAAATGATCTGCTACATTCTGTTTGAATTCCATAGTTCATTCTCTGGATGTGGAAGGCTTTTTGCCTTAAAAGACCATTGGGAATTTTTAAGTCCTTGCACTGCAATGAAGTTCTAAGTCTACCAGAAAAAATCCTCACAGACTGTGGTTGTTGCTGTGTACAAAGTTCTCCTGCTTCTGCTCCTTTCACTCAGCATCAGTTCATATAGGTCTTTCCAGGCCTCTCAGAAGTCTTCTGTTCGTCATTTCTTATAGCACAGTAGTATCGCATTATATGAATACCATAATTTATTCAGCCATTCCCCAAGTGATGGGCATCCCCTTGACTTCCAGTTTTTGGCCACTACAAAGAGAGCTGCTATAAATATTTTTGTATATGTGGAACCTTTTCCCATTTTTATGATCTCTTGGGGATACAGTCCTAGAAGTGATATTGCTGGGTCAAAGGGTATGCACATTTTTGTAGCCCTTTGGGCACAGTTACAAATTGTTCTCCAGAATGGCTGGATCAGCTCACAGCTCTACCAACAATGTTCCAACTCTCCCACATCTTCACCGACTTTTATCATCTTCCTGTTCTGTCATGTTAGTCAATCTGATAGGTGTGATGTGGTACCTCAGAGTTGTTTTGATCTGCTTCTCTCTAATCAATAGTGATTTAGAGCATTTTTTCATATGACTACCGATATCTTTAATTTCTTCCTCTCAAAATTGCCTGTTCAGAGAATATAATTCTCAGATATTCTACATCATGGGAAAAGCTCAGTTTGTTACGAAGTTGAAGAGAATAAGTGCAATTATTTTTTCATTGGGGGAGGCAGAAGTGAGATGTTACTCAGAACTTTTTCTAACTTTTCAGTGTTTTCTTGCTGATGTTCAGTCAGATGCTAGCAAGTAATATCTCTACACCAAATGTTCTTTTTCTACTATAATTTGAAATTTTAAAATCTATAGAGGAAAGACAAGGGTGAAGGAACTTTACTTCCATTGCTGAAATAATATCGGACCTGTTTGTTGGTATCTCTACTTCTTTCAATACCTGATTAATTTGTACTTCCAGGCAACTCATAAGTATTTTTGTAACTTCCTCATGGTCCTGCCCAAATAACTAGGTCAATCAGTAGTTCAAAGGAAGAACAATTTAGAAATGTTTTCTATTTAAAAAAAAGTTCTGATAGAATGTAGCAACAATATTTATATGTGGGATTTTCAAAATTTTGTGGTATCTGCTAATGATACATTCTTGAACTAATGCTTTTTCTTAGTGTAATCTGAGTTTTATGTTACTGTTTTATTTTGTTAGGCTTACCATAGCAGCACTGGGAGAAAAGCTTAATGATTATTGGAATGAAATGAAAGTGAAGAAAAATGCAGAATATCCTCTGAATTTGCCTGTTGAAGATATTCAGTAAGTATATGCTGGTGAAAACACCAAAATATACTATACAATGATGTATGAATTGGAATTGTTCATGATACCTATCATTTAGAAATAAACAACTTGATACTGTTTTTTATTCACTCAGTCGTGTTAGACTCTGTGATGCCAGCATATCCTCCACTATCTCCCAAGTCTATCCAAGCTCGTGTTCATTGCTTCCATGACACTCTCCATCTGCCCTTCCTCTTTCCCCTTCTTTGGTTTTCAATTTTTTCTGCCATTAGTTCTTTTCTAATGAGTTGCATCTTCTCATTATCTTCTAACTACCTTATAGCTAACTCATTATCTATCTACCTATCTTCTCAAGCTTTAGCTTCAGTATTTGTCCTTCCAGTGAGTAATCTGAATTAATTTTTTTAAGTTTTGACTAATTTGATCTCCCTCCTGGACAAGGGACTCTTAAATAGTCTTCTCCAAAACAACAATTTCAAAGTGTTGATTCTACAAGTGTTCAGCTTCCCTTGTAGTCCAGCTCTTAGTTATCACACATTACTTCTGGATAAACCATAGCTTTGTCTATATATACTTTTGTTGGCAAGGTGATGTCTCTTTTTTCAGCTGTCCAGATTTACCATAGCTTTCCTTCCAAAGGAGCAAATGTCTTTTAATTTAATTTCTTCTCCCTCTGTTTGCCAGGAAGAGATAGACCCAGTTGCCAAGAATTTAGTTTTTTTAATGTTAAACTTCCCTTTTTGATAAATGTTAAAGGATATGAACAGGCATTTTTCATAAGAACTCAAAGCTATATGTTATGTAAAAGAATGTTCAATCTCACAATTAGAAAAATGCAAATTAAAACAACCTTATATCTATCAGATTGGCTAATGTGAATGAAAAGGAAAAGGACAAACTTTGGCACACACATGGATAAATAGGTACACCAATGCACTGTAGCTGAAGTTGTGAGCTGGTTTCAACCATTCTGGAGAATAATTTGGAACTATGATGAAAGGGTTATCCAACTGTACATACCCTTTGACCCAGCAATACCACTACTATATCTGAGAGCCCAAAGATATCAAAGATATGGAAAAAGGACCAATATGTACAAAAATATTTGTAGCAGCTCTCTTTGCAATTGTGTTTGTCCTTTGTTTTTGAAGAGGACCATGACATCAGGATCAGGAAGATGATGACATGACTTGCGGTTGACTTTGATTTGAGTGAGGGAGGGCTGTGCAAGGTCACCATCCTCACTTCCTTCTCCTGAGCCATCTAGGTCCAGTGGCCAGATATTCATCAAGATGACAAGAGATGGCCCAGGATGCAAGGGGAGAATCTGGCCCTTTGAGGCTAAGGTCTTTTCAGGTTCTCATTTTGAGTGAGGTAATGGCCATTCAGTGAATAGGGCTCTTTAAGAAGTAAGTTCAAGGGATGGCCCCTTTAAAAAAAAAATCAGAGGGGAAGAGAAAGAAATAATGAAAGAAAGAAAAAAAGAATAAACCCCAAGTTAACTGGACAGCTTTTGGCCATCAAAATTTACCTTCCTTTGGAGAGGAGAAAGAGAGGGAGAGGACAAGTTGAGTTACCCAACTGGCTGGGTCCCATTCAGGCCAGTCACAGGTTGCGTTTGTCCTTCATTTTCGAAAAGGATTATAACAGGGAGATGATGACATGACTTGCAGTTGACTTTGATTTGAGTGAGGGAGGGCTGTGCAAGGTCACCAGCCTCACTTTATCCTCCAGAGCCATCCTCTCTTTGCATTAGCAAAGATCTAGCAATTGAGGAAGTGGCTGTCAAGTGGGGTCATGGCTAAACAAACTGTGGTATATGATTGTGATGGAGTACTGTTGTGTTATAAGAAACAGTGATGGAGGAATGATTTCAGAAAAAAGCCTGGGGAAACATATGAACTGATTCAAAGTGAAGTGAGCAGAACCAGGAGAACAGAATACATAGTAACAGCGATATTGTAATGATCATTAACTGTGAAAGTCTTAGTTATTCTATCAATACAATGATCCAAGACAGTCTGTTTCCAGAGAGAGAGAGAGAACTGATGAACTCAGGATGCAAAATGAAGTATAGTTTTTTAACTTTATTGTTCTTGCTTTTATTCTACATGGCTAATATAGAAATATGTTTTGTATCATTTTACATCTATAACTGCTAGTAAATTGCTTACCTTTTTCAATGAGTGGTAGAGGGGTGAAAGGGATGGAGAGAATTTGCAACTGAAAATTGAACGAAAATTGAAAAATAAATTAAAAAATAAAAGTAAACCTGCCTATGTGTATATGTATGTATGTATATTTACATAATATATTCTTTCTTAATTCCATTTGTGAAAAAAAACATACTATTTAAAACAAGTTAGTTACTTAAAACTAGCCTAGGTTGTATTGTGGCTCTGTTTATCAAAATTCCCTCAGATCTGATAGAATTTGAGAAACATGCTGGCTTTGCTTTTGTATTCAGCCACTGTGAGTACCCTGTAAGTAAAAACTCAAAGTAAAAGCATAAACATGAAAAACCCAGTAAGGATGCCAGTGTTACTGGATCAGAAAGTAAGTGATGCGAACTAAAGTTTAAAAGTCTGGAAAGATAGGAGAGTGCTTGGTTGTGAAAAGCACTGAATGCCAAACAGAGCATTTTGTCTTTGTTACTGGAGGCAATAGGAAACTAGTGGAGTTTATTGAAAGAGGGGGGAAGGAAGGGTTGTCAGACCTCTACTTCAGGAAAATCACTTAAGGAGTTGAATAGAGTAGGATGGCTTCTATCTAGTGAAGAGAAGACTTAAGGCAGGCTGACTCTCAAGCAGGTTATTGCAGTTGTCCAGGTTTGAGGTGACGAACACCTGCAAAGGAATGGTGGCAGGATAGAGGAGAACTGGTACAAAAGTGAAATCAACATGCCTTGGCAACAGATTCAGTAAGGGGAAGGGGGGTTAGAGATCATGAAGAGTTTAAGATGACACCTAGATTGTGAGGCGGAGGGATGGGGAGGATGAATTTGCCCTCTGTACAAATAGGGAAATTAGGAGGGAAGTATAGGGGAGAAAGATTTGGAGAAAACAAGTTCAGTTTCGAACATGTTGAGTTTAAGATGTCTCCGGGACATCCTGTTCGAGATGTCTGCTTTACAGAGGCAGAAGAGAAGAGAGCACAGAACAGAACTCTGTGAAACGCCTGTGGTTAGAGGACTTGATGTAGATGAGGACCCAGCAATGGAGACCGTCTGAAGGTAGGAGGACAACTAGCAGAGAGTGGTAGATGTCCTGAAAACCGTGAAGGAGGAGAGTATCAAAAGTACCAAAGATTGCCAAGAAGTGGAGAAGAATGAGATTTGAGAAAAAGGTAACTGGATTGGGCAGTTTAGAGATCACTGGTGACTTTGTCTCATGAAATGATTTTATTGCCTTTGAGGAACAGTATGAAATTAACTGCCAATTTTCTTATTCACCTCTTCAAGAAAAATTAGTGAGCTAACTTTCCATTAACCTGTAACTCATCCTTATTAGTAGTAGTAGTAGTAGTACTGATGTGGTTCATTTCTTCCAGAAATACATCAGTTTATTGGTCGTTGGACAATAGCCTGTCATTTAGAGTACCAAAAAGTACTTTAATGTTTCCTACTGCCACTTTGGCAATAAACAGGAGGACCTACAGCTTAAGAACGATTTTCTACTTTTATTTGCTTGCCATGGCTAAATGATATTCATCACCTAGTAGTCATTTTAGTGGTAATGAGCTTTTCCATACTTAGTTATGGTGTTAATATGACACCAGATGGAGTCTTCTGGCTGAACTGTATTTTGAACCTCTTCACTTTGGGAGACTTGCTCTAAAATTGTTGAGGTAGAATTTGGGAAAATTTCATGGAGAGTAGCACCATTTTATGAAGAAAATCAAAATGTAAAAAGGTAGCTATTATCAGGTACCCAAATTCTCATGCCAAGATTTTGTGTTAATTTTACAGAAAACGGCCTGACCAGACATGGGTTCAATGTGATTCCTGCCTAAAATGGCGAAAACTACCAGATGGAATAGATAACCTTCCTGAAAAATGGTATTGCTCCTTGAACCCAGACCCACAATTCAGGTAGAGTTAGTTTGTAGGCTTTGTTTTGTAATGGAGGTGAACATGTGTGAAAAGGTACTATTAACATTTTTGCCATGTGTTTTTCTAAATAGGAGTTGCCTTGTACCAGAAGAACCTGAAGATGATGATTTGGTGCATCCCACATATGAAAAAACCTACAAAAAAAAGTAAGCAGTATACCAGTGCCTTGACAACAAAGAAATTTAAATGCCTGTTCTGGTCACAGTATTTGTTTATGATCTGCTCCATGAAAAACACTGGACTTGAAAATTTGACATTTAGATTAATCTAAGTTGTCCCATGTCTATTGAAAATGCTATTGTAAGTCAAAAAATAATTAATTGATGAAGAATGTATTTCTTCTGGTCTTTTCCATGACTGGCAGCATCAACTGAGCTTTAAGGCAGAGAATTATGGCAGCAGCTTCCTGTGCTTGTTATTTTTTGCAGTTGGTAAAGGATTTCCTGACTACTATAACTCTTAGAACCTTCTATATAATATGACATGGTTTTGACTTCTTTTACTTAATTGTGTGTGTGTGTGTGTGTGTGTGTGTGTGTGTGTGTGTACACGTGTACACACTGCTATCAGGGTAATTTAAATTTGTGCTTTGAATCTTTTTTTACACTACTAATTTCCTTCTTAGATGGGTTAATTTGACAAAATTATAATTTTTAGAGTTGGAAGGGACTTCAAGTAGCCATCTAGTCTCATCAATCCAATATATGCTACAAATAGTCATCTAGCCTGTTTGAAGATCTCCAATAAGGGAGAATTTTCAGCCTCCTAAAATAATCTGTTCCACTTTTGGATAGCTCTGATTTTTAGGAGGTATGTTTCTTGCATTATGTCTAAACTTGACCTTGGTAAATTTTACTCATTGCTTCTAGATCTTTCTTCTAGGGCCTCATAACAAGTCTAATGATGCTCTCTTTCCCATGGTCCTTCAGATATTTGAAAGCAGCCCTCATGGCCTTCTTGAGTCTGTTCTTTTCTTTGATAAACATAACCCAGTTTTTTTAAATTAATCTTTATATGATGGACTCTGGGCACTTCACTGCCCTTCGTGTGCTCTTTAGTTTATTAATGGCATTCTTAAACTATTCTAGAGTGGAACACAGTGTCATATAAGTCATCTGAGTAGGGCAGAGTGCAATGGAAGTTTCACCCCTCTATTGTAAACTATGCATGTCAGTGAGCCCAAGATCATGTTAGCTTTTTGGGGTACCATGTAACACTGCTGACATGTGTCAGATTTGTTGTCAGTTCAAACAATTAGGTATTTTCAACTGCTATCCAATCATGCATCATGGACTTAGGATGATGATTATTTCAACTGAGCTTGTAAGACTTTACATTAGTCTCAGTTGAATTTTATCATAGAATTAGCCCAGTACTCAAGCTTATCAAGATTTCTCTGAGTCCTAACTATGATTCAGCATGCTACCTATCCTTTTCAGTGTTATCTGTAAATTTTTCTTAAAAGTTTTTTTCATTTAAAAAGCATATATTTTCTCACTCTCTCACCTTCCCTTTATCTCCACTGAAGTAAAAGAAAAAAAAACAAAAACCTTATGACAAATTCTCACATTGGCAGTATCCAAATATATACTCCTCATTCTGCATTTTGAGTCTGTTGTCTTTCTTTTAAGAGGTGGGTAGCATGCTTCATGAGTATTGGCCTTCTGGAATAATGGTGGGTCACTGCATTGATCCGAGTTGTTAGAATGTTGTCTTTCAAAGCTGTCTTTAGAATGTTGTTGTTACCATGGAAATCGTTTTCCTTTGTTCTGCTCCTTTCACTCCATATCGGTGGATGAAACCAGCTTTTCTCACAAGGATCTTATGTTGGAGAAAAGTACAAATGAAGATATAAAGAGAAAAAGTTCTAATAAAGTATTTAAATGCATGGTGATTTAGAAAGACAGCACACTAGCAGTTTGGTGAGATTAGGAAAGGCTTTTTGCAGAAAGTGCTTCAGCAGCATCTTGAGGAAAGAGGAGGATAAAATCAGATAGAGATAAAGAAAGAGTTCATATTTAGGTATGTGGGATGTCCAGAGCAAGGGGATAGAAATGGGAGCTCCGTTGTATAGGAGGGATAAAGAGAAGACTGGATCACAGAGAGAGAGAGAGAGAGAGAGAGAAAAGCTATTGAGGCTAGAAGGATAGTCTAGTATCAGATTATGAAAGGCTTTAAGAGCTGGAGAGAAGTTTATATTTCATACTAGAGGCAATCAGAAAGCCACTGAAGTTGAATAAGTAGAGGAGGCATATAGTTAGACCTATGCTTAAGGAATATTACTTGGGCAGCATTGTATAGGATGGGCTATTTGGAATAGTGAGTGACTGGAAGCAGGGAGACCATTTAGGAGGCTGTTGAGATAGTCTATGTGAGACATGATGCTTTTGTGAGTGGAAAGAAGGGGTTACATGCAGGAGATATTGTGAAGCTAGAAGGGCAACTGATCAAACGTGTCGTTAAGCAGTGAGTGGTGATAATGCTGAGATTATAGACCTGGGAGAATGGATATAGATGGATATAGAAAATCCACTCCTGGGAGAGTAGATATAGATCTATCCCTTCCTTCCTTTGACAGAAATGAGACTGGAAAAGCAGAGGTTTTAAGGTGGTGTTTCTGGGATTATCCAGTATGCAAATAAGGATGGTGATAGAAGGCGGAAGCTCAGGGCAGAGAGTAGGCCTGTATGAGTCATCTGCATAGAGATGATACATGAGTTGATGAAGTCACCAAGAGATCAAGTGTAGCATAGGAAAAGCCTTAGGAAGGAACATCAGGGGAATATCTACAATTCAAAAATATACTAGAAGGAGGGAGTAGCCAAGTAGGAGGAGAACCAGGAGAGAGTGGTGTCATGAAAATCCAGTTGTCATTGCAGCAGATAGGTTGATAAGGATAAAGACTAAGGAAAAATCATCAAATTTGGCAATTTTTAAGATTAACTTTGGAAAAATGAATTTCCTGTGAGGGTCAAAAGTCAGGTTACGGAGGGGTGAGAGGAGAGGAAGTGGAAGCAGTGAATGAACACAATTGTTTAGAGGATTTTGTTTGAGAAAGAGGACAGATGTAATATGGATTAGTATTGTGAGATAAACATTTTTTTTTTTTTAAGATTGAAGAGACTTGGGTATGTTTGAAGGCACTATGGAAGGAGCCATTTGATAGGGATAGTAAATAATAGTAGGTATCTACAGTATTCCCTTCATCTACTAGTTTAGTAATCTTGTTGAAGGTTAGTATAAGTTTGGTATAGAATGAAGTGTTCTGCATGAAGCCATGCTAATTCTGCATAACTTCTACTACTTTTCCTAATCACAGCTTTAATGATTTGTTACAGAATTCTTTCCCTAGGTATCACAGTCCAATTTTTTGATCCATAGTTTGCAGTTTATTCTCTTCACATTTTTGAAAATCAGAATATTTATCCTTCTACAATCCCATGAACAAGTAAAAAAATATTTACTAAGTATTCACTATGTGCCAAACACAGAAGGTACAAATATAAAAGGGACACCGTCTTCACCCTCAAGGAGTTTATATTCTAAAAAGGGAAGACAGCAAGTATAGAAGAGCAGTGGTGGGGGCGGGAGGACTGGTTTGGACAGTCACAGGGATGGTGAGTGGAATCATAGGGAATGAGAGCCTTTCTGGTAGAAAGAGGAGAATTGATTTGATATGACAGACTCCAGAGCTGGAAAAAAAACATGGAGGTTAGGGAGGATTGTTGTGTGGTGGCATGTAAGGAGCTTCTCTAGAGATAAACGTAAAGTGAAGCTTGTCCAGAGCTTCTAGATATCTAGATAGTCTAGAGCTGGCTAGATGTACTGCACCATATGAAACATTCACCAATCAGGACAGGAGTTCCAGAGCTGAAAAGATTAGGTTCCTCATGGCATGATTGCTGTGTGGTGCATGCAGTGATATTCACGTAGAAAGTTCCGGAATCCTAGCCACAATTTTTTCTAGTGTATCTTGTGTGTTTCAGGTGGCATGAATTTGTCAAGGGCAAGGAGGACATTAACATGATCATTCTGCCTTTCCGCTGTTGTCAGTTACTATCATCACATCCACTTTTTCATCCTCCTTTTCCCCTTAGTATAGATCTTTTTTTTTTTTTAGTTTCCTTTGACAACCTTTAGCTCATTCATTCTAAGCTTTAGCATCCCTGGTACTATTTTTAAAGGCCTTTATATTCATCCTCTGTGACCTGCCTTTCTAATTGGTTGGTGATTTCCTTGTGCAGCTATATTGGCCTCTTAGACAATTTTTTTTCATTTGCATTGGAATTCTTTCCATTTATGTCTTTAGAATTTAATTACTTGAATTTCCTAGCCCTGCAGGGTTGATTTCTATAGAATTTTAATATGGAACCTTTTGAAATCTTTTCTCATGCAATCTATATCTCAAACTAGGCCAGGCTATCAAACTGTAGAAGGGAGTGGTCACTTCTCCTAATGTTTTCATCATTTCTACCCCAGCACTCAGTTCTTCCCTGTTGGTGACAATCATATTCAATATAGAATTTTCTTTGTTAGTTCCTCCACTTTTAAAAGCATGTTATTAGCTGCTCTGCTTTTGGCAGAAAGAATATCTGCAGATGTTTATATATTCTAGCACTGCAATATCCTACCTCTGTACCAAGCTTATAATTTTTTTAGCTGACAGTCACTTCTTTTTCTCTTACCATTGATCTTCACCCAAATGCTTTCTTTCTTTTCTTATTGGGTTTTCTTGAATTCATAAAGGAATTAGCTTTTTAATGTACTATATGAGTTATTTTTATTCTTCCTGCTTTTTATAAACTGTTTGAATAAGACATAACTTATTCCAGAGCCATGTTCTCATCATGGTTTTCATTCCACCAAAATCTTGTTTATTTATCTATGAGGTCAACTTTTCCTTCTCATTAGGACTTCTAGCTCCCTTTTAGCAACTGTCCATACTTCGGGCATTTGTGTATCTTCATTTGAAGCCATAGATTTTACTACAGTCTCCTTTCTTACCTTTGAAATGAATGTCTTAACCCAGAAGGCTATCATTTCTTCTTCTTTTATTGTATTTTTTTATAGCTTGGTAAATAATGTAATACTTTCCTTCCCCTATCCTTTTTTTGGTTTAAAGCCTTTTTGATTTAGATTTTTAAAGACACTGGACAATACCTTCTTGACAGCCTTTGTTAGGTATAGTCCCTGGAACTTAGCCAGCCTTGATGAAATTCAGATTCTAAATATGTGAAATCCAAGTTAGAATCTTTACTATAATTTATCTTATGTTACATTGTTAAATATTGGGACTTTTTCTAGGAAGGAATTGAAGTTAGATAGCTTTGATTATGCTTTTTTGTACATGCCTAACTGGTCTTGTGTGCTATGAGATAGCAATATATGTTGTTAGGGCATACTATTGCTTGGATAATTTCATTTGGATTTTTAATTTTTGTTCATTTTCCTTCCAATATTAAGAGATAAAGAAAAAATCAAGATGAAACGACTGGAGTTTAATCCTCAGGTAACCAAATATAGTTTGGAATGATGATTTATGTAGAGAAATATTTTCAACTTTGGTTTTAATCTGTAGTTCTGTGACTTTTCAAAAAATGTAAAACCATTTTATTCCTTTTTTAAAAAAATTTTGTATTGTGGTAACATAGTAACCTGGTATACTCCCTAAGAAAATTCTAATCTTTCTGCAGCCTTGTAATGAATTATTTTTTGTGAAAAGCCACCCTGTTTCTTCAAATAAAGACTTCACCACTCCAGTGAAGGAAAGTGTTCCAAGATTACTTCTGTCATCTCAATCGGATCTTGACAATAACAGGTTAGTTTTTAGTAAGTTGTATTTTTTTTCCTTAATTATGAAAATAATCTTTCATTGCTACTTTAGGCAATAATATACTTCCAGTTGTATTTAGTTGTATTTGTGTTAAATCTTATAATGAGCACAAATTACATAGTGTTTGTCTAATTTCTAAAAGTTTTCTTTCCTCTTCAGAAAAATTAGACCACAGTACTTAGATTAATATCAGTTTTATGTGTATATATTGCTGATTTGTTAGCATTTATACACACATTCAGTATCTTTTTATGTGCTGTATACTGTAGGGTATAAAAGTACTTTAAGACAGTCTCATGTAGCAACTTGATGAAGAACCACAGATTTAAGAACAAGAAATAAGTAAAGAATAACAGAGTCCAATTTTGTGGTATAGAATTGATGGTCGTTGAGAAGAGATAGGATAATGTCAGTCAGAGTTCTACAGAAGGGATTTAATGGAATATGTGGGACTTCATCCAGGCCTTCGCGGAGAGTTAATGGTGTCACTGTTTGCTGATGACAGCGTGAGCCAAAGATATGAAAATAAGTAGAGGTAGTGTGTGAGGGGTAGCACCTACTGAGGAGGAAGGGTCCTCTTAATACAGTTTGAGACAGTTATTAAGGATCTTGATCTTGATGCCACAAGCAACAAGGGATTGTTGGTTTTTGCATGAACTTTGAAATAGAAGTTTACTCAGTATCTGTGATCTCATCATTATAGAGTAACTCTCTAATGACACATATCACAAAACATCCATTTATCCATCCTACCTTTGTGAATTCATGAATTTCTATAAATTTGCCATAAGGAATCTACCCAACATGCTGCAGCGGGGAGGTGAAGGTAGGGAGGTAAGGAAAGAGCCACTTTTTCCTGATAATAGTGAGATTACAAGTAGAGTAGATGGAGAAGGAAATGGCAAAATCATATGTGGATATGTGTGTGTAAAGACACACATTTTGCTGTTGTTTTGTCTTTTCAGTCATATCTAATTCTGTGTGACTTGCTTTTGGGGGAATTTTCTTGGCAAAGATGCTGGAGTAGTTTGCCATTTTCTTCTCTAGCTCATTTTACAGCATTTGAATTAAAGGCCAGCAATCGAAACTCATCTCGTTCCACGGTAGAAAACTGGGAGGAAATTATTTAACCTGTCTTGGTTCAATTTTTCACCTGGTAAAGGAAAGGATTGATCTAGTTGATGTTTAAGTGTTCCTTCTACTTCCAGTGCTTATAGAATTTGAGGAAATTGGCCCCTTTAAAATGCTGCCTTAATTTTTAAAAAAACATTCCATTTTTCAGTGCTGTTTAATATGACATTAATGCATTATCCCTAAAGCAGTTTTTGCAGAAACTTTTAGATTGTCCAGTTAGAAAGATAGAATATTCATTAAATAAAATTACTTAATTGACACAAACTTTCCATATTCTATCTTAAAACACATATACACAACCAAACAATTTATCCTTTTCCAGCTTAAAACGGAGATCTGGTGGTTTGACTCCTTCAAATGCAAAGATAACAAAATATGATGATGATGATGTGATTATCTTAGAAGAGAACAGTACCCCCAAACCTTCTGTAGATGCTGATGTTACAATAGTAAAAACTGAACAGATTCATACAGAGCAAAGTGATATTCAGTCTGAGAATGTTGCTGAGAGAGAACCTTGTGAGGTAAATAGTTCACTAATCAGTTCAATATCCAATTCTGGATGTGATAGTGAACAGAAGTCTGCTGGAACCCAGACTGAAGTTCCAAATTTAGCAGTTAAAAAGGAAGAAACTCTTGAAGATGACATGGATTGCCAAGACGGTACACAGCAAGCCACTTTAGAAGCCAAAGCAAAGCAGTACGCCCCGAATATATCTGATACAGTTGCAGATGACATTGGATACCAATTAAGCGAACTTAAAAATGAATTGCAGCTTGTCACTGAAGAAAAAGAAAATTATAAAAGACAATGTGAAATCTTAATGGGAAAAGTGAATGAATTAGAAATGAAGATAGTTGAAATGAATGATAAATATATGAAAAAGGAAACTTGTCATCAAACAACTGAAACTGATGTTACATTTTTACTTGAAAATGTTAATGGAAATTCTGAAAGTCCAGATCAGATGTC
Organism: Potorous gilbertii; assembly: GCA_028658325.1. Classification (NCBI taxonomy): domain Eukaryota; kingdom Metazoa; phylum Chordata; class Mammalia; order Diprotodontia; family Potoroidae; genus Potorous; species Potorous gilbertii. Next base: position 347,353,620 of record CM053771.1, on the reverse strand, counting down.
ATTTCAATTTGAGCAGACTTTGAAGGAGATAGAAAAGCTGACAGAACACTGTAACACTTTGCAAAATTTAAAAGCAGAATGTAGTAAATGTTCCAGCCGTGAGAACAAAACTGAAGTGGATGAAATGGCTGTGCAGCTTGATGATGTTTTCAGAAAACTGGACAGATGCGCTGTTGAAAGGGACCAGTATAAAAATGAGGTAAGATGCAGTCAGCATAAAGAAGACAAAACAATAGGATAAGCTAAACAGAAATTCAAATGCGCTTATTTGGGATTTAGAGCATACTGAGCAACTTAAAGTACTAGGGATTTTCCTAATCTGCTGTTATTAATGTAATGTAAAATAATTAAAGTAATGTAATTCATTAATATATTTCTGAAGTTCTTATCTTAAAATGCTTACTCACTCACTCTAGTTCTACATTTAATTTGAAATAATACAAAGACCAAAACTACTTTGTCACCATATTTATCAACTGACTCTCAAAGTAAATCACACACACACACACACACTCTCTCTCTCTCTCTCTCTCTCACTCTCTCTCTCAATGCACTAGATGCTAGGTGCTAGGTGCTAGACTTAGGAAGATCAAGTTCTCTCCTTGGGTGTATGTTAACTGTGTGACCTGAGGAATCACTTAATTTCTGTGTCTGCGTCACTTTCCTTACCTGGGGATAATAGTACCACCTCTACTTACTAGAGTTATTGTAAAGATGAAATAATTTTTGTAAACACTTTTCAAGCCTTTAAAATGTTCTATAGAAAACTACTGTATTATGCCAACGATGCACAAAAACTAATAATATCCATTTATCTTTCCTTTCTAGTTCTTCCCCTCCTCTTCTTACCTTCCATGTGACTTAAGGAAAATTGTTTATTTTTAATGAGTTTTCACTGTAATTGATTTTTGTTTGCTTAGATTTTATACTCAGCAAATTTAATGTATCAAATATTTATGGAACGTCCATTATAGGTTATTCCTTTCCTCTTAATCACTTTTTAACTTTTTTGTGATCACAATAGTTTTATAAAATTGGTTATATCTGTGCTTTGTACAAAGCATTTTTGGTTACAGAAATAGACTTTTAATTTATTTTTATTTTTCTGTTAGGTGGAATTATTAGAAATGGAAAAAACACAAATGGGCTTTCAATGTGAAGAACTCAGAACTGAAATTGAACAATTAAAAGCCAGAATTTCACAAGTGACAAGATCAGATGATTCAACAACTAGTAACATTGACGCTTCTGTGAATTACTCTGACGGGGAAAGGTAATAATGAGCCCCTCTTTACTAAATAACACATTTCTGTGTAAGTCTTATTTTTGCAGCTGTAATAGCAAAAACCCATCAAGCTTAAACTAAAAAGGTCATTGTATTTGGAATGCCTAAGACTTGGGTTCAAATTCTTGTTCTCCCACTTATTGTCAGTGGCCTTAAGGCAATCACTTCACTTCCTTGGGCTTTCATTTCCTTATCGTTAGAGTTAAGGAGGTTGGACTAAATCAAGGATGGGGAACCTGCGGCCCGGAGGCCACATTTGGCCTGCTAGGTCCTTGGGTACAGCTTTTTGACTGAGGCCAAGTTTTACAGAACACATCCTTTTGTTAAGGGGATTTGTTTTGAGGCATTTGGATTCAAAGGGCCACACTTGCGGATGTAGAAGCCACATGTGGCCTTGAGGCCACAGGTTCCCCACCTCTGGGCTAGATAATCTTTTAGATTCCTTCCAGCTCTAAATCTATACTGTGGTGATTTTTCTTTGTCATTCAGGAGCTTTTGAACTTTCATGTGCCCAGCATTCTGCACTGTAGATTGCAGAGGCTACAGAATAAGAATGTTTAAACTCTCTTTCCCCAAGTTACTCTGAATCTCCTTTAGCAGGCAAAACCAAGAATTTAGAAGAAAATTTAGAGTGTGATAAAAGAAAATTTAAGTTAAGAATTTGATGAGGGTATTGATCATTCATAACAGTAAAGGAAAGCTTTCTGGAGATGGGATATATTGGACCTTGAAGGCTGTAAGGTGATGAGAGGAACATTCCTGATGTTTGTTTTATTTTTTTTAAATTATTTTCTGTTGGCTATTTTTTAAATTATAATTCTTTTTTCTAAGAACATGGAATATATGTAAAACTTTTCCACTGTAGATTGAGAAAAGTATTTCTTCTAAAATTCTTCAGCATGGGCAAAGCTTCATATTTGAGATACGTGGGTTTTTGGATCCCTCTAATTTTTCTGCCCCTATGGTCTTATTCCTTTGTTTCCTTCTCATCATTCCCTTCCTAGACCTCTGGCCTTCCAGGAAATAAACAGATATTCGTGTAAAAAATGTTTAACTGCTTACCAGAGAGAGATTTTTAATTCCCTTTGAGCAAGCAAGTTATTTGGAAGGCTGTCTTTCATTAGACAAATATGGCATTTAATGGATGTAACATTAACATTACTCTGGTTCAAAAGGACTGCATATGGGCTCTGGCATTCTTTTGTGGAATTTGATCCCAACCATGGTTATGCCAGAGCAGTTGCCAATCTGTGTAATAATTTTAGGACCTAAAAGGAATCTTATTCCTTAGATCCTGCCCCAGCCTGCCATAATATCTAATTTTCCCATATTAATCTGCCCCATGGTTTAAGGCACATGGATAAGGCTCCACTTAAAATGAACAGACTTTATTTTGGGAAGGTAACAGATCAAACTGTTATACTTTTGCACAAATCATGAGGTTAATAAATATATTATAGCAAGGCCTAGAGGAATGGAACAGTTGACACACATACATATACATATATACATTTGGTAAAGGATGTATTTAAATACTGATTAGGTTCCTAGAATGGTGGTGTACATTGGCACTTAAGAAATATTAGTTGAATTGAAGAAAGAGTTCTCTGATCTTATTTTTTAGAAATATTTTGGTAACACTTAACAGTATAATAAATTTCTTTTATTATTCCATAGTTTAAAAAACATTATTCTTAGAAGAGACCCATAGATTCACCAGACTGTCCATGGGCAAAAAAAAGTTGAGCATTCCTGAGTTTGAGAATCCACAAGGGTTCCAGGGAGAAAATGTAATACAGATATTTTATGTACCTAAAAATTTTTACCATCCTAGCCAAAAAGTATGGAATGTAATGAGTATGTTCTTGATGAGAATTTGGCTTGTTTGCTATTTCTGGAAAGCATAATAGAAAAGAATTGATCCTAGAGGCATAGTAATGAAAAAAGGGAGGAGAAAAAAAGCAGGTGGAGGAAAGACTGAAATTTGGTAAGACGGTCAAGAGTGCAGATATCTAGAATCTTACCTTTGTGAACTGCTCTGTAACTTAGTAAATGATAGACTGTCTCTTGCCAAAATATTCATGCCGATAACCACTCCTTTAATTTTGCATAAGTTAAGAGTTTCTCCAGACTTAAAATATTGTGTTCTCTTTATTAGTGGTTGCAAATTCAAACTTAAGAACCCTTGTTTCCTACAGTTCCTAAATGTATATAAACTATCATGTTTGATCTTCCAAACTTACGTGAAGCTTTTCCTTTTGTTTTACAATTTATTTCTTGTAGTGGCTTGATTAAATATACAATGTACATTTTAATATTTCACTTTAGTCTTAAACTCCAGTGTTGATAAGATTTATGTATTTATATGATTTATATCTGTGTTTGCAGCCTCAAACTTCGATCCCTTCGAGTTAATGTGGGTCAGCTGCTGGCTTCGATTATGCCTGATCTAGATCTACAGCAAGTAAATTATGACATTGATGTAGTTGATGAAATTTTGGGACAGGTTGTTGAACAAATGCATGAAATAGGTAGTACGTAAAGTATTTTTTCCTGTGAAATAATTTCCCCAGTATTTCTGTTGTACAGTTTTCAAGACGTAGGCAATTCAAGATGTAGGCAATATTATTCTTTTTTAAAGGTATAGAAGGTAATAAACTAAAGTAATCTGTATGCCTACTGAAAAAATACATATTCTATGCACTCAGATATTCCCACAAATGCTGTGGATACTGTCATAACTTTTAAAAATACTGAAAGGTGTTGATCTTTAGCCAGAAATTGTATTACAAATATAAATGTATTTATAATTAAGTTTTGCATATATTTTTTATGATGATGTTGGGAACTTAGGTGTTTTCACTTGAGAGCTTTCCCAATCACCTCAGACCTTTGTGCAATCTTTCCAGTCCTTCAAACTATATTTTTTTTCCTAAAATGAGAATTGTGCCACAATTTAAATGGAGAGTTTTCCTTTTGGTTTTCTTACATAAAGAATCTTTAGCAATTTTTATTTTAATCTACCTACGACTAAAATTAGTGTCTGCTTTGTGAACTATCTTTAGTAAATGGCTATTGGATTTCTTTTAGATGACTTCCTATCCTTGAAATTGAACATTCTTTAAAACAAGGCAGCAATAATAGTGGTTATATAGGTTTCCCTCCCTTTGGTCCTGTTTTAATTTCAGTATTAGGATTTTCTCCTGCAGAGATTGCCAATCATGTTGAATTACAGGAGTTTTTTAATGTAAAAATATAGAGAATAGCTTAAGTATCAGAAAATAAGAGGGTTAATGTTATCAAACATTTAATAAACATCAAGAAATTCATTTTTGTCTTCCTGTAAAAAATGAGTATGATTTTCTATTTATTTTTATTTTTTGAAGTTTTCTGTGCAGCCTATTTTAGGCTTCTCTTTAACTTTGCTGGATGATCTTCTTTAGCAATACTGCATTCTTAGTTATGTTACCAACTTATATATTCATCATTTTTAGGTTAAATTGGAACTACTGCTCTAGTATTATACCACTGCATACCATATTGCATTATTATGCTTTGTATTTGCTGCATTTTGGTGGGATTTCTAACAGATGGCTGTTTCTATTACATATGGCAGCATATGTGTGTATATAAACAATTCAGAACCATATTTTTCTCAATTAAAATGTGGGGCTTTTTCAAATCACTTATTATTTATTTTATTTTTTCTTGAACAATTCAATACTTGTATAGAATACTTTTATAAGGTATGCTTAAAATACATGTAGATCATATTAAAGTAATAAAATTTTTATGGTACATAAGGTTCCCCCCCTTTCCCCCCCAAAAAAGCAGTAAGTAAATAGATTTGGTTATTATCTGGTTGTTAATCAAAAAGTGATTAAAAGTGTATTTTTTGTATAAAAAAAGTTTTCTGTCAAACTTGTAATTGGTCTTTTTTTTTTTTTTTTTAAAGCTTGTAATAAACTACATAATGGTTAACTTCAGATGCTATTTTAGAAGTGATCTTAACTTTGGGCTTTCTGATGGCTTCACTGAAATTGTTTAAGGGGACGAAAGGAGATGGGATCAGTTTATGGCTGATGTCATATACCAGATGCCTTCTGTACCTGGCCTTCTAAGTGTCTATTAAGACAAGATACCTACACAATGAGGCAGCTCAAAAACTTCAGGAATACAGTAAGTGAGCAAGAAGAAATGAAACTCCTGAGAGAATCAGATGGAGATCACATAGGCAACCTAATGGTTATTCATCTGGGCTATGATTTGTGTTCTTCTCTGATGCCCCGCTTTCACTCCTCCCCCAACACACACGCACATGCACACACACACACACACACACACACACACACACACACGAATTAGTTTAGTAAAACTGGAGTCAGGAAGTCGTGATTACAAGTCACTTACCTTACTTGACTCAGTTTCCTCAACTGTAAAATGGGGCTAATAACAGCACCTACCTCCCAGGGTTGGTGTGAAAAGCAAATGAGGTAATAGTTACATAGTGCCTTAGCACAGCGTTCTATGGTGCCTGGCATGTACTGGGCACTGCAGAAATGTCAGCTGGGGCAACTGAGCAGCTTAGTGGCTATAGCACCAGCCCTGGAACCAGGAGGACCTGAGTTCAAATTGGTCCTCAGACATTTATAGCTGTGTGACTGCAGGCAGGTCACTTAACCCCCAATGCCTTCCCTTTAGCTCCCTTCCCCTCCAAAAGGAAAAAAAATAATGCCAGCTGTTACCATGACATTTGTTGGGGTGTCTTGATTGAAAAATGGTTCTTGGTGGGATTTAACTTCTCTGTAAGAGACTTAGGCTATTTCTTCACCGCACTGAATGGGCCAGACTTTATGTTTACAGCATAGCTTCCAGCACCATCAAATGAACAATCATTGTAACCTTACTGATGTCTTCAACAATATTGGTTAATAGGTCTTATGAGGAGAGATTTTCATCATCATTAACAAATGTAGTCTTCCACCTTGCAAACAGGAGACTCACAGGTGCTACTGCAAATCAGAAAAGTTAACGTGACTTTAGTCTAACATAACATCCAGCACTGGGAAGGTGATAGTCCTTCCACATGCTGCCTTGGTCTCATATGTAGAGTACTATTCATTTCTAGTAGCCCTATTTTAGGAAGGATTCTGATAAGATAAAAAGCCTATCTTTGAGAAGAGGGCAAGAAGGATGGTGAAAAGGGCCTTAACCTTCATGGTCACTGGAGATATTAAGCCTAGAAAATAGAATATAGGGGACCATTGAGAAGGGTATGAAGAAGCAGAATAGGTGTTTTCAAGTATCTGAAGAGTGTATCAGACTTAATTTTTTTGGTTTTAGAAATCAAAAATAGGAATAATAGAAGTTGCAAAGAAGCAAATTTAGGCTTTAAAGGATACTAGTATACTTCTCATCACCTAAATACACAATTCAGGCTTATGATGCCTTTCTCACACTACTACGTATCCGTTGTGTTGCCAAGTCTACAGAGAAAGAGAGGTAATGAGCTAGATTAATTTACAGGGTCATTAACCTAGTTCACTGCCTCTCTTTCTCAAATCTATGTTCCATATAGCTGCCAAAATAATATTACTAAAGCATAAGTCTGACTATCATTTTCATCCTCAATGAACTTCAGAAACCTTCTTGTGACCTTGGGGAATGGCTGAAAAAGTTGTGGTATATGACTGTGACAGAATAATGAGCAGGATGGTATCAGAAAAACCTAAGAAGACTTATATGAACTGATGTGAAGTGAGCAGAAAAAGTAAAAGATTGTACACTGTAACTACAATATTGTAAGGCTGATCAACTATGAAAGACTTAGCTACTCCGATCAAGACGGTGATCCAAGACATTTCCTAAGAATCCATGTTGAAAAATGCTATCTATTTCAAGAGAGAAAAATGATGAACTCTGTGTGCAGATTGAAGCATACTTTTTAAAACTTCATTGTACTTTTCTTTTGCTACATGGCTAATATGGAAATGTTTTGCATGTATAATTAACATATTGCTTGCTCTGGAGGAATGGTGGGTGAGACAGAGAATTTGGAATTCAGAATTTTATGACATGAATGTTAATTTTTTTACATGTAATTGGAAAATATTTAATGAAATAAAATATGTATATTTTTTAAAAAGGAAAAAAATTGCCAAGTTCAAATCTACCTTTTAAGGCTTATAATAATATACTCAAACATTACAGTCAGGTCGAGAAACATTTACTAAGTACATTGTCTGTCTTAGGCACTATGCTAAGTATGGAGGATACAAAGAATGGCAGAAAACAGTTCTTTCTCTTAAAGATCTCATACTCTTATGGGGGAGAAGATAAACAAATGACTAAAGACAAGCAAGATATATGCAGGATAAATTGCAGATAATCTCAAAGGAAAGGCATTGAGATTTAAGGAGGACTGGGAAAGATTTCATGCAGAAGTGGGGATATTAGCAGAGAAGTAAAGGAAGCCCAGGAGGGGGAAATGGAGGAGAGAATTTCAGGTACAGGCTGAAAATGCTCAGTTAGGTGAGGGAGGGGTGTATGCAGGGAGGCCAGTATCACTCGATTGCTGAGTATATGGAGGGGAGTAAAGTGTAAGAAAGTCTGAAGGCCTTTGAATGCCAAACAGAGGATTATATTTTTATTCTGGAGATGGAGCCACTGGGTTTGTTGAGTAAATACTGTCACGATCAGACCACTCTTAAGGAAGATCAGTTTTACTGCTGAGTGGAGGATGGGGTGGAGTAGGGAGAGTCTTGAGGAAAGGAGACCTACCAACAAATTATTTCATTAGCGTAGGTGTGAGGTTATGAGGGTCTGCACCACCATAGTAGTGTCAGAGAAGGGGGCGTATCTCAGAAATGTCAAGAAGAGAGAAATGGCAGGTCTTAGCAACTGACTGGATTATGGAGGGTGAGAGCAGGTAAGAAATTGAGGATGATACCTAAGTTCCTGTGTTGGATGATTTGAGAGGATAGAGGTATCCTTCGTAATTGGAAGTTGGGAAGAGGGGGAAAGATAATGATTTCAGTTTTGGATATGCTGACTTCAAAGTATCTACAAGATGTCCAATAGATAGCTGGAGATGAGACTGGAGGTCAGGTGAGGGAGGTTAAGCTGGGACCAGTAGATGAGAAACATCTAGAGATAGTAAGTCCACAAAAGCTGACGAAATCATCAAAGTGTAGAGGAGTCAAGATGACAGTAGCACAAAATACAGCAAGCTATACTCCATTCTAGAGCTTTCAGGCCGACCTAGAAAATGTACTGTTTTGCATGCATCCCTGATTTGGAAATTTAAAAAATTATAATTTTTTCCAACCAAGGTCTGTGTAGGGAGACAGGTATGTGGACATTGGCAATGGCATCTGGTCAGGAGAGCAGAGCATTCCAATGCAGGAATGGGCACCATAGCAAGAACAGGTCCTAGATCCAGCAGAGAGGGGCCTAAAGCGTACAAGAACAAGTCCCAACTGGCAGCTCTATTTACTCCCTACCCAGTTCTAGATAATAGAACAAGTAGAGATGGGCAAAAATCAAACTTTGCCCTGGATCAGGTTGCACTGGTAGCACTGAAAGCTTGTAGGTCCGTAGCCTGAGCTTTTCCTGAAATCTTGGGATAATATTCTCTGAGGAAGTAGCAGCAGGTCCAGCTCAGACATTCCCTGTAGAAGTGCTCACAACCTGGCCTTAATAAAAAAAAAGTCTGAAGTTAGTACGCTGGAAGAAAGAACAACAAAAGGAAAATACAACCATCAAACTATTATGATGAGAAAGATGCTTAGTAGACAAACAGAAGGTAATGATTCTAATATGTTGGCAAGCAAAACCTCAAAGAAAAACAGCTTGGGCACATTCACCTAGAATTCACGGAAAAGATGAAGCAAGAGTTCTTTGTGTTTTTTTAAGTTTAAGAACATTAAAGGAAAAAAATTAGGAAAGGAATGAGAGCTATGAAAGAAATGGAAAGGGAATTAATAGCATGGCACAAGACATACAGAACCTACCCAAAGCCACAAACTCCCGAAAAATAGACCAAATAGAAGCTAAGGATTCTTTGAGATTAAATATATAAATATAAGAAAATAAAGTGAAATGATTGAAAAAAAAAAAAGATAATTTCACAGCCAAAAAAAAAAAAAGCTGAACTGGAAAACAGATTGAAGAGAAAAAATTTTAAGAATCATTGACTACCTGAATGCCATAACCTTCTATTCCACCCCTAAAAAAATAAACTAGACATCAAATTTCAAGAAATCTTAAAACTCCCCAGATCTCTTCAAACTATAGGGCAAAGTAGAAAGAATCAACCAGTCACCTCTTAAAAGTAAACTCATATGGACAACTCCTAGAGCTACTATGGTCAAAATCCAGAGCTTCCAGGTGAAAGAAAAAATTATTGGTAGCAGCCAGAAATAAAGAAAATACTGAGGAGTCAGAATTCATAGGATTCAACATAAAGGAGCAAAGTTCTTGGAATATGAAAGAATATAGGTTTGTAGCCAAGAATAAACGACCCAGCCAAACTTCAGTATAAATCCTTACAGGGAAAAAAAAAATGAACTTTTCATAAATTAGAGGACTTTCAAGCATTTCAGATGAAAATATCAGAGCTGCAAAGAAATTTCAAAATGCGAAAAGGAGCCAAGAGAAATGAAGGTAAACAAATGAACAATGATAAAAAAGACTAAACGGATGATAAACTGTTTACCTTCTAACATGGGTAGGTGATACATGTGTTCCCTCTGGCCTCTGTCATCTGGGAGCTCAAGAGGGAATATAATTAGAAGACTGGAAATAGTTCTATTATGTTTTGATGACATTAAAAGAAACACCAAAAGGAAAGATGAGGAAGGTTAGGGAAAATGATCTCACATAATTGGGGTGTGGAAACAGAAGTTTACACAAACACAATTGTTTGTCCTTTGCTCTCAGACTAGACCAATGACATCACGAGGGTATGTCTTGACTCAGACATGAATTGGACTTAAATAAGGCAAGAGTTGTTCGTCTCACTCTCTGGTCATAAGAGCCAGACAAAAATCAAGATGACTGGTGATGGCCCAGAATGTAGTAGATGATCTTGGCCTTTGTAAATTAAAGTCTTTCCTAGGCCTCAGTTCATCTGGAGGGTGTAGCCACTGTCAAAAACATGGACTTCTGCCTAATTTCATCCTAATTATGTTCTTTAGCATTCTTTATAATCTATTTCTATCAACAATTTAGTAGACATTGTCTCTGACTTATACAACCTAATCTCAATTTTTCCTTTATCTAATAATCACCTGACTAATCCTTTAAAACTTCAACCCAATTGATGGGTCAAAATCCAAAGCTTTTCAGAGTTTGGAAGATGGAAGAGATTCTAAAAGCCATTTAGTCCAACATATATCTGAATAAGAATCCTTTCAACAATATGCCCAGTTTTTCAGTCTTTGCTCCGAGACATCTAGAGAAGGAGACTGTATTACCTCATGAAACAGCCCATCCCACCTTTAGATCTAATTGTTATAAATTCTCCTTTCAAATAAAATTCATATCTGCCTCTTTGTAATTTCCACTGATTGCTCCTGAGTTTGACCTGGTGTCAAGTAGAACAAGTTTAAGCATCTTGTGGTTCCATGGGACAGTCTCCAAAATTTAAAGACTGTTATATCCCCCACAAGTCTCCTCTTCTTCAGACTAAACAACCCCATTTCGCAATCAGTATTCAACTGAACCTTTCCATGTCCAATATTCCAAGAATGAATACTTCATGTTGTAGATGGAGTTTTTCTTCAGATACACCTTGTCATAATCCCTGAGATCTTTTCCAATTGTGAGGTCCATGGAACATAGATTTAGAGGCCTCAGTAGTCATTCATTCGAACTCTCCCATTTTGTGTGTTCCCTCTGGCCTCTGTTATCTGGGAGCTCAAGAGGGAATATAATTAGATGTGGAAAACCGAGGTCCAGACAGGTTTATTTCTTTTCTGTAGGACAAACAGGTAGAAGTTAGCTTACCCAGTATTCACACCCAGATTCTCTGACTTCAATACCACATTATTTCCAGTACACCATGGGTTCTTTGTATAAATGTACCCCCACAAGAGAATAAAGCAGGGATTGTTGTTTTTTTCCTTTGGATCTGCAGCACTTAACAGTGCCTGGAACATAGCAGCTGTTTAACTTTTGAAGAACTCACCTGAATTCCCACGGCCACTCTTTGTCTGAGGGTTTGTTTAGCCACAGACAATTGTCTATGGGATATCCTTGTCTAGGTAGTATTAAACAAAAGGACCTACTTAATGCCCCTACCCTATGCTGGAGGATTTATAGACAGACCTGCACAGGAAGAATTGAGTTGTCAGAAATTCAGGCCACAAAAAAACTCTGGCACCTCTGTTCTTGGTTTTAACTCATAACCATCTGGGCAGAGGTGAGTTTTCTTCATAAATCCAAACCAAGGCTGCCATCCTGGCAAAGGCTGAGATATACGTTTAGTTCTAATAGCTTCTGTCTCCTCTTCTTTCTTCCCTTGCTGACATCTTCCCAGTATAAATTCATAGAATGATGGATGGCTGTGTCTGCTTGGATTAAAATGGTTACACGGCAGGCTGAATTCACAGTTTTACTCAAACGTGGGGAAAGGCTCATCCCCCTGGCTGCACCCCCCTCCCCAGGAGGATCCCTAAAAGCTGGGAGTCCCTCCTGGGGGCCAACAGCGTCCACGTCCACGTGGATGGAGACGCGTGAGCACACTAAACTTCCCGAGCTTTCCTGCAGCCTTCTCCCTAGCGGACACGCCGGATCACCCCGAAATGGCTCGTTCCGGAGAGGCCGGCCCGGCTCCCCGGCCTCGGGGCGGTCCCGCACACCGAGCAGAGCCCCCCTGGGGTGATCGCGCTCTTCGGCTCCCTTTCAAGCCCAGACCGGGGGTCATCTCCCCAGGAAGCCTTACCTTGCTGCTCCCTTCCCGCCATCCCTGCATTCTCCCGGGGGGGGGGCAGTCAGGGGCGGCCTCTGGGGACCCGGGGGTCGGAAGTCGGTCTACAGCCGCCTCTCCCTGGAGCCGGGTGCCCCGCGTCCCACCGAAGCTCAGGCGCCTCTCTCAGGACCGCACCGAACCAAGCGGCTCCCGCAGCTGCGGCCCTCCCCGAACCGGCTGAAATCCGGACCTTCCGGGCGAGGGGCGTGAGGAAGCCAGAGCGAGCCCGGCCCGACCGCAGCCCCTCTTCCCGCGCTGTAGCCGGGTCGGAGCGCGGTGGGCGGGGCCACACCGGGCCCGCCCCTGTAGGCCCCGCCCCTCCCTGGCCCCGCCCACCCCCTCCCGCCACTCGCCGGCGAGGGGGCGGGGCCCCAGGCGCGAGCGCGGGAAGCCGGCGGCGGCGGCGGGGGAGAAGTCTCCGGTGTCGGTTGGGCGGGACCTGAGACCTTTCTCTGCCTTCCCAGCTCTCCTCGAGCAGGGCTGAGACCCGGACAGCCAAGAGGAGCCGTGGTTTGTTCCGCCGGCTCGTGGGTTCGGGGATGGGTGGATCTGGGGGCCGCTTCCCCGAACCTGGGAGGAGGGCGCGGGGGAGACTTGGCGGGAGGAGGGTCCTCCCGGGGGCCGACGGGAATCACGCGGGACAGCCCGGCCTTCCGCAGCGTGCCTGGGGCGCCCGGGAGCCGCCGCCGCTCGCCCTCCCTTTCCGCGCCCCGGCTCGGCCCCCTCTTCCGGTCTCCGCCCTCTCGGCCCCGCGGGTGGGGGGGGGCGGGGGCGCAGCTGGGGGCCCGGGAGGGGCAGGGGCTCGTGTGCCCCCTGAAGCCCGGGTGTCACCGTGCGCCTGGGTGTTCTCTCCCTGTAAAAGAAGCCGCCGCCGAGGCCGGGAGGGTCTGGAAGAGGATGAAGGTCATCACTTGTGAAATAGCCTGGCACAACAAAGAGCCGGTGTACAGCCTGGACTTCCAGCATGGCACCGACGGGAAAATCCACAGACTGGCGTCCTCGGGAGTGGACACAGCGGTGCGGGTAAGGCAGAGAGAAGGGGGCACATTGGAGACCCCTTTGTTCTGAACCCTTCTCTTCAATCCAAAGACGGAGCCCCAGATGAGGGAGCCGGCCTTGATCTGTGGAGAGAGCAGTTACTACTGATAGCCCTTCAAAGCTGGCGGGGCCAGGAGCCCTTGGCAGGGGCCCCTTGGACTCCCTGTTTCAGTGGTAGTAGGTTTAAGGTTTTGGGGGAGGACAGGGGACAACAGGGGAATGGCGAGGGGAGGGGAGGAGGCAGTAAAACCCACGTCAACTGGGCAACTTTTGGCCAACCAAATTTACCTTCCTTTGGAGAGGAGAAGGAAGGGGAGGGAGAGGCAGACAGGAGAGGAGGAGGTGAGGTACCCAGCTAGCATTCAGCCAGCTGCATCTACTCACAGGATCGTGTTAGTGTTCGTCTTTCGTTGCCGAAGAAGACCATGCCATCAGAGAAATGATGACATGACTTTCTCTTGACTTTGTTTTGAGTGACTCTTCAGGTCACCAGTCTCACTTCTCCTCCAGAGCCATCTGAATCCAGTGACCTGATATTTCTCAGGATGACTGGAGATGGCCCAGGATGCAGTGGGAGACCTTGGACCGTTTAAGTCAAGGTCTCTGCAGGTACTCACTTAGGGTGAGGCAACGCCCATTTATTGAATAGGCCTATTTACAAAGTAGTCAGGGCATGGCCCCTTTAAACCTACTACACTCTGTAACTGGGACTCCAAGGGGCCCCTGCCAAAGGCTCCTGGATCTCCTAGCTTTAGAGTGATTATCAGTAGTAACTGTTGTTCTTGACCTCATTAAAGTAGCCATGCCCCGGCTACCTCTTAAGCAGGCCTATGCAATGAATGGGCTTTGCCTCACTCCTGAGTACCTTCGAAGACCTTGACTTAAAGGGTCCAAGGTCTGCCACTGCATCCTGGGCCATCTCCAGTCATCCTGAGGAATATCAGGTCGCTGGATTCAGAAGGTTCTGTGCAGGCTCTGGTGATCTGCACAGCCCTTCTTTACTCAAAATAAAGTCAAGTGTAAGTCATGTTATCATTTCTCTGATGGCATGGTCTTCTTCCGCAATGAAGGACTAATACAATAGAAAGAGCATTGACCAGTCAGTCAGGTGATCCTGGGTTCTAGTCCCAGACTGTTTCTCTGTAAAATGAAAGGGTCTTACTAGAGGATCTATGAGGGCTTTTCCAATGTATATATATGTGGCTGAAAATGACCAGCCAACAGAGGTTGAAAGAAAACTAAGGTTGTATTTTTTTTCAGTTGTAGTCTAACGGTAGTTAACTTGGTACAGGTTATTTTAAAGTTCCCAGATTTCAGTTCATTCGTTAGGGCACTAAGTTGTTTTAGGGAGAAAATAGTTAAAGTATGATAAAGTAGGTAAAGAGTTGGGCTTGAAATCAGAAAGACCTGACTTCAAATCATGTCTCTGACACTCATGTATGTGGCTTACTCACATCATTTGACCTCTCTGAGGCTTGCTTAGTTCCCTTATCTCATCAAATTAGATTTAAAAAAAAGCTTTGGATCATGCCTGGCACATAGTAGGTACTATATTCATACTTATTCCTTCCTCTCAACTTCACTTATACAATGGAGTTAATATAAACTGTGAGATCTATCTCATGAGGTTGAGAGGATCAAGTGAAATGTGCTAACCATTTTATTTTTTTGGTCTAGGCCTCTGATTTTATTAGTTGTAGGGTCCCCTTCCCTCAAATCATCCACCTGCTCAACAACTTCATCTTAGAGATCTGGGAGCACTTAGAGGTGGATACTTGCCCAGGGTCACACAGACATCATATACCACAAGTGGGGCTTGAACTCAGGGCTTCTCAAGGCCAAATCTTACTGCCTCACACTGTCAATTATTTATTTTTAGGTGACCAATTAGAATTAGACTCTAGTTTGATTCCCTGCCTCTGTCAGTCTGAAACCCAGTTTTCTTAGGAAGCCAATAATGCTGACTATCTCACAGTATTATTTTGAGGTTCTGAAAGTGCTTTTTAACCATAAATAATATATTGGATTAGTAATGTCTGTCTCCAAGTTGTGTAGATCTCTACCTGCCCATCTTATCCAGTTCTTGCCCTTGTTTTTAGCTAAATTCCACAGAAGATCTCCACTTGTGGTAGATACACAAGATCTTATTCTTTTGACATTTCCTGGATATCCATGGAACGTATGCCCTAAGCTGTCTTTTTTTCTTATCACTCCTCACACAATTAAAGCTTTTCCTATTTCAGAGGGGTCTTCATTTTGCACTTTAACAGGGAAATTGTTTTGTTTCTGATGATTATTTGTTTCTGGCATTATTTGTATTAACGATACTTTTCTTTGTAAACAGATCTGGAAAGTAGAAAAAGGACCAGATGGAAAAGCCATCGTAGAATTTTTGTCCAATCTTGCTCGCCATACCAAAGCAGTAAATGTTGTTCGGTTTTCTCCCAATGGTGAAATCTTAGCATCTGGGGGAGATGGTGAGTACTGTAACATCTAATATATATTTCTAGAAGCTTATCTACCTCAGGCCTCAAGTAAAACGGTGAAATGTGAACTTTTGGCGTGGGAAATAGCTTTTTAAAGTCAACAGTTCCATTTAGCAAATATAATGACTTGTATAACAATTATAAATAATGTACAATATTGTATTCATATTATTAACAAATATAATAAATAACATAATATGGGATATTATATAAAACTATAAATAATTTGTAGTAGATGATGGTGATAACAAAAATGAACAGTGAGTACTTTTCTTGAAGAAAATTACAGTCTAATGGGGGAGGGACAATATGTACTGGAGTCTTCTTGGTTCCTTGGAACTTTTAAATTGTCTAATCTTCTGATACAAGATAGAATGTAAAAGTAACAAAGGGAAGATGACTTTCATTTGGGAGAATCATGAACAAGATTGTATTTGAACTAGTTTTTAAAAGCAAAAGAGATTTCTATAGACAGAGATAGACAGGTGTTTTCCAGGCATGGACCTGGTCTTTGTGAGTCCTTGGAAGCAGAAAGAATTAGGATAAGGTCAGTCAGCTAGTCAGTAAACATTTATTAAGTGCCTACTGTGTGCCAGGTGCTATACTAAACACTGCGGATACAAATTGGAAAGTTAAAAAATAGTCCCATCCTTGAAGGAACTCACAACACATAAGGTTAGGGGGAAGCATGACTGGAATATAAAGAACTCAAAATGCAGTGTTATGAAATAAGACTGGACAGGTTGATTGGCTCAAGATTATAGATGGCGTTAAATATCCTACCAGAGAATTTGTATAGGCAGTAGGGAGCCTCTATAAGATTTTTGGGCAGGGCAATGACTTGATTTAAACAAATTTAAATTATATTTCAAAAGTAACCCAAGAAATGTTGTGAAAGCTAGATAGAAGATGGGTGAGACTGAAAGAAGGAAGGTAAGTTAGGAGGTTATTACAGTAATTTGTGCAAGAACTAGTGTGGGTATAATGAGGTCGAGTTAGTGTAGTAGCAGGTAAGGGAGATAAGGTCTAAGTAAATGTGACTGGACTTGGCAAATAATTGTGTTATGAAGGTGAGAGGAGTCGCTGAAAGCTGATGGTGAGGTTTTAAGTCCATTTTGAACCTTCAGACCAGTCATGTGCTTGTCTTTTCCTGGGCCATCAAAAGGCTGAAATTGATAGCTGAAAGGATTAGATATATTTTGTGGTGACACCTTTCTCCTGATCTTGGAAGGGGAAATAGATCATTAATTCTGCTTGTCATTCTTTTGAAATCTATAGATATCCATTCTAAACAGTGAGAAAATAATGAACACATAGTTTTATAATAAGAATCAAATTCCTTGTCTTGGTAAGACAGAAAAAGTTTAATATCTTTATCCCTTGAATTGGCCTTTTTCTATTTAGCATTCCTCTTGGTAACAAATAGATTGATTTATATTTTCTGTGTGTGCTTAATAGGGATGAGGAGTTTGAAGGAAAATCGAAAATATTTGTGTCTTCAATTTTCCTCTAAGGTTTCTGCCCAAGCTACACTTAATGGCTAGCTTAGAGTGATTATCCATAGTAACAGTTTCTTTTTCCCTCCCAGTTTGATTTATTTTTTCTTTTGCTCATTAAAAGAGCCATTCACTGACTACTTAAAGAGGCCTATTCACTCAATGGGTGTTAACACCTCTTGAAGTGAATATGTCAAAAGGCCAAGTCTCCCATTGCATCCTGGGCCATCTCCAGTCACTCTGATGAATATCTGGTCACTGGATCCAGATGGCTCAGGAGGAGAAAGTGAGGCTGGTGACCTTACATAGCTTTCCCTCACTCAAAACAAAGTCACGTACAAGTCATGTCATCATTTCTCTGATGTCATGGTCTTCTTAGAAAATGGGCAAACACCACAACATTTCTTTTTTCTTTTTGATAATTATTTTATTTGTTTTCAGTTTTCCCATATCACTTCCATATATTTTAGATTTCTTCCCCCTCCCTCCCCAAAACAGTATGCAATCTTTATAGGTTCTACACATGTATTTTTAAATACATTTTCACCTTAGTCATCATGTTGCATAGGAGAATTCAAATGAAAGGGAGAAATCATAAAACAAAACAAAAGAAAATGTTTTGCTTCATTATGTGATCCATTTCCATAGTTCTTTCTCTGGATGTCAGTGGCATTTTTCCTTGAGTCCATTGAGAATTTTTTAGGTCCTTGCATTGCTGTGGACTAAATCTACCAGAAAAATTCCTTGCACACTGAACAAGGTTTCTAAAGGCTGTTTCTAAAATAAGTTATAATAGTGTGTATGTTGAATAATTGAGGTGCCTGGAGTGCTGGGGTTGGAAATCAGAAAGACTTAATTGAGTTCAGATCTTACCTCTGACATGATCTAAGCAGAATCACTTAACCTATGTGGGCCTCTGACAACTTCACATAATTTTTACTGAATCTAGGATACTGCCTGGTTTGTAAAAGGAGTTCACATTCTTGGAGTTCTCCATGGTGATGTAATCACAGATCATTTCAGGAAACAGTAATATTTTCAGAAAGTCAATAAAATATGTTCTATAATCAAATTTAATGCCCCACAGATGCTGCCATTTTGTTGTGGAAGGTTAATGATAACAAGGAGCCAGAACAAATTGCATTTCAGGATGAGGATGAGGCACAACTGAATAAGGAAAATTGGGCTGTCATTAAAACATTAAGGTAACTTACTATATGTGACAGAGATATCTCTTCCACATTTCTATTTCAACTCAATACATATTTTGGTAAATTTAAATTTGCTTAGATCATGAAGGAAAAATTTTGAAAATTTTTTAAAAAGTTAAAATATCCTAATACAAAATTGAATTACATTTGCTTGCTTTTTTTAAGTTACAGATTTCTTTTAATGTATCTGACCGTTGTTATATGAATATGTGGTCTCTTAATTCAGTAGAATTTTATTTAAAGAAATCTAATTCTAATATACTTAAACAATGTTTTAAAACAATTTATATTTAAAAAACCACACTGCTAAGATAATAGCTAATATATTTCTCCCTCTAATATGCATTCCAGAGGGCACTTAGAAGATGTGTATGATATTTGCTGGATGACTGATGGAAATTTAATGGCTTCTGCCTCTGTAGATAACACAGCTATCATATGGGATGTTGGTAAAGGTAACTGATAATTTCTTTTATCTTTGGGAACAAAGGGAATACCAAATAACTACATAAAGTTCACCCTATAGGGAAATTAAAAGCACTAAGCAAAAGAAAAACAGAAGACCTTCAGTGGATTTACTCAGGTGGTCAACTTTCCAATGGTAGGGAAAAAAGTTTTTACTACCTGAAGCTGGCTGTTGAGCTTGGCAGTAGGTAGTGGGTTGGCCTCATTGTTTAGGCACCAGAATGTTTGGTGAGATTGCCAAGAACCCTAAGTAACCTTCAGTGTTGAAGAGATTTCTTGGGTATTAAATAGGAGACATTCAAGGAATGGGTATTCTTCTCCGACTGCAATGAGATCAGAACAGTCTCATAGCAAAAACAGCTAGAAAAATGAATCAGGTTTACACAAAATTTCTTGCCATGCATGAATTTGACTTAGTTGATTGATTCAGTGTTCTGCATTGTTCTTATTAGGCTAAGGTTTTCTATATTTTATTTCTCATAGCTCTAAGGAAAAACAAGACTGGAGACACAGTAATGGATACTGTAACAAAATTTTTTGCTGTGCAGTTTACCTTGGAACTGGGTTGGGAAGAGCAAAGATAAATGGACTAGTATAGAATGAAAGACAGAAGAGTTGGAAGTTGTTAGGTACAGCTGAAACATTGTGGTAGTAAGTAACATAGTAACAGGATACAGTTATAGAAAGTGGAGCAAAAGCAAAGTTTCTTATGGTCAAGACAGTTTCTAATGGTCCTGGGTGGCATTATCTTGTGTGCCCATAGCCCTAAGCAGTCATGTCAAGAACTGTAGAAGCAAAACAAAGGAAGACCCCTTTATAGCACACTAAACTCAAGTCTACTTAGTCTTGAGTTTTCCTTTGGTTATGTAGAACAGAGAGCTTAAAACCAACCTTCACACAGCACTTGTTAGTCTCTTCGCTGCTCTCAGTTACTCTCCCCCATCTCTCCAGTCATATTAGGACCATATTTCTCTGAGGAGTGGTAATAGTCTACCTCCTCTCAGGAAAGTTGATCTTTCTGATGAATGGTACCTTTGCAGAACCAGGTTCTGCGAGTCTTCCATGCCTGGGGCGTCACTGGATAGCTCTAAACCCTTTTCACTCGAGCTCACAGATGGGACCATAATAGGTCCCTGCCCAAGCAGTATTAATAGCTGTATTTTGAGCCCTTCTGAGTCAGAGTGAGTGTCAATAGTAACTGTTTCTCTTTTCATAAGCAACCCTGATCTGCCCTTCCCTTTGATATTTTTTTTAATTAAAGAGGCCATCCCTTGACACTCTTTTTAAAGAAGCCTGTTCACTAAATGGCTGTTACCTCACTCAAAGTAAGAACCTGAAAAGAAAAGAAACATGACCTCAAAGGACCAGGGTCTCCCATTGCATCCTGAACTGCCTTGAACCATCTCTAGTCATTCTTATGAATATCTGGAGGAGGAGTGAGTCTGGTGACCAGCACAGCCCCCCCTCACTCAAATCAAAGTTCACTGCAAGTCATGTCATCATCTTCCTGATGTCATGGTCCTCTTTGAAAAACTAAGGATAAAAACAGCTGCAATAGCCTAGTGGAGACCCTTGAACCTTTTTATCATCTTCTTTTATCAGTAGATCTCTTCCCCATCTACTGATATTCTGAGTACATTCTCTCAAGGTTAGGTTGCTCCCACCCTTTCTTAATCTCATTTTAGTGGTACTTAACAACCTCCCACCAACGCAGGCTGTCTACTGCCTCATCTTCATCCATCTTACCCCGTATCCTGCTCCAGATCTGCCTTCCAATGGCCCTCCAAAGCTCCTCACCTGGAATTAACAAAACTCTTTTCATTTTAGACCTCTTCCTCTTTCATGTCTCCCATCTTCTAGCATTCACTGAGACCTAGATCTCCTTGGATGACACTGCATCCCTGCTCGTCTTTTCCAGTATTGATTGTCCCTTACTACTTCCCAGCTCATCGGTCCTAGCAGAGGAATTGGAAGGCTTCTTGCCACCTTCAGACTTTCCCTCTATCATCTGTATTCAGCTACTTTTCCCTCTTTTGAGACTCATTCTATACAAATTTATTACCCAATCCAGATGTTGGTGGCTATTATCTAGTGACGTCCAGTACATCTTCCTTTCTAAATTAGTTCATTGCCTCACTTATAGTTTTCTTTACTTTAACTCTTGCTTTTATATTAGGATACTTCAGCATACATTTTAATGTTTCTTCAAATACCCTAACTTTTAATTTCTTCTGACTGAAGGTGCTTTCTTCATAGCTACAGGTGTTGATCTCTTACATGCCAAATCTAATGGCCTTTTTTCAGGCTTCCTCTATCTTGACCTTCCTCTATCAGCAGCTTTCGGTACTGACTACATTTTCCTCCTGGTTATTTTCCCCTCTTTGGGTTTTCTTGACACTTTTGTTCTGTCTATATGACTGTTGCTTCTCACTCTCCTTTGCTGGATCTTGGTTGGTGTCATGCCCACTGTCCTTTATCCTCTTTACTTTCTATATTTTCTCAGTTGATATTCTCAGCAACTTGCATGGGTTCGGTTGTCATCTGTGTGAAGACAGTTCCCAGATCTGTATATCTAAACTTGGTGTCTGCTGAGCTCTGATCCCATATCACTAGCTGGCTAGTGGGCATTTCAAACAAAATGAGCTGTAGCTTTCTCATACTCAGCGTTTTCTCTCCCCTCTTCCCCTTCAGACCCATATATCTTCTGAAGTCTTCACTGTCAAGTTAAGAGTGCCATCCACCCTGTCACTCTGCTTTGCAACGACTTTGTCCTTCTCAGCTCCTCCCTCTCACAAGTCAGTTCTTGTGCTTCTGTCCACAGTATCTTTGTATACATCTCTTTTTCTTCACTCACCACTGTGGCTCAGGCTTTATTACTTTAGTACTGGAGTTTTGTAATAGTCTCCTGATTGGGCTCCCTGCTTCGTCTTTTTCCATTGCAAGCCATCCTCCACACAGTTGCTAAAGTAATCTTCCTGAAAGGCAGATCTGACCATGTGGATCCCTGGTTTAGTAAACCTCAGTGGTTCCGTGGAATCTCTGTGAGCAAACAAAATCTTTGGTTCTTAATGTTCTTCCCAGTCTGTCTCCTTATTGTCTTTCCTATATCCCTTTCTCTCCTCCCCTAAACGCACTCAGAAATCCAGCTGTACTGGCCAACTTCCTGTTCTGGACACATGAAGTGCCATCTCCTGTCTCTGTCTTTCCCCATTTATTTTCTGGTATTTCCTTCCCTCCCCAGTGCTTCTTAGCTTCTTTAGGAGGCTTTCCCTGGTTCTCTAACTCCTAGCACTTTCCACTCTTAAGGTTTCTGGTCTAAGCTACCTTGTAACTGCTGTACTTTGTATCTTTTTTATTACCCATATATGTACATGTTGTATCCGCCAATTGTATATAAGGTCTTTGAGGTCAGGGGCTGTTTTACTATTTTTTTGTATCCCTGCCACATAGCACAATGTCTTTATGTTTGAGGGGGGTTGGTTACTGCAAAGGCACAAAGGTAAGATATCGAGTGTCATGTTTAAGGAATAGTAAAATAGGCCCAGGAAGACTGGGCCATAGAGTACACTTAGGGGAGTGATGGAGAAGGAGATTGTTCAATACTTAATAAATGCTTATTGATTGATTCACTGTACCATCACATTTCCTTTAGGATCAAATTATTATTCCTGCAACTTCAGGAATTTATTTGTCCCTTACTCACTCCTGCGTACAGAGTTGGCTTACTCACCTAGGTAGTGGTTACTACCCCTGGTCCTTCTTCTTCCACCTTTTTTTTTTAATGGACCTTCTCTCCAATTACTATTATTTCTAAATATAAATTTTCTTTTCTTACTATGAACTTACAAACATTGATATTTCAATATACAAAAAAACCTAGAAAAATGTGTCTTAAACTAAATTTCTCTTAGTTTTTAAATGTGTATTAAATTTAACTCTGGTAGTAATAAGACTAGCCTGCTTGTCCATGTCCTTTTCTGAACTTCCTTCTGTTCTCTTCTATTTTTTATCTGTTTCATTAATTTATTTTATTTATCTTTATTTAACTTTTTACCTATTTATCTAATTTTTTATTTATCTAATTTTTTAATTATCTAATGTTTCATTAATTCTCTTTTCTTTTTTTTGCATTACCTTAAAAGTTAATTTGATCAATTTAAGACTTATGGAAGTGATTGTTGAAAACTGAAAGCAAATTAATTAAATTTTTAAAAAAAGGAAAAAAATTTATCTTGAACTTATTAACAAACAGAAGACAAAGATTATACACAGTGGCAAATTTCTGTTACATACGCTTGATTTTCTAAGTATAATTTCAGTATACAGCTTTCAAAGTTGTTTTCCTTGTTTGTACTTTTTTCTGCTCCCTGCTTTAAAAAAAACCCTTTTTTCTTTTTTTTTTGTACTCTGGGGGAAAAAAGCGTTTGTCAGAAATATGCATTGTCAAATGACATGAATTCCCACAATGAATGTGTTGGAAAATATATGTTTTGTTTTGCATCTTGAATCCATCACCTCTCTGTCAAGAAGTAGTTGGCATGCTTTGTCATCGGTCTTCTACTAGATGGTCATTGCATTGATTTTCTTTGTGATGTTATTATCATATACTTTTTTTCTTCAGGTCTCTATATATTTCATTCTGTTGATCAGTTCATCTATGTCTTTCCAAGATTATCTGAAACCATCCAATTCCATCATTTCTTATTTCTATTGTGTATGTCCATTGCGTTGATATACCATAATTTGTTTAGCCATTTCTCAGTGAATGATCATCTTCTTTGTTTCAGGTTCTTTATTACTATTAAGAACTGATATAAATAATTTGGACGTATGAGTCCTTTTCTTCTTTCTTTCATCCCCTTGAGGTATAAACCTAGTGGTGCTGTTGCTGGGTGAAAGGGTATGCACAGTTCAGTAACTTTGGGGACATAGTTCAAAAGGCTTTCCAGAATGACTGTACCAACTCACAGCTCCACCTGATAGTGCATTAGATTTCATCATCCTCAGTACCTACCACTCTCCCCCAGTGGGAGACTTTCCTTGTAACAAATAAGTATAGCCAAATAAAACATCTATACATTGATTATATCTAAAAATGTATATTACATTCTGCACTTTTTGTCCATTACTTTTTTCCAAGATGTCTTCCTGCTAATTAGGATAGCCTTCACAATTCGCTTGTCTTCTATAAATTTGTTCCCATTTGAACTAAGTAGACCATGTCAGCATCTTATTCAGCTGCCTATTCTAGTGTTTACATACAATTTTATATAAATATTGATATGTTATTTATGTCACAAACTGTCTGTGACTGGTAAACCTAAATGTTAGATCTAGTGAGGTCAAGATTACATAAATTTGTTACTTGTGAAAACTAATTTTGCTGTTCTTGGTCTGGGAGATGACTACTAATCCGTTTCATGCTTTTGGTCACTTGACTAGGATGAGAGTATGGATAGGTCAACAGAAACCCATTAAGATTAGCTACTAGAAAAATAGATCATAGTACACACTGGTTAGTCAGTAGTGTTATATTGTTTATATACAGAATTATATATCTGCAAACATTCACAAATCAGGTTTGGTTTATACTTGTTTTATGAATGATAATTATTTTTTAGATTCTCTGTACCTATATTCAGGTATCAGTACATGAAAATATTAACTGAGTACATAAACTGTTGTGGAACCCAAAGTATGATGGAAATAGGACATCTTGGTTAAAATAAATAAATAATTGGGCTCTGCTGTAGAACCTTAACTAAATCCCAAGTAACTTTTGTTATTTCTCTTCCCTAAATAGCTTTAGAGGAAAGGAAATTATACAGAATTCAGTTGCCATATAAACTCACATATTATTGAATACTATTCTGTTTCCTTAGCTGCTTTAGGAAAGGGTGTGTGTGTGTGTGTGTCTGTGTGTTTCAGTGTGTTTCAGTTAAAACACCCTATATATCCCATTTCTGGAATACCTGACATGAATTTTCTTCTCCACTTCCTTCCCTCCCATACAAACACATACACAAAAGGTAATATCTGGAACTGGGCATGGGTCGTCTCTTTCTCTAGGCTGGTTCACTCATCCGTACTTATCTTCACACGAGCAAATCTGCTTACCAGAGAAAGACTACTGCCATGTGACTATTCCTCAGACTCAAGGTCTTGCAGATAACCCTGTTGTGGGGAGATATTACTCCCTCTACTTGTCACTGTACTTCATCAGTATTTTTCCTGTTTAGATAAAACAAGTCATAATAACAACATCATTAAATCCTAAATATTTACTTAAATAAAACATTTAACAGTTAAGATAAAATCAATAATATTCAATACATCATGATTATTTTAAAAAGCAATGTGGAAATAATAGCTGCGTCACAGCTACCTAATAAATCTGAGTCACTTTCCCCCAATGACGGATACAGTATCTGTCGGGGAGAGTGGGTACATATTTATAGAAACCTATCCAGGACACATCTGGATGCAGATATTGCATGTTCTTGGGGCAGCAGGGAATTCTGCTTGCAACCCTAATGTCCTTCGTCCCTTTACGAATAATCTGCATCACAAGAAGCTTTTTCTCTACTAACTACACCCTTTCTGGTTCTCGCTGCTCCTGCTGAGTAAGTCCTTTCTCTGGAACTGATGAAGTAGTGACAGTCTTTTAGCTGGTAATTACCCTTAAAAGGGTCCTGAGGTAGTTACAGTATCATGATATTAAACAGTTCCTTTAAGCTAGTGAATAGCCAAGCTCGCTTTCTGAGTAATGCAGACAAGCCTTCCCAGCTCTTCACTCAATGAGATGCAGGTTTGTCCAATCAGCTGCAATCTGTACTTAACAGCAAAACAACTGCAATACCTTACTTCCTCCCTTCTTTTCCTTCCATCTAGAGGGGAGCAGCAGAAATTAACCAGAAGCTTCTGAGAAATTTTATCTCTCAGTCTGTAGATAGGGCAGTATCTGGAATTGCAACAGAATTCAGCTCTCTTCCAGTTCAAAGACTCCTAACCTTTAGCCAGTTCCCAAAATGAAACTTAGCTTCAAGTTAACAGCTCCCTATTATGACAGCTGGAGTCTGTTTGCTACTATCCTGCTACTTGTTTTCTCACTCATCTTCTTTTACCTTTGTGTTTGTCTCTTCCTCCTGCTGGGCTTTTCAGCTCACGTCTAAGCCTCCTGGTGCTCCATGATACATCTTTCCTTTCAAAGGGAAAACTCATGAAATCCTCTCTCTATTAGTTATGAAGCCAAGAGTTCTTACTTAATCATCTCATTGTCTCAAAACAGTTGTTTCATTTACCACTTTGTGACTTTCACCTTTCAATCTCTAAAAAGTTGTGTGCAAGTGAGTGATGCCCATAGCTTCAGTCAGTTGTGTCTTGAAACAGACCCTCTTCTCTGTTTGGTCCTCTTAGCAGGCCTTTTAATGGAAAAACTGTTTCTTAACCCTAGGATTTGATCAGTTTTCCATAAGTAAATATTCCTCTTCTGCCTCTTTTTGCTACTGAACTCTCCATATACCCTTCATATTTTTCCAAATTCATTTAATTCTTTTTCTTTATACAAAAACTTTTCTGCCCCAAAAGTTCATTTTCTTCCTATTTCAGAGATCAAAAGTCCCACATATGAAAGGCCTAAAGCCTACAACACAATTTTCTGAATAAATGAACTATTTCTCTCTGTCAATTTCCTAGTGAGATTTAGGCAGAAAGAATTCTGTTAAGTATTATTAGCAAAGGCATGTATTGTTAATTGTATTTATACTTAAGCTTGCTTTACAATGAAAATAATTATTTGGTATTCTTCTAGCCCTGTTATTTCATTTGAATACGTAGCTCATGGTAGGGAATTTCCTGTACCAATTACAAATCAATTTCTTTTCTTTGTTTAGTATCTAGTGAAAAGAATTGTGCTATACAAGAGGGAAGATATATGGAAGGGGAGAAATGTTAGAAAAATAAGTAAGGAATGGTCCCTGCCCTCAAAAGTCTTGTATTCTCATTGGAGGGAAAATACATAAACACAAGAAATTAAATCATATAAGACATAAATATAACAAATATCAGAACCAGAAGAACATGGACAGTTTTCAAATGAACACTGCAAGATAAATATTACTTAGTAATTTATGTCATTTAAACTTGAGTAGAGGTTTTATATTATTTTGTGTGTTTTTTAGGACAAAAAGTCTCCATATTTAATGAGCACAAGAGTTATGTACAAGGAGTTACCTGGGATCCCTTGGGTCAATATATTGCTACTCTGAGCTGTGACAGGTACGTTAGTTTCTACACTTCTTGAAATTATTTGTAGTGGTATTTAATGTTGTTTATTTTATAGTGACAGCCATATGCAGTATATTTGAGTATTAATACCTTTATTTTAAACACTCTTAATCTTTCATAGCTTTAATTCTTCTATCATTTTACCCCTTTCTTGTATTTTAGATTTTCTAAATAATCAGATATTAATATTTTCCTCTGGCAGAACAATATAAAACATCTACTAGAGGACATTGTACATAGTAGGTGCCCAGTAAATATCTGTTGAATGACTTAAATGGGTATAGATTCCTAACTTTCTTTAAATATGTTTGAACATTATGATAAGGGACATGTTAAAATATGGTATTATAAAATAGGGTCTTTTGGAGCAATTTTAAACATTTTACTTTTTTTGGTATTCAGGCACCTTATGATTTCATTGCTTTATATACTCTTTCCACTGATAAAGATCAGAATCTATACCTTCTCAACTTGTTCATAGCCTCCTGTAAATAGTCTGGAAGTTTAGTCTGTAAGGTTTGGGAATCTTCCTTTAGATTGTTTGACTTTTTTTTTTTGATATCTTCGTTGATTAGAAATGTACTACTTATAATTAATTTTATACATATATAATATAATATAATATATTTATATATATATAAAATATAATTAATGACAAACATGCAAAATAAGAATAGAAATCTTACATAAAAGTTTTAGCATATAACCAAGAACATTCACATAAAATAATGAACAACAAACAAAAATATTTTTTCTCTTTGACCTCTTTCAAGTCAACCTAAAATAATACTGTAATGATAAATGAAATCTTAATTGTAAAGTGCTTAGTACAGTACCTGACACATGGTTACGTACTGCGCAAAAGGTTACTACTACTGCTACTGCCGCTGCTACTACTACTACCACCACTATGTTTTTGTTTATTTGTTTAATATAGTTATCAATGAATATATTATTCTAGTCCTGTATTCTTTTCTATCACCTCATACAAGCTCTTACATATTTACTTTGATTTTTACATTTCTGTTTCTTATATTACATAACAGTAACATTAGCATAATGTTAACAATATATCACTAATATGTAATATTGATATACCAGGACTTATTTAACCATCTTCCAATTTTTAGATTTGTTGTTGGCTCATGCCATTTTTTTATTTTCCTCTATGTTAAAACACCCTGCACATTTTAAAATATTCCAAATAGATCAGCTTTGAATCTTTTTACAAAACTAGGTCCCTATTTTCCCAATACATTTTATTTTAAAGATAAAGTTCAGTAAAGGAATCAGTGGATCAAAAGATATTTCTATTTTGTGATAAATTGTATATTGCCATGTTATTCTCCAAAATGTTTATACCAGATAACCATCTCCTCTGTATAATGCCTGTTTCAGTTCTCTAGACATTGAATTTTATCACTTTTTGCTACTTCTGGCATTCTTAGTGATCTTAATGGGTATCAGGTCCAACCCTCTTATTTTCTGAATGAGAAAATGGAGTCCCAAGGAGCTTAAGTGACACCCAGGATAATATATCAAAGTTAAATTTTAAGTTGGATTTGAACAAAGATCTTCTCACTCCAAGTCCAGTGCCCTATCCACTATGTGACACTGGCTCTCATACATTTCTTCTCACATTTCTCTGAATTTTCATATTTATCATCTTACTGCATTGTAATATTATAATACATATAAATATACCACCTTTTTTTCAGTCATTCCTCAATTGATAGACACCCCTTTTCTTTTCATTTCTTTGCTGCCACAGAGTACTGCTATGAATGTTTTGGTATACATTGTAACTTCTATTTTTCTCTTTGATCTCAGTATATATAGCTAGTACTGGGATTGCTGAGTCAAGGGGTATAAGTAGTTTGGTTAGTTTTTTTGCTTGATTTCAAATTGTTACTTGGAATGGTTAGACCAATTCATAGTTTCACAAACAGTGTATTTCTGTCTTCCTCCAACCACACTTTTTTGCTATCTTTACTCCCCAATGATTTTAAAAGAATGATTTTTATTAAATATCTATCTCGGATATATTGTTGTTGTTCAGTGGGTTTTCTTTCAAGTCTGACTCTTCATGACCCCATTTAGAATTTTCTTGGCAAAGATACTGCAATGGTTTGCCCTTTCCTTCTCTAACTCATTTTACAGATGAGGAAACAGGCAGAGAAGGTTAGGTGATTTGCTCTGTGTCACATAACTAGTAACTAACTGTCTGAGGCTGGATTTGAACTCAGGAAGATGAGTCTTCCTGATTCCAAGGACAGTGCTGTAATGAGTTTTCTTGACTCCAAGCCAGACTTTGTATCCATTACGCCATTTAGCAGCTCCTCTGGTATATATTAGGTCCTATTTTTATAATTGCTCTTCTATTTCCATTAGTCTATATATCCTTTCTCCAGAACCTTCTCCAAGTTTTTCTGTTATTTTTCATAGTACAACTGGTAGGATAAATTATTAACTTTTTTCCTTCATAATTCTTTATAGTCTTAATTGTCAATTCTTCACATGAATTTTTTTAAGTTTTTGTCCAATTCGTGAAATACTCTACTGTTATTTTGATTGGCACAAATTTAGTATCTAGACATTAGTTTGAAAAGTATCAGTATTTTCACAACCTTTGCTGTACCTTTGGGTGTGCTGGTAAATGTTTAACACTTGGCAGGGGTTGGTGGGAGTGGTGATGTATGTATGGTACACTTTTAAGTTTAATCTGCTTTAATTAACATATTCTCCATTACTTTATTAGCAGTTTATTAGACAACAAAACAACAAACCAATCCCTGATTTATAGCATTTGTTTATTTTTGAGATTTAAATGCTCACACTAAAAATTTAATAATTAGCTTTCTTTGAAGCCTTTCTGTTACTGCAGAGGGAAATGCCATCCTGCCCATCCTTCAGGGTCACTGCCTAGATGTCATACTGGACTTCTCACTGTCTCTCTCCGTCCATATCTAATCTGTTGTCAAGCCTCTTGATATCATCTTTATAACATCTCTGGAATATGTCCCCTTCTGTCCTCTGACACTAAAACCACTCTGGCATGGACCCTCATCATCTCATGCCTACTGATGGGTCTGCTTGCCTTGAATCTTTCCTCACTCCAGTCAACTTTCCAATCAGCTACTAAAAGATTTTCCTAAAGCACAGGTCTGACCGTGTCTTTCGTCTGCTCAATAAATTCTAGCAACAACTCCCTGTTGCCTCAGGGATCAAGTAGAAATGATGTGTTCAGCATTCAGTGCCCATCATAATCTAGCCTTCCCCTGTTTTCTCATTTTCTTGCAACATACTTCCTGCCATATACTCTTTGATCCACTGACATAGGCCTTCCTGGCCTATTCCAAGAACAAGACATTCCGTTTCTTAGCTCTGGGCATTTTCTCTGGTTGGTCTTCCATGCCTGGAATGGTTCTTCATCTCTGCCTACTGTCTTCCTTTAAGTTCCAACTGAAATTCCATCTTTTCATAATTTAAGGCACAATACTATTCTGTTATAGTCATGTACCACAAATTGTTCATCAGTTTTCCATTTGCTGACTGCCTCTTTAGTTTCTAGTTCTTTTCTTTCCTTTCCTTTTCTCCTAATTTCCCCCTTCTGGATCAGGAAATTTGTTCTGCTTAGAAGTATTTTCTTCCTAGTACTATCCTCCTTCCTAACCTTTCCTTTCTATCTCCATCTATTTTTTCTTGCTGTTAGGAATACCTTTCTTATTATCTGTGTTCTTCTATGCTGTTCTCATTCAATACTAGTTTCTCATTGGATTTCTTGATCATTTTCAGTTTTTAGGGGTTTGTTGTAATAGGTATCTGGGAACTAGGCTATATAGTTTTGTTCAGGCAGCCTTCTAACTTTTCATTCTCAAAGACCATACCATAGCTGGGTATGGTAACTCATGCCTGTAATCCCTGCAGCTAGTAGAGACTGAGACTGGCAGAATCCTTGAGTAGCACAGTTCTGAGCTGCAGTAGGGCTAAAGCAGCTCTGTTAAATACCCTAAGTCTGGCACAAAGATGGTGAACCACTAGGGCTCCCCAAAAAGGAATGAATCATTCCGTGTCAAAAATGTAGTAGGTTAAAACTTCTGTGCTGATCATTGTTGGCATTGGGCCCTTAATGGCCACTGCATTGTCAATTTGGGCAGGATAGGAAGACCCGCTTCTTCTCCATTTCCCGCTCCATTCCCAGTGCCTTGAAATCAGAAGAAAATTTTTCACACAAATGAAAGAGACAGTGATTATGGAGGCGGGGACTAATAGGCTAAGAGTGGAAGATGTGATCTCTGACCTAAGAGTTTTCTCTGGAGAATATGTTAAGCACTGCCTATGAAAGCTATCATCAGGGAAAACAGTATCAGAGAGTGAACTGAAACGTGCTATAAGAGAGCCTCACTTAGGGCCTCTCCTCTCCCCTCCTCAATGCTCTTCCTTCCCCTACCCCTACTGTCCACTTTGGAAGTGACTATCTACTGATGGAGTCGTTGGGTTGCAGGATTTAAATACTGAGGAACTTGGGAGTACAGGAAGTAAAAAGACAAACTTTTCTTAAGCGCCTACTATGTGCCCTCAGGCATTGTGCTAAGTGTTTTACAAATATTATCTCATTTGGTTTTCACAATAAACCTGTGGTATTGGTGGTGTTATCATCACCATTTTACAGTTGAGGAAACTGAGGCAAGCAGGTTACACAACTTGCCCAGGTTTATATAGCCAATAGTGTGAGGCTGGATTTGATCCAGTGTCTACCTGAATCCAGTCCCAATGCTATATCTACCAGCAAGCTTATGAATTATTAGAACAATAGCTAATGAGCATATCTTCCAACTGGGCAATTTGTAGTCTCTGTCAAATTGTAAAGAGTTCCATTTACTGGTAAATATGATGTGCTCTTGCAAAATTGAATCCAAACTTCAGGTGGAGATTACCCCATGTCTGTTTTTAGGTGGATAAACTGTGGAACTCTCTATACTCAACCCCTTAAGATGAATTCCCTTTTTAGCCATTCCTCAGTGGAGTTAAGCAAGGGAGAAAGTGAGATTTTTTTTTCATTTGGGTTTGGTGATTGGATTTGTACTTCCTCCCCAGGACTCTCCCACTGCTTCAGATTTAATTAGTAGTATTTGGATGCTCCTCATTTACTGAGCTACCTGTTTTTTCTTTTGAAGAAGGAATAGATTATAGCCTTGGAACATGTAAAGTGGACCCAGTTCTTGAGGGATAAATATTATATTGCTTGGCTTACTGATTATTCTACCTAATATATAAGGTTTATATAATGCATATTATATATTACATATAATATGTATTAAGTTGCTAGAAAGCATATATCAAAGTTAAAACTTTTTGTGTGTTTGTGTATATATATTTATATATATATATATATAATATATACATATATATATATATGTATTTGTACACACTCAACGTACACAGTCAAGTTTTAACTATCCAAACTATCCAATATTGTTTAAAAAAAAAAAAGCACCAGACCTCCCAGTAGTTCACCTTGCTGTGGTGAGCTTTTTGTGGAATGTGTGTGTGTGTGTGTGTGTGTCTCTGTGTGTATTTATGACAAACAGGAATTCACATGAGGAAAAAGGGAATCCTATAGCTGACTTGTTGATAATTTTTAGTCCCTGGATAAAGTTGAAGCTTGAATCTGAATCCAGTCCCCATGGGAGAAGGACTTCTCAGTAGGCTTCCAAAGGATGCAAAATTTGGTACGATCCCTGATGGGTCTCCTACAGAGGGGGAGCTTTTGTCTCTTGACCAGGGCATACTGACTAGGTGCCAGGCCATTCCTGGGCTTGTAACAATTCACGCCCTGTGACAGGTTGCATGTTGGAAGATCTGTGACCTCTCATCTGTCTTGATACAGATGATCCAGACTTGTGATGGGGACCAATAATAATGTCAGAGGTGTCATCATTTATTTGGTTGTTTTTAAGTCAGAAGAGCTGTGAATTAAGGAGTTGTTTTACATTATTATTTGTATCAAATTCTTTCAGGTATTAGAATTTTTTCAAAATTCTTTTTATAGTGGATGATCACTTAGAAATTTTTTAGACCTTGTCACGAAGGAGTAAGATGTATAGGAGCTCTATTGTTTCATGAGGGTGGCAGGCGTTTCACTAAGGGGTGTCACTGAGCAGGTTCACCCAGGCTACTGTTGCTGAGGAAGGTGGGATCCCTTCCGTACTCCTTGCCCCTCCTGAATCTTTTCTTCTTCAGTTCCCTTTTGCCTTTGCTGCCTCAATTTCCTTTCCCCTGTGCAACCTTGATCATCATCCTAAATTCTGGGTAGTGGCAGGTGATTGTTACACTGAACTGGTCAATCAGTTAATGAGCAAGCTATTAAGTATTTATTGTGTGCCAGGAGCTGTATAAAGCACAGGGTATACAAAGAAAGGCAAAAAAGGTCAATATTCTCAAGTTTGCAATGTAGTTGGGGGAATAGTATGTAAATTAATACATATGTAAACAATAGATTGAAAGTAATTATAGAGGGGGAAGGCTTTAACAGATGAGGAAAAGCCTCCAGTAGAAGTTGGTGTTGGAACTGAGTCTTAAAGAAAGTCGGGTATTGTAAGAGGAAGAGGCAAAGAGGCAGAACGAACTAGGCATGGGGAACAACCAGAAAAAAGGAAAAAAGAATTGATGGAATATCAATTATGAGGAGCCAGTAGTAGACTGGTATGACTATATTGTAGACAGAGGAGGGAGTGAAGTGAAAGAAAAATAGGGAAAATGGGAGGGAGCCAGGTAGTGAAGAACGTTAAATGGCAAATAAAGGACAGGAGGTAATAGGGAGCCATTGAATTTTATTGAGTGGGAAAGGGAATTACATGGTTAGGCTTCATCTTTGGGAAAATAAGTTTGGGAACTCTTTGGAGGATTGATTAGTGTAGGGAGAGATTTGAAGAAGAGAGACTATTTAGAAGACTTGGGGGTTTTTGTCTTTCATTCTTCAAGAGAACCATGACACCAAATGATAGACAATGGCCCAGTGGATAGAGTGCTAGGCCTGAAGTAAGGAAGAGTCATCTTCATGGATTCAAATCTGATCTCAGACACTTTCTAGCTGTGTGACCTTGACCAAGTCATTTATTTAGAAGGCTAGTGTAGTATTCTAGGCAAGAATTAAGGGCCAATACCAAAGCCATGACTTTTTGAGTAGAGGGAAAGAAGAGGATATATACTGAATTTATTATCAAGGTAAAAAAGATAAGATTTAATGAATATGTGGAATGAGTAAAAATGAGATGAAGATGACAGTATATTGTGAGGCTGGGTAATTTGGAGGAATGGTTGTGCCCTTGACAGTAATAGAGAAATTTGGAAGAGAGGAGGGTGTTGGAGGAGTTCTGTTTTGAACGTGTTAGTTTGAGATGCTTATGGGGCATGAGATTTGAAATATCTAATGACAATTTGATGATGCAAGACTGGAGCTTAAGAGAAAGCTAAATATATACTAAAATTGTATATATAGATCTGGAAATCTTCTTAAAGATAATATGTGAACTCAGGGGAGCTGATGAGATCCTGAAGTGAGAGAACATATTAGAAAAGGAGATCACGACCCAGGATGGACCTCTTGGGAGTATTTGTATTTAGGTGGCAGGCATGATGTGGTCAGATACCTAGTTGAGAAGGTGCAGTCAGGTTGGAATAGGACAGCAGGGAAGCAGTGTCACAAACATCCAGAGAGAAGAGAATCCAGGAGGAGAAGGTCAAGTTAATGAGTTAAGCATTTATTAAGTGCCGTGCCTACATCGCTAAGCACCAGGGATATAATGAAAGGCAAAAATTAGTTCCTGCTCTCAAGGAACTCACAGTCTAATTTTAATAACATGCAACAGCTCTTTACAAGCAAGATCAAGGTTATAGATAATCTCAGAGGGAAGGCATAAAGATGGGGGAGGACTAGGAGAGACTTTTTTTTTTTTACTACAAGGTTGGACTTTAGATGAGATGTGAAGGACGCTAGGAGGTAGAGATTAGGAAAGATAATGTTCCAATTTGGGGGGACAGACAGTAAAAATGCCCAGAGCTGGGAGGGAGTATCTTGTGTGAGGAACAGCAGGGAGGCCAGTGTCACTTGGTTATAGTGCACATGGAGGAGAGTAAGGTAAAAGAAGACTATAGGAAACGGGGCAGGTTATGAAAGACTTTAAAAGCCAAACAGATGATTTTATATTTGATCCTGTAGATAATAAGAAGACTGAAATTTATTGAATAGTTTATCAACAGTGTAAATCCTTCAGAGAGGTCAAGGAGGATGAGGATTGATTAAAAAGATCCTTGACCACTTTGGAGAGAACAGTTTTCGTATTGAATGATGAGGTCAGAATCCAAACTGCAGAGAATTTAAGAGAGTGAATGAACAGAATTAGAGGCACTCTCTACAATAGTCCTACATTTTTTGAGTTAGGGGTGCAGGGTGGGAAAAACACAAATGTAAAAGCAGTGAATGATTCTAGACCCCACCTCAAACTTTTATTTTTAATAATTCTGATCATATTTATTTAACACAAAAAAAGAGTAAAATACACACTGTACCCTAAAAAAGTTGTGGTTTCTGTGCAAGAGAGACTAGTATTTCACACACTCTTCAGAGTCTTCACAGGCCCACGTGTAGCTGCAACAGCTGCTTCACAGATTTCATCCTCTTATGAAAAGTGCAATATAGAAAGATTACTGAGGAAGAAAACCATATGACTGAGTCTAAATGGTAGAGAGACAAAGAGAAGACGTTTTCAAAGACAGTGCGTAGCCCACAGTTCTTTAGTACACTGAAACTTTTTAATAAAACTTAACTGTTACAGTTAACAGTATGTTTTTCTTATGAAATAATTTCATATTTTCTGCTATTTTTCAGTTTTTTATCTTTTGTTATTTCTTGATGTCTTATGGAATCATTAACTTCCATTTGTCCAATTCTAATTTTCAAGTTATTTTTTTCAGTGAGAATTTTTCCTCTTTTTCCAAACTATTAATTTTCTTTCTCTATCTTTTCCCCTAGCTCTTACCTTTTTCTCATTCTTTCCCCTACTTCTTTCAGTTGGTTTTCAAAAATCATTTTTTGCCTTCTTCAATTCTTGCTTTAACTCTTCTGGAAGTTCTGTTGGACTTTTGTTCAGGCTACATTTTTCTTCAAGGCTTTACTTGTAGATGTTTTTAGGTTGTTCTATCTATGTTTTGAACAGTTCTGTTACTGTTATGGCTCTCTCTGGCTGGGTTGTACTTTGGTTTGCTCATTTTTCCAGACTTCTTCCTGACTTTGGACTTTATATTAGTGCTAGGTTCTTCAGACTTCTTGGTGTTAGGCTTGACCTTTTTTGCCCTCCTTTCTTTCTACTGCTTTTACCACTCGGACTGGGAGTCTACAAACTTTCAACGTTCCCCAAATGGAAAATCCAAGGGAAATCTGTTCACCGCCCTCTTGGTTTGAGTTCTTCAGGTTCCTTACTCAGGTTTGGGTCTTTTGGTATGTTTCTGGTTTGAAGTTGTAGCAGACTGCTACCTGACTCAGCCAGTATTGGCCCAATTCGGGATTCTACAGGTTCAGAGTGACTGAGCTGCCAGTGCCCCTTTGGTTTGAGATGTACTCTGCTCGTGGGACCAAAGCCACATACTCATAAACTCCTTTCTTGCCTGAAACTGACCTAGCATTGAGAGGTGGTGACAGAGCTGCCAAATGGTACCATTCCTGAACTAGCACTTGCTCAGGGATCCTCTAGGATCTCCTGGGGCCCTGTCTCTTCCTTCTCTGGGTGCTTGAATGGACCTGGTGCTGCTGCTGCCACATCCTTTGGCCAGATCCTCTACTCAGAGTTCACAGGCCTTACTGTTCATTTCCCTAAGCTGCCCTGGCCTGGAAAAATGAGTCGCTGTGATTTCTTTTTGACTGTCCTGATCAGAATTCAATCTGGTACATTTGCAAGATCTTTTTTCAAGATCTTTGTCAGGGAAAGCTAGAGTCTAACTCCTCCATATTGGTGCTTTACCATTCTTTTTAATGAAGTAAGACGTAGTTCATTTGCAAGAACAAGCAAAGCTAATACCTTTCTCTTGTTTAGGGTGCTGCGGGTATACAGCACACAGAAGAAGCGTGTTGCTTTCAATGTTACAAAGATGCTGTCTGGGGTGGGAGCTGAAGGCGAGGTAATTATCTTTTTAATTTCCATTTTATATAAGTTATGTTTTGGAACTTATAGATCAGTCTAGGAAGGTTTCCTTCTGGGTTGCGTTAGATTCAGAAATAGGACGTCTGAGTTCTAATAATATTTTGTCTCTGATTTTTGGCCAATTTACAGGGAAGACTTAAAAGCACAGACATAGCCAAGCTTCTGCTTGTAAGATCCTAGAATTAGAAGAGACTATTGATAAGATTTAAAGGTTATATAGCACAGCCTACCTTTTCATTTTATCCTCTTGGTTTTGATTATGATATCATCATGAAATAAATTCCTACTGAGGTGCATGTGGATCACCACTTTATTTGCAATGATACTCAGAGAGTTTTCTGAGTTTTCTGAGAGGTGGGTTATTTGCCCAAATTCATACACCTAGTCTCTGTCACAAGTAGGACTTGAATTCAGGCAACAATGCCATACTGCCTTTTTTTTAAAGTTATGTTTTCAATTATTGAGCATTAATTTCCTCCCCAAACCCCCACTGGAAAACAAAAAAGAAAAACAAACACTTGTAATAGATTCGCATAGTCAAGTAAAACAAATGCCCTTTCTGTTCCTTCTTCTCTACGAGATTGGTATTGTTCAGTTGTATCTGTCTCTTTGTGACCCCATCTAGGGTTTGCCATTTCCTTTTCCAGTTCATTTTACAGATGAGGAAACTGAAGCAAACAGGTTTAAGTGACTTGCCCAGGGTCACATAGCTAATGAGTGTCTGAGGCCAGATTTGAACTTAAAAGAGTCTTCCTGATTCCAAGAGACTGTCCCCTCTCTTATCCCTACTCTCTCACTAGTCTTTAGTCTCCCCTTCTCTATCAGTTGTTTCCTTGTGGCCTACAAACCTGCCTGTCTTTCTCTGATCTTCAAAAAAATCACTTGATCTGTTCATCCCTACTATCAGTTGTCCTCTATCTCTCTTCCCTTTCGTTGTTGAACTCCTTAGATAGCTGTCAACAATAGGTTACCTTCATTTCTTCTCACCCTTTTCTTAACTTTTTGCAGGCTGGCGTCTGACTGTATTCACTTGTCACTGCTCGCTCCAGGGTTACCGGTCCTCTCCTAATGGCTAAGTCTGATGACTTTTCTCAGTTCTCATCCTTCTTGACCATTCTTCAGTCTTTGACACTGTTAATCTCTGTTTTTCCCCTTGCATTCTTTTATGACCTGTCTCATCACTCCTCCATTTCCTTCCCTGGCTCTTGATCCAGACCATTCCTTTTAATAAACATTGTTGTCCCCTTAGGCTCTGTCCTGGGCCCTCTTCTCTTTTCTTACAGCTTTTCTTGGTGATCTCATCAGCACCCATGTAATTTACAATCATTTCTATTCAAATGATTCTTAGATCTTTTTAATCCAACCCCAATCCCTCTCCTGATGCTAGTTTTGCATTTGCAACCCCATGTTTCACACCTCAAACTGAATGTTCCAAAGTCAGTCAGCCAGTAAACATTTATTAAATGCCTCCTCTCTGTCCAGTACCATGCTAAGCATGGGGGATACAGAAAAAGGTAAAAGGCAATCCTTGCCTTAAGGAAGTCGCAATCCAAAGTGGACAAGCAAACAAACAAGCTATGTACAGGATAAATAGAAAATAATCAAAAATAATTAAAATAATCAAAAAGAGAGAAGGCATTAGAATTAAGAAAGGTTGGAAAAAACTTCCTGTAGAAGATAAGATTTTAGTTGGAATTTAAAGGATGCCAGTACAAGTCAGGAGGTGGAAGTGAGGAGAGAGAGTATTCCAGGAATGGGGGACAGACAAAGAAAATTCGCAGACCTGAGCCTTGTTCATGGAACAACCAGGAGGCCAGTGTCACTGGGTCGAAGAGTACTAGAATGAGATGTAAGAGGATTGGAAAGATACGGGGCTAGATAATGAAGGACTTTGTACACCAAACGAAACATTTTGTATATGATCCTGGAAGTGATAAGGAGTCACTGGAGTTTATTGAGTATGGAGGTAGAATGATTGGATTTGGCTTTAGGAAAATCACAGAAGACATCTTAATGCAACATGTCCAATATTGAACTCATTCTCTTTATCCCCAAACCTCCCCTCTTCCTAAATTCCCTATCATTGTCCAGGGCACCATCATCCTCCCAATTAGCAAACCTACTTGTCATCCTTGGTCTCTTCATTCTCTCTCATGTTCCATATGCACTCTTTTGTTGGGTCCTGTTGCTTTCTCATTGACGACAT
This sequence comes from Potorous gilbertii, assembly GCA_028658325.1. Lineage (NCBI taxonomy): Eukaryota > Metazoa > Chordata > Mammalia > Diprotodontia > Potoroidae > Potorous > Potorous gilbertii. The sequence goes on along the minus strand of CM053771.1, from coordinate 347,313,976 downwards.
CTCTCACATGCACCCTCTTCTCCCTTCTGAGACTGCTACCACTGCCATGCTAGTTTGGGTCCTCACCTTACATTTAGATTCTTGCTGAAGCCTTTTGGTGATTCTCCTTTCCTCAAGCCTCTCTCCATTTTAGTCTGTGCTCCTATCAGCTGTCAAACTGATCTTCCTAAATCTGTGGTTCTAACCATGTCATAAACATCCCACCCTACACCCCACTCCTTCAATAAACTATGGTGGCTTCTTTTTATCTCCAGGAGCAAATTAAAAAAATCCTGTATTGGACTTTTAAAACTCTTTACAACCTAACCCCCTCCTATTCTTTTCCAGTCTTTTTATACTCTACCCTTCTCCATAGACTCTGACCTCCTTATTTCTCCTTCCACATGGGACTCCATCTTCCAGCTGTGGACATTTTTATTGGCTGTCCCTTATCCCTCTCTCCCTCCTCATTTCTGCCTCCTGACTTTCCTAGTTTCCTTCAAATTCTCAGCTAACATCTCACCTTCTGAATGAAACCTTTCTTGGTTCCCCCTAATGCCAGTATCTTCCCTCTCTGATTATCTCCAATTTATCCTGTGTATATATTGATAGGACATAATTGCTTACAATTTTCTCATTCATTAAATTATAAGCTTTTTGAGGGCAAAAGAATCCTCAGGGCTTAGCACAGTCCCTGGCACAGAACAGGTGCTCAATTAATTGAATTTGTTTACTTGATAACCTTATTGACTATGTCCAAAAATGTGTTTCTTGTTCTGCATTCTTAGTCCCTTCCCTCTCTACCAGAAGATGGGCAGCCCTCTTAATCATCAGCCCTCTAGAGTCATGGTTGATCGGGGCACTAATCCGTTTTTACCTCTCAGAATTGTTCTTCTGATTCTGTTCATATCACTGCATCATTTCATACAAGTCTTCCCAGGTCTCTCAGAAACTTTCCTGACAGCATTCCACCACATTCATATGTTGTAGTTTGTTCATCCATTCCCCAATTGATGGATGTCCCCCTTACTTTCCATTTCTTTGCCATTACAAAAATAGTTGTTACAAATATTTTGATACACGTGTCTTTTTAGGAGTATAAAGCTAGTACTGGTATCACTGAATCAAAGTGTATTTATAGTTTAGTAATTTTGCGAGGATAATTCTAAATTGCTTTCCAGAATGCCTGGAATAGTTCACACCTCTACCAACAGTGCCGTAGTGTTTCTGGTCAAAGGATATGCATAGTTGAGTGACTTTTTAGGCACAGTCCCCAAAGTGATTTATAGAGTGGTGGTATTCCTTTATAATTCCATCAGTGGTGCATTAATGTGTCAAAGCTCCTCTTTTTGTCTATTTTGCCATTCCAATTAGATGTAATGTAGAACCTCAGAGTTACTTTAATTTTAATTTCTCTTAAATGTTAGTGATTTGGAGAATTTTTTTTCTATGGACCTATTAATAGCCTGGATTTCTTTATTGAAAATTACCTGTTCCTTTTACCATTTGTCAATTGGAAAATGTTGTAATTCTCTTTAAAGAACTCCTCATCTGCACCATGAACATCACATCATCAAAAATATTATTTAAGTGTTATGGTACAGATAGAAGAACTATGCTGTAGTGGTGAGAACAGTGGATTTGGAGTCAGAAGACATGTGTTCCTGTCTGGTTGTTGACAATTATTAAGCTGTTCGACTATGGAAAAGTCATTTAGCCTGAAAGAGTGTCAGTTTCATCATGTATGAAATGGAAATAAAAATAATTGTATTTCTTTCCTTACATAGTTCCTATGAGAGAAGCACTTTATCAATGTATAAGTGTAAGTTGAATGGTATGAAAGATCAGACTTAAATTTATCTGAACCTCTGCATCCAGTGGCTGCTTTAAAAATGTGTATTGAATTGAATGTGATTCGTAGAATGCCCTCGCTTCTAGAAAAACTCAGGAGGAAGAACATAGATAGCTGAAAAGAAAAGTTATGTCATCAAAATAGGAGTAGGTCAGTGTACACAGATTGTTTTAACCCAAGTCTAACTCTATTTATGTAATTAAGATTTGTGGCACCATTTTGGATTTTCTTTGTGTTATAGGCAAGAAGTTACCGAATGTTCCATGACGATAGCATGAAGTCGTTCTTTCGTAGACTTAGTTTTACTCCTGATGGATCTTTGCTCCTCACACCAGGTAATGAGAGAAAGAGTAATGACTTACTATTACTGGTCCTTTTGCCGTCGTGCCGGGAGCAGTACTTGACACATCCTGTTGTGGGATGTTTGAACTAATAAGCTTTCTATAGACGACATTCTCAAAAGTAAAGCCATGAGACAATGTAGCTGTTATCATCATGATACTCCTCAGTAACGCACACGCACACACACCCCTCTTTACTCCAAAATTTGTGTAGCAAGAGGTATGGAAGTCTGGCAATGGAATTTACATTATATGAGGGGATGTCAAGTACTTTAAGTCGTAAAATTCAATTTGGCTGGTTATTGAGTCCAGAGACATCATTTAAGGTAAGGAACAACGGGAGACAGCACGGTATAGCAGTAGAGAGCTACTTTCAGAGTCAGGAAGGCCTCTCAGGTATTTGCTTGTCATGTGATCGTAGGCAAGTCATTTACTTTCTCAGCGCTCCCAGACAACTTTCAAAAGTTAGAGTGGGCCAATCTGTATTGGGCTAGTAAGTTTCTTGCAGCTCCCTACATGGAGTAAATCACAGGTCCAGTGGAAAAAATATTTGTTGAATTATTACTGTATGCAAGGCATTGTTTCAGTAGAGAGGTACAAATATATATATCTTATCTGTGATCCTGTGCCACAGCTTGAAGTTAGGTAAGGCATATAAAGGATGTTGGATGTCTGCAGACAAGGATGGGCAGGATAGGAAACAGACAGGATAACTGGATTAGCATGAATCTGCATACCAGAGCAGCTAGGGTATAATTCATAATTTTGAGACAAAGGGCTTCACGTCTGTGATCCTGGTTTCAGGTACTTCTCTTGGTGGAATACATAAGAGCTGATAGGCAAATGTGTTTCCCAGAGCAAGGCAGTTCCTGGTGATTGTGGGAGAGTGGAGCAGACTGGTGCCATAGGTCTGTGCACATGAGGTTCAGGGGATTAAAAAATCCTAATGTGGAAACCCAGAGGATTAGAGCTAGGAGCTGCTCAGGAGATCATCTCGTCCCATATCCACCATTAACAGATGAGGAAAGTGACATCTAGAAGGTAAATGGTAGAACCACATAAGATTTTGGTGGCAGAACTTAAGTCTTCAGCTCATTTTTTCTGAATCCTACTCTGGTGTTCTTTCCAACACACCACAATTTAAGATAGAGAGCCAAAGGGTCTGGAACCCACAGAAGACAAGTCAAGAAACAGTTAAATACTTATGTGCCAGGCAGGCACTGTGTTAAACACTGGGGATACAAAGAAAGGCAAAAAACATTCCCTGCTTTCACTGATCTCACAGTCTAATGGATGGTGAGGGGTGGGATAATAGGTAAACAACTATGTACATGTAAGAATAAATTGAAGGTGTCCTCAGAGGGAAGATCCTGGAAGGGAAACGATGGGTATTACCCTTTATAGAAAGTAGGGTTTAAGCTCTGTCTTGACAGGGAAGCTCAATACAAGAGGCAGCATCTCAGGCATGCAAAAGTGGGGTGGCAGACAATGAAAATACTGTTGGGAGTTGAGTCTTGTGTGAGGAACAGCAGGGCCAGTGTCACTGGATCACAGAATCTGTGGGAGCAAGTAATGTGTAAAAGAAAAGATTAGAAAAGTAGGAGGCAGCTGGGTTATAAAAGGCTTTAAAAGCCAAATAGGATTTTATATTCAAAACTAGAGGTAATAGGGAAGCCTTAGAGTGTATTATATAGTAGAGATGATGTGGTCACACCTGCATTTTAGGAGGATCACTTTGACAGTTAAGTGCTGGGTAGACTGAAATGGGCAGAGACTTGAGCCAGGGAGATTAACCAGAGGGCTGTTGAAATTCTCCATATATGAGGTAATCAGAGCCTGCGCCAGCTGGTAACTGTGGTAAAGAAGAGAGAATGGAACATTTGCTAGAGCTCCTGCAGAGAAGATAGAAACAACAGGATCTGGCAACAGATTGGATGTGTGGGATGAGTGAAAGTGAGGAGTTGAGGATAAAACCTAGGTTGTAATGCCCAGGTGACTGGGAGGATGGTGAAGCCCTTGACAAAAATAGCAGAGGGTTTGGGGATGAAGATAATGTATTCAGTTTTGGACATGTTGAGTTTTAAATGTCTCCATAATATCCAATATGAGATGTCCCAGTAGGCAGTTACAGATGTGGGCCTGGATAAAAAGATCTGAAACTCACTGGCGTAGAGAGTAATTGAAATCCATAGGAGCTGATGAGATCACCATGCCACGTAGTGTAGAGAGAGAAGGGAAGAGGGCCAGGGACAGAGTGTTGGAGGACACCCACAGTTAGCAGGCATGACCTAGATAAAGATCCAGCAAATAAGATTAATAAGGAAGGAGTCAGACTGGTAGGAGCAGAACCAGAAGAAAGCGTCACAAAAACTTACAGAGGAGAGAGTCCAGGAGATGAGGACTGGTCAGTAAGAGGTCTGGATCTAGGCAGAGGGTCTGAGTAAAAAGGCATGTGAGAACTTTACTGAGGAAATGGTTTCTCTCTACGCTCCCTACCTGGTACTGGAATTAGGCCCCTCAAGAGTGAGTAGATGAGCCTGAGCCCAAAGAACCAAGGCAGTAAGAATACTTAGCTGAAGTTGGAGAATAAAGGGAAAGGAAGAAGGTAGTTGTATATGTACATACATACATAGTCATAGATATAGTCTCAGGCACAAGAATCTTGTACAGGAACGTAAATTGTCTTTACGCAAATAATTTTAAAAAAAAAACCAAAAATAAATTCTTTTGTTTTGAAATAATTTAATAATGTCAGTTTTTCCCCCTATAATCTCTTCTCTTTTCCTGCAAATTTAGCAGGTTGTGTTGAGTCCGGTGAAAATGTAACCAATACAACTTATGTTTTCTCCAGAAAGAATCTTAAAAGGTATGGTTTATAGACAAACATTGAAAAGTCTCTTTATGCACTTATCGTTGCTTTTTTTTTCTAAAATTATGGTGCTTCCTTTAGGCCCATTGCTCATCTCCCCTGCCCTGGAAAAGCAACACTTGCTGTCCGCTGCTGTCCAGTCTACTTTGAATTGAGGCCAGTAGGTAATAAAGTAGTATAACAGTAATTGGAATAACTCTCTGAGGCTTATGGTCTCTGTTATTAGGAAAGATGAGTTTCTGAGATTGGCTTATTCCCAGTCATGGCTGGAGACCAGGCCTGAATGATTCCCAAGTTCTAAAAACCTTTTTGTAGGCAGTGTGCAAGTTAGTTTGCAGTTTACCTTCCAGACATTTGATAATGGGGCTGTTGTAGGCAGGACCAGAGGATGTCTCTTTAGTTACTTTGGTTTTTCGTATGTAGCAGAGATAGCTTTTTGTCTGTGTGATTTATTAGTGTTTCCTTTTAGCTTTATGTAAGTTGTAGAAATGTCACTTGGGTTATTTTTCATCAATCTTTAAAACTGACATGATTGAATGAATGTTAAATAATTTGTCTTGAGCACTAAAATGTCACCCAGATTGTAAGCCTCTGGAGAGAAGGAATTGTTCCATTTTTTAATGTGTGCTCTCAGTTCCTGACAAAGTGCCTGGCTTATACTAAGTGCTTAAGCATTTCTTTATTGATTGATTGATGCTTAATCTAAAACTGACTTTCAATTAACTTATGCTAGATGAAACTCCTGGATTGAGGCTTCTATTTTGGCAACTTATCTGTCATTTCCTTTAAATGTTTTTTCTTTTAATTTTCCTTACGGCTTTTTTTCTGCTTTAGATAAAGCATCACAGGAGTCAGGACTGGAACTGATCAGCCTACCTTATCGGTTGGTGTTTGCTGTGGCTTCCGAAGATTCTGTGCTTTTCTATGACACCCAGCAGTCTTTTCCTTTTGGTTATGTGTCTAACATCCATTATCATACACTGAGTGATATTTCATGGTGAGTTAGCAGGGGGAGGGGGACTTGGAACTTCTTACGCTTGATACATGGTGTTCAACCACATTCATTTCTAGAAGTTATTAAATTACATTAAAGGGACCCAGCAGAGATTAGTCACACATATTGCCAAGGTTGTAATGTAAGTTTAGTGTTTCCCTACCTGGTCTGTGTTGTCATCTTTGATCCGTGACAAAGATTGATATATACCAGTCAACATACAATGTCCCAAAAGTCTTAGTGCAATTTTAAGCCATTAAAGCTACTTAAGCCTAATTATTTAATGTTGTGTGTATCATGATTTATTATGTATAATATATTAATTTATACTTATATATCATGTGCTTTGTGTATATTATATGTATATAAGCTGTTAAATTTATTTATTAAATGTAAATTCTCCTAAAGATTAAAGCTGCACTATTATTATTTGAGTGAAGTCCTTGGGAGCAAGAATGTCTTTTTTTCCCCTGATCACTCCGATTTTTTTTAAGGATCTAAATTTTAATAGGAAGCTACTATATGTTTTGTTAACAGTTTGAGTCATATTACAATAGGTAATAAGTGAACAGATGAGTCTAGATAAAATTGAATTTCAAATAATAAATTATTTTTCTAACACTGAGATTTACAAAGTACTTTCTTCACAGCAACCCCATGAGTTAGATAGTACAAGCAAACATTATCCAAGGCGGTGGAAGATTGGAACTTAGTCCTTGTAGTTGAAAGACCAGCCCTTTTTTCATCCAAAGTTTAACTTTGATTAATTGGATTTTTTAAAAATAAAAATGGAGAACACATTTAAATCCTCTTTTCAAGGCTTAACCACAGTTTTCCAAGTTATATGTTTACTTATCTAGGTGAGATCTGATAACATAAGGCAAGCATTGTAGGGCACACATATTTACCGTTGGTAAATATACTTGATAGTATCTTAGTTTTTACTTTTATTTTCACTTTATTTTCTCAACAAGTAGAGCAACAGGCTCCATAAAACATTTCTTTCATTTTCTTCTCTTTGAAAAAAAAAAGGTCCAGTGATGGCGCCTTCCTGGCCATTTCTTCTACAGATGGGTATTGCTCCTTTGTGACATTTGAGAAAGATGAACTTGGAGTGCCTTTAAAGGAGAAACCTGTTTTAAATGTGAGAACTCCAAATACAGCTGAGAAGAAAGCCAAGAATCAGACACCCCGGGTGACTTCTCCAAGTCCTAGGTCAGGGGAAGGAACCCCGACCAGTAGAAACCAAGATCCAAACTATTCTGTTACACCCCTTCAGAGCAGGCAGTCTCCAGCCTTAACAGTAAACAAGGACTCACCCATGAGTCCTCTTGGAAATAGAAGCTCCCTGAATCCATCCTCAGAAGAGAAGAAAACTCTGCAGGCTTGTAGTCAGAACATAAAGTCAAGCCAACCCCGGAGAATTACATTGAATACCTTACAAGCCTGGAGTAAGACACCTCCCCGGTAAGAAAAGCTAGCCAGTAGAGAAAGTTGTAATTATAAAACATTGAGGAGAGGGAAAGAAGATAATGCGCACTGCTGGTGCTATGACAACAAATGACAACAAACACTGCTTTAAAAAAAATAGGAGCTTTCTACAATGATGTCTCTGTTTCAGTAGAGGGCCGTGCTTTGTGATGTAGTTACAGCAGTTTATCTATGACGACTAATACTATACACCAGTTGCTTTCTATTGCCTTTATATCATAAGCTTGGTATCCAAAGTGCTGGCTGCTGTTTATGCCGGAGACAGAAAGGCTTCTAAGTTGGGGGAGACTACCTCCTGAGACAGTTTGTTTTCCTTTTGGATAACTGTTAGGAAGTTTGAGCCTGATCTGCCTTGTCTGTTGCTTCCATGCATTGCCCCTAGTTTTAACAACTGGGGTTTACCACAGAAGGCTAATAATCTGTCTCCAACCAACTACTTTTAAGCTGTTTGAAAATAGCTCTCAAGTCTCATACCCTACTCCTTGACCTCCCCTTCCCCCCGAATCTCTTCTGCAGGCTAAATATCCTCAGTTCCTTCAGTTGATCTTTGGATGGCTTGGTCTCACAGCACCTTGTCCCGGTTGTTCCCCTGCATTCCTTTTAGTTTATCAATAAGTCACTTAAAGTGCAATGCCAAAATTTAAATCCTACAGCTGTAAGGGGAGAATATAGCAAGACTTGAGCGCCCTCTAGTGTTCCACATATTTCGCCTGTCTTTATGCAGCCCAAGATTCCTTTAACTTTCTTTGCAGTCATATCACACCATTGATTTGTAGTAAGCTTGCATTTCACTAAAACCCCTAGATCTTCTTTTACACACACTGTTATCTGCCTTTTCTTCTAGCCTGTTGAAGTCATTGTGGGACCTTCTTGGTCATCTATCATATGACTGTATCTCTCCCAAGTTTGTGGCAGTTTCAAATTTGATGACCTTGCCATTTATACCTTAATTCAAATCAATATTGAACAAAGGGCCAAAGATAACCCCCTGGTACATTCCTTTGGAGCCCTCTCTTCAAGTTGATGGCATTAAGAACTAGCTTTTTTTTCTAAAGGAACAGAGCACTACTTGTGAGATGCTGATAATGGATAAAAGGCAGAATTACTTAATTTGTACTTTGCTTCTGTTTCCTCTGCCAAAGAAAATGCTGTTTGGAGATGCCAGCTAGGTGGCATAGTGGATAGAGTTCTCGACTTGGAATCAGAAAGTTCTAAGTCTGAATTACTGCTTGATGCTAGGCAAGTCACTTAATTGCACTTATTTCAGTTTCTTCATCTATAAAATGGGATAGTAACAATAAAGCCGACTTCACTGGGTAATTGGGAGGTTCAAATAAGATAATATACGTAAATCATTTGACCAACTTTAAAGTGTTATATTAATGCTAGCTATTATGGGAAAGGATGTAAGAAAAAATTTTGAAATGTGAGAATTAAGAAAAACACAATAATTTTAAGTCACCAGCCCTTTTTGTTGATATTTGTCACCAACCTCAGCTCATTTTGAGTTTTAGAATTCCTAACATTATCATTTCTTCATTATTTGAATTGTTTCTTTTTATATATTCATGATTTCCTCATCGAGAACTTCTTGGTCCCCTTGGGTAGTTTTTCCTTATACAATTTTAAGTAATGGGGTTCTTCTTAGCCTTTCTCTGAATCCTTTAAAATCTTCAAAAACCTAGTGTTCATGTTTCTACTATGACAGATTCTAAGATGGAGTGGTTATAGATTTCCATATTTCCCCATAATTTCTACTCCTTTGTCAGGATCGGGGCCAATTCTCTTCACGGCTTTCTCCATTTTTTTGAAGAATGAAATTTTTAAGGCAAGCTAGGAACTTACGAACTTTTATCACAGACAAGTCTAACATTTCTTTATAATTTGAATTGTCCATCAGCAGTAAACTTCTGTTCTAGACTGTTCTCTTTTCCCCAGACTCTTTATTTTGTTTTAAGAATACTTGCCTAATTCTCAGGTGAAAGTTTAAGCATAAAATTGCTGAATAGCTGTTCTGTTTTCTAAAAAATGAAAACACAAGTGAATTTGGTTATCAGACATGAATAGAATGAAAGCCTATTCATTATTCAACCATGTTCCCTATCATTTTATTTTACTTTTTTTTTAATTTAGGAGAATAAACTTAATGGCCTTAAAGACAGATGCTCAGACATGCACTCCACAAGTCAACTCAGCTTCTGTACCATCTATAGAAGTATGTCAGCCAGGTAGGTAAATTTTAATTGTTAACTAAACTAGAGATATTTTAAATTCTGTTGGGTTGAAAGTTAATATCTCTTGTTAGTTTTATCAGGTCATCCTCTAGTGATGAAAGGTATAGCTTCTTAAAACTGTCATGCATATTAGTACGTACTAGTTTCCTATAAATAACTCTGCCGAGATTATGGATGGAACTATCACCGAGGCTGACCTGCCTTCCCAGTTTCCCTGGGGCAGTTCCTTTCAAATGGGGTGGAATCCATATTTATCAAGATTATACCTGTATTTGCCTTTTTTATCTATCTAGTTGGAATTCCTCCACACAGTTCCTCCTTTTACTGATATTGAAGTTGTTTTTGTAAATAAGTTACATTTGACTTTAAGTAGTGCTTGATTTCTACTCAGCAGATAATTTATTAAGTACTTTACTAAATGCAAAGCACTGTACAAAAATTAAATAGTCTTAACTCCTCCAGGAGCTTACATTCTGTTGGATTTTTCGTAACCACACACTTATGCTTCTCAATATTGTAGAGATACCTGAAGACACTCTTTGCAATTCTCCAGAATCAAAACGTCTCAGGCTCAATGAAACACCTACTTCACCATCTTCTGAAAATGAAAGGAACCATGGAAGATTGGATTCCTGATGAACTTTCATTATCTAGTCATAGTATATGACCAAAGTAGGCGAGACCTTTGGGTTCCAAAGGAGGCTTATCTGATGGAATATGTGATTGTTCAGCATCCAGCCCAGGTGCAGCAAACGCTTGAAGCATGATTCTTGTAGTAGAAGATACTGGCTTGTACTGCTTTTTCAGCAAATCACTATTCTTTCTATTTATCACATTTTAACTCAGGAGAGTGAAAGTATTTATCCTTGGAGTAAATACTAGCATCATTCTCCTAAAGATAGAACTCTAAATCTCTTTAGCCATCTGGAAATGTTTAAATTGTTGTGAAATTCCATGAACCTTGCCCCTTATTCTAAAGCATTTTCCTAATGATGAAACTTTTCTTCCAAGATTAGGTCTCGAAAAAAGGAGAAAACGTAATCTCTTTTAGGTTTGACCTTTGGGATTTTAGAGGGTGTGAAATGATTGGTAATTTAAATTATAGCTTTCACTTAGCTGGAAAGTTTTTTCGTAATTACTTTATTTGCATTTCAAAAATTACTTTAAATAGCCCACCGTGTGTCTTGGATTTGCTCACCTCCATCCTTATGGGTAACAATAATAAAATATTTTTTAAAAACTAAGCTTTTAAATACAACAGTGTTAGAGTTGGAAAGGTCATTGGATGTTTTCTAATCTGGTCCACACTTCATTTTTTTATAAAGCTTTTGGGGTTTTTTTATGTTACAAACATTTACAGATTATTCCAACTTCACGAGAGATCGCTAAGTAAAATTAATAATGCAGTGAGTGCATCTGAAAATGAATGCATGCATTTCACCTGTTGCAGCCTCCTCTTAGCTCAGTTACCTCACTGAGAAAAAAAAATAGAAAAGAAAAGCAAATTTCTTGCAACAAATATGAATAATCATGGAAACCAAATTCTCTCAATGACTATACACAAATCCACATATGTGCTTCATTTTGCACTCTGAATCCAAAACTTCTGTGTAACAGAAAGTGTGTTTCATCCTTAGTCCTCTTACTAACCTTCTATAAGCATAAATGATGACATATATGAAATGCCTTGAGGTTTTTGGAAGAAGAAAGATATTGTTATTGTTTTGGATTTTAGATTGGTGAAATTCAGGAATATAACTGTCATTGTATTGACCATTACTTTTGCGTTAAAGATGAGGAAACTGAAACCCCCAAAATGGGAAATAACTTCGTATTGATATGGGGAAAATATTCCCACTGAGTTCTTATGAGAGAGAATTGCTGCCAAGTGACACAGTCCCCACACAGAGATCCCAGAGGTTAAACCCTAGGTTTTATTATGATTGTGGGTTCAGAGCTCAGAAAAAAATACTGCTTTACCCCAGTCAGTGTTTTCAGGAGGTTTATATAGTTTTCATTTATATCAGGGAAAAAGCAATGGGTAGACAGAACCTCTCACATTACCCAGGGGAAGAAAAACAAAGTTTTATGGAGATAAACTTAAGGGAATTAGATTTCAAAGCTAGACTTGTGAGATTTACACTTCAAGGCTACATTTGGAAAGCTTATGGTGGGCTAATTGAGAGGAAAGATTTCCATGCCATAAGATATCTGCTGAGCCAGAGCCAATGAATTTGTAAATTTATCACCCAGATGGGAGTTGTCAAGAATCCAGGCAAGTGTCATACATTCCATTTACCCCATCTGGTTCCTTACCTAGATTTAAAAAAAAAAATGAGAATCTAAGCTAATTTTAACAGACTTCTAGAAAGGCCCTTGCCAGCTTAGTAACCTTCCCAGCACAAATGGCAGCTCTGACCCTAAATAGTAAAGACAATTAAAAAAATCCCAAAACTTTTATGATAAATATACAACATGTATAGGTGTAGTGAATATCAGAGTTTGAATCAGAACCCAGGTATCCAGAAACTGGAGCAATTGTATGGTTGGAAAGTAAAGCAAAACTTTTATTTTAGTCAGTCATGAATATTTATTACCTGCTGTCTTAGCTGTGGTAGGTAGCAGGTATATAAATCAATGGAATCATTTGTTTGATTTTACATCCATGTAATAGGGTGGGTTCAGACAGAGTTGGGCATGACTGAAACAATGACAATGGCACATAGAATAGAAGTAGACTGTTTATGATGCGGGATACCAGTCACTTTTCATACAGCCAACATGAATAAAAACAAGATGGAAAATAATTTAGCTGGGACTCAAAGCAGATTAGATGGCCAAAGGAAAGAAATACTTGTCAAAACGGCATCCTACAAAAGTAAATGGTTGATGAATTCATTGCCCTTTGATAACTGAAATTTTTCTTTATTTTGTACTTCTGGCAACAATAAAGTCATTGGAAATGTAAGTACCCCCTGATTGCTTGATCCCAACACTTAGTAAAATAAAAGGAAAGCTTACTCATTTGAGTAAAGATGTATGCATGGGGAGATATATTGCAGGCTGGGGCTAGGGGTGACTTATCCTGTGAGTTATTGAGCATGATTCTACACATTTGTATCCACATCTATGTGTGAATATGAATCTCTGAAGAGTTTTAATCTAGAATACTTAACATGTAGTATTACTTAATGAGGAAAGATCGATGTTGTTAAAATACATATATGTTCATTTTTATCTTATAGTTAGTGCAGCATTGGATTAAGATAAGTCTATTATTGAAGTGGAGAAAAGTGGAGGATCTCTTACTCTTAAAATAGAAAGCAGATTTAGAGCCGGAAAGTCATCCAATCTAGTTTCTTCATTTTACAGATGAAGAACTTGAGACTCAAGAGAAGTGAAATGACTTGCTCACACAGGTAGTGGGTAATAAAACTGAAGTTGAACACAGTTCCTCTGGATTGGTTGAGGTTCTCAAAAGAAGTAGAAGGAAAGGTATTTCAGTGAAAGTTTTGGTTCCTAATATTTCCTAGCTCGAGGGATAGTAGTAGAAGGAGAGCAGCTAGCTTTTTGAGTCAAAAAGACCTGGATTGGCATCTCATCTCTGACACGTACTGGCTGTGTAATCTTGGGCGAGTTGGTGTTCCAGGCAACCCTCTTAATACTATGAGTTTTAGAATAGTTGCTGATGTACATTGATAGACGTTTCTCATTGTAGTCTCCTGTCCCCCCAAAAATTATAGGTTAGGGTTTTTTTTAAGGTCCTTATAACTGACTTACATAATAGCTGCACTTTTACTAACCTTCTATAAGCATAAATGATGACATATGACATGCCTTGAGTTTTTTGGAAGAAGAAAGATTGTTATTGCTTTGGATTGTAGATTGGTGAAATACAAGAATATAACTGACCTTGTTTATCGTCAAGTAATATAATTCAGTTTGATAGGCTGATTTTAGATAGTCATGAATATTTATTACCTACCATCTTAGCTCAGGTAGACAGCAGGTAAATTGATTGACTGGATTTAAAGCAATTTGAAAGAGAATTTTTGTACTGCTGGATGCCACCCCCCATTTTTTATGGTGGGCATATAGGTGATCCTAGCAGACTGTCATTGGGTAGACAACTAACTTCATTATGACTGTCTTTCTTTTTACCTGATTACTCCTTTGGGTCAGAAATAGGATTTCAGTCAGACAAATAATCTGTCCAAAGTGGGCAGAAAATTGGAGAGTAGGCTTTTTGTTGCCGGGGCTTCACCGTATAAAGCATATGACTTTGTGAAAAACGATTATACTAATCTGTTATGAGAGCTCAAAATACATTTCCAGAAATAAGAGAATAGCCAGTGCTTTTTTTTTCCTCTTTCAGAAAACTTTAAAATACATGCCCATCATCCTGATCCCCCTTGTGTACGAAACCCTTTTTTGTAAAAAAAGAAGTATAGATAAGCAAAATGAATAAACAGAGAACTTCTTAGAACTTTTATTTTGTACTTATGGTCTATCACCTTTCTACCAAGAATAGGAAACATGCTTCATTCTTAATATACTTTTAAAAATTAAAATCTTTTTTCAATGAACATTTTTTTCACTCACACTTTTCCCTACCACCCCTACTAACCACAGAGAGAGAGAGAGTTACAAATCCTTGTAACAAATGAGCACAGTTAAGTACAATAACTCCTCATATTGGCCACATTCAAAATTATCTCTCATGGTAGGTGGGTAGGATTCTTTATTGTAGGTCCTCTGGAATTGCATTATGTGTGACTCAGGGTAGAAATCTTGCAAAATTGTGTGTCTGAAAATGTTGATATCATAGTATAAATTGTCCTCCCAGTTCGGCTCACTTTACTGTGCATTGGTTTGTATGTCTTCCTTGGTTTCTTTGAAAGCATCCTTTTCTTCATTCCTATTTAAATTTTTTTTTTTTACAAAACATGTTTTAGCAATACAATTTTGTTTGTTTTGTTTTGATTTTTAAAGACTGGGTTACCCCTGAGCTGGAAATGCAGTGTCCAGAGTTAGTAAATGTAGTGTTCAAGGACAAACAGGCCATTATCACTGAATTTCTGAATATGTGGAAGGGTGTGAAAAAACTGGAAAGCTGGTGGTAATTATGAAGGGCTTTGAATGCTAAACAGAAGATTTGATATTTGATCCTGGAGGGTGACAAAAAAGTCACTGAAATTTATTTAAGTGGGAGAGATGACATGGTCAGATGTGCTCTTTATAGGAAGACCACTTTGGGATCTGAGTGAAGTGTGAACTTGAGTGGGGAGTCCCAGGTAGACCATCCAATAGGATATTGCAGTAGTCTAGACTTGAGGTGATGAGGACCTGCACCAGGGTGATGGTAGTGTGTCAGAGGAGAGAAGAATACATATGTAAGAAAGCTTAGTAAGGGTTGAAGTTAGAAAAGTAGAAATTGTATTTCGACCAATCGGATACAATACATAGATTATAAAAGGTTTTAGCAAAAACAAATTAGAGGAGCAGGGGGAGAATGTCTTTCATAACTAGGTAGAGGAAGGGGTTTATTTTTTTAAAAAATTTATTTGCATTTTCAACTCCAAATTCTTACCTTTCCTCCAGCCCTTCCTGTACCCATTGGGCAGGCAATAAATGAGATTGTGCATAAGAATTCATCCACAATATATTTCTACATTATCCATGTTTTGAAAAAAAAGGAAAAAAATGTTTCGTTCTGTATGTACTCTGGGTCCATCACTTTTCTATCTGGAGGTGGATAGAATTTTGTATCATGAGTCCTTTGGCGTTGGAGCAAACCATTGTATTGACTGTAATCTTTCACAGTTAACTGTTTTTACTGCGCAGAGTGCAACTATGATGGGCTGGCCACATTATTCGAATGCCAAATGTATGTTTGCTAAAAAGGATATTTTATGGAGAACTTACACAGGGCAAGCTCTCACATGGTGGTCAGAAGAAGCGATACAAGGACACTCTCAAGGTTTCTCTTAAGAACTTTGGAATTGATTATGTGACATGGGAGACACTGGCACTTGAATGCTCAGCATGGCGTGCCTATGTTGGAGAAAGTGCTGTGCTGCACGAGCAAAGCAGAATTGAAACAGCTCAAAAAAAAAACCCCAGAAGATGTGCAGATTTAGCATTTCCACCCTAAATGTTCAGATGAACTGTTTGTGCCCAATCTGCGGTAGAGCATTCTGAGTTCATATTGGTCTGATCTGTCACAGTCAGACACTGTAACTTGGCTCTGGCATAGTGATGTCATTTTGGTCCTCTTCAAGAATGAAGAACAACAACCAGTTATCTTTATAATCTTGTTTCTGTGTAAATTGTTTTCCTGGTCCTGGTTACTTGGCTTTGTATCAGTTTTTCCTGAACCATCCTCTTCATAATTTCTTGCAGTAAAACAATAAATAAACAATAAAAAAAAACTAAAAATGAAACAATAAAACAATAGTTTTGCATCACATTCATACACCACAACTATTCCTTCAATTTGCAATTTTTTGCCACCAGAAAAAAGTACTGATATTTGTACATATGGGTCTTTTTCCTTTTTCTTGGATCTCCTTGGACTATAGACATAGTAGGGTGTTACTGGGTTAAAAGGTATGCACAGTTTTATAGCCTTTTGGGCATAATTCTAAATTGTTCTCTTAAATGGTTAGACCAGTTCACAACTCAGCCAGTTTATACGTTAGTATATCTTCCAAAATCACCTTCAGCGTTTGTCATTTTCTGTCACTTTGCCAATATGATGGGTGTACCGTGGTATATTAGAGTTGTTTTAATTTTCATTCTCTAGTTGTTGGTGTTTAGAGCATTTTTAAATGAGACTACTGGTAGCTTTCAACTCCTACAAAAACTGCTTGTTCATATCCTGTTGGGGAATGACTGGCTCACTTCTCTATATTTGGGAAATGAGACCTTTAATAGATAAACTTGCTGCAAATTTTTTTCTAGTTTCCTTATTTTCTTTTTTCTTTTTTTGATTAAGCCTTAATCACTGACTGGGTGCTGCCTCAGTCAAACTGAGACCTGTTATCTTGAAAAAGCCACCGTATCCTGGGCCATCTCCAGTTGTCCTGATACTTATCTGGCCGCTGGACCCAGATGGCTCCAGAGAAGAAAGGGAGGTTGGTGACTTTGCACAGTCCTCCTTCCCTTATATCTAATTCACTTGCCTATCATGGTATCACCTTCCTGATGTCCTGGTCCTCTGAAGTACAAACAGCAAGAAGCAATTTTCTTCTAACTTGGACTGTATTGATTTTGTTTATGCAAAACATGTTTTAATTTTATATAATAAAAATTATCCATTCTATCTCCCATGAACCTCTCTATTTCTTGTTGGTCACGAAGTCTTCCCCTATCCATATAGGACAGGCAGGCTTCTCCATGCTCCCCCAATTTTTTTATGATATCACCCTTTAGGTATAAGCTGTACTCATTTAAAGCTTTTCTGGTTTTCAGTGTGAGATGTTGGCCTATGCCCAGTTTCTGCCAGACTACTCTCTAGTTTTCCTAGCAGGTCTGTCAGATAGTGAGTTCTTGCCTCAGTAGTTGGTACCTTTTGGTATATCAAACATTACTATGCTCATTTGCTTCTGTATATTGTTACCTAATCTATTCTACTGATAAACCAGTCTAGTTAGTAACCAGAACCAAATTGTTTTGATGGTTACTACTTGTAATATATTTTGAGATCCAGTACTGTTGGGCTGCTTTCCTTCACCTTTTTTTCATTGATTTTTTTGACTTGCGGATGATTTTTTTTTTAACTCTAGAAAGTAATTCTATGGTAGTTTGATTGGAAAGCACTGAATAAATAAGTTAATTTAGGTAATATTGTCTCTTGTCACCCCATCTCTGGGTTTCCTAGGATACCAGCATATAATCTGCAAAAACTGATAGTTTTATCACCTAAAATTGATAGTTTTGTCACATTACCTATGGCTATTCCTTCAATTATTTTTTCTTGTTAGCACTTCTAATACAACAGTGAATAGTGTTGATAATGGACATCCTAATTTTATTGGAAAAGGCTTCTAGTTTATCCCCATTACAGATAATGCTTGCTTTTTGCTTTCCAATGCTTTTAATAGGAATGGGTATTGTATTTTGTTGAAAGCTTTTTTTGCTTCTTTGAAATAATAGGATTTTTGTTATTTATATGATCAATTATATTTATCGTTTTCCTAACATTGAAACAGCCTTGAATTCCTGATACAGATCTTCCTGCTAATATTTTATTTAAAAATTTTGTATTAATATTGATTAGACAAATTGTTCTACAGTTTTCTTTCTTTTTTAGCTCCTTCTGATTTGTTTCACAGAAGGAATTTCACAGTACTTGATTACCTGTTTTTTTCTCATAGTTATATAGTATTGAAATTAATTATTCTTTAAATGTTTGATAGAATTATTTGTACATTCATTTGATCCTGGGTTTTTTAATTGTCTTAAGAAGTTCATTTATGTTTTGTTCAATTTCTTATTCTAACATACTATATTTCCCTAATCTGGGCAATTTATATTTTTTATAAATATTCATCTATTTCATTAGATTGTCAGTTTTATTGGCATGTAGTTGGATAAAATAGTTCCTAATAATTGCTTTTGTTTCACCTTCATTGTTTGTGCATTCATCCTTTTCATTTTTTAATACTGGTAATTTGGTTTCCTCTTTTTAAAAAATCAGATTAGCCAGTGTTTCTCTATTTTGTTTTTTTTTTTCATAAATCCATCTCCTAGTTTTATATATTAGTTCAATGACTTTTTATTTCAATTTTATTCATCTCTACTTAGATTTTCAGGATTTCTATTTTGGTATTTAATTGGGGATTTTTAATTCATTCTTGGTACAGTAGATAGAATTCCAGGCCTTGAAGTCAGGAAAACTCATCCTTGTGAGTTAAAATATGGCCCCAGACACCTACTAGCTGTAGGTCCTGTATGCCTTTACTCATCTGTAAAATGAGATGGAGAAGGAAATGGCAAACCTCTCCAGTATCTTTGCCTAGAAAACCCCAAATAGGGTCCTAAAGAGGTGGGTGTGATTGAAAAATAACTGATTCAATTTTTTCTTTTCCTAGTTATTTTAGTTGCATACCCAATTTGTGGATCTGTTCTTTCTCTTTCATTGATATAAAACATTTAAAGATAGAACTTTTACAGATTTTAGTATGTTGTCTCATTTTGTCATGTTTAATGAAATTTTTGATTGTTTCTATGATTTGTTCTTTAACCCACTTATTCCTTAGGGTTAGGTTATTTCATTTCTAATTAATTTTTAATCTATGCTTCCAGGGCCCTTTATTGAATGTAATTTTAATTTTATTATCTGAAAATGGTCCATTTATTATTTTTTCTTTTCTGAATTTTTTTGGTGAGGTTCATATGGCTGCTTGTAGTATTTTTGTAGTATTTTTCCTTGACCTGGGAGTTTTCAAATTTGGCTATAGTATTCCTGAGAGTTTTTATTTTGGAATTTCTTTCAGGAGGTGCCTGGTGATCTTTCATTTTTCTACTTAGCCATTGGTAGGTTGTTTTCAGGGAAGACTAGTACCTCCGAAGTCCTTTTCATGGCAGCTTTTTACTGTTAGTACACACCTGATTCACTCAACTCCTCCTGTGGATCCAAGAAGCTGTAATATGCCCAGTGGCGATACCCCTATAAACCATTTTGGCAGACAGACTCAACCAGCCTGGGGGGTAACTGAAGAGTCTCTAACCTTTCAGTGAGTTAAAATGATGTCTACCGGAAGAACGTGACAACTTTCCCCAGCAGAATGGTAGGATGAGAACAGTTTGTGGCAGTGGCTATGAAGGCAGCTGAAGCAGGCACTGCAAAGTGTTGAGGGCTTGGTTAGATACTGAAGACACTAAGGTCATCCATTTTATCCCAGGCCATCACCAGTCATCTTGATTTTGTCTTTCTATGGGACTTTGATGACTGGAGGAGAGCGCGGCTGATGACTTTATACAACTCTTGTCTCACTGAAATCCAATTTGTGAGCAAGTCCAAAGACATCACCCATACCATTTTACCATTTTTACCTATCTCAAAGTCCTGTGCCAGCAGCAGGTGCAGATGTACGGGGAGCTGTAGTTAGAACCCTGCACACAAGTGGCCCAAGCCGTAGAGTCACCTCACTGGAAGCAGGGGATTCAGCACCTCTTGGGTGTTGAGCAACCTTTGTAAAGGACTCTCTGCTCACCTCCTGGTGTGATGAAGGGGTTAGAAAGGGCACCCTAAATATTACCTGTGTCACCTAACCCTGGCCTACTTGCCACAGCAGGCAGGGATCCCACCTTGTGATCAAAACCCACAAGAAAAAGGACAAAAACTTTTGCAAAGATGTTTCCACTCACCACTGATACATAAAATGTACCCATGCTCATGGAAAACACAAAATCCAGAAGACCTGAAAGATGAACAGCTCTTGTTGTGAGAAAACTCAGCAAGTAACACATCCAGACAGCAGCCTTGAGAGAAACAAGACTGGGGGTGAAGGCCAGTTCACTAAATTCATAGCCGGATACACGTTTTTCTGGAGTGGCTGCAGTGAAGAGGAGTTATATGAAACTGATGTAGGTTTTGGAATGAAAACTAATTTAGTCATCAAGCTTGTATGCCTCCCAAAAGGAGCGAATGACAGACTCATGACAATGCCATTGTCAATCGTAAGAAAGCACCACATCACCATCATTAGTGCACGTGCTCCCACCATGGTGAACTCATAGGTCAAAGAAAAATTTTATGATGACCTGGAGACCTTCATCAGTGTGCCAAAAGAGGATGTACACATGTGTAAGCCCATGGCTTAGGGAAGACTTGAGCTAGGCTTATATGAATATCTATCTATCTATATAAATATATATATAATCTTTGTTTATGTTACATATATTTATGTATATATACATATACATGTATGACAAACATACATTTGGTTCAGAGAAGGAATGATGTGTTGGGCTACCTGTTGGTTTGTTGTAATCAGCTCAGACTAACTTATGAGAGCTGATTGCTGAATTTCCTGTGTGGCCATTTACATCTCATAAATTACCAAATAACAAATCAGGGTTTGATTTATTGTTTTGTTGAATTTCTAGATTTTAAAAGAGAAAGTCTTAATAATGCAGATTAAACTTAAAAGTGTATTGTATGTACATTTCCTCCAGAGAGTTGATTGTTCATCATTTACCAGCACACTCCCTGCCCCACCTGCCCCAAAGTCACTCTTTTACATCTGTGACCTCAGAGAAGGCTCAGGTTGAGGTGGACTAGGCTTGAACACCTGTGAGCTCAGGTTGGGAGTGATAGAATTATTCTGAAGACCCCAAGATATCCTTTCATGATCTGGGCTCTATGCTTCTTCTTTACCTGTCCTAGCCTGCCTATCCCAGGATCTTTAGGGAAGTCCCTCTGGATTCTTGGTTTGGGTCAGAGACTGTCTAGAACTGATTCTATCTCATAGTAAAGTGGTGCATCTCTAAGTCCCAATAGTGTTTCTAGAAGATGTGGGCTCTTCTGCATTTTAGTAAGACAACTTCCCACAATCCTGGGTAGTTTTCTATTCTTTCCTTCCTTTCTTCCTTCCTTCCTCCCTCTCAACCTCCCTCCCTTCTTCCCTCCTTCTCTCCCTTCCACCCTCCCTCTCTCCCTCCCTCCCTTCTTCCTTCCCTCTCTCCTTTCCTTCCTTCCTTCCTCCCTTCCTCCCTCTTTCCCTCCCTTCTTTTCTTCCTTTCTTTCTGCATCACTATCATTACCTCTCTGATCCATTCCCTCCATTAATTATTCAACAAATAAATAAAAACCCTCTCTTACAACAGTCATTCAAAATAAATCCATTCATTGGGCACATCTGAAAATATATGTCTCACCCTGTACCTCTAATCCATTGTCTCTCTGCCAAGAGATGAGAAACATGATTCATCAGTCTTCTGAAACTCTAATGATCATTTCATACTTAAGATTTTTACAGTTTTCCTTTGCAATGTAGCCATCTTATGGATTGGTCTTCTGGTTCTGCTCCCTTCACTCTGTATTGGTTCATACGAGTTACCCTCAGATTTCTCTGAATACCATTAGAATGCTTTTCTTGCAGGTAGAGACTGTTTTTTTGCCTCTCCTGCACCATGACTGACATATAGTAAGCACTTATGAATCCTTCCTTTTAGTTATTTCTTGTGGAACAATAATATTCTACTATATTCACATACCATATGAGCCAGTCCTATTTGATAGGCATTCACTTTGCTTCTAGTGCTTTGCTACAACAAAGCAGTGCTGCCACAAATAGTATTGTTCAAGTCCAGTATGTATTATTAAGCTAAAGGATATAGTTCCAAATTTCTTTCCAGAATAGTTGGACCTTCACAATTAGACCATTAGTGTGCTTATTATTCTATTTTAACAGCATAAAATGTTACCTTTTCAGGGTACTTATGAATTTTAACAGATTAAAACTTTATAATTTTATTGGTGTATAAAGTAGGTCTCATTTTTACAGATATGCCTTGTTTTTAAAGATAATAAAAAACAGTTCAAAGGTATGTCTCTAATGTTCTAATATATAGTGCTGGCTCCAGCACTTACCAGCTATGTGATTATGAGCAAGTTAATGTATCGGGTGTTTCCATCTTGCCCTGGACCTTGGAAATGACTTCAGTTCCATGTCTGAACACACCCAGACTTCCACCATTGTTGGCCATCAGAATACCGGTTGGAGAGGGGAAGGTTGAGGTCTTTTACTCTCCAGGCCCAAACTGACTGCCTTGCACTTTCTGTCTTTTATGTGATACACCCTCACCCCTTAGCTCCCCAGCAATACTATAGTCTCAATTCAGAGAGCAGACTGTATCTCAGTCAAAGTTTGTTGATGAAGTGATCTGTGCCTTGTTTTGTTAGGAATTTTATCCACCATCTCCATCTGTCTCAGCTTTTATCTTATAGAAATCCTTCTACAGCCATTGTCTCCAAAGTGAATGCTTCAGTTTCTTAATCCTCTAAGTCTTTGGTCCTCATGCACAATTCCGAGTTTGTTGTTTAATATCTGTACTGCTCAGGGTCGGGGAGAAAAGCAGGCAGCTCAAAGGCAAAGGCTAAGTGAAGAGGGGATTATTCTGTCAATGTGTTCTTTTCTCACACAGAAAGTGTGAGAGATATTGAATGAAACGGACATGCATTAGCAAGTCAGCTTGACGGAGCCTGAAATGCAGGCAAAGTCATAAGAAGTGTGCTAAGATATGAGCTCCTAAGCACCGCCATTCTGGATGTGATCAGTAACAGCCATGGAGTGCTCAAACTGAAGTTGCCTTGGGAAAAAGCAGAAAGGAGAAATCCTCTGTGACCACTAATGATTCTCAGCCTCTCAATGGATAGGTTCTAGACTGGGTCTGCACAACCCGTAGCCTGTGGGCTGTAGGCAAAGGATTTTGGGGGCCCGAGAAAAACATAGAAGAAAATATCCTCTACATTTCTCTCAGACCTCCAGAAATCCTTTAGGGGCTGCAGGCTGTGCAGGCCTGGTCCAGATGGAGACAGCCTTACTTTTGATAAGTTGGTGATTATGGGGCTCTGGTCCAAATCCAGATGGGATGGACACGCTAAATACAGTTCAGCTTTTACTCGTAGCCTCCCACTTATTCTCAAATTTTAAAGTGATGATCCTAACTTCAAAATCATTTAACACTACATTTTTAAACGAACTTTTGCGACTGAAGTCTTTTGGAGATCTGACCATATTACCTTCTTAGTAGACTTCCAGGGGTTTCCTGTTACCTGTTGGGTCATGCTGTTTGGTATTTAAAACCCTTCACAGTCTCTACCCTTATTACCTTCTCATCTGCTTTCCCCCTGCCATGTACCTCAATCAGCTACACTGATCGTCATGCTGTTCTGTGCACATGATACACCCTCTCTGGATTCTGCTCCTTTTCACTGCCTCTCCTTCATGGTTAGCACAGTCTCCCTCTTCTGTTTTCTTTGGCCTCCTCTATGACTCAGCTCAAATTCCAGCTTCTGTAGGAGGCCTTTCCCAGTCCCTTCCATTGCTAGTGTCTCTCCTATGAAATTACCTTCCATTTCTATGGTATAGATCTCATCATCCATTAGAATATAAAGAATATAAAGGGCAGGGACCAAGCTGTGCCTGGCATAATGTGCCTAACAGATGCTTATTGACTAACTGGGAGAGTTGTCTTCATGGAGTTTGTGCTCACTTCCAATGTTATTGCAAAGGATTTTTATATTTTATCTTTCAGCTCTCATTTCTTCAGCTACACTCCAACTAGAGGTAGTACCCTCTATCCTCAGGTACCCATTAAAACTGGCTCTCAGGAAAGATGCCTTAGTATGAATTTAAGTTTGCATATTAGTTTCCCTAGACTATTTTTGTTTTGTCCTCCCTAAATGTGCATTAAAAAAAAGAAAAGAAAAAAAAGTTTTGTTTCCCATTAAAAGAATTTCTGGCATCAGTGGTTAGATAAAATCATGAAAACTCCTATGACAATCATTGTCAATTGATTTCAATTCAACAAATTTAATTCAAGAAGTACTTAATAATTACTTAGCTAGGTAAGGCACTATCAATTTGTCCCGCTTCCAAATAATCATTGATCTGATCTAAGAAAATTAACTATGCTTTGAATTTGGAAGGAGAATGCCACTGAGATAACCACCTTAATATTGGACTTGGTGAACAAAGGTTCAAACTCTCAAAGGAAAAGGTGGAATGGTGAGAACTTGCCCTATTTTTCTGATCTCCAACTAAATTCAATAATTTTGGGGCAGAAGCAGCATAGTAGGATACCGCATAGTGTTCTTGTAGGGACTAGACTAGCATTTATAAAGAGATTCACTTTAACAAATACATTCCTGGAAAGTTACATATAAATAGAATTTTTACAAGTCAAACAGTATTTTGTACACTTACCATTCAAAAGAATCCTGTGATGAAACCTATTGTAAAGTGAAGAATTTTGAAAGAAGATCTAAAATCGGTTATGCCTGTACTGCGCTCATTACCTGGAGTTTCCTTTTCCATGAGGGGTGGGGAGGGAGGTGATGTTGATCTTGCACAAAGACTCTGAGAAGTGGCTTATCCACTGACCCAAACCTCTTTGCAGCCAATGTGTACTGTGAGTGAGATCATTGTGCTACATAATGAGAATTCCTATAGCAACTGACTAGTCTTCACAGACAATGCTGGATTATCCAGTAGATTTACTAGGCACATGCCTAGGGCCTCAAGATTAGCAAATTCAAAGCCCTTAGCCTAGTTCTTTTTCTAGTGTTCTGGTTCCAGGGTGGAAGGGGTTGAATGACCAGAGTTCAGAGTAGGATTTGTTGGCTAGAGCTAGGAACTGGAGGAAGGGAAGTGCAGCCAAGAATGTTTAATTTCCTTGTCCTCTATGATACATTTTTGGAAACAAATTTTTTAACATATAAATGAAAATATTTCAAATGACATAAATAATATCATAGAACAATAAATCTATTTTCCATTTTAAATTGTATTTTTCCAATATAATTCCTTAGTTTAAAAACACATCATTACAAGAAAAGTAGTGCAGTATTTACGGATCTCACAGTATCTCAAACAACCACTCTTCACAGGGTAATAGGGACCACAGTTAAACATGGATTTTGCCAAAGGTTTAGCTTATGGGCCTTAGGGGTCAGCTGCTCGAACTCCTTTACTTTATACTTAAGGAATCTGAGTCCAAAGAGTGAAGTCTTCTTGAGATCCAAGGTCACAGGGCTGGAAATCAAAACTAGGGCCTCTCATTTTAAATCTAGCCTTTCCCCCTCAATTTATTTATTTTTAATTTTCAACATTCACTTCCATAAGTTTGAAATTTTCTCCCACTCCCTCCCCAAAGCAGTGTGCAATCTCCTATGGACTCTACACATACATCTCTATTAAGCACATTTTCACATTAATCATGTTACATGGAAGAGTTATAATGAATGCGAGAAACTATGAGAAAGAAAAAAAGCAAAACAAAACAAAAGAAAATAGTCTGCTTCACTCTGCATTCTGACTCTGGTTCTTTCTCTGAATGTGGATGACATTTTCCTATCATGAGTCCTTTGGAATTGTTTTAGGTCTTTGCATTGCTGAGAAAGGCTAAGTCTATCAAAATCAGTCATCACACACTGTGGCTGTTTCTGTGAACAAAGCTCTCCTGCTTCAGCTCACTTCACTCAGCATCAGTTCATATAAGTCTTTCCAGGATTTTCTAAAGTCTGCCTGTTTATCATTTCTTATAGCACAATAGTATTCTATTGTATTCCTATACTACAACGTATTCAGCCATTCTCCAGTTGATGTACATCCCCTCAATTTCTAGTTCTTTCAGACAAATGGGACCAAAACCCTCCTGGTCCAAGGGACAAAGGTCTCAGCTTGGGCTTGTACCCCATCATTTCTAGAGCTTAGTATAGTGCCTAACATAGATCTTAATAAATGCTTGCCAAGGTAGGAGGAAATGGTCTCCCATGTCCAAATCTCTACTTCACACATGCTCCCCACTGCCAGGGCCCGTCACCCTTTCTACTTCCATGTTCTCTCTCATCATTTAAGTTTCACATCTTTCAACATATAGTCAACCCTGATTGGCACAAACTCTCCTGTGCCCTTTCCATAGCTCCTTTTTTTCACATTTTTGTACAGCATATGCTCTGGGCCCCCTTGGCTGCCACCATCCTGGCCCAGTACAATTACAGGAAACTGTTTAGTCAACAAGCAATATCCTTGAAGTTTGGTTATTACTTCATGAAGAATACAGTCCAGTGAGGCTGTTCAGGGGGCAGGTCTCATGTTACAACAGGTCCTGAGGCCAGTAATGAATTCCAGCTTTTCTATATTATATCACTATGATAGTGATCTCCAAACTTTTTTGATGGTGTAAAAAATAATTTGGAGGTATTTCCGGTATATCTACTTACACACTATTGTATTAATAATGTTTTAGGAAAGTCCCTTGGGCAGTTGTACAGAGGATGGGTTGGAGAGAGGAGAAACTTGAGATGGAAAAACCAATTAGGAAGCTATTGTGTGATGGTTCAGATAAGATACGATGAGGACCTGAAGTAGGGTGGTTGTTACATGAGTAGAGAAAAGGGGGCAGAGAGAAGAGAAATTGGATATAGAAATGACAAAATTGGGAAACTGATTGGGGTAAGTGGAGTGATAGGGGAGTAGAAGATGATCCCAAGGTTGTGAACTTAGGTGACTTGAAAGATGGTGGTGCTCTTGCAGTTTGCAAGGGGGAGTTGATTTGGAGGAAGGGTAATGTAATTTTGTATTAGATGGTGATAGCCTGCTCATCCAGTTCAACTCACTCTGCTTCACCCAAAATGAAAAGAGTAGGGGCTTCTTACTAACTGTTCACTGCTTTCTGAGGGGAGATTGACTCAGCTGCAGGTGATGGAGACAAGAGTGTGAATACAGGAGGAGAATGAATTTTACTAGTGGCACTTGCATAATGGTTAGGTCATCATTGTTCGGAAAGGCTTTTGGCTGAATCAGAAGTGAGAGAGCTTTAACAAAGAAAAGAAGGGGCATAGTGTGGGAGTGTTAGGGGATGAGGATAGATACGATTGGCTATTTTAGGGAAGGTGAGAAGTTTTCCTTTTTCCCCCTCTTGGATTGTTTGATCATATATCCCTTAGGGTCACATCATGGCCCTTTGGGGTGGGGCACAGCTCCCACTTTGGAGAACACCCCTGTACTCACAGTGGTGCCCCAGCACCCCAAGAGCTTGGCTTTATCTTGAATGGATTTCTGTCCTCCATGCTCAGGGCTGGCTGATCAGGGGAGGATAAACCATTCCTATCAAATTCTTGATTCTCTGTTCATTTCTTCTCCATCCCTAATACACCTAAGACACAGATCTGACTATACTATTCTCCAGTTCTCATTGCCCTACTCCCTTTACCTTTATGGACTTATTTTACACAAGCCCGGATAAATTGGCTATATATATGGAACCTTTTCTCTCCCTTTTCTTTAAAATCAATGATCTTTTTGGACACGTGTGCCTAGTACTTGGGTTTCTGAGCCAAAGTTTGCCAAGTATTTTTAAAGGAAACCACTTCCTTTAAGAAAACATGGTCATTTAATGTGTTATTGATTTCTTTATACCCTTGGAAATTAAATGACTATAGGAAAGAGAGAAGTAGGAGAATGAATACTATGACATGTATTTTGTCAGTGGGAGAGACTTTCTCTATGTAGTTAGTTGCAGGGACTTTCCCAGCAGGTAGCTTGAGAGAAAAAAGACATAGTGATTGCAAAAGCAGGGAAAACAGGGACTCAGATTCCTCTTAGGCAGTGGAGTCAAAACAAGGTTTGTTTGTAAGTGAGATGGAGCATACTTTCCATGGCAACCTCAGGCCCTTCATCTGCATTTCCCTCGTTCTTCCTTCATTACTTTAAAAAGAAAACCCTTCTCTTAAAAGGGTGTGGCTGAGGGCGCTAACTAAAGAGAATAACCCCCAAAGAAGAACTGGGAATGAAAGGCATCACCCATAGGAGGTTTGTTGTGGGAGAATTGTCTTCTGTCTGAGTTCACGTGGTGGGTAATTGCTGCCAAATATATATTTATCACAACACAGAAGTTATGGGGATAGAAACCTAAGTTTTATGATTGGGCTTAAGCACAGTTTCAGGACCCAGAGAAAACCTGAAGAGCTATGAGGATTCTGACAAGGCTTCTTATAGGCAAAATTAGATCAAGGTGACAGAGAAATAATCCTGTTACATATTGCAATCTTGTATCTTCCTTTTGGGCCATAAAAATTTATGAGAATACAGATCCATAACTGCGTTTCTTCAATGTCATAAAAGCTAAACAAAGTCATAATCTCATGTATCCCTTAAGGAAACACAGTTTTTTGTCCAAAAATAACTCTATGGATAAACTACGTTTGTTTATAGATTAAATTACATTTAGAGGATTCACAAAAAGGCTGATTGAGGAGAATTTTCATGTGTGGGAAAACAGGAAGTAAGTTTTATTTCCACACATTGATGGGGGTATATGACCTAGTACAGTGAGGTGAAGGTCAGTGAATTCTACAATAAGTTGTTTGAGAGAAAGCCTATCAGAGGAGAACATGAAGTCACATGGCCAGGGGACCGTAATGCGGGAAATCCAGAGTTCAGAATTCCATAAGGGTCCTGCCTCAGCCTGACCTGGTCATAGTCCTTCCAGTGTCCATGCTGGAAGCTACCCATTCTTTCAGGGGAAGGAAGGAAGTCCCTACCCTGAACTCCATTTTTAATAAATTTTTCTTGATACCTTTTTTGTGTGTCAAGTTCGTCTCTAACACATGTCACCAAGAAGTCAAGGACAGCTGAGATTCTTCCTCTGGCTTCACATCTAAGGAATATTTAAGGCTCTAAATTGTTTTTTTCAGGCAAGGTTAAAATTAAAATAGATTTTTAACTAATCAAAATTTATAGGAGGAATGGCCCTGTGTCCCAAATAATAAAAGAAAAATTAAAAATTCCATAATGCTCCCATTTACCAGCCAAGCCTCTTCTATTCCCATTCATTACTAGACAAAGACAGCAGAAATTAAAGCAGAAAGTATCTACTGAAAGTTCATAATTATAGACTTAGATTGTACTGATTTCATCTGACTAAAGCAGCTGCAAACAGAACATTCATAGATTTGCATGGTTTATAGTTTGTTGTTGGTTTAAAAATTATTTAAAATTCACCTTCTAAAAATTCCTTCAATCAATTTTCTAAGCAATTCTCAACCTTTAATTTAAAAAAAAAATGAATGAGGGAAAGGTTAGGGAAAGAAGACAAAGACCAGAAAGGACTGAGATCTTGAATATTTTAAATTACTTCCTGATCTCTTTCAAAAAGAAAACCTCACAGGAAGAAATGGTATATATGTTCAGTTGTTTTAATTGTATCCAACTCTTCATGACCCCATTTGGGGTTTTCTTGGCAAAGAAAGAGAAGTGGCTTGCCATTTCCTTCTCCAGTTCATTTTACAGATGAGGAAACTGAGATGTTTAGTTAGAGGGTTAAGTGACTTGCTCAGGGTCACATAGCTAGTACGTATCTGAGGTCAGATTTGAAGTCTGGAAGTCTCATCTTTCTAACTCCAGGTTCAGCACTCTATCCACTGCACCAACTAACTAATCTGGAATAAATAGAACTTTCATTGAAATGTTAAATAGTATCTACCAAAAACTAAGAACAAGCATTATCTGGAATGGAATGGAAACTGTAAGCCTTCCCAGTAAGATCAGGGTTGAAACAAGGATGTCCATTTTCACTACTATTATGTGGTATTACCCTAGAAATGCTAGTCAAGAAAGAAACTGAAGGAGTAAGAATAAGCAACAAGGAAACAAAATGATCCCACTTTGCAGATGATATGATGATATACTTAGGGAATCCTAGAGAATCAGCTAAAAAACTAATTGAAACAATCAACAACTTTAGCAAAGTTGCAAAATATAAAAGAAACTCACATAGGAAATGTTTAAAATGTTTAAATGTTTAACATGTTTAAAACAACTGCAGACAATATAAAATACAAATCCATAATTACGAAACACTTGTCACACAAATAAAGACAGAATCTCAACAACAGGAGAAATGTTAATTACTCATGGGTAGACTGAGCCAGTATAATGAAAACGATAATTCTACCTAAATTAATTTATTCAGTACCATATCAATTAAACCAAAAATTATTTTATGTCTAGAAAAAAATAACAAAATTCATTTGGAAGAACACAAAGTCAAGAGTGTCAAGGGAATCAATGAAAAAATGTGAAGAAAAGTGATTTAGCAGTACCAGATTTCAAAATATATGTGATCATCATCAAAAAAAACAAGGATACAGTATTACTTAGCTTCCCTGAGTATGACCGTTTCCCTCAACCCTCCCCCTCCCCATATTCATATGTCTGGTCAGCAGGGCAAGTGATTCACCAGGTTTTCAGAAATCTACCAAGTTTGAGGGGTCCTCACTTCACATAAGTGGGACTTTCATGTACGTAGTTGACCAGAAAGCCAAGTCAAGGGGACCATCTATATCTCAAGGAGAGCTTTGTTGACTTTTAGGACAAACTAATTCCTATTCCAGTGAAGTGGGAGAATCCTGGTCCTATCGTATACCACCTGTCTCCAGTCATCCTGATGAATATCTGGTCACTGGATCCAGATGGCTCAGGAGGAGAAAGTGAGGCTGATGACCTTGCACAGCCCTCCCTCACTCAAACAAAGTCCAGTGCAAGTCATGTCATCATTTCTCTGATGTCATGGTCTTCTATGAACACAGCCACCATAAGGTTCTAAAGATCTAGAGCAGAGGTCACCAAACCGTGACCCAAGGGCCAAATCTAGCCTGCTGACTGTTTTTGTGTGGCAGATAAGCTAAGAATGGATTTTACATTTTAAAATTGTATTTAATAATTGTGTCAATTATAATTAATTGCATTTACATTTTACGTAGTAGTTTCTCAACCCTATTCTAGAGGCTCTTTCACCATATAAATATTTTCAGGCTTTTACTTGACAATCTTCTTAGCATATGCAATACTGAGGGAAAAAAACTACAACTTCCTCCCCTCACTTCTACCCCCACATACTTAGAGACACCAAAAAGAAAGAAAAAATTCAAGGACAGAAGCCAGAAATCTTGGCTTTTTCTTTCCTTTTTTTTGAGGCAGTTGGGATGAAGTGACTTGCCCAGGGTCACAGAGCTAGTGTCTAAGACCGAATTTGAATTCAGGTCCTACTGAATCCAAGGCCAGTGCTCTGTCCATTGAGACACCTAGCTGCCCAATTTCTTGTCTTTTTCTACTACTCTCCCTTTTACTCCCTCTCCCTCCCCACCAAAGGTCCAAGTCTCAGATCTCAATGATCTTGTCCATGTAGTAGATGATGCTACATCTTTGCAGTTCGAGATTGGAATCTTAATGGAAGGTGGTGACAATGAGCCAATTCATCAGAACTGCACCAGGAATGTCAGGGCACAAAATGGATATGATAATGAGGTTCTCCCAACAAAGCCCCTCACATTAGTATTCTCTGGGTCACCCACCAAAACGTTCCTTTCCTTTAGAGTCATATTGGGGGATGATGAAAACTTTTATCTCTTTAGGGGCCTATAGGGAAGGGTTCACTCCCTTCTATCATAAGAGCTAAATCAGGATTATTGCTCATCCTGATCCAAGGAGATCCAAGGACTCAAAATTACCACCATGTCAGGGGATCCTCTTCCAATTAAATACCATAGTCATATAATGGAAGTTTTACCTCCTTCATGACACCATCTAACAATATCCCTACTAGGTCAGTCAGAGAGTCAGTGAATAAACATTTATTCAGTGCACTATGCTAAGGACTGGGAATATACTGGAAGGCAAAAGGCAGTCCCTGCTCTCAAGGAGTTCATGGTCTAATGGGGGATGGGTGTGCAGAGAGAGGCAACAACTATATGCAAGCAAGCTCTTTATGGAAATAACCAATAAGAAAGGAATTAGGGGGATCAGGAAAGGCTTCATGTTGAAGGAGGAGTTTTAGGTGGGACTTGAAGGAAACCAGGAGACTTTCCAGGAAGGATGAGGAGCCCCTTTTGGGAAGGAGTAGTCTGAATCATCCAAGAGGAAAGGAAACCTGCCATTTGAGGGGAACTTGAGGGCATATGGAGCCTTCTGAGGGGCCAGGGACCTTGTGGCCACAGCAGTTGTATACTGGAGAAGGAATAAGGGAGGATTAGAGAGGGTCAACTGAAACTATAATAAAAAAAACCAATTCACTGTTATCAGGAAAGTCATCCTGGAGACTAGATCCCAGAAACCTCTGAATTGGAGAGCCTTTCTCCTTCCCATGGTGGCATTGATTTGTCATAGACACATCTTCCCAGAAATGATACCCCTGACTTGGGCAGTTAGAATGCATAATGATGTAGTTTTCAATTGGAGAGCCGGGCAAACTTCTTGCCCTGAGATTAGAGGGTGTCATTTTGCCAGCTGGGGACACAATGGGGGCATTTGGAGTAGGTGGGTGCTCCAACTGGCCCATGGAGATCATTTGGGAAGGAATAGCCCTTATTTAAGGGGATCAGTTGATTCTCTGCCCAGAACAGCATGGAATCACCATCCCAATGCTCATTCTGGCAATAACTCCACTCCCTACCTTTGCTGTTCTTGTAACAGCTCTAATCTAGTTGTTCAGCATATACTGTCTCTGATGGGTCCCGACAAGCCCCACAAACAACTGTGTGCCCTGGGAAACAGTGAAATTCCTTTAAAGGGAAGAACCTTTGATTGTCTAGTCCTGTGCTCTCCAGTCCTCACACCACTTGGCCAGACCCATGTCTACTGCCTAGGAATTAACCTAGATGAAGATCTTTTCTTCCCCATTCCTTAAGGCTCTCTTACAGACCAACTATGCAGCCTAGATCTTCGTGCGCCAGGACTTGCCAGGACCCTTAATCTCTAAAGTGTCGCATTTTATTAGATGAGTGACTGCTGGTGTTCATTTGCTCTCATAGTGAACAGAGCCATTAGAAAACCAGGAAAAATAGAGTTCTTAAGAGCCAGATTCTTAAAGGCAGGGGCCCACTGCACTAATGGAGAAATCAGCCCCATACCACTCAGCCTGGGCCTATGTGGTCTACAACAGTGATGAGGTCAGGAATAGCTGCCATGTTGGACATGACAACTTTCTTCAGCTCTCTGTAGTCCTTTTTAAGTTTCCAGGTGCCATCTACCTTCCTTATAAGTAACATGGTGTTATAAAGAGAACTTATGTAATGAAGTAATACATTTCCATTTACCTCCATTAAAAGAGAAGAAATTTTTTCTCTTCTTTAGGGATACAATATTATATAGTGTTAACAACATGGGATGGTTAGAGTGACCCTCAAGGTTTCTCTTTTGCTCTGTCAAACGTAACATGCCTAAAGGTTGTTGAAAGGGTCCACTCAGATTCTGAGCCCTTAATGGAGTCCTTCCTCTAATGGAGCATCCTCTATGGTCTCCCTTGAATGATCCAAATAGGGTAGGAGCTTTAGACTGTGCCTTAGACTTGGATGAGGTTTAAATGACCCCTAAATCCATGGTGCAGACATTTCTGTACAATTTTATTAACACTCTTGAGAGCTAACCATCTGTTGCTTTCTTATCAACCTTCTGTTCTAAAATTCATTCCCAAATCTTCTTCCAGGAGAGGGTGTCATTACTCTCTGCCCGGCTGGTAGAGAATAGAGCTCAGTGACTCCCCCTTTATTAGTCCAAGAATTCCTATTTGCACAGATAGCAGTATTTGCCCAACCCACAATTGTCCCAACCTCCTGCTCATATTTTACCAATTGGCCCATTCTTGTGTATGGTGGGAGAGCCTAAGGTCTGAAGTCATTCTGATAGGACTCTTCTCCCAATTCAACCATGATGTGAGGCATGAGGCTCTCATCCCATTTGCCAACTACCCCAAATGGTAGTGTTATTACCCCAAATGGTAGTTCTAACATAAACACCATGTTATTACTAATAGGTTTAATGTTGGAATGATATGAGCAACTCGCAAGTCCTTGAACAATTAATAAAAGGAGTTTTACTTTGCCCTAACACAGCAAAGATATGAAACAAGATAATTTGTGCATATGCAACAAAGATACAGCAGAACCCACCCCCACCCTTTTATCTTCATAGGAATATGTGTCCGGTGAATAGAGCAAGGTATGTTAACTAAGGTGGTATTCAGAAATCCATCAAATTAAAGGGGCCCTGACTTCATATAGTGGGACTTATTATATACTTTAGACTGTGTCAAGGGAGGCAGGGGCCACTTAAGTGCCAGGAACAACTTTATTGTCTTTTAGAGACAATTAATTTCTATTTTGGGGAAATGGGAAAATCCTGTCTTATCATACTACTAGAGAACACTTAAATGCTTATTGAATGACCACATGATCCTTGTATATAGTTGTCAGCATCATCCTCTTTCATATCCCAAGCTTCATGTGACAAATCAAATGTGGAAGGAACAGTCAATACTACAAAAGAATGAAAAGAGCACATTGACTCCTATGTGTACAGGAATGACTTCCAGCTAAGTTAATGCGGTTAGTTTTTTAAAACACTGAAATGATCTCACTTATGGGATTCCAGTTTTGAAGCTTTATTGTTTTACAAAAGTAAACCAAGTCATTGGAGGTACGGTAAAAAGCTGGTCAGGGACTGCAGGAAGATGAGCTCAAGTTCTGCTATGACATGCTGGCTGCATGACTGGACAAATTCCTTGACTTCTTAGTTCCTCAGGCAACTCTCTAAGGAAGTAAGTTGCTGAATAGTCACCCATCTGCATTGTTAGAGGAAATTTTTTCCATTGGTAATTTCCCTGGTAGTATTCCTTACAGTGCTAATGAAATCAGAAAAACAGCCTCAATTTAAAAAAGCAGAACATAACTGTGGAATCTGTTAGATCCAAATATTGTTTCTTTCAGTTATGAGAGAATTATGAGAGAAACTCAAACAAATGTTCAGCATGTGACCCAGAAGATGTGTCAGAAGACATGTTTCTCTGATGAAAGCAGTATCCCTGGCTCTGGAAGAAGGAGGGAGGGAAGGAAAGAAGACAGGAGGGAAGGGAGGAAAAAAAGGAAGAAGGAAGAAAAGAAAAAAATATATAGGAAGGAAGGAAATAAAGAAGAAAAAAGTGAAGGAAGGAGTGAAGAAAGGAAGGAAGGAGTGAAAGAGAGTGAAAGAAGGAATAGAGGGAAGAAGGGAAGGAAGGAAGGAGTTAAGGAAGTAAAGAGTGAAAAAGGGAAGGAAAGGAGTGAAGGAAGGAAAGAAGGGAAGGAGAGAGGGATGAAAGAAGGAAGGAAGGAGAGAGAAAGGAAGAAATAAGAAAGAAATAAGCATCTATTAAAGATCTACAGTGTTTAACATATATACTACATGTACTGAGCACCTTACAAATATTATTTATTTACAAATTATATATTATTTATTTACAAATATTGTCTCATTTGAAGGAAGAAAGCCATCTGGCATTTCTTGGGAATTTCCTTTGAAATACACTCAGCAACAGGCAGCTGTGGCTTAGTTTTTAGAAAGCTGGCCTTGGAGTCAGGAAGATCTAGGTACCAGAACATCTCTGACCCATCCTGACTTATGACCCTGGGCAAATCACTTAACCTCAGTGCTTTAAGGCAATTCTATTAAGACCAAACATATAAATAAGTTGTCAGCTTGCTTTGGTAGAAGGGAACCCCTCATCTATGAGTTTCTTTTAATGAAATCAGCAGTCCAATCCCTGACCCTCGATTCCCAGAAGTATATCAAATTAGTATCCAGGGAGACTGGTTCTTCTTCTGTCTTTTTCTCTTTCTTTCTTTTTTTTAACATCTTACTGTACCTTTGTCTTTATTATTTGGATCTATTCATTCATTCTTCTTGTTTTGACATTTTGGATAATTACATTTTTCTCAATGTAGATAGATTTTAAGAATGTTAGGGGTAGAAGGAGTCACCAAGATACCCTTATTTATAGATACTCTTATTTTATGGATAAGAAAAATGAAACCTTAAGAAAGTGACAACTAATTAGTGGCAGAGTATTATTTCTTGAGGTAACCCTGATTTTGGACCAATTAAAGCAAGTATTTTCATGGTTGGATTGCTTTTTCAGAAAGACATTGGGATGAATTCATGATAACCTAGGTTTTAACATAGATTCTATATTAGTCTCCATAAACCCATTTTCTAGTGACAGTTCTTTTTCTATCTCAATAAAGGACTTTTATCTCAAATGAATAATTCGCTATCTATTAAGAAATCTTTAAGACAAAAAGTTATCAGCTTATAAATCCACCAGCTGCTTCAATCTGGCTAAGAGAATATCATTTAATACTGTACTTTAAAAAAAAATCTAACTAAAACTAAAGGTTTTTGCAAACTCAACTTGGATGAGTCAAACTTCCAAGTTTTTTTTTTAAATTAGATATATTACTGAATTTCCAATATAAATACCTACATTAAATATATAAACAGAAGTTTTGTGGTCTTTGGTAGGTTACAGATTTCTCCTCTTCCCCCCACCCCAACCCGTTCTTCCTTCATCTTCATTTTCAAAGCATGTTCCCATTTCCCTCTCACATTCAAAAAATGTACAGTCATACATTTTGTGCTAAGAATGTTCCATAAATTAAAAGTTTTGAGACCTGGGTATCTCATAGAAAGACACACAGCTAAGCAACAGAGATCTCCTGGAAAATCTCTAGGAACTCAAACATAGTCATTCAGTCTATAACCATTGTGGGAAGCTGATGCCACTGAGGGAACACGATTATCCTTGTAAGCAGTGGGAGGGTGGTATGGAGGTGCTGTTGTTGCCATTCTGGACTGTGTCTGGTAATTTGAGTACAGCTCATCCTCCTGGCATGACATGCAGAGTAGAGTCCCACCAATAAGGGACAGTGATGATGAAATGAAGCCCAGGTACAGGGCTTGTCCAAGCTCATATTTCATGCTACTTGGTAGCAGTGGGTTGTAGAAATTTTCTACCACATCATTGGTTGTCCAGGAGACAGCCACCATGCATAGTAGACCTGCCAAGATATAGAGGATCCCCCCAGAGATAGCAAAGATGTTCTTGACAGAGGTGCCTTTAGCACACTTAGTACACTTCATGCCAATGACAGCACAAGTGGAGGCCATGACAGAGAGCAGGCAGGAGATGACCATCAAGGCACGAGATGCCTGCAGGTCACGGGGCAGGGCCAAGAGGGACCGGTAGATCTGGCACTGATAGATGCCAGTACTATGCCAAACACACTCCATCCAAAGTCCCTTTAGATATGACACAGCTGTTAAAATGTTGGTGCCAACATGAGCTGTTCTTCTCCAGTGAGGCAAGATGGTGGTTATCAAGGTCCCGATCATCCCCAAGAAGCTGAGCAAGAAACCCAGGAGTTGGACGGCTGTGCTGGCCATGTTTGCTGGTACTTACGGTGACTTGGAGCCAGTTGGTCACCTGCGGTCACCTGCAGCTGGCACTTCTAAGCCCTCTTGAGAATACAGGTTCTTCTGGCAAATGAGCTGTTTCTATTCTAGTGCCTCTGGAGTCCTAATAAAAATGCAGTAAGGGTATGTGGGGGGATGGGAAATAGGAGATGGAAGGGAAATAGGTTAAATATTATCTTGTTTCCACTATTTCGGTAATGGGGATTTCCATAGGCAGGATGACAATTAACAAAGCACTTTTACAGAGTGCTGGGAGATTGTCCTTACCTTCTCAACTGAAAGACTAGAGGAAGAAGATTCTGTTTGACATATTTGGATGCACAGTGGATTGGACACCTCAGTTCATCTTGGTTCAGCTATTAATTAGTTGCATGACCTTGAATCGTTTCACTCCTCTGTGTTAGAAGGGGCATCCTGATGGCATGAGGTGGCCTGGAATTAGGCAGTTTGAGAATGGAAATGAAAGTCCTATATGTTAGGAGAAATTACATTGGTATTCAAAATCACCTGGGAATTTTGCAAGACAAAAGGATCCTTTCCTTTTTTCATCTGAAAGAAAGCATGGTAGCTGAATGGGCTAGTTCCCAGGGCCCAGGCATCATCTTCCTGGGAAGCACACTTCCATGGCACAGAAACTTAGTGTGCTTGACTAGCAAAGCCTAATACTCAGTTTGACAGGAATAATAAACAATTTTATCAAAGAAAATGGCAACTAAGAACATTGGCAACAATACAAAAACTTTTGGGATATAGTCTAAAAAGTCCTTATGAGGGAAAATTTTCATCTCTAAACATTTTCATCAACAAGAGAGAAAGAACAGGTCAATGATTTGGACATGAAACTAGAAAAACAACAAATAAAAAGGACTAAATACAAAAAAAATATAAATTCTGAAAGTGAAAGAAGAAATAAGAACAAGAAATAGGTAATTTAAATAACCCAGCCTTAGAAAAAGAAATTGAACAAACCATAAATAAATTCCCAAAGGCAAAAAAAAAAATACCTCCCACAAACCACAGTCAGTACTCAACAGGTTTGCAAGTGAACTATGAAACATTAAAAGAAAAATTTTGACATTACAAAATATTTTAATTGTTTGTAAAAGATAGGGAAAGAAAGAATCTTAGAAAACTCCCTCTATTATGAAACTATAGTATTGATAATCTAACTAGGGAGAGGTAAAGCAGAGAAAGAAAACTAAGGACCAATATCTTTAATGAGTATTGCTGGAAAAAAATGAATAAAATGTTAATAGAGGATACAAAAAAAGTCTATATTAAAAGATTATATATTATAATTAGGTCAGACAAATCAGGGCTGTTTTACACTAGAAAAACTGTAAACATAATAAACCATACTAATATGAAAAATAATAAAAATATATATTAACAGAATTTTTTGGACAAAATTTAACCTTTATATTCAAATCACTAAAAACCATAGGGATAAATGACCTCCAACAAGACAGAATCTATCCAAAACCAAATGTTGACATGGAAAATACCATAGACCTTTCAAAAAAGGTCAGGGGTAAAGCAAGAATCCTCATTGTGACCACTTCTTTTTAATGTAGTTTGAGAAATGCTCACTATCCCATTAACACAAGATTAAAAAATTGAGGTAATAAGAGTAGTTGAAGAACAGATTTTTCAGTTTTTGCAAAAGTTATTATGGTTTACTTAGAGAACCCTGTACACTAAAAATTACTTGAAGCAATTAATTTTGTTAGTAAGGTAGCAAGATATAAAATAAAGCCCCAGAAATCATTACCCTTGCATCATTTTACATATAAAACTCACAGATCGAGAAGTAAAAGAAAATTCCATTCAAAATAACTACAGAATGCGTAAATTTCTGAGAAGCCATCTATCGTGACACACATAGTAATTATGTGACTACAATTCTAAAACACTTTAGAAATAAAAATAGACCTAAATAATTGGAGGGATATTACTTGTTCATTGTTAGGTTGTGCCAATATGATAAAAATTATAATATTACTAATACTACTTAATCAGATCTGAATCTTCTAGAGGAAGAGTCCCAGATTTGTGTGGGAGGGGAACTGGAGGAATGCATGTGGGAACATATTTGGACATGGCCAAATATCATCTTCCCAGAAGACGTAACGGTAGCTATAAATTAAATCACTAAATTCTATTTTAAATGTGTCTTTGTGAAATGTCAGTTTATGAGTGTCCTGTGCTTCGCATTCCTTTTGCGTGTAGTAATTATTTACCTGTCTCATACCAAATTCATACTGTAGTTTGGACACTTTGGTGGAAATCGGTTGTTGGCCAGAATGCTGTGACTCATCATACCTGTGGCAGACTGAGTTAATCCTCTCTTTCCTATCCCCTTTCCTAGGCTGTTGCAAGTTAGGACACCATCAAACCTCTCTGGGGAAGTTTTAATTAATTTAGTCCCCAGGTAGATTGATATGAAACCCAGATACAGCCCCCGTAGGCAATGAACATAGAAAGATGGCATATAAGGGCAGTCAC
>CM053771.1:347251343-347273192 GCA_028658325.1 Potorous gilbertii | reverse complement strand
TAAGTGTAATTTCTTCTTTGTAAATGGGTCCAAATTAGTAAAGCTGAAGTTAGATGTTTTCTGCCTTCTGATAGGTACAGGTACATTTTATACTGCTAGTTTACTACTAGACTTTCCTTCACACCTACCCAGGTATGTATTACTCTAAGGTTTAGCGTCAAAGTTCTGTGATTTCTCAGCAAGAGACAACAGACTAAATAACAGACCCTACCTTTGCCAACAATTTTCATAATGAACAAGTCTGGAGATGGAGAAGACATCCATTAAGAGGAATCTAAAATGTCTTTTCATTTTAGATGCAGCCTCTCCAACTCTATTTTCCTCCCCTACTCACCCCAAATTCATTGCCTGACTGACCCCATGTCATTTCAAACAGATTTATGACCTTTAGATGGATATTTCTTGACTTAATTCAGACATTAAGTGCCTTTGTATTTTCTCACTTGAGTCTAAATGAACAGAGGAGGAAGCAACTAACTTGCCTTTTTCAAAGAAAGGACAATGAAATGGATAAAATATTTGGAATTTGTCTACCTTAAAAATCTTTCAACTGATATTTTCTATAATGAATCTGGCAGAATCTACAAGCTGGCACTGAAAATGATCTGATTTACAATTTTTATTTGAAGTGTTTTCTTTCCACCAAACCACATCGTGGCACAAGAAATAGACTCCACATTTGTGGATTCAGTTACAAAAACTCTCACGACCAAAATTATGATCAGAATACTTCTTCTCCTTCTTTTTTTTTTTGCTTCTGCACATTGTCCCTTAATAAAACCATACAGGATTTAATGGTAAGTAATGTCTTGCTCTAATTTTTTCATCTCCTTTCCCTGTTGACAGGGATTCAATCGCTGTCAAAACTCAAAACAGAACTCAGCAAACACATCTCATGTACTTAACTCTAAAAACAATTCACCATACCAGCATTTTCCCAGCTAGCCCTGAAAAAGGGTCTATATATTCTTGGGTCCATCTTATTGAAAGACTCACCCTTGTGTCATCTCCCCCGAATACTGTCAAATTTTAGTCAATTGCGTTGTTTTGTATTCTCTTAGTAGATTTCTTCAGTTTGTCTTCACTGCTAATCAGAAAGTCTGAGGCCTTAAAGTAGGATTTCACCAATTCTTCCATCTGCTGCTAGATTTCTTCAGTTTTTCTCTGG
Organism: Potorous gilbertii; assembly: GCA_028658325.1. Lineage (NCBI taxonomy): Eukaryota > Metazoa > Chordata > Mammalia > Diprotodontia > Potoroidae > Potorous > Potorous gilbertii. The sequence goes on along the minus strand of CM053771.1, from coordinate 347,272,024 downwards.
CCCCCTTCAGTGTTTCCAATGAGTCTCCTGGTAGTCCAATCTGTGGCCCATCTAGTTTCTGCTGTTCAATTCTAAGCCCACTAATGAGAGACAAAACATTATTCTTCCAGACCCAGTTTTAAAGTGTCACAAGTTTCTGTATAAAAGACCAATCAAATACCAAAATGGTTCACAGACATCTCACCCACAGCTCAAATGACTTTTTTTTCTTAAGACTCATTGTTACCTTGTTACCACTTGGCTCTTAATTCAGTTTGCCTCTGAATGCTCAAATTCAGAGGAAAGCAGAGATATAAGATGGTAGATAACAAAGACAGAGTGAAAAGGGAGCAATATAAATATTTTAGACACATTAAATAAATTAGATGCATATTAGACAAAACATTAAGGCCCAATGAGAAAGGAAAAGAGCATAGTGGAGTCTACAAAGGAAGCAGGAAGACTGTAGTCAATTTTGAAATGTAAAAATAAAGAGAATAGTAAAGAAAAATTGCACAAAAATCAATGAGATTAATTTTATTACAAATTTAATAATTGTTAACAAATAAAAATCAAATAAATATTCAAACAAGAAGCAAAATCTTACCAGCCTCCCTAAACTAGTCTTTAAAAAGACTAGTTGGATGGATACAAAACAAAAAAGTTCTTTTGTTCTCCATCTTCTTCCAAGCCTGTCCAAAACTCCACCACCTTTGGTCTTGTCTTTTTTCTTCCTTCCTTCCTTTTTTCCTTCCTTCCTTCCTTCCTTTCTTTCTTCCTTCCTTTTTCTTTTCTATATCCGTAGTTATTGTGTATAGACTTCTTGATCTGCTTATTTCAATCTGCCTCATCTAATGTTGGCCGTTAGATAGTTACTTGAATGCTATTATGTGTATGTACACATATGTGCATATACAATTTTACGGTAAATGTATGGTAACTTTAATATTCTATTAAATTAATATATTATAAATTATCCAGCCAATCTCCAACTGTAGGATACTTGGTCTACACATTGCATCATTTTCTTGCTATTACAAATAGAAAAGTTATGGATATGTTTTTAATGATAAATCCTTTTTTTCATTTCTATGATTTTTTTGGATTAAAGACTATCAATGGACACTATGTTAAATAGTGTAGCATCTGCATGCTCATCAGTTATGTATTACTATCTTTGTTTCCCTAGAGACCCACCAAATTTGAAATATAGATTTGTCTATCTATCTCCCACTATCTGTTTCTGTAATGTGCATCTATAATAGGAGTATTAGGATAGGATATTGGACTGGACTACAAACTCTTCAAGGTCAAGGACTGTTTTGTTTTTATTTTTGTATTGTCAGCACCTAGCACAGTGCCTGGCATCAATGGTAAACACTCAACAACTAACCAGTTGATTAGATTTGGAGTCAGAAGAACCTTGGTTCAAATCCCACTTCTGAATTCTGCTAGTTGTATGACTTAGTCATTTAACATATGATTACCACAGCAGGAGTACCCTATCTTGGAGAAATCAAGTATAACTATGATACATGAACAATTTGGAGGCTTTCTTGACTGGACTATTGCTTTAAAGTGAAACAAATTTGGGTCATGCAAGCGACAAGGTGGTGGACTAGACATTTTCTCTGACTTCCATGACGTTTCAAACTTCCCCCAGACCAACATTAGGCACCAAAGTTAAAATAACATCTGTTATTTCCATATTCTGGGACAGTAAGAATGCAAAGCAAGGTAAGAACTAACAAACCCAGAAACTGATGCTCACTCAGCCTGAGCTGACTCACCTGCCCTCTTTCACATCCCACATTATCAGAAGTAAGACTGCACTCGCGGATCCGAAGTCACAACACAGACCTGTATCAAAACCTGTCTCTATGCCTGAGTCCTCCCTCCCTCTTTCCAGTGCTGTAGAGATGCCAGCTTCAGGCTGTGGAATATTTCTCAGCCCTCAGAAGCCAGTTTGGCCACAGTCCTCTAGGGGCATACTGCTGCTGGGGATTGCCCCCAATTTGCAAAGCTCTGAACTACAGGTGGTTCTTAGCTACCAATGCCAGGAAAGCAGGCTGGAAAACTGCTGGAACTGGGATGGAGAACTAAAGAAGAGGAGTGGGATAGATTACCAGAGCAGGAATCCCTTTGTGTGAGGAGCTGTGTAGCATGCCACGAAGAGCACAGCAGCCAGCTCAGGCCTGTTCTGATCACCCCAAAGTCAATTGGGGCAGAGACCAAGGCTAATGAGTTGTGAATTGCCCAGTGCCAGTGTCACAGATTCTCAAAGGATAAAACCAGTTGTCTCCAGGACTTTCCCCTATCCAGGAAAATTAGTCTTTTTAGGCACCAAAATCCCCAGGTCTCATCCAGTGTAAAGTCTTCATCTCTCTTCACCCATAGGAACATTCATCAATGAAGCCTCTCCCACCTCCAAAGTAAGACCTCTTTCATTTCTTCCACTTTTTAATCTTTCTTCTTTCCTCCTCAACCATTCCTCAGGAGACTCTTCTTTGTCTGAAACCAGAGCTCACCTTCCCTTCATTACTATCCCCTGATTTGACCAGAGTGCATCACTCACTTCTTTCTATACCCCTTTTTCATGTAACCCTCCATATTGTAATGTAATCCCATAAAAGAAGGATGGAAAAGATCTGTCTTCATAATCAGAAGAAGATAATGAAGTTTAAAAAGTCACTCCTTTTTCAAAGAAAAATTAATCCAAGAGAATCAAGAAACTTATGAAAAGAAAGTCAGCCAATTAGAAAAAGAGATCCAAAAATGTAAGGAAGAAAATAACTCTTTGAAAACTAGAATTTGGCAAGGCAAAGCTAATGATGTTATAAGACACCAAGAAATAATAAAATGAAATCAAGAGAATGAAAAAATAGAAGAGAATATGAAATATTTTCTTAGAAAACCAATTGATCTGGAGAATAGATTGAGGAGAGAAGATACGAGAGTTGTTGGACTACTTGAAAGTTATGATAAAAAAAAGAATATTGATACATTACTAGAAGAAATTATTAAGGAAAATTGCCCTGAAAATCTCTTTCAGAGATTCTGAGAGGAAAACTTAGGAATAACATAGCCAAGTTTCAAAGCTCCCAAGTTAAGAAGAAAATATAAGCAACAAGAAGAAAAATTAAGTACTTCAGAGCTACAATCAGGATCACGTAAGACCTAGCAGCTTCTACATTAAAAGAACATAGATCTTGGAACATTATATTTTGAACAACAAAAGAGATGGAGTGTGACCAAAAATAATTTACCCAGAATAGTTGAATATAATATTAAATGGGAAAAAAAGGATATGAAATGTACTGAAAGATCTTCAGATATTTGTGACAAAAAGACCAGGACATAATGGGAAACTCAATATATAAAATCCAGGAGAAATATAAGGTAAACATTAAAGACCAATTATTAAGGTCAAACTGTTTACTTATTATATGTGAAAATCTAATTAATACTCTTAAGACTTCAATCATTACTTGGGTAGTTTGAAAGACAGGCTTTGGCTGAGCTGAGTATGATGAAGTTATTCTAAAACAAAACTGGGGAGGGAGAGGAAAAGGAACAATTATTTCATACAAATGAGGTGTGAAAGGAAGAACTGATACAGAAGAAGCAAGTGGTGGGGGTGGAGGCTGAAGTATGGGGAGAATTAGTAGTGCTGAAATCTTATTCTCATCTAATCTTGGTTAAAGAGAAAACAGCATAAACATCTAGAAATATTCCAAATTTATAAAGAAATAAAAGAACAAGGGAACAGGATAAGGGAAGGACTTATGGAAGGGTATTGTATCGCCATGTCAATATTCACAGCACCAATGAGTCTATGAATATGCTGGTGTAGTTCTGAATCACAAAGTATAACACAGACTCTCCATATAAAAGGCAGAAGAAAAACATTTATTTAGACACTAGAAAGCCAAATCCATCATAACAACAAAGAAATCCATCATAGTCAACAAGAAATCTATACACATTATCAGGACTTCCCACAAACAAACACTCTCAAGCAAAATGCCCTTCTCTCACCCACAGTCAGCTGCCTGGTTTCTCTCTCTCCCCTACATCTGACTAGTCTAATTCCCTTCCTACTCCCCCTTTCTGCTCCACCTGTTTATCAAACTCCTCCCATCACAGGCTCCATGTGATTCAGACTTTCATATGACCCAGGCAGGTCACATGGGCCTATCAATGAATGGGAAAGTTCTTCCCATTTAAATTACCATTACATTTGACCCCAAGATCTTTCATATTCATTATATACGTTGGTGGGGCAACTGGCATCAACCGAACTGTAACAGGAATAACAAAAAATAAGCAAATTGCACAATATCTCAGGGTGGGGCTTGAGCACAAGCATCCCATCATTTCCCCCTTGAATGAATGGGGTCCCAAATCTCTTGGGGTAATGGGTGAAGTCTCTTCTTCCATAGCTACTTCCTGCTGAAATTGGATGTAGAGCTGTCTCTGCCCCAAGAGGTCCCATTTGAGGTATCAGTTTCTCAACCAGTATCCAGAGCTTGGTCAACAGCAGGTCCAGGGATGACACAGAAAATCAGATGGGGTAACACCCAGCTTAAGCAATCAGACACCTGCAGGTGGAGAGTATTAAGTCTGTAGAAAACAAATCTGACAAACAATGTGAACAGACAAAAAGCCAAAAAGAAACAAGGAGACAATAATCAGAAGCAAGGTAGATATGGGATCAGCCATGCTTCTGGAGTCTATGAACCCACTATCATAGCCTCATTCACTGTTGTTCACTGTTTTGCAATTTGCAGTTCTGGGGTCATCATTCTGGCTAGAGGTCTCCTTTCTTTAATCTGAACTGTGGCCTGACCAATTTCCTATTCTCCCTGCAGGTGTGACAAACTTGGATATAATGCTTCAGGAGGTTCTGTAGGTGCAGTCCTTATTTCCCTGATCAGTCTAATATTAAACCCCTTTTCTCAGTACATTTTGTATAGTTAATTAGTTGGAATGCCATCTATTCTTCCAAAATCTACCCCTGCTCTCCATAGAGCAGTACACAATTCTTTTCTGTCAATCTATTCTGACTTTAAATCTGCTGGCTATTTACTCTTCTCTCTTGAGAAAATTAATCTTTTCTCCAGTCCCCTAAGTGAATTAACTGAAATCTTGTCCAGCACCACCAAAAGAAGGTGCCTTATTTCCCTAATTATTAGGCAGAACTAGGTACTTGTAAGCAGGAGGAGCCCTCTTCACTATTATGTTTCTATGAGAAACTGCAAAGGGGGTATCATAGTATGTATTTGTGTTTCTCATCATTATGGTAGTCTTCGTTATCTCCTCCTTTAATTTTCTCAGACAATCCCTAAGTGACTAGTAGGGTCTAGTTCCACTAGACCACATAGAGTCAGTAGGACACTGCTTACTGCATCCTTCTGCAGCCAAAGCTAACAGATTAGTTGTATTATCTCCTTGCATTTTGTAATCTCTAAAATCTTGCTATACAATAGGATTCTGACTAATACCTATAAGTTTCAAACAAACCCTGCCCATCTATTGATATTCTTCCAGCCCCTTCATCATTAATTCTCATCAACTAAGATATTAATGATTCTCCCATCCTTTGGGTGAACTGACTCAAAATATCTGTGACCTCCTGATGAGTAAAATCCTCAGTTATCTCCCTAAACACTGTGTTGACCCCTTGATTCTCCTGTTTTTGCCTTAGTATTGGGCATGTTTCTGCCTGAACAGCCTCTCTCTCTAACAGTGTTTCCTTTTCCAACTCTGACTTTGGAGTCCACACACTCTCATGGCAGTTGTTACCATGGTAATGAAGCTGGGTCTGTACAAAGGTTGTATGCACATTTCTTTTGCCCACCTTTCCCTTCTTCTGAACTACATGAACAGCCTTTTCTTTCATCTGAGACTCCCCAGCTTGCTTTTTAAAAGGAGAGCTTGAATGCTGAGAATTCCCTTGCAAACTAGCTAACTCTCTTTCCATCTGAATTTTTTTCCTTCAGCAGCTCATCTCTGCGTTTACTCATAAAACAGTAAACTGTTAATAAAATCTAGTCACTCTTACATTCCTCTGCCAAGTCTTTCCCTGGTTTTATTGATAATCCTTGCAAGCATCTTTCCAAGTCTCTAGGTTCTCCCTCCTATAACCTTGGTTCTCAATTTTCATAGGATCCAGTGCTTTTAACCTATTCCTTTGCTAGGGAGGAATAGGGTAATCGCTCCCATTCAAGGATACCTGTATCTTCCTTTAAAGCCTTTATGCCTCCAAATAGAGATTTTATGTACCATAATCCTGTTTATGATGTCAAATGTATTGCCAAGACAATATTCACAGCACTTATGAATATGCAGGCATAGTTCTGAATCACAAAGTATGACAGATGCCCCATATAGAAGGCAGAAGAAAAACATTTATTCAGACACCAGAAAACCAAATCCCTACAACAGAAAGTCAAATCCATTATAGCAAGAAAGAAATCCATCATAGTAACCAAGAAGTCTATACATATTATCAGGCCTTCCCACAAAAGAACGCTCACAAGACTATCTGTGCCCTCTCTCTCTCTCCTCCCTAACTGCTCTCATCAACTTCCTCCTGGTTCCATTCCACCCATTCAGCAAACTCCCACCACAGACTTCTATGTGACCCAAGCAGGTCACAGGAGCCTATTAATGAATGGGAAAGATCTTCCTATTTAAATTACCATTATAGGTATGCAGATTAAGAATTAGGAGGGTAGGGGAAAGGATATTGTGGTTTGTTCTTCCTTGTTGAAGAGGACCATGACATCAGGAAGATGATGCCATGACTTGCAAATGAATTGGATATAAGTGATGGAGGGCTTTACCTCACTTTCTCTTCTAGAGTTATCTGGGTCCAGTGGCCAGATATAGAATAGGATGAATGGAGATGGTCCAGGATGCATTGGGAGACCTTGACCTTTTTAATCTAATGTCTTTCTAAATTCTTACTTTAACTGAAGCAAAGCCCATTCAGAAGGAAATGATAAGGGAGGGATTCCTAGAAGGGTGGGTAGATTAAGGAATAGGAAGGTAAAGTAGGGGTTAGAAGTAAATTAGAAACATGAGGAGGGATAGGGTATATAGGGTGAGAAGGATAGTGAGGAAAAATAGGATGGAGGGAAATACACAACTGGTAATTATAACTTTGAAGGTGAATGGAATGAATTTACCCATAAAATAGAAACATACAGAAGAATGGATTGAAAATCTGAATTTGATAACATGTTGCTTATGAGAAACACAATAAAAAGTGAGAAATATATAGAGTTTTAAAAAAAAAGGCTAGCATAAAATTTATTATGCTTTAGCTGATTAAAAAAAAAGCATGGCTAGCAATCATGATTTAAGACAAAGTTAAAGCTAAATAGATTTAATTAGAAGAGATAAACAGGGAAACCACACTTTGTCTATAAAAACATTCAATATTTTTAAACCATTTAAAATAACTGTGGATCTATAAAATGCCTGAGAGTATGCTTGCCAAAACAGACCCAGGAACTACATGAACATAATTATAAAACATTTTTTATACAAATAAAATCAGATTTAAATAACTGGAGAAATATTAATTGTTCAATGGGTAGACAAAGCCAATAAAAATGACAGTTTTTACCTAACTAACCTATTTATTCAGTACCATCCCAATTAAATTATTAAAAATTGTTTTATTGTTAGAACAAATAATAACAATTCATTTGGAAGAACAAAAGGTTAAAAATTTCAAAGAAACTAATGAAATAAAGTGTAAAGAAAGGAAGTTCAGCAGTACTGGACCTCAAACTATATTATAAGGCAGTAAATATCAAAACTAGCTGGTACTAAGGAATAGAAAAGTAGATCAGTGGAACAGAGTAGACATATAATACACAGTATTAAGGAATTATAGTAACTATATTTTGACAAATGCAAAGATTTAAGTTTTGGGGATGATAATTCATTATCTGGTAAAAAATTGTTGGGAAAGAGGGAAAGTAGTCTGGCAGAAATGTGCCAAGATAAGGTCAAAATAGATACATGACCTAGATATAAGGGGAGACATTGCAAGAAAATTTGAAGAACAAGGAATACATTACCTATCAGACTCATGGATAGGAGAATTATTTATGAATATATAAAAGATAGTATATGAGGTATAAAATGGATAATTTAGGTTATAGTAAATTTAAAAATTCTTATGAAAATGAAATGAATATAGTCAAGTTTAAAAGAAAAGCAGAAAATTGGTGGGGATGGAAATTTTTTATTGAGAATCTCGCAAATAAAGGTCTCATTTCTCAAATATTTAAAGAACTTTATCAAATTTATAAGAATACAAATCATTCCCCAATGGATAAATGGTCAAAGGATATGAACAAGCAGTTTTTGATGAAGGAATCAAAACTATATATAGCCATATGAAAAAATGCTCTAAATCATTGATAAGAGAAATGCAAATTAAAACAACTTTGAGATACTATCTTAGTCCTATCAGATTAGCTAAAATGATAAATTTCCTTCAATTGGAGAAAGGCTAAATGAGCTGTGGTATATTATTGTGATGTAATATCACTGTGCTGTAAGAAATGACCAGGTTGATTTTAGAAAAAACCTGCAAAGATGTGGACCTATGAAGGAAGATGTAATTCACCTCCAGAGAAAGAACTGATAAATATAAATATGCACAGTATGGTCTAATATGTTTAATATGCTTCATACATACACACATACACATATGTAATCATATCCTTCTCTAGGGTGGGATGGGGAGGGAGTCAGAAAAAAGTAAGAAGTGCACAGCAGAGAACAAAATAATATTTAGAAGGAAGCACAGAAAAGCTGGGTAGCTTTGAAAACAAAGTGTAGTATTTATTACATAGTTTTTCAAAAAAAGCAAATAGTTTGAAAAGGAAATTGATAATTTTATATTGAATCCTCTCTGTATGTTCTCCTGTGTACATGCAAATGTTCTCTTTTTTTTCTCTTTTTTATTTGTTTAAAATGAATGAATTTTTTTTAAATGTTGAATTTCAAATTCTTTCCCTCCCTCTCAGCCCTACCCCTCCCATTGAGGTGTACAATATGATATTTTTTATGCATGTAAAATCATGCAAAACATATTGCCATATGTTTATTATGAAAAAAAGTAAAACAGTGACAAAACTGTAGTTCAGTTTGCACTCAGAATTTATCAGTTCTTTCTCTGAAGGTGGATAGCATTTTTTATCATGAATCCTTTGGAATTGTCTTGGATCATTATACCAATGAGAGTTTAAGTCTTTCACAGTTTATCACCTTTACACTATTGCTGTTACTGTGTACAATGATCTCCTGGTTCTGTTCACTTTGTTTTGCATCAGTTCATATAAGTTTTCCTAGGTTTTTCTGAAACCATCCTTCTAGTCATTTCTCAGAGCACAATAGTCTTCCATCACAATCATATGCCACAACTTGTTTAGCCATTCCCCAATTGATGAGCATCCCCTCAATTTTTAATTCTTTGCCTCCACAAAAGAAAGTACTATAAATATTTTTGTACGTACTGGTCCTTTCTCTTTTTCTTTGATCTCTTTGGGGTACAAAACTAGCAGTGATACTAGTGGATCAAAAGGTATGTACAGTTTTATAGCCCTTTGGGTATCTCCTGTATTTAATATTATCATTGAATTTAGGTTCTTAATCATTCTGCTGTCCACTTCCATTTTATGGGTGGATATATCCCATTTGTGTTCATAGTTAAGATTACTTTGTATTTCCCTCCATCTTATTTTCTTCTGTTTATCCTTCTCCCTCTTTCTTTTTATCCTTCTCTCCTCAAACATCTATTTTGCTTCTGACCACTGCCTCCCTTAATGCTCCCTCCTTTTCCTCATCCCCTCTTCCTCTTATGTCCTTCCCCTCCTATTTCTCTGCTGGGTGAGATAGATTTATATATCCAACAGTGTGTGTGTGTGTGTGTGTGTGTGTGTGTGTGTGTGTATTCTTTCCTCTTTGAATCAATTCTGATGAGAGTAAAGTTCAAGCATTGCTTGCCATGCCCTATCCCCTGCTGTTTTCCCCTTCACTGTAAAAGCTCTGACTTTGTGTGCCTCTTTTATGTGAGAAAATTTCCCCCATTCTACCTCTCCCTTCCACCTATCTTCTCACCCCTTCATTTTTTTAGATCAATCCAACATAATCCAATCACACCAATAGCCTGTGTCTATGTAGAGTCCTTCTGCCATAATAGTGACAAAGTTCTTAGGAATTACATATATAATCTTCCCACATAGAAATGTAAGCAGTTTAATCTTATGGAATTTCTTATGATTTCCCTTTGCTGTTTACCTTTTTATGTTTCTCTTGTGTCTTGTATTTAAATGTCAAAATTTCTATTTATATTTGGTCTTTTTATCAAGAATGCTTTGAAAGTCTTATATTTCATTAAATATTTTTTTTCTCATGAAGGATTATACTCCATTTTGCTGGGAAAGCTATTGTTAACAGGAATCCTAACTCCTTTGCCTCCCAGAATGTCCTATTCCAAGCCTTCATTTTGGAGGAGACAGAAAATGAAAAATAAAAGGAATATACTGGTGTACAAAGTAGAACAATAATATAGGTGTGGACTAATCAATTCTGTGATATTTGAGCAGGAATGTTGGGACAGTTGTGATGAGTAAATAGTGCTATCAGTGCAAACAGACACTCTGGGAATGGTGGGAAATCAAAGAGCTCACCTCCACCTTGCTGGGTGACCTGAGGGAAATAATTTCATTCTGGGGAGGGAGCTTTGAGTGTGACTTCTGAAATATTTGGTTAAGAAAGTTGATTGATGGCCAGCCCATGAATATGATTGAAAAACTATACAGAGAAATTAAGCATGAGGGCACTAGGACCTTGAATCCCATCCAAGCCTGATATGTTCTCCAAAATCCCTGTCTGATTTGAATCATTTAGGGGAAGTTACAGAGATCAGCCCATGGAGCAGAGGAATGCTATGGACTCCGTATTTGTGTGGACACTTTCCAGAAATCTCTAGGCATGTTACTCTAGGTAGGGTCAAATGGAAACCCTTAAGAGTTACCCAAACCATTCCATAGAGTTGACACCATATAATATTAAGTTGCCAAGAGGGTAAAAGTTATTTCTTCTGTAGTGATGGAAAAGCAGGAAGCTGGAGTACTTTATGTACCAGCTCCCCTTACAACCCAGTGTTACCTGTGAGAAAGGCAGATGGTACCTAGTAGCTTATAGCAACTTGTTTAATTGTTTCAGTTATGTCCAACTTTTCATGACCCGATTTGGGGTTTTCTTGGCAAAGATACTGGAGTAGTTTGCATTTCCTTCTTCAGCTCATTTTGCAGATGCAGAAACTGAGGCAAACAGAGTTAAGTGACTTACCTAGGGTCACACAGTTAGCAAGTATCTGGTCCTGATTTTAGATCATGCTTTCTATCCATTGTGCCACCTATCAACCCCAGCAATGGATTATGGGGAGCTAAACAAAGTCATACCTATCTAAAAGAATTCCTAATTTCATCAGTGTTATGGACCATGCAGCCCATGGTAAATGGTATGGGAGTATCAACATTGCCAGTCCTTTTTTCTCTATTTCTGTGGCTGAGGAATAGCTTGCTTTCATTTGAAAGGAGTCCAATATGCCTTCGTCATCCTGTTTCCCCAAGGCTGCTTGAACTCTAGCTTCATATTGCCACATGGTAAGCAGAGTCCTGAAAAAAGCCTCCCTTCTTAAAAGCATTGGTATTCACTATGTCGATGACATAATGTTAATTGGGACAGATGGGGGAGGCCACCGTGACAGAGGCCCTAGAGTAGATCATGGCTTATTTGAGGGACAAGACTTGGAAAATCAACCCTCAGAAAATCCAGGGTACAAGCCCACTCACAGTCAAGTTTTGGAAAATACAGTGGGAGGGAGAAGCCCAGAGGATTCCAGACATAGTCTAGAATAAGCTACAGGTACTTGCTTCATCACAATCTAAGAAGGAAGCCCAGAGACTTGTTGGACTCTTCAGGTTTTAGAGAAATGACATTCTCCACATAGATATCTTGCGGGCTCCCATTTGCCAAGTCATCTAAATATCTATATCTATAGGTATAGATATATAGATATCTATATCCAGAGTTAAAGCTCTGGAAGTTTTAAAGCAAGCTGTTCAGTAGTCTCTCCCCTTGGACTTTCATGACACAGAAAGACCCATGATTTTGGAAGTCTCTGTCCATAAAGACCAGACTGAGGGGAGTGTTTGGCAGGTAGTCTCCTCCTCTGGTGAGGGGAAGTCAGAATAAGTAAGCCATTGTGAGGCATATGGAGCTCCAAACTCCCTAGAGCAGGGACTCCTTTTGAAAAACAGTTGCTCTCACTGGGCCTAGATGCTACTGAAAAGAGGACCTGAAGTCACTCACTTTTTTATTGCCTATGTAGCAAGATGGGTAGAGCACAGGAAGCTTCTGTTACTAAATGGAAATGGTATATCAGCAATCATGCTTTTCTGTGTTTTCTGGTGTTAGTGTTCTTTACAAACATAGTCTAGTGACTATGCCAGAAACTGAAACCTTCAATCTAGACCCTTCACTAGCCCAGTGGACTCAAACTCATAAGGACCTGGGTCCTGAGGAATACTATTTGCCCACTTTTCCAATGGTTTCAGCTTCTACAAAAGTGATATGTAACTGGACTTCAAAAACCACTAATCTGGTAACAGCAGATACCCTCAGAAATGGGAGTATGGGCAAGTACTTCTAATTGTCTAAGCTATAGGATGCAAGGCTGGCATGTGAGAAAGTCTTGAGGGATAGAGCAGAGAATTCCTGGGTAGTGACCCTGGTTCTGGCCTAGTGCTCTTGGGACTGAATAATCAAAGTCTCTCCCCTTTAGGACCAGAAGCAATCGCGAAATTTCGGTGCTGCCTCCCACTGAATGCAATTGTTTGTGAGTCACATGAAAACCTATAAGAAACATAGGCTAAATAACCCATTTGGAGCTGTTAAGTGACTAGCAGATGTTGGGGAATAGGTTCAGGGTCAGTTTGGAAATTTGGGTAATGATACCCAAACAGGAACATATGATTCCCCCTTACTAAGTAACTATTGATTACCTAAGTGGCCTTCAACCTGTTTCCAATCAGCAAAATTGAATTTTCCTATCTCAGAGTAAGAGGATTACCTCTGTCTATCCTCATCAATTATCTGATCTCCCAGAGCCATATCTGCCACAAACTGATGCTACACTGGAAAGGGGGAAGGGCTCTCTTGTCCAGTGTAGTTTTTGGATCTAGTCTTTAGGAAGACTTATTTGATAATAATGGACATAGTTCTGATTGATCCTCTCTGGCCTTTTCTTATTCCTTCCCATATCAGAGTTGTCTTAACCTCAAGATCCTTGCCTCCATAGAGGTCTCCATAAACCGTGAAGAAGTAGCTTGGATTCCTCTTAATTAGTTGTCTTCCTTACCTTTAAGATGGTTTAGGGAACTCCTTCCTAGAAATGACTTAGGAAAGCAAATGGTAGTATTATTGGGAGGCATGAAGCTTTCAAGTGGCACAGGGGAGAGTCAATTGTTGCTATATAACTGGTGAGTGTGTGTTCACCTGGAAGAAAGGGGATCCCTTAGTTTACTTGGTGGTAGTTCTGAATCAGTGATTGGGGCTGGGAGAGGGTCCATATTGTGCCTATGGAAGAAAACAACAGCCCTTCCACAGAGGCTTCTAAGCAGGCAATGATTTAGTATCATTACACTTGTGTCATGCTCAAGGCTTTGCGGGGTGGGCCAGAAAACACTGGGAGAGGCTCAGTATCAACTGAGATTCCAGGTTAGATTAAGTGTAAATGGCTGACGACCTTCTAGCCTACAGATGACCTTAATAAAAAAAATTGTTGACTGTGCCAAAAGTGTCCGTGCAGAATGGATTTAACAACCCAATAAAACGCATTTTAAAAACAAAGATCCACACAGAGTAAAACTAACGGGGTGGGGAAAAAATTACTATGTATCAAGTGAATCCAACAAAGCAGGAATTGTAATCAATCCATCAGACAAAGCAAACATATGTGTATGTATGTGTGTATGTATGTATATACATATATTTGTATAAATAAGGAAATCGTATTATGCTGAAAGGAACCATAGACAAGAAAGCAATATTAGTAATAAACTTACATGCTCCAAATGCCTTAGCCACCAAATTAATAAAGGAAACTATCTGAGCTGCCAGAAGACATAGATAGTAACTATATAGGGACAGGAAGCATCAATGTCCCTCTCTCAGTTCTGGATAAATCTAACAGGAAGATAAACAAAATGGAAAAAATGTGTAACTGAACAAATTGTTGGAGAAACCATAGACAAAAGATTGATGGCACCTTTGAAATGAGACTACAAAATAATGTATATATTTTTTAAACCATAACACAATAAAAAAACTGTCATTGGTTTGGGGGCTACAAAAAGAGATACAGACCTAAATGGAGATTGAATAATGAAATCTTAACTAATAAGTGAGTTAAAGAACCAACAATGGAAATAATTAATAATTATGTGAAAGAAAGTGATAATGATGAAACTGCATATCAAAATTTCTGAGATGCAGCTAAAGCAGTTTGCAGGGAGAAAATCATATTATCTACAAATAAAAATTAGAGAGAATTAATGAACTGAATATGAATTTTAAAAATTTGAAAGGCAACAATTATACCAAACATAAGCACAAAAGCGGAGATATTGAAAATTAGAGGAGAAATAAACTGGAAACCAAAAAATCACAATTAAAAGTAAAAGCTGGTTCTTTGAAGACTAATAAAATGCATAAACCTCGAACCTATTTAAAAAGAAGAGGGCAGAAAATCAAATCAATTGAATAGCAAATGATCCAAGTGGAATCACAACAAAACCAGAAGAAATGAAAAAGAAATCTCAGAACATATTATGTATGGTTATATGCTACCAAAAATGAGAACACAAAAGAAATATAGGACTACCTTTAAAGATATAAAAAACCCAAACTATCAGAAGACCTGATGGAGATTTCCAACAATTTTAGAAAAGTAAATACAACTGCTTATAAAGGAACTACCAAAAAAAACCTAGTTTTGATGGATTCATAGGAGAATTCTATAAAAGAACAATTAACACTCATAGTTCAAAAATTATTCACAAAAAAATGAGAAAGAAAACACCCTATCATAATCCTTTTATGAGATATATGTGTATGTATTTCTAGCACCTAAACCAGAAAATATAAAATGTAGAATGAAAATTATGGGCCAGTGTTATTAATGAATATTGATTCTAAAAATTTAAACAGAATCCTATCAAACTGCAATGATCTATCTGGAAATCATTAGGATGAAATGGGATTAGTATATTAGGGATATAAAAATAACTCAACATTAGGAAAATGGTCAATGTAATTTGCTAAATTAAAATTTCCCTTATAAGTCACAGTGTTAAATCACTGGAGAAAATGTATACTGACTTAATTAGAAGAGCCAAAAAAAAAAAGAACTTGAAAGTGAACGAACATGTCCGCCAAAGACACTTCAAATCACAACCAGAAGTACTCCTTGTAGTGAAGGTTCAAAGACTTACAATGGATTCCAGATGAGAATCTACAAACAGCTTTATTGATTTGTACAGTCCTTCTAAGGGTGTTAAATAGATCACTTCTATCAATATTGAACTGAATGTAGAAGTTGAAGTCACTGTTGAAGTTGTCTAATCATCTTTTTAAATTATTTGGTTGTAATTATTGAATTTTGTTTACCTCTTTGGGATCAAGTCAACACTAGCATAAGTAGTCTCTCATAACATATTTAAAACATGGTAAGAGAAGATTGAACCCCAAAATATTTTACCCTGATAAACCAGATGCAAATAGCAGATTGTCTCAATAGAGAACTATCATAAGCAGCCTGTGTTATTGAAGAGAGTGGAGTTAGAATTACATAATATTGATTTAGATATATCTAGAGATTTAGCAACCAAGGATAAGAGTATAAGAAATGTCTCTTTTATCTGAGCTCTACTTGCTGTTATACTCATTTGCATATATTCTATGGATATAAATGATTGCTATAACATATAACCTATTTAACCTATCTAACCTATTTAGAAAGAAGAGGGCAGAAAATCAAATCAATTAAATAGCGAATAATCAAGGTGAAATCACAACAAAACCAGAAGAAATGAAAGAGAAATCTCAGAACATATTGTGTATAGTTATGTACATACATACATACATACATATATATATATGTATATATAGTATGTATTATACCCTGAATGTAATTAAATAGTATTTTTTTCAATTACCTGTAAGGAAACTATCTGAGCTGCCAGAAGACATAGATAGTAACTATATAGGGACAGGAAGCATCAATGTCCCTCTCTCAGTTCTGGATAAATCCAACAGGAAGATAAACAAAATGGAAAAAAATATGCAACTGAACAAATTGTTGGAGAAACCATAGACAAAAGATTGATGGCACCTTTGAAATGAGACTACAAAATAATGTATATATTTTTTAAACCAAAACACAATGAAAAAAACTCATTGGTTTGGGAGCTACAAAAAGAGATATAGACCTAAATGGAGATTAAATGTATGGAAATGTGAATAAATGGAGATTGAATTATATATACATATATATGTATTATATCTCTATATATTATATATGTATTATACCCTGAATGTTATTTAAATAGTATTTTTTCCATTTACCTGTAAGGACAATTTTTAACATTCATTTTTAAAAATTTTGAGTTCAAAATTTTCTTCTTCCCTCTGTCACTAGCACCTCCCTATGACGGTAAGCAATTTGATAAAGGATATGTATCCTGCATGTAATTTAGAGTCTATCAGGTAATGTCTTAACTGTGCTTTGTCTATTGAATGAATTATAATATATGTTTACTTTGAATGGAACATGTGATGATTACTTGGGATACTGGGTTAACATCCTTGCTGGTATTTATTTTCATGCTATGCTATAAATTTCCATGTGTCAAGTGACCAGAGCAGATTTTGAAGGGACTTCAAAATTTCTAACCCTTGGAGCAATATACATCACAGAACCTTTTAGACACAGATTTCTTCATTAATTAGTAAAGTTCAGTTGACAGTAATGCAATCCTTGATTGGGCATGGAGGGGGAAGCCCTTTGTAAGAGAATCTAAAAGCTCAGTGTTGCTGTTTTCCTTCCCCTCTTCCCCAAACTGGAAAGGAAACCTTTTGATAAGTAAAGATGGGGTCACTAAGGAGGCTCAGAATGTGATATGAACTGAGCTCTGGATGGAAGTACAGAGACTTTTGCATTCAGATTCACTTGCACTTGGGGAGGTGAGTTAAGAGAGACCTGAGAGATATAAGGAACAACATAGAAATGACAAGCTATTGATTGTGGGCTGTCTCTGCCTATAGGTACTCCGGGAGGGATGTGACTAAAACTAACAAATGATTGAGGAATTTCTCTCTCTAGAGTATCCAGTGCAGTATGGTGATGTGTTCTATCTCTGCTGCTTAACATGTCAGATATTAAAATTGTTCTCTTCTTTAGGTTTGTTCATAATTTCTGATTGAATTAGTATTTTAATGCTAGGTTAGTCTAGATAAATATGATTGATCATAAGTTGGTTTTGGTTTTTTTTGATTGGTGTGTTTCATTGTCTCTGAGTTGTAACAGTCCTTGGTACGTAACTGAAAGTGATCAATAAATATAAAGGCTCAGGAACAATAAAGAAGAATCAGATTGGTTTATTAATGTTAACAAACGTTCAAGCGTTGGTAAAACTGAGTCTGGGACTTTTTTGCCTTAGTCAAAAGTGAGTCAACTGCCTTTGCTATCAGGAAGGAGACTGTGTTTCTGGGTCAAGTTGTTTTTTCAATGACTTCCTCCTCCCCTCACACATTCACAAGGAAATCTCTGCAGTGGCAGGGTTGAGGGCAGGGACTACATGAAAAGAAAATATCTAGACCAAGTCAGTAATAGTCACATTCCAAAGGATAGTGTTCAGAGAAGGGAAAGAGTATCCCCTCTTAATCATTTTATTTTTTACCATTTTTTTTACCATTACCCAAAGAAACCTTTAAACTCTTACAGATTGTAAGATTTCTATATAAACACACATCAAAATAATTTATGGTATCTCTCCATCAGTGTGAGAAGCCCATGGCTCTTTCAGAGGATTTGGTGTTGTAAGGAAGAGGTAAAATTTAATTTTCTTCTCTGACCTTTCCCGGTATGTCGTGTTTATATAAATTCACTTTTAAAAATCTCATTAATTCTCTCAGAGTAAAGTTTGCCCAGACATAGTTTCTTCAATACTATCATCAGATTTGTTACCTTTTTCTATTCCCCCCCAATCCTTCTGAAGTGGACATATGTCCCTATTTTCCATTGTTGCAAAACTGGTCTTACTGACTTAAGCTTCACATGGAAAGTGCAAGTTCTAGGCAGCTACAGGTCATGTCATGTAATGTTACTTTCAATACAAATAGCTTTTCAGCTCTTTTAAAAAGTATTCATTTCATTAGGATAAAAGACCAAGAGCGGAACTGATTCAGGTGAGATTTTTCACAGTCTTATCTCATTGCATTTAGAATGAGTTCCAAATGAAACTACCAAAAGTAAGCAACAACTATAAAAAGAACATTGAAATGCAGTTAAAACAAAATCTCAACACACCACTAATTGAAAAGGAAGGAAATTGTTGGCAACTCTCCTGATCATCTAACTTAGAATAGTCAATTTTCATACAATCAATTTCTATGACCAACTATTTATATAAAAGTACAAACAGCATACTCAGTGCCTGTTGAAAGACTTGGATCAATAGGAGTTACAAAAGAATGGAAAAAAATTTTTTTTAAGATTTTATTAAGTCTATTGATTTAAAGATACCTTAAAGTACTACACAAATACACCTGGATTTTCAGTGCCAGAGCATAGCAATAGCAAACATGTCTTTCAAAAGTCGTTTTTAAAAGCAACATGGAACTGAGGAATAGCAAATGATGTGGCATTTTAACAGCTACAAAAGAAATACTTCAGGGAAGGAGTATAACTTTGGGCAAGTGTAAAGAGGAAGATTGACCTTCAAATTTTTATTAATTTAAGTGAACTAATAGATTTATTGAGACAGTCATAAAAGGTGAATAATAAATGCTTGTTGATTGATTAAACATAGGACTTTGCAGTCTAATCCTGCTAGGGATTTCTGAGACCCTGGAGATTTTTACTGAGAAACATTGAATTTTCAAAGTATATATTAGCCTGTGGTTCAGTATGAAATTTTTGAACTTATAAGGACTATATTCAATCCTGAAGGTGCCTCATTAGTATCTTGGTAATGACATTTACCACCAGCAGTCCTATGAACTTCTGCATTTGGTTCATTTCTAGATCTTTGCTAAGCAACGTCAGGGATCTTCAGAGTTAACAAGAAAGGTTACTAAATCATGAAATATTGAACATATTTATTACATATAACAAAACCAAAAAGTATTTGTACTTGAAACTGCCTGAAAACTTGTCCTTGTACCCTGCCTTCTGGTTCCCCTCTACAGCCACCCCCTTACCCCTAACCTATGTAAGTTGCTCCAGAATTAGACCATCCTGGAGTCAAGGCTCTCCCTGGAACTGAACACTTCATTTGGCAGTAGCAAAGAAGCACACAGTCACAGACAGTTTTTGCACCTCCAGATCATGGTGTTTTGTCTCCTTGTGTCCTACCTCTCTAATTGCTTATTTTCTAGAGGTTTGTGACTAGAACCAGCATTTTCTCTGGCTGATGGCCCTAGTTTCCAGGACAAAGTTTCCTCCCCTTTGGCTTCAGCATCCCTAGCAGCTTCCTCTCCCACTCCCAACGAAATGCGTTTGCCCTCAGCCTCTTTGACACAACTTTTTGATCTAGAGCCAATAAAAAGGCTAAGCAATGAGGACTCTGACCCTCTCAGTCTTGACGAGTACCTAAGACCACTTGAGTCATCATATCCTGTAGACCTGCTAAACAGTGAGGAAGTGAGAGAATCCTTTCTGTATATCTTTACTGTGTGTGGGCAAAGTAAACTCCCTTTATTAAACATTCAGTGCCTCATTTCTTCTTAATGTTGAACCGATACTGAGGGTACTGGCCTTAGAGCCATACCTGCAACAGGGTTTCCTGTCACCCCAATCCCCGATTTAATGACTGCTCCAGCGCTAGAGCCTTGGCCTCTGCCTGTAGATCTACCCCACCCAGACCTCAATTCGGACTCAGTCTGGCAAAGAAGGAAGAACTGGGCTCACAATTTAGGTCAGACCCAAGTTCAAGTCCAAAGCCCAGATAGAGTTGCCCAGGGTTTGGCTGCGGTTTGAACTCCTGAATTGGAGACTCTACTCCCTCCACCTGTGTGTGTGTGTGTGTGTGTGTTTGTCCTTCATTGCCAAAGAAGACCATGCCGTCAGAGAATTGATGACATGACTTGCACTTGACTTTGTTTTGAGTGAGGGAGGGCTGTGCAGGTCACCAGCCTCACTTCTCCTCCAGAGCCATCTGAATCCAGTGATCAGATATTCATCAAGGTGACTGGAGATGACCCAGGATGAGGCAACTGGGGTTAAGTGACTTGCCCAAGGTCACACAGCTAGTGAGTGTCAAGTGTATGAGGTGAGATTTGAACTCTGGTCCTCCTGACTCCTGCACTGGTGCTCTATCCTCTGC
>CM053771.1:347235414-347251243 GCA_028658325.1 Potorous gilbertii | reverse complement strand
TCACCATGCTGAGTTGATCAGTTTTAAAGATGCAGATGTTTCTAGCTATGCCATCAATGGAAGAAGGGTGTTCCCAATTTCATGGTAGGCTAAAATAGAATGTCTACGGATTCCTACAACAGCTCTTTTTTCTCCTGGAAGAAGATCCTCATCATCTTCGATGGCAATGACACCATCTTAGGTAGCCTGGGCAAATGCCAACCCCTCGTTACACAGATATCATCTAATTACTTTTCTTCTCGAAAGAGTTACAGCTTTTAAAATAAGATAGTGCCAAATGGGAACCTGTTAGTGCCCCTACTGAATGGGGTACAGTGAACGATGAAGCAAGCGTTGCAAAAATGCATTTGAAAGCTCAGTTTTTACAACAAAAGTCAACTTTTACACCTTTTTAAACCCAGAGAATGTTCCAGATACCTCATGTCCCTATTACTTAGTTCTTAAGAAAATAAGAACATAACCTAAGGCAGATTTTCTATAATTTTGGAGGAACTTCTTCCTACAGTTTCTTCTTTTGACCTGTATCCTAATTTGTACATAGCCTTCATAAATCTGTAGTTCCACCCATAAGCTTTTAGGGACTGAGATAATTCCCTGGGATGAAGGAATTTGAAGGTGAGTTGAACAGGTTTGGGGAGAGAGAGTACAAGATCTGAAGGAAGGAAGGAAGTTTAACTGGAGTTGTAGAGATCAGAAAGCAGGGCAGAAACTTGTTAATCAGGTGGAAAATAAGAGGGCTATTCTTGGAGTGGCCTTCTTCCTCATCCATAAAGACAGACAGGCTCATAGTAGTCCAGATTGATCAGTAGCAGACTCTCTTCAAAATCCTGCAGCATTTTTCTCCATCTTTTCTTCCCTCTCCAACAGTTTAGGTAAAGCTAAAAAGCAAAAACGTGTGCTATTCACAATCCCTGGTGGTATTTTGTTGGTCTGAATCTCTTTAATAAATTTGCTTGTTCCTATTTTCTTCAGGCATGGGGTCACTTGAGGTCAGTGTGCATGGATGTACAGCCTTAAGAAGTTTTATGTTTCACGGAATACCTATGCTAAGATCTTGTAGTAGTATGGGAGGTAGTAGTGTGGGCATTGCAATTATAGTTTATACACACACACACACACACATATATACACACACACAAACATACATAGTTACACTTTAATTTTATGAGTGGTCCTATAACTATTAAGCAGAGTCCTCAAAATTAAACTCACATTTTCCCTGAAAGAATGAGTCACTGAAGAAATGGTGCCACTGAGAGCATGAGCACAGATCCCAGAGATGAAAAATCCAAACCTTTTACCTAAAGGAAAAGGGAAATCCAGAAGGGAAGAGAGAAGAAAGTCCAATCTCCCAGTGAGGCCGGTAGGTGTACTCTGTAGTATTTTGACTCTACCTCTTTCTGATAGCGAAGCACAGAGATTCTCTTGCTCGACAGCAACACCTAGTGTTATAAATCCTTCAGCCATTACCCCAGAGGAGGCTGAAGCCACTGTGCTGGGGATCCTGGGACCCTCCCTTTCTGAACCTTCTCTCAGGAGCAGACCTCAGGGTAACTCTCACCAGCCCACCCCAAAGCCCAGTGACCAGTTTCTACCAACCTCTATACTATCTCATGGATCATACCATTTGGTCCTGTAAATTCAAGTAATATCTCTATGCAGGTGAACATCCCTAACCTCTCTCCTGAGCTATGGCCTCATATAACCGATTGCTTTTGAACGTCTCAAACTCAGAACGTCAAAAATAATACTTTCCTCCCAAATCCTCCCTTCTTTCATAACTTGTCTATTTCTGTCATGCCTCTCAGTCACCCAAGCTCATAACTTTAGTGTCATCCTAGACTCTCTATTACAACTTGCCCTATATAGCCAATCTCTTGTCAAATCTTATAATTTCTTCTTCATGACATGTTTTGAACATACCTTCCTCTCCACTCACAATGCTTCATCACCTCATACATAGACTGTTGCAAAAGCCTGCTGACTGATTTCTGCATGAAGCCTCACAAGCACAAGGCTGACCATGAGATCTTCCTAACTCAGGGATAGGGCACTTGTAGCCTTGAGGCCCTACCTGACCCTCCAGATCCTCAAGTGCGATCCTTTGACTGAACTCAAACTTCACAGAATCTGAAGTCACACTTGAGGACCTAGAGGGCCACACATGGCCTCAAGGATGTGAGTTCCCCATCTCTGTCCTAAATCAATAAATTCCAGTGACTTTCTATTTCTTCTATGATCAGAAAGAAAATCTTTTGTTTGACTTTAAAGTCTTCTTATACTTTCTTCTTCTCCATATACTTCATATACTGGTCTCTTCGCTCTTACACACACTATACTCCAGCTCCCAAATGTGTGCCTCTTCAAAGGCTAACATGTACTCTCTCCTTTCTGCTGCCTACAGGTTTCCTTCACGACTCGTTTTTAAATTCCACCTTCCTCAGAAGGCCTTTCCTGAACTCCCACTGTTAAGACCTTCTCTCTGAGATTATCTTTTACTTATATTGTGTATATATTATAAATACATGGTTATTTGCCTGTTGTCTCTCTCCTTGGAATGTGAGGTATTTAAGCACAGGGGTCATGTTTTTGCCTTTCTTTGAATCCCAGCACTTAGCACAGTGCCTGGCACATAGCATACATAATAAATGCTTATTGACTAACTCTTAGCTGGCTGTTGACACCCTACTCCCACTTCCACTTGTGTCTGAGGTAACTCAGAGCCCTAACCTACTCTAACCCTTAAACCTACAACTCCCTTTCCAAAATCTTTGTTGAGGGAATATGTGCCTTTCCATTGCTCCCCAAGGTGAATGAAGACTTTCCATCTACCCTACTGCTGAATTCGATAGATCTTAAGTACAACTTGGCTTTTCCAACCTCCATGACTCTTTTATATGTCATCTTCTTTGTAGCTTCTTGAGATCAGAATCTGTATCAATTATCTATTTGTAACCCCAACTTAGTATACAATAAATGCTTAAATTCTTTTCCATCCCATTCAATATATCAACTAACAAGAAATTATTAAGGACCTACTTTGTATCAACTGCACAATTGGGATACAAAGGCAAAATAGTCCCTGTCCTTAAGGAGTGGCTTTTCTGTCATTAGGGACTTACTCATGGGGCTTATTATATGTGGACTTTCATATTGTAATACATGTCTTTAGAAGATCTGACCTGTCATACTCATCTTTCTATATTTCTATAGCATCTAATAGAGTGTCTCACACTTGCTTGGCAATCAACCAATAAATGAATGAATGGGCTTTAAAAAATACATCTTGATGGAATATACAGTCTAGCAAATACTACTTTCCAAAATGAGGTCATATACTTACTATACATACACATAGAGTCATTTTTAGAATGTTTTACCCATGGCACAAGAAAAATTGCCATAAAAAAGGTCATTCCTTTCGGTTTTAGTTCTAACTTAAAAGGATTTCTAAACAGAGCAGAGGTTAATAATCTGGTGTTCACAGCCTGAGGTAAATTGATACATTCATTCCTGTGCAGATGCCTTCTATGATGATAACTAGTCCCAACTAACTGTGTTTGCAGGACAGATTATCCATTCTCCTCTTATTTAACAGCCACTGTTCAAAGTACTAGGAACACAGCTGTCTCTTACAGGCTTTACCTAGTTTTCAAAAGGCTGAGAGTCACATGACAAAGATGTGTGTCTCAGTAATAGAAAATCTAAATTAATCTTCATAGAAAATGGAGAGTCTTGTTTGCATCTACAAGAAAAAGGAGAACACTTCTAGGTAAAATCTGCTTTAGACCAAAGTGGGACTTGAAGAGAATCCTGTGAAAGTACAGAATTGGGGGAGTGTGTGGGAGGGGGGATAAGGGGTGGAAAGGGATGAGGCTTGCTGAGCATTGCACACAAAAGTCATTTGCTTCCTGAATGAAAGGTTTAAATTTTAAAGTTTTTGCATTGCCAAGAGTCTGAAAAGCTTAAGAATGGAAGGTTTAATCTTCTGAGACAATCATTTGCAGTCCTTCATCCTTCTTTCCCACCTCTCTCGTCAATGGTGATGAAAAATAGAAGATACTTTTGCTCTATCTCGTTTAATCCCATGGAGACAGTGTGACTAAATTAGGCATTTCTTGATAAGATTTATAGCAGTCATTTCGCCAGTAGTAGTGCGGTCACCACTGCCATTATCCAAGACACAAAATTTCAGTGGTACTGCCCCTAAAAACTAAGGAAATGCATTAATTTGAAGAAAGCTTCTTACACTTATTTCAGACTAGTGTGTATATGTGTGAATAGGGGTGGGACAGAGGGGACATAGAATTCTTAGAGCTTTTGAAGTTGTTACTCCATT
Organism: Potorous gilbertii; assembly: GCA_028658325.1. Classification (NCBI taxonomy): domain Eukaryota; kingdom Metazoa; phylum Chordata; class Mammalia; order Diprotodontia; family Potoroidae; genus Potorous; species Potorous gilbertii. Next base: position 347,246,904 of record CM053771.1, on the reverse strand, counting down.
TGGGGTCACCCAATCTCCCCCACAGCTCCCCAATCCTAGTTCTGCACATTTATATGTGGCACATAGCTATTTCAGAGACTTTGTTTTGATTCCTCCTTATGGAATTGGGGAAAGATATTGATAGATAAATAGATAGAGAGATAGATAGACAGACACACATATATAAATACATATATATATGCACACATACATGCATATGTAAAATGTCTTTCAAATTACTTAGAACTAGCTTAAATTACTTAAATTAATTACTTAAAACTATGTCTGAAGCAATATGTTTGAAGTCCATTTGAAAAATGGACATGGTAGAGGGGGTAGATATCTGTGTTTAAACAATACTAATACCTTGCTGAGCATATCAGGAGAAAATTGATTAGAATGAGCTCGAATAGTGACAAAACTACACTTTTTTCCCTCTTAAGTAGAGCTGAAATGGTTGAGTGCACCAGCACAACCTTAAGACTAAGGAAAGTTGTTAACTGAGAAACCAAATATGCACTTTTTCTGTAGAATAAGAAAATCCAATAGGATAGAAATGTTTTTTAAGAGTGACATAAGTGAAATCAAGGCAATTTTAGTAATTACAGACAGGGACAGAAGAGGCAACAAAATGAATAAGGTCCTATTAGAGGGGGAAATATGGTATAAATTGAAGCCGAGAGGAATACTTTCCTAAAAAAATCTATTAATGACAAATCAGTCAAAATTAATAGCTATCAAAAAGAAAATCCCAACCTCTCCCACAGAATAAAAAAAATTTTTTTTAACCTCAACAATAGATCAACCAAGCTGAAAATAGTATCAGAGCTCCAATCAGATCTAATTTTACTCTAGGGGTTCAGTAGTCCCTTTGTTAAGTTCCTAATGGAGAATCACCATTCTACCCCTACCCCCTACCCCAAATCTGGAACTAATAATTTAGAACCAAAAAGGTTGAAACAATCATGTGCTCTATTAGGCTCCCAAATAACTATATTACTAGATATAATGAGAGAAAATGAAAAAAACTTCCGAAACTAGGCTTGGATAAATAGTTTTAGTTATACTAAAACACTGGGATAGCAGTTTTACTCAGGTAAACCAAGCAGAGAAAATTCATATACATGATAATATACAGCCATTTATCAACCCTTTTCCACGCTAGTCATTTTATATATCCATAATTAAACATTCATTCTAGAACTTTTAACACTTAGTGCAACTGACCATCTCCCAGCCAGAATTCAAAGAGGCTTAAAAGACAATGAGGCCCCTATAGCATTGGGTATCTGTATTTTAGCCTCAACTACACAAGATACTATATTTCTTTCTCCTTTTTCACTGTGTTCAAAGGTCTAGATTATAGAAAGTTAAAAATCTCATAGTGGTCAGAAATTTATATAGTAGTTCCTATCACAGACTCAGATAAATCAACAATTAGAATGGATGCATTAAATAAAAAATTTCTCTATGGTAGAAATCAAAAATTAATATTTAATGATGAGTAGGAAAGGCTTTATGGGATCTAGCAGTCTTGTCTGTCCCAAAGCAATTGTAACTAACCCTAAATATAAAATCAAAGAAGTTGATAAGGAGATTACGTAAATTCTGAAGGATTTAGAACAGAAAGGCATAATTAGAAAAATAGCTAGTACTCATATTTTCTCCGTATGGCCAGTTTGATAAAAAAAAGCAAGAAATGAGTGGAGAGTTATAGTGGACTATAGAAAACTAAATGCTGAGACTCAGTCCATCAGAGAGGCCTTCTTAACATTTCAGGTACTATTGATGAAATTAAAGGAGATGATGGACCTTGTTTTAAAGTTATTGATTTAAGTAATATGTTCTTTGCAGTCCCAGTGGTCAAAGAAAGTCAGGAACAACTTGCCTTCACATAGCAAGAGGCAAAGTGTACATTCTGTAGATTGCTATAAGGATATATTTATAATCTGTTGTTATGCCATAACTTGTGTAGACACAATCTAAATTAGATTAACATAAGCACTTGCTTTGTACAGGATTACATGGAACTCATGATAAGTGACAGGTAGAAAAAGTTACAGATGGAAATATTCAGGGACATAAAATAGAAGATGGGTAGTTTCCTTACAAAATGAAATACAAAAAGGACAATCATCAGTTAAATTTCTAGGGATGATTTGGATTTTAAAAGGAAAATTGATTACTCAATCAGTAGTAAAAAAAAAAAAAAAAAAAAGATCTTAACCTTGGAAACCCCAAAGGACTAAAAGGAAGCACAGAGACTAGTCTTTGAAGAAACTACAATGCCCACTTGGGTATGATATGAGATCCAATGTATAAAATTATGAGAAAATAAAAAAATTGAAATTGAACAAATTGAATGGTGCTTGAAACAACAGCATGAATATAAAAGAGCCTATGAACCATATTATCTATACCTCTTGGTCCTATTTGCTCAGACTCTTCTTTTAAATAAGAAGTCAGCTATGCAGAATATTTTATATCCTAATCCTTATGGATAAAGCCAAAGGAGGATAATGAGAAAGTTTATGTTTTGGTAAAATGTTGGATTCAAAAGACAACTTCCACAGATTTACTATATCAGTATGGAGAAGATAGCCCTAACAGAATATTACACTCTTATGGGAAAAGAAGACTTGACCCAAGGAGAATATGATGAATACTGATTCCTAGACTAACATGGGTCAAAATTACTTTTAATAACCATGTCAGAACAGCTGCCAAGTAGTTAGTGCTTAAGTGGAAAAAATATAAAAGCACAAGAACCAGCAGTAGGGAAATAAGTACAAGCTGTCTTCATGAGGAGATACTGTTCATACTGTTGGCATGACGTCTAAATGGTCAGAAAGAGACATTCCCTAGAGTAAGCCAACCCTTTGTTGAGTGGTCTTTAATCTTGAGTAAACAAGCAATTGGTTTAAAGAGAGGTGTGCTACATTTACCCCACAGTGATAAGCATCCCTTGAAGTAATAGGCAGCTAAGCCTTTCCACTCAGGAGTAAATGGTTAAATGAAGGGATGGAAAAATATTTATATATTCTGAATTGAGAGGAATGTGGCTAGTTATCATAAAAGCCACTAGGAAAAACCTGGATAATGTAGTGATATATCCTGTCTCTTTCACTATCACTAATGGATGAACCATATGGCCAGCTAAATAGAGGAATTATACTTGGACAGTGAATAATAATGAGACTTAGATCAAGGATCTGTGAGACAACATAGCCAGTGCAAATATTAAAATTGAGGTTGGATACATTTCAGCTCACACAAAAGGAAAATTCAATGAGGGAAAGTAAAATGAGAAGGTAGACCATATGGGTGAATTGAGAGAGATAGGGTTAAAGAAAATAGTGAAAAGGGATAAAATCAGTATGAAATGGGCACGTGAGAAAATTTGACAGGCATATAGACCACCAAATCTTGGACTAAAGACAGAATGGGACTGAGAATAGATAATCCTCACTACTGCTTCGTCATATTTGCCAAGAGACTAGACGTATTGAAACCATCAGTTGGATATATCACCAAAGGGTGGGTGACCTTTAGGAAGAGAGATCCAATTGATAAGCTTAACAAAAATTATTATCTAACTGCAATCTACATGTGCACATGACTAAATTTTGTCTCTCCCTTACCCAGGCAGATGCTTACTCCACTATCGATTTATCAATATTATCAAGGTTTATTAGTTATTACGGTCAGCCTATTATGATTGAGAGTAATCAAGAACTGGACTTAAGCTCAAGAAATCATGTAGAACTTTTACTTAATTTGTAATTCTCAGGCTGCAGGGATAATTAAAAAGATCTAATGGAACACTTAAGGTCCAAGTTAAGAAACTCTTAGGGGAAATAAAGGTAGTCAGCCTAACAAATCTAGGGGAAAATCATCCCATGCCCATCGAATTTAAAATTATAGCTCAGCCCCTATCAATTTAGAAAAGGAAGAACAAATCTTTACTAAAGGAACCAAAATGTAGTGGAGTAGACCCTGAGATTACAGTCAATGGACTCTATTGAATCAACTGGGATAGGGAATTAGAATATAGTGGGGGATGCAGATGCAGCAGAGAAATTATTCCAGTAGGACAATCCAATCAGACAACTAATGTACAGAGAACTGAATGATTCTTTCCCTTTTTGACAAATGACCAAGTGCTGTAATTTCATCATCAGTGTCCTCTTGGTCTTGTTACCAGTAGTCTGTGCTTATTTCATTACATATCTATTCCTGTAATCTACCTCACAATACCCACTTGTAGTAGTTTGTGACTAAGTGTGGCTTCACTCCCTAATCAGTTGCTCCATATTTAATTGTTCCTGTCATCACAGCTGTGAGTGGGTCAATTCTCCTGGTGACCTGTTCATCACTGAGCCATCAATGTAACTGCATATGCAATTGGATTTACTGATATTACACTTTTGCGTAATTGCTTACTTTATTCATATATTCCTCAAACCATGTTGCAAATAGTAGTAATTGATAAGACACACTTTTTATTCTCACCTCCCTAAGGGATTTCCTCAGATAATGGAAGTTCTCTTACTTCTATTGGACCTTTTGGTGTTGTTTGCCAGCTTTTGATACTAAGGCCCTTTTCTAGCTTTGTAGAAGAAGAAACATGCCAGCAAAGAAATAAGCTAAAAGAGGTCATAGAGACTAAAAATGTGGATGTGGATGTTTTGGATGTAGAGCTATAGTACAGTGAGTCCGAATCCACTTCTTTGGAGTGCTCAGAACAAACCCATGAGAACTGCTGCTGACCAAATACACCACAACAGGTAGAATTTCTTTTTGGTCTATTTTAAATTAATCTGTTAGCTCCTGTATCAAAGTAATGGTGATAGTTTTTGCAGTCTACATGACCCTCCTACTAGGAGTCTTTGTTCCATGGCACCCATGTTTTTCCAATTCCTCCTATCATTCATTTCAATACCAAGACCCTTTGGAGCCACATCCAATTCTTCCTTGACCAGTTTTATTGATTGGCAAAAGTCTTAGTGGGATCTTAGATGGCTAAGACAAAAATCAGACAAAACCCATTGACAACTCCTAAGAATCATAGACTGTGTGTCATGGGCACACTTTTTCTGTCCTAGACTGCAGTGATTATATTGTATAAACTGCATTGTATAAACAATGGAGAAGCTGATAATTGGGTCCTCTACCTTTTTCCTACTTAATTAAAGGATATTATGACTGAACATTCCTTCTCTTGGCTCCAGGCATTTTCTCTGACTTTACCCCATGGTTGATAATGTTCTGTTGTGTGTCAGTCAAGTCAAAAGACTGTATCCCTTTTGCTTCCTATGGAATATCCAAGGGATAAAAGTCTATGTCATTCTCTGCTTCCAAGTCAGGGATATAGTAGATAATACTCCTCATCACCATATTGGAAATGTCCCATATCAATATTTATCCTTCTTCTTGTCTGAGATAATTATTTTATTGATAGCATAGTAAGATGTCAATTATCCCCATATGTCCTAGTACATCATGCAGCATGGTCTCCTTCCTCAGCTCCACCTATTGTCTTCTTAGCTTCCTTTAAGTCCCAACTATAATCCCTTCTTTCACTGGAGTTTTCTCCAACCCCTATTAATTCTAGTGCCCTCCTTTTGTTAAATTTTATTTGTTCTATACAAAGCTTCTTTTATATGTATTTGTTTGCATGCTGTCTCCCTTGTTAGATTGTAAGCTCCTAGAGGTCACAGTCTCTCTTTTGTCTCTTTGCTGCATGTTGATGTAGAACATTGCCATTATGATCAAGGGGAACATTACCTATCACAGTTGTTGGTTGTTGTCTTTTGTATTTGAAGAGGACCAAAATGGCATCACTGTGTCAGGGTCAATGTATAGTGTGTCTGACTGTGGCTGTTTAGATCAGTGTAAACTCAGAAGGCCTTACCACAAATAGCTCATATATTACCTACTGTATACCCCTGACTTAGAAGCAGAGAGGGGCATGCATCTTTAGTCTCTCAATATCTCATAGGAAATAGGAAGGGTATCATCTTTAGACTTGCATGGCATATAGTACTTTTCTCATTAGCTTATATAATAAACTTCTAATCAAATTATATAGTAAATAAGTTAGATAAGAGACTGACAACCAGAACTGAAATATAACCAGTTAACATCCTTAGGTAGCATTCTAAAATGTAGTCATAGACCTCTGTTATCAGTTTGCTCCTGAGTCTTGAATAGTGTAGACTCCTGAATTCCTGACCCTCGAAACTCAAACATCCTGTGTTTGTTTGAAGGAGACTTGACAGAATGCTTCCTTGATATTACCTCTAGCTGGGCAGAGGGAACCTTGTCAACCCCAGTATGAGTGAGACATAGTGACCTGGACATGCTGACCAGGACTCATAGCAATCAGGTCAGTGGTTTGTACGAAGAAGAGTTTGATGTTGGGGGATGGAGCCAAGATGGTGGAATAAAAGCAAAAACTTGCTTGAACTCTCCTCCAAATGCCTGTAAAAATGACTCTAAAATTCTAGAGCTACAGAACCCATGAAACAACAGCCCAAGATAACCTGGAAAGTCAACAGGAAGAGTATATAGCACTAGATAGAGAACAAAGCACAGTCTGGTATGGACTGTGCTGGCACAGACAGGCTAGAGCAGAGTCACTAGCAGTTGTGGCAGTTTCTGGACTTCTCAACCCACAAACACCTAAAAGGTCAGTGGGAAAACTCTGTGGGTGAAAGAGGAGCATGTGTTTTGTCCAGCCTGTGGCTCCAGCCCTGGGGTAGTGAGAGTGGTGGTGGTGGTGGTGGTGGTGGTGGCAACGGTGGCAGCAGCAGCAACAACAGTGGCTGCTTCTGGAGCTCTGGGCCCACAGATGGTGGGGGATCCAGAGGCTATTACAAAATCCCTGAAGCCTGGGACAGTACATTCACCCCGCCTCGAAGCAGATCCTACCTTGACAAAGTTAGAAAGTCAAATACTTGATGGGGAAGATGAGTAAACATTATAAAAACTCAGACTATGGAATCTTACTTTAGTGACAAAGAAGATCAAAACATACAACCAGTAGAAGGCAACAAAGTCAAAGCTCCTACATCCAAAACCTCAAAGAAAAATAGGAATTGGTCATAGGTCATGGAAGAGCTCAAAAATTAAGTAAGAGAAGTAGAGGAAAAATTGGGAATAGAAATGAGAGTGACACAAAAATAATAATGAAAAACATGTCAACAGCTTGCTAAAGGAGACCCCCCCCCCAAAAAATACTGAAGAAAATAAAACCTTAAAAATTATCTAACCCAAATGGCAAAAGAAGTTCAAAAAGTCAATGAGAAGAATGCCTTAAAAAGCAGAAGTGTCCAAATGGAAAAGGAGGTCAAAAAGCTCACTGAAGAAAATTATTCCTTAAAAATTAGAATGGAGCAAATGGAAGCTAATGACTATGAAAAATCCAGAAATTATAAAGCAGAACCAGAAGGATGAAAAAATAGACAACAATGTGAAATATCTCATTGGAAAAACAACTGACCTGAAAAATAGATCCAGAAGAGACAATTTAAAATTTATTGGACTACCTGAAAGTCATGATCAAAGAAAAAGAGCGTAGACATCATCATTCAAGAAATTATCTGGGAAAGTTTCCCTGATATTAAACAACCAGAAGGTAAAATAAATATTGAGAGAATCCACTGATTAACTCTTGAATGTGATCCCAAAAGGAAAACTCCTAGGAATATTGTAGTCAAATTTCAGAGCTCCCAGATAAGAGAGAAAATATCGCAAGCAGTTAGAAAGAAACAATTACAGTATTGCAGAAATATCATCAGGATAACACAAGATCTAGCAACTTCTATATTAAGGGATCACAGGGCTTGGAATATGATATTCCAGAGGTCAAAGTAACTAGGATTAAAACCAAGAATCATTTACCCAGCAAAACTGAGCATAATCTTTCAGGGGAAAAAATATGGACATTCAATGAAATAGAGGACTTCCAAGCATTCTTAATGAAAAGACCAGAGTTCAATAGAAAATTTGACTTCCAAATACAAGAATTAAGAGAAGCTTGAAAAGATAAACAGGAAAGAAAAATCATAAGAGACTTATTAAAGTTGAACTGTTTACATTCTTCTATGGAAAGATGATATTTGTAACTCATGAGACCTTTCTCAGTATTAGGATAGTTGGAGGAGATGATAGATAGATAGATAGGCAGATAGATTGAAAATGCCACTGGGTGAGTTGAATATGAAGAAATGATATTTAAAAAATAAAGTTAAAGGGTGAGAGAGGACTATATTGAGAGAAAAATGGGAGAGATAGAATGGGGTAAATTATGGCACATAAAAGAAGCAAGAAAAAGCTTTCACAATGGAGAGGAAGAGAGGAGAAGGTGAGAAGGAATGAGTGAACCTTACTCTCATTAGATTTGGCTTAAGGAGGGAATAACATACACACTCAATTGGGTATCTCACCCTACAGGACAGTAGAGGGGAAGGAAATACATGTGGGGGAGATAGAAAGGAGGGCAGATTGGGGGAAGGGGTAGTCAGAAACAAATACTTTTGGAAAGGGACAGGGTCAAAGGAGAAAATAAAATAAGTGAGGGGAGGCAGGAATGGATGGAGGGAAATATAGTTATTCTTTTGCAACATGACTAGTATAAAAGTGTTTTGAACATATATTGCTTGCCTTTTCAGTGAGGCTGGATGAGGAGGGAAGAAGGGAGAGAATTTGGAACTCAATATTTTAAAACATGCTAAAAATTGTTTTTACATGCAACTGAGAAATATGATATACAAGCAATGAGGTACAGAACTCTGTTTTGCCCTTAAAGAAAGTAAAGCGGAAGGGAAGGAGAGAAAGGGAATAGTAAAAGGAAGGGCAGATTAGGGGAAGAGTAATCAGAATGCATTCCATCTCGAGAAGGGGAAAGGGAGAGATGGGGAGAAAATTTGGAGCTCAAAATCTTGTGGAAATGAATGTTGAAAACTAAAAATAAATTAATTAATTAAAAAGGGGTTGATGTTTATATGCTAGATAAGTGCATGCTCCAGTTTAATCAAGTTTGCTTACATGTATAGATGAGTGTAAGTCTGAATTAGCTTTTCCATCACACTAGCCAGCATACATAAAGTAAATCAGTTTGACAGGTACACCATATGTTATATCCTGGTGTGGTTTATAGTGCTTATCCCAGACCAAAAAAAAAATCCTTTTTTGCAACTCTGACTTGATCTTTTGATTCTGAGTCCAGCACTGACCATAACTTGGGGAGTAAACCAGGAATGAAGTCAAGTACATTGAAATGGAAGAAGACAGTCTCAGTGGTCTAATCATTTCTTTTCTAAGGGAAAAAAAACAAATTTCTGAAAATAAGGTACAGGAGATGGCAGCATGTGAGGACCCAGAGGATAGCAAATCTCCTATAAATACCACAGTAAAGCTTAAAAATTCACCAGTTAAAAGGAAAATAAGGAAAAACTCTTGCAGACTCTTCCACTCAGACCAGGGATGCACAAAAGGACTACCAGAATCTTACATAGATCCTAAAGTAGACAGGCCAACATAGGTTAAAAAGAAAGTACAGTGCCAAGCCCCAGTAAACTGAAGAGAGGCTCTGAATGAAATCCAGTAAGCCTGGAACCTTGTAAGGGAGGAGGAGATGATGGAGGGACAAATCTTGAGCCCAATGTTTAGAGATGGGCTCTTGGCAAAGATCTAGATCTCTGAGAAATCCCAAACAAAGCCCCATGGAGGGAGCCCAGCATGAGGTAGTGGGAGCAAAGGGATGTAGGGGCATGCCAGGGAGTCTTGTGTCAAGAGAAAGGCTCTAGGTAATGAAGGACCAGACCCTGTGACTAGCAAGAGTGGGAGGGGACCAGAGAACTGTGGCAAGAAGGAAGCCCTAGGCAGAACCCATTGCTGGAACACTTCTATAATCTCTTGAAAGAGGGATCAAGTCTAGGCAGTGTTGACTTCAGGAGTGCAGGAGTAAAGCTTGGCATAAACTCAGACCCCCAAATCTAGATACTGAGGCTGCTGAGATGAGCAAATCAATGAAAACATTTCATACTATAAATAAATACCTAAGACTTAGTGAAGTCTAGGAGGCAAGTTCAAGTAAAGCTTCAGGGAAAAAGTGATCTGAACACAGGGGTTAAAGAGTACCTGGAAGAAGTGAGATAAACTACAAAAAGTAATGGTGAAGTACTATCTGTGACAAGGAGGATTGATACCTTAGAACAAATTGTAGAAAATATCACTCAAGAAATGACTACTTTGAGAATTTATTTAAATGCTATGGAGACACAGTAAGGATCAGACAAGACTCAGCAGCTGCCACTATAAAAAAGTGGAGAGTATGGAATATCATATTTCAAACACAAAAGATAAAGGCTTACAATCAAGAATAACATATCCAAAACTAAGTATAAGCCTATGCGGGGGGAGGGGAAATGCACTTATGATTAAAGAAGATTTTCAAACATGTCTGATGAAAAGGCTAGAATTGAACAAGGACATCTTGAAATGAAAACACAAGAGCCAAGGGAAGTTTAGAAAGGTACATTTGTGTAATTGGAAGGGAACATGTGGGGAATGAATTGTTTACATGCTAATAGGACAAATACACACACATATCTTTCAAGAACTTTTGTCTTTAAAGCTATCCATAGAGAAAAGAAAATATGATAGAAGACCTGTGGGTGGTTTTGTTCTCCTTTGATGATCTTAGGAGAAGACAAAAATATGAGGAACAGAGGACTATACTGGAAGGGATGGGGAAAGGAGGACAAAGTGGAAGGAAATGCTTATCATATAATAGAGGTACATAAAATGTATTTAATAATGAAGGAAAGATTTGGGAAAATGAGTATTCCACGAATCTCACTTTTGCCTGATAGATAAAGGAAGGTTGGAGAGTTATATATGCTCACTCACACACATATACACACACACATATACACATAGAGAGATTTTGATATGGAAATATATTACATTCAAGATGGAAATAGCAGATTGTGAGATAGATTTAAGAAGTAGGGCTGGATAGGTAAGCGAATAATAATTTAAAAATTTTAATATCAGAGAGAAGAAAATGAAGCAGTTCTTGGAAGGAAAGGAAGAAAGGGTCAAAATCTGGATACAGAGGCGGGACAAGGGAAAGAGAGCTGCAGTAGAATTGAAACAGGCTGTTTAATTTTTAGACAGTAGTAATAAAAGCTACATTTATATAGCATGTACTGTGTGTCAGAAACCATGCAAAGCACTTTCCCATTATTTTCATTTGATCTGAATAACAACCCTGGGATGTAGATGCTGTTATTATCCACATTTTATAGATGAGAAAACTGAGGCAAATGGTGGTTAAGTAATTTGTTTAAGGTCACCCAGCTGGTAAAAGCCTTAGATCAGTTTTGAACTCAGGTCTTCCTGACTCCTTGCCCAATGCTCTATCCGCTGCACAACCTAACTGCCTCATATCAGGCAAACTCATTCTCTTTTACTTCTGTCTTCTTATTAGTAAAGGGTAAG
>CM053771.1:347137725-347234914 GCA_028658325.1 Potorous gilbertii | reverse complement strand
TCCTGTGAGGTAGGCACTATTTACAAATAAGGGAACTGAGGAAGGCAGAGTTTTAAGTGACTTGCCTAAGGTCACACAGTTAGTAAGTGTCTGGAGGCAGGATCTGAACTCTTTCTGACCCTCTATCCAGCACTCCAGCTATTTCCCAACCTGCCTGCCCTGAAGTAAGATGTGAGACTACAAGTAAGGGGAAACATTAGGGCTAGTGAAACGGATCTGAGAACCACCTACACAGAGAATGTCAGCCTCTCTATCTTGAGAAGATAAAATGGAATATGGGAATGGACTTGGTATGTCAATGACAAAATGAATAAGAATAAGTTTATGGAGTGCTGTGGAGTTTCTGTCAAGATATTTAGGGGATTCTATAGAGGGAAGGGGACTCCAATCAAATCTGCCTATATGGGGTTAGGAGAAAATGGGCAGAAGTGCTCAGAGTAAGGCAAGTAGATAACCCACAGAGACTATAAGAGACAGAGAAGGTCCAACACTGGCAATGATTGTCATGAGTGGAAGTTTTCACAAGTATCTATGTTGGAGCTGAGTCATCTGACTTGGAGAAAAAGACAAATTAAAGTGAATAGTTTTGGGAGGGAGAGAAAAAGAGAAATAACTGGAAGAATCAGAAAAGGCTTGCATTGTATACACCATCACCACACACATACACACACACACACACACACACACACACACACACACACACACACACACACACACCAGTAGAAAGTAAACTGCATGGGGGAAAAAGGACTTCAATTTTTGTCTTTATAACTCCAGTGCCTAGCATTGAATTTATTTGTATCTTTCTGCACAGTGAGCATGGGACCTGAAGTCAAGAAGATCTGAGTTAAAATACAGCCTTGCTAAGTTGTGTGACTCTGGACAAGTCACTTAAGCCTGTTTGCCTCAGTCTCCTATTTTGTAAAATGGGATAGAGAAGAAAATGACAAACCACTTTTGTATCCTTGCCAAGAAAACCTCAAATGGGATCATGAAGAGTCAGACAACACTGAAATGACTGTGTAACAGTAACATCATCATCACCACTGTGGCATGCATATAAATCCATGTCTAGTCTTCTAAAATAGAACACCCTGAGCATGAAAACTTATCTTTCTGTCAGACAGTCTGGCCTACAGACAAGGTCACTTTGCACATCATTAGGTATTATTGGTAATCCACTGGGTGAGGAGGTATGATGGAGAAGAGGGACGGATAAGTTACCTTCAGTGGACAAGCACTGGAAAATTCAAGCAGTCATCTTTCTTCAAGCATGCCACTTAGTAAGGCTTTAACAAAAAACTAGAAATCTAAACTAACTCCTGAAGTATTTTTCATAAGATTTCCCCAACTTTATTTCACATGTGCAGGATGAAATACAGCATCCAATACAGATTAATTAGGTTGTTAAAAGAAGCTTTTGTCAGGGAGGTGATGGTAGAGGAAGACATGTGAAACTCACTCTTCGACCTGCTTCTTTAGCCTCTAACTTCCAGGAGAAATTCCCTGAGAATTCATAACAAGGAGAGCAAATGTAGCAGGATATAAATGGCTGCAGGTCTGCATATGTGTGCCTTGATGGAATGTGAGTGCTGCATGAGTTCTAGCTCATGAAAGGGTACCTCTTGAAACAAAATACAGTAGGGGGAAATGGAGAAGGAAGGAGCAGGAGGTGTGGGAAATTGACAGGTATAGAAGGAGAAATGGTCATATTGGCGTATTTTCCCAGAGTAACAATGAAGAGGAAGCATTGTAACCCAAAAACAATTGGTTAAACAATTTTTTAAATTAAAAAAAGAAAAAGTAGAACATCTCTAAGCAATTTACTGGGTAGAACTAATCTCATTTCTGTTGTTTTATAGTATTTTCATAAAACAAAATGTAATACAGACTCCCCAAATCCCCATGCCTAGAAGGCCAGGGAGACCTTTCATTTTACCCCAGGTGCCTCTGGTACCCTTAGGGGACTAGGGGTGTTTGAGCTCTTCCAAACTGCTCCAACTGCCATCAATCATGTTCCTCCTAAGTAAGGGTGTGGTCTCCTGAATCTCAGTTCCATTAGCCACCATGGTTAAATTAGCTTTACTTCAAAAGGTAAATATACAAAATACACAAAATTACTCCCTCAAGACGTGGGGCTCAATCTTCCTTCCTCTTTGTACCACCTCAGTCCCTGGGGAGGGGAAGAGATTTAGGTTCAATAGCTTAGCTTATTTCCCATAAATCATAACCCTATTTCTAAGTCCAAATCCTACCCTGGATTTGAGTCTCCATACCCTGACTTCTCAGGACTTCTACGTTACACTGGCTGGCTGAACCACCCACCTGTAATTCTGGCTTCAAGGTCTCCATGACTCCAACTCCTGGTCCTTCATCACCTAGAGCTGAGGAAAACTAATAAAAAATAATAACAACAATGCTGTAAAAGCTCTTTCACACCTTTATGTGAGATAATTTACCCCATTTTACTTCTCCCTTCCCCTTCTCCCAGTTCATTCCTCCTTCTTGCCTCTTAATTTTCTTGTTCTAAGATATCATCCCATCATACTCAACCCACACCCATGCCCTCTGTCTATGTATACACCTTCTAACTGCCCAAATAATGAGAGTTCTTAGGGGATAGAATTATCATCTTTCCATTTAGGAATGCAAAAAGTTTAATCTTATTGGATTTCTTATGATTTCTTTTTCCTGTTTACCTTTTTATGCTTCTCTTGAGTCTTGTATTTGAAAGTTAAATTTTGTATACTGCTCTAGTCTTGTTATCAGAAATGCCTGAAATGTCTGCTTTTCCCCCTGTAGGATTATACTCAGTTTTGCTGGGTTGTGATAAAGCAATAGTGATAAACGTGCCTCAAGGTAAATTCATGCTATTGGTGGTAAGAGTCAGCCCTTGAACCTTGTGTTCATTGCCCGTGACCTGAGTACTTAATAAGAAACAGTCATCCATACTGATTCTTGGGCTATGACCAACAACTAAGCTATCTAATCTAGTCAATGGCATCAAAATAATTGGAAAACCAAATCCAACAGTATTAAAGAGGGAGGATCTCTCTGGCCTACAAGGCAGATGAACTCAAAAACTAACAGCTCTATCTCACTCATGTATCTGTCCACCAAATGGTATCCAAATGCAATGACAGAAGTGAACAAGCTTGCACCCAACAAATTGCTTCAGTAGCACAATGGGTTTCATGCTTAAACCTTAGAAATGAATACACTTAGCTGGAGTGTATTCCAGAGAATCCTCTATCTCACCTAAGAGGAAACCAAGGAAGTAAGAGGTAGTTATACTTCTTGCCAACTACCTTGCCATGTACAAAGTGGCCCCCACTTGGGAAAGATTCCCCAAAGATCAAAGCTAAAAAGATCTTGGCAAGTGGATTGGGCCTTCTTCCACAACAGTACAGCAGTAGATGCCACATCCATTCCCCACTCTCATCTCAGCCTCTGAAAAAATATCTAACTTCCTCTTGCATATTACATTTCTCATGACAGAACACCATTTACCAAAATTGGACTCAAAATCAGGACATATGATAGATCTTCTATCCCTCATGCCACCATCAAGAAGCAGATGTTATGGGAGCAGCTAGATGGCACAGTGGATAGAGCACCAACCCTAGAGTCAGGAAGATCTGAGTTCAAATCCAGTCTCAACAATTTACTGTGTGATCCTGGACAAGTCACTTAACCTCAATTGCCTCACATACACAAAAAGAAGAACATATAAAGTTAAAATGAAATAAGATTGGGAAATTAGTCTTAGAGGCATCCCAGGAATCCTATTCTCAGACCCTGGTGGTAACCAGCAGTCAACCTTCCCAACTCAATCAAGGAATGAAGAAACTTCCTGGCTGCCTGGCCTTTTTCCTAAATAGGATTTCCTGTCACAGAGATGGAATGTACAGCATTCTGGTGTTAATCCAAAACCACAGGGGTTTGAAATAAGTAAGAAAATCTTCATTGATGAAAATATGACCTGATATTAGAATTTCTACATGTTGAAAGACAATTTTAAGTACAGTAGAATTTAGTGATGAGGGTAAGGAGCTATTCACTTCACAAGGTTGTTTTGTAGAATATCTTTCCAAATCTTCCTGTGCAGAGTAGTATGGCAGAGGGAACTTATATCTACTAGGAAATTTAAGTGGAGGAAAAAAAGTGCACTCTCTGGGAAAAGAAAGAAAGATTAAAAACAAGAAATGTAACCGCTGTACCTCTGAATTGCACATCTAAGAGTAAGACTGTAAACATACAGTATAATTCTTTTATTGGTACGATTCTATTCATTTCTTTCTTAAAATGTTACAAAGCAAACAAATGTTGTATTCTAACCCATTTTAAACCAGTTCCATATCTAATCCACACGAAGCTAAAGCCATATGGACTATGCAAACATGAAAAAAAGCGTTCTAAGATAAGCAAAACAGGAAATTGGAGGTTGATGATCATGAAACTGATATCTAAAAGGTAATTTGAGCAGTGAAGTCAGTAAATACTTCCTGCACTATAAACTGAGTTTCTGGGAACACGGTTCACAGTTTTTTTCTTTCTAGAAGATTTACTAGTAGACCGCACCAGTCATCAACAGTCATCATCTTTTCCCTGCATAAGCTATAATTTTTCATTACAGATGAATATAATTATAATTTTAACCGAAGAATCTTTTTAAAGATTATAAAAATGAAACTTTTTAAAAGTTTAAAATAATTCAATTATTTTTAAATAATGAAAATTAATAACATTTTCCAAGTCCCCCAAAAATCTATTGGTTGGAGAATGAGCTTTAAGTCAGTTAAATTTGGTGTAATGGATCGTCTACATTTTCTCCCTCCCTAGCTCCTGCCACTATATTCTCTATAGCAAAAACCATAACATAAGATGAAATTAAAATTATTTTCTCTTTAACTAGAAAGACATTGATTTTTTAAAAGCAAATAACCATAAAGAAAAATGTAAAATAGTAGAGAACCACAATAATTATTGCATGCAACGTTAAAATGGAAAGTGGAGTTACTGTTCCATTAGTTTCTTTAATTGGTTGTAATAAGTCACTGTCTGTTAAAGTATCTTAAGGCTAAATCAAGGAAGGCGAAAGGCCTTACAAGGCTTAGAATCAGTACCCTAAAAACATCCTGTATCTTCTTTTGCCACCTCTCTCTTTCATCAACTCTTTGTATCCTTCTCCATTGATTTTTTTAAACAGCTAATATAATGGAAAAACTCCACCCTTCAGGCCCAAAGGAGGAAGAAATACAGCTCCCAGAGTCAGTCAGTTCAAGCCTTTCCTGGATAACTATTACTTTCACCTGTGACCTTGAGCATGCAACAACCTCTATGGGTCTCATCTATGAAACCTAGTATCCTGAAAGACCTTATGGTTCCTTCAAGCTCTACACTATAATCCAGTTTTCTGTTCCCATTTTAGAAAAAGAATCGGTTCTAATTTTCACTTCAATATACTTCAAATACTATTAATTAAAAAAAAGACCCAAACTAAAAACACTATTAGTTAGCTTAATGGAATAAGATATTAATGGCTTCTGAGGACTCTCCCAACCCCAAGATTCTGTGTACACGGTCTGAAACTTTATTATTATTTTTCTATTTTTTGGTTGTGATGGAGGAAGCTAAGGGAGGGGAGCTAAACAAAGGATAATGCTTTCTGAAATTCACATAGCACTTCAGGGTTTAAAAGGCACTTTCCTCAAAACAACCCTAATCATCTCCAAGATTAAATGTACAATCTTCTGCTTAGCATGCAAAGCTCTTCATAATCTGGCCCACTCCTATCCTTCCAGTTTTCATGCTTCTTACTCCCTAAGTACTCTGCAGTTCATTGCCCCATCCTCCTTTGCTGTTCCTTGAATACTATGCTCCATCTCTGGACTCCCTAACTGAATCCCATGCCTGAAATTCTCTCCTCATCTCTGCCTCCTGGTTTCCCTGGCTTCCTTCAAGTCCTACCTATAATCTTACCTTCTGCAAGAAGCCTTTCCAGATTGCCTGAACCCCTTTAATACTTGTGCTTTCCCTCTGTTGATTATCTCCAATTTATCCCATATATACTTTGATTATATATAGTTGTTTTCATGTTGTCTCCCCTCATTAAACAATAAGTTCTTTGAAGACAGGGACTGTCTTTTGTCTTTCTTTGTATCTCCAGTGTTTAGCCTAATAATATGGGCTTAATAAATGCTTCTTGATTGACTGTAAAAGCAAATTTCAATTACATACAACTTCGTTTTTAATAAGTGCATAATTAATTTATCGCATTAGTTTTGAAGTTTTACTCCTTGCCTGTGCCTCCCTTTGAATGTATGTGTAGGTTTACATGTTTCAATGATTTTTAGGGGTTAAGATTATCACCAGCCACCATATCCTCCCACTCGTAAAAACACTCCCTTGTAACAAATAAAGTTAATCCAAAATCATGCGTGAGTTCATACACACACACACACACACACACACACACACACACACACACACACACACATTCATGTCCAAAATATATGTCTCACTGAGTATCTCCAGTCTACCACTTCTTTGTCAGGAGGTGTGTAGCACGTTTCATCAGCAGTTCCTCAGTTACAGGAATCATTGCACTGATCAGTCTTCCAAAGTTATTTTCTTCACAATGATTCCTTCTTCCAAAATTTATGCTTTCCACATCCAGAGAAAGAACTGATGGAATCAGAATACAAACTGAAACATACTATTTCCACTTTATTTTTCCCATGATTTTTTCTTTTTGTTCTGTTTCTTCTTTCACAACATGACTAATATGGATATATGTTTTACATGTTTGCACATATATAACCTATATCAAATTGGTTAACATCTTAGGGAAAAGGGAGTGGGGGAGAGGGAGAAAGTTTGGAAGTCATAATTTTATGTAAAAAATGAATGTTGAAAAAATTGTCTATTTCTGTCAAAGGTACTAATATTTCAGTCTCATGGGTTTGCTTCTCCTATAAATTGCCAAATCCTGCCATTTTACCTCCACAACATCTTTTGCATTTGACTCCTTCTTTTTACTCACATAGCCATCATCTTAGCTCAGGCCTGCATCACTTGTCTGTTAATTCTATTGGAAAATATTTCAATAGTCTTCTAATTGGTATTCCTGCCTCAGATATCTTTCACCTCCATCTTGTATACTGATGCCAAAGTAATTTTTCTTAAATGCGACATTCAAATTCTAATGATACTCTATTAGCCTCTAGGACAAAATGTAAATACTTCTGTTTAAATTTTAAAGTCCTACATAACTTATCTGCAACGTATTTTCCAATCTCATTGTATCCTGTGTCCCATGTCTGTATACTTTTCATGCAATCCAATTATTAAAAAAAGTTCTACCCTTTTTTCTTTCATTCTTCTCTAGTGTAATCCTTTTTCCTTCCATTTCTTTTCTCTATTAAGATCATCAAAACAGAACAGAACGCAAAGGACCTCTATTTCCTCTGAGACCCTTGTAAGCATTATTAGGATTATGAAAAAATATATTTTTTCTCCCACATAAAAATGTAAATATTTTACCATCATTAAGCTCATTCCATTTACTCGAATGCATTTACCTTTCTGAGTTTCTTTTAACCTTTATGTTTGCATTTCAAAATTTTTACTCAGCTCTGGTCTATTTCTTAAAACTGCTTGAAAATCTTTCCATTCAAGGTCATTTTTTTCTTATAGGATCATAATCAGTCTTTTAGGGTAATTTATTCTTAGTTGTAATTCTTTATTATCTGCCTTTTGGAAGACAGACATATTCCATATTCATATTCCAAAAACTTTTTCTTTCCAGGTTAGTAACTTCTGAGTCTTCTGATCTAGGTTTATTGGTACTTGAACTCTTTCTTTCAGGCTGATGGTTGCATTTTTTTTCTTTCAGTTGGAAACTGGATTTTTTATTCCTGGAAGTTTCCACTTAGAGAATTTCTGCTGGATTCTTCCTTCTCACTCTGGCTCTAGCAGTTCTGGGAAGTTTCATTTCTGATTTCTTGAAATATAGTATTTAGGTTTTTATTTGTCATGTTTTTCAGGGAATCAAATAATTTTTAATTATGTATCCTTGACCTTCTTTCCAAGTCAGTTGTTTTTGATAGCAGATATTATATACTTTCTTCTTTTTTTAATCTTTTGATTTTGTTATAACATTTCTTGCTGCCTTATTGGAGACAGGTTTGTTTAGTCAGTTCTTATTTTTGGTGAATCTATTATTTGATTTCCACCTTCTGTTTTTAACTATTTTTTCTTCCATTTACTTCCTCTAAATATCTTATTTCACTTAAAATACCACTCTTTGTCACTCATTTTACATCTTCTGTGCACTCTTGTGGTTATAGTCAAGCCATTTTTTTCTTCTAAAGCTCTAATTTTAGTCATTCTAGAGTTACTTATAAGCATATCAGCTGGGTGTCTGTGGGTCAACCATGATTCAAAATTTCAAATGTCTTATTCTCTTTACTAATTTCTTTCTCTTCAATTTCTCCTTTGTGAGACTTGTACTAGGGCCAGTACTAAGGCCCTCCTACACTATAGAATGGGTCGGTCAGGCCCTATAGAGACTCATCCTCAATTTCCTATGTTTCTACTCCTGGTTTCTACTTCCCCTATGTGGTAAGACAGCAATTTTATGACTCAGCTCCCCTTACCCTGACAATAGTTTTCTCCCTACACACACCCTCACGCAACTTCCTTTGGCCCCAGTTTCCATAGCAAATCTTCCTTCCCTCATGGAGTATGACTGGCCCCAACTTCTGTGATGCAGATTCCTAGTCAAGACATATTTTCAGATGAAGGCATGCCAGAGAAGCCAAGAGTTGGGTATCCTTGTTACATATCCTCGTAGTGTCGGGGCAAAGTAAAATTCCCTTTGTGAAATATTCAGTATCTCACAAATCCTTCATTTTATCCCAAAGTTGAATCTGAACTGGGTTTAAAGCCCCATGGCAAGCCTGTGCTCAGAAAGCTAGAAGGTTTCACATACCCTTCATCATAGACTCAGAGATTCAGAACTGAAAGTGATCTTAGAGATGATCAAATCAAACATTTCTAATAAAGAAACTGAGGCACTGAGTGATTAAGTTACTTACACAGCTATTAAGTGTCAGAGGCAAGGATACAAATTCTGAGTTTGACTCCAATCTATTCATCATACTACCTAACTGTACAGATCAACCAGTTTCAGATTATGATAGGCTTCAGGACAATCTGAAGCACTTCGTATCCCAGTGCTGTAGAATTCCAGTACCCTGGGCACACTGGTCTAAGTGATTCTGGGTCCCAGTCAACATAACCATTATCAGAACATTGAGAGATGTAAGGGTTTCCAAACCCTGTCAACATTTCTCATCTGAGCATTGCAGCCTTCCTACCCAGGTGTACAGAGTGATGCAGATTTTAGGCACCTCTAGAGAGCATCTCTTATCCATGCTAAAAGTCTTCCATTTTGTCTAACTGTGATCACATTGGCTTTCTGATGGAACTCCCTTGTCAGTACCCACAGGCTACTAAATGATTTTTTGTGCACTTCTAGACTGAATAAAGGAGTTTTTTATTATTATAATATATTATATATATTATTATTATAATAAAATACTTTCTCTTTTGATGTCTTTGTCATTATTTAGCTTGTTGCTCCTTTAAAATTTTTACAGGAGTACTTGTTAAAGAGTTTGGTTCCTCTTTGACAATTCATATAGCTGTCTTAACCTGAAGCCTTTGTTCTCTTAGTATTTCATGAGTCCCATTTAGCACTTGCATTATACATATGTTATTCTTTCACTCTTACTACATGACTATCCTTCCTAGTGGCAGCTAGATGAAATAGCAGATAGAGTACTAAACTTGGAGTCAAGAAGACATGAATGAATCCTCCTCAGAGACTCATTAGTAGGTTGATCATCTAAATAATAGCTCTAAAAACTTATGTCCTATGATCTTTGATGTCAAATAATTTTAGTAATATGCTTGCAGGATACTTAAAGATGCTTATGCTGTCTTTGCATTCTCCTTTGAGTCACTTCTATTTGAATCTTTTGATAACACAGTGCTCCATAAATCAAGAAGATTTTGTTTTTTAAAAAATGGACTTCTATAGCACATAGCAATTTGGGATATTTAAAGGCATTGAATAATTTCCCAAATGTAATACAGTCTGTTCCCCAGCTATTCAATTCTGCACCTAGATAATTGCTACTACTTTCACTTTACAGATGACTGACTAACCCAAGCCAGTTTGCTAGTTCTGTTTCAAAAGTGAAATGAAATCAAACACTCAAACAAGTGATAGGTAACAAAAGGAAGTTTACTTAACCCTAACAAGGAAAAGATAGTCAGCAACAATACAGCATTAGTTTAGTTGGGCATAGTTTCCATACTTCCATATTGGCTACGCAGGCCCTCCAGTTAAAAGCTTAAGGAAAGATAAGCTGAGTTCTTGAACTCTGGCTCTTTTGTAGAATGCCAGGAAGTTACACCAATATCCCAAGTGTTAGTCCTGTGAGCTAATTAATTCTCAAGAACTATGTCATGTATTTTTTAAAAACTAGTCTATGTAGAATGAGGTACTACCTCAAGATATTTATCATATCACAAGGAGATTGAGGCTCAAAGAAAATGATCCAGTGTCATACTCCAATAATACTTGAAACCGGGTCTTTTGACACTAAAACCAGTTACTAGACAATGATGTCTAATGTGGCCAAAAGGCAACCCCTAGAAGAAGATCATAAAGAGGGGAGTACATGAGATGAGGCTTAGTAGACCACAATGGATCACTAGAAGATTGAGGTAAAATTCATGAAATGAGTTAAAGTTTAGGACCTAATTCTAGCAAACACATCCAGATAATCACCAGTAGCAGTATCCACACTACAGAGAGAAAAAGATCAAAAAAAGCTTTTCAAAGCCATTTAAGAGTGCCAGAGATAACTTGACAAACACAAATCTCAATTCAAGACCTGGAGACAAAAATATGAGTAAACAGAAGAAGACACCAAACACAATGAAGAAATATTTTTGGGTAAAAGAAACCCAAAAGATAAATCCAGAAGAAGAAAGCAACCCTTCAAAAGTTACAAGCCAAGCCTCCAGGGGAAGCTATAAGTACTTCAAAAGTTTCTGGAAGAAATGAAAGAATAGATAATAATAAAATTAGAAATGAAAAAAGAGCTCCAATTTTTTTTAAGTGAAAGAATAGATAACCAGCAAAAGAAATTGGAAAGCTTTGCCAAATAGTATTTTCCCTGATACATAAAATGAAACAATCAGAACTCAGACAGTAAATATGACTAAATTACCTAAAGAGAGGCAGAAAGCTCAGTTCTACATATCTACTGCATTAAAAGTCTAAAATAATGCAACAGACTGAATAATAAGTTCAATGAAAACACCTTAGAACTGCACAAAAACTTAGCCAGAAGCTCATGAAGGGTAATAGGACATGAGGTCACCAGCAAAACCAGTGACAGCATAGGCAAACAAGCCAAAGATTCCCAGAGAATGGCAAAAGACATAAGAAGCCTGCAGGATTCTGTATCCAGAAAAGAGAGAGAAGTAGGCTCCTCAAGAAAGTCCCAAGATAGTCAGAAGCCCATAGTGCAGACCTTCAAAGCCACATATCAAATTCGATATGTGAATACTCACAACAAAACAAGCTAGTTCCAGGAAGCCCTTAAGGTACAGTGCTCTCAATCAATCAATAAACTTTTAATAAGTGCCTATTATATTCCAGGCATTATGTTAAATTTCTTAAGAGGCAAAAGACAAGTCAAGATGGGTTTTTTTGAGAGGGAGGGAGTGATAGTCATAGTTTTCAGAATCTGATGATTCTTAAATTATCTCTCCACCTGTTTTCTAGGTCATTTTTAAAAATAGTAGATGCTCAATAACATTTATTTGAGTAAATGAATGAACTTTTTAAAAAAAACTCCATTTTTAGGTTTTCCTGTCATTTTAAAAAATATATATCTATATATTATAAACATTTTCATTTGAAATTCAGAGGAATGTTCATTTTTTTTGCATTTTCCAATCACAGGATACAAAAGGACGTACAGCAACGTTTCAGGATCCTTCTGTCCCTACTTCTAATTCCTATTTATACTGCTTCACGATAGAAACAAAACAATACCTAGTTCAATAACTGCTTCCTCCTTCCAGTGACCAAAGAGAATTTGTGAAAGGCTCAGTTTTCAAACTTTATCAATTCTTGAAACATTTCCATAGTTCCATGTTATCTGATAGTGTTTACTGAGCACAGGAAATATTGTTGTAAGGCTTTTATTCAGACCTGTCAAACTGAGACAATGTGGATGGAAGTAAATTGGGGGTGGGGAACAGGAAGAAAATAATGAGTGAAGTTTTTGAACAGAATATTGAAATGCTCAGTAAACACCATCATCAAAGTGAAATAATGTTATTAACAGTTACAAAATTAATACAAATACAAATCCAAAATAAAAAACCCTAATTCCCAATAAGAGAGCAGTTGTGTTCATGTAAAGAATTTTATACAAGTGAATGGGATTTAGAAGTACTTGATTTTCGGATCACATACCAAATCACATCTCTGATTCAAAATTCCCCAGACTTGCCAATATTCGTTCCACTCATTCTGTTCCTCCATTTTGGTTTGGTTAATTTTTTAAGGTCAAAATGTCATTTGTAAATATTGGTATCCCACAAAGTCAGGATGCCTAGACAATGAACATCACTGAAATCTAGCCTAGATTCTAAAATATTGTTATTTTCAGGTATATTTCTTAGAACTAATATCCTTACTCTTCAGATCCAGAATTTAGGTGGAACTTAATGCACAAGTCAATTTAAACACTTGCCAATCTTTGCAAGTGATGCTATATATATATGACAAGCTGTGACTATACAGCTATGTAACTGACTTTTAAAAAAATTATCAATGCTTTTTTCCTCCTCACTATCATTTCCTAATGAACCCCATCGCCTCCATGCACACACACCAGAAACCAATCTTGTCTCAAAGCAGTATAATGAGTAAAACTGAACAAGAGGTTAACCACTTCAGACAACACAGCTCTCATTCTGAACATCTGAACATTCTGAATATATCTCTCTGCTGACCAGAAAATATGTTTTCCATCAGTTCTCTGGAATCAAGATTGATCATTGTATTAATCTGATTGCTGGCAATCTCATTTGTTCTTTTTCTACTCATGTCGTTCGTGTCAATTTTTCTCTTGGGTCTGTTTATCGTATGTCAGTTCAAACATGTTACTCTGAATTCTTCATATTTATATCTTCTTGTTTATATGACTACATTCATATGCCACAATTTGTTGAGCTGTTCCCCAGCTAATGGGCACATATTTTGATTCCAATTTTTTCTATCACAAAATGATGCTGCTATAAATGTTTATTATATGTGGAACCTTTCCCTAAGTCTTTAACTTTCTTGAGGTATATACTCAATGGTGGTATCTTTGGATCAATGAGTATGTATAGTTTATTACCTATAATTAGTACATATGATTCCAAATTGTAATTTTCTTGTCATATCTCTCTTTAGATCAATGAATGAGTTTTAAGTCTCTGGGTTTAAGGAATCACTTCAGGAAGTCAGCTCAGACCATGGCAAATAGGACTGCAACCAGGAGACACTCAACAATGATCTTCCAGAGCAGTGGAATGGCACGGAAAAATCCTACTCCTAGACTGTCAGAACAGAAGCAGGGGTTAAAGCTATCTCTATAGGTCACTGAACATGTAAGCGGAACCTGCCTGAGCTTTCACTCCTCAAAGCAGTGGGAGGAGAGTAGCAGAATCCAGAGTCAAAGCAGCTCTTGAGCAACCACACCAAAGTTGCAGATGACCTGAAATCAGCACAATCTTCAACATCTAGGGTCTGTCAAGTCTACACCAGGAAATGGAACCAACTCATTATTAAAGTTTGTACAAGGGAAGGGGAGGGGGAAAGGAGATGATTGAAGCTAGCACAAGAAGCTGACCACCAGAAAGTGGAGGTAGACTCTGTGGATTGTGTCAGATAATGGGGTCCAATGCCAGCCACATAATCCAGAATAGAATGGCAATGGCATTCAGATTTCATAGGGGAAAGACCTACCTCACCCATCTAAGAGGACCAGATGGAACACAGTCTTATCATGGCACAAAGAGCCAATCTAACAACCTGGGCAGAAAGAGATGACTAAGCAAAAGAAAACACAAAACAATAAAAAAAAAAACCCCTATACATCCACACAGGTAAACTCATAAACAGAGTTCCATGAAAAAAGAACAACTTGGCAAGGAGAAAAATGGCTACAAAAGTGAC
Source organism: Potorous gilbertii (assembly GCA_028658325.1). NCBI lineage: Eukaryota > Metazoa > Chordata > Mammalia > Diprotodontia > Potoroidae > Potorous > Potorous gilbertii. The sequence continues at coordinate 347,220,594 of CM053771.1, read as the reverse complement.
ATAAAGAGTCACTTCCCATCCCCCCCACTACTCAACAAAACCAGCTGCAAGATGCTACAAGGGACACTGTTTACTCGCAAGTTAACTGCTCATCTTCCATGCTGGTCAGTGATGAGGATAGAGCTCTTCCCTATTCTACAGCATTCCACTTAAGTGGTACAATGTCCTGCACCTGGTTCATACTACCTTTCTCCATGATGTTCCCTGAGAAACAGTTTATTGCTGGAGGCAACAAGAAGACAGAACAGAAAAAGAAAAAAAAAAGATCACTGAAAACAAAACTTTTGATTCGAAAAATAAGACAGAGGCAAAGTAAATCATTAAGGCTGCAACTAGTTAAGTTAAATTTATTAAACAAAATGCATAACAGACTATAAGAAATAAAACTGATAATAAATTGAAGAAAAATAGTAAGAATAAAGAACTTCAGAACCTAAATGAACTGTTGAAACTTGTGGTTGCTGCTCAGAAAATAAGTAAAGGTGCTGATTCCAAATCAAGGATATATACATTCTTTAAATAAGAGAAATGTACTGAAGGAGATAAATACAAATTTGCCAATGATTTGTCTCTAGAAATAAAATGTGAAAATCAAAGTGCTTTTTATTGGTGTAAGAAATAAAGCACTTTTTAAAAGATACTATGAATAATTGAGAGAAGAAAAAGCTAGAAATGCTAGACAAGAAATAAGATAAAGCAGAAAACAAACAAAAAACTCAAATGTGTAAATATTTTCTTAATGCTATTGAAATTTTAAAAAATACGGTTGTCTTGAGGCTTGTCTCAGAGGTATAGATAATTTATGTACTGTCATGCTCTTCCTCCTGGTTTTGTATCTTTCAAAAGAAAACAAGAAAGAAGAAAAGGAAGAAAATAATTAAAAGATAAAATAGAAAGTGTACTCCTCTTAGGACCAAAATTAGTTACCAGACTTATTCTAGAATCTGTTCTTGTATAGAAGAAAAGACAAGAAAATGGATAACTTTGAGCAAGATATGGAAAGAAGGAAGATATGGAAGGCAGAAAAAGTAATAGTGATCCGTGACTATTAAGTATTTATTTTAATCGCAAGCTGGCTATTGGTCATGATGACGAAGTTGATTATATGTGATATACTTGAGCAATAAGTGGTGATGAGGTTGAAGATATAAGGAAAGTAAATGAATTGAGCCCATTTGTCCCAAAATACATGGAAAAGACTGTCATTGATATGACCAGTCTTGAAATATTTAGTACATATAATTCTCAGCAGAGAAAGTTGAGTCAAGGGTCAGGAGATAGGACAGAAATGGAGAATGAAATCACTTATAAGAGGACAATGAAGAGGAACAGGAAAATGGGATTATTGGCACTATTCCTTGTGATAAAAACCTTTCTAAGGAAGAGGATTTGAAAGAACTAAAGAAATTAAACCCTTAAATTTGAAGGACAACAAAAAATTCAAATGAAAATGTTATCAGCTCATCAATTTATTTTTTCTCCTATACAGGATTCTTAAATAGATTTTCTTGGTTTTCCTTGCTGATTCTGGAAGGTGCTTTTATTCCCCCACAAATATTATCTCATTTGATTCCCACAGCAATCCTATTTTCCTCATTTTTCAGTTGAGGAAACTGAGACAAATAGGTCATGTGACTCACCCAGGGACACACAGTTAGTAAGTGTCTGAGGCTGAATTTGAACTCATATCTTCCTAACTCCAGGGCCAGCACTCTATCCCCTGCAACACCTAGCAAATTGAGGACTTTGTTTTGCCAGACTATGCAATGATCTATTGTGAGCTTTCTTTTTAAACTTTAATGAAGGAAAAGAGGGTTGGATTAATTTTTGAAATACTTGTTCCTTAAAAAGCTATAAATTAATCTCATTTCCCATTCTAATTTGATGGTATTTATTGATATTCAACATGTTTCATGAGTCATATCTTGGAACAACCCAAACTCAACAACATTTGACGCTGTCAACTATTTTGTTCACCTGAGTTTTCCTGACATTGCTCTCTCCTGATGTTCCTGTCTAACCATTCCTCCATCTCCTTTGTCATATCTTCATCCATGCAATTCCCATCAATTGCAGGTGTCCCTCAAGGTTTTGTTCTGGGCTTTCTTCTCTTTCCCCTCTGCATTTTTTCAGTAATCTCATCAGCTCCCATGGGTCCAAGTATGATCTCTTCACCAAAGACTTCCAGATCTCTTCTTCCAGCATTAGTCTCTCCTCCTTGGTCCAATCCATTGCTAAATTTTGCGGTTTCTTCCTCCACAATGTCTCTCACATTGATTCTCATCTCTCCATTCACATCGCCATCAGGCGCTTAGCTCAGGCCCTTATAATCTTTCACCTGGCAGTGATGGGTGAACCCAGCTCAAGTCTCTCCAAAAACCAATTCATCCTCCACCCCATTGCCGAAGTGATTTTTCTAAGATGTAGATTTATCCATATCACCTACAACCACCACAACACATACATACAAGACCCGTATTCTTTTTAAATTATATATTTATTTCGTTCAATATTCCTCAATTACATTTTTTAAATTTTCAACATTTATTTTTAAAAATTTGAATTCCAAATTCTCTCCTTTTCACCCCTTGAAAAGACAAACATGGTATCAATTATACATGTGAAATCATGTAACCATAATTCCATCATATAGATAGGTATTCAATATACTCTAACAACTCCTTTATTACCTCTAGATTCAAATATGAACTCTTCTATTTTGTATTTAAAGTTTCCCCAACATGGCCCCTCCCAATCTTTCCAGTCTTTTCTTTATTGTATTCTCCACACTTTTTACAATCGAGCCATCCTGATCTACTTACTTTTCTCCACACAATGCTCTATCTTCTGTCTCCAGGTCTTTTCTCAGACTTCTCTTCCTCTTCCTCTGAATCTCTTGGAGTCTCTGGATTCCTTCAATACCTAGCTTAAATGCTACCTTCCACAAGAGTCACTAACCTGGTCCCCCCAAATACTGGTACCTTCTCCATCATTTCCATTAACTGGACATATTTATTAAAATTAATCACATTATCGCCTTTATTAGAATTTAAATTCTACAAAGGAAAAGAATCACTTTTGCTTTTTTCTTTGTAACTTTAGCACAGTGCCTTGGCTTCATAAAGGCATAATAAATGCTTATTAGCTGATTTATTAATTTATTTCAATCAATCAACAGACATTTCTTAAGCAATTACTAGGTGCCAGACACTTTGCTAAGTGCTTAGGATACAAAAATAAGTAAAAGATAATCTTTGCCCCCAAGGAATTTAACAATGTGATAGAGGAGAAAGCATGCAAATGAATAGCGCAAGCCATAAACAAAATGAATAGAAATAATTAAAAGAGAATAATTAAAATAAATTCATTGGAATTAAGAGAGGCTGGGAAAGGATTCTTGTAAAGGTAGGATTTTAGTTATGACTTAAAGGAAACCAGGGTGTTCAGTAGTTGGAACAAAGGAGGAAAAAAAGCTTTCCCAGCATGGGGGACAGCAGAGAAAATGCCCAGAGTCAAAAGATGGAGTGTCTTGTTTGTAGAACATCCAGGAGACCAGTGTCACTGGATCAAAGAGTAAGGCGTAAAAGACTGGAAGGGAGGAGGGGACTAGGTGATGAAGGCCTTTGAATACCAAGAGTAACATTTTGCTTTGGCTCCTGGAGGTAAAAGGGAAGCCTCTGAAGTTTATATAGGGGGTAAAAGGAAGATGACATGATCAATTAAAATCATTAGCAGAATTAAAGAGGAAATGCTGGTATAACGGGAGGACTGGACAGCATGATCAGTTTTGTCCTCCCACCTGGATCATATAGAGCATGCACAGATATTCCCTGACTGTTTCCAGTCCAACATGTAGGGTTAGAGAGCCTACTTTCAGCCATCAAAGACTAAAGGTCTAGTTCTGTCGGATGAAAAAGAGTATCCTGGCTGGCTGAGGAAATCAGAGGGACTCATCAGTGTTTCTCAGCAACTCAGAAGTTGCTGAGTCAAAATGAATATGCCTAGAAAAAGTAGTGACCCAAGAATAAAGTCCAAATGGATACATGATCTAAATATAAAGACTGATACTATAAACAAATTAGGGGAGCAAGGAATAGTGTATTTGTCAGATTTATGGAGAATGGAGAAGTTTTTGACCAAACAAGAGACAGAGAAGATTATGAAGTGCAAAATGGATAATTTTGATTACATTAAATTGAAAAATTTTTGCACACACAAACACAATACAACCAAGATTAAGAAGGAAGCAGAAAACTGGGAAAGAATTTTTGCAACTGATGTCTGTGATAAAGGCCTCATTTCTAAAATATGTAGAGAACTAAGTGAAATTTACAAGAATACAAGTCATTCCCCAATTGATAAATGGTCAAAGGATATGAACAGGCAGTTTTCCAAGGAAGAAATCAAAGCTATCTATAGCCATATGAAAAAGTGCTCTAAATTACTATTGATTAGAGAAATGCAAATCAAAACAACTCTGAGGAACCACATCACACCTATCAGATTAGCTGACATGACAAAACATGAAGGTGATAAATGTTGGAGAAGATGTGAATGAGTTGGAACACTAATTCATTGTTGGTGAAGCTATTAATCCAACCATTTTGGAGAGCTATTTGGAGCTATGCCCAAAGCGCTACAAAAATATATATACCCTTTGACCAGCAATATTACTTCTAGGACTATATCCCAAAGAGATCATAAAAATGAGAAAGGGTCCCACATGTACAAAAATATTTATAGCATCTCTCTTTGTGGTGGCCAAGAACTGTAAATCAAGGGGATGCCCGTCAATTGGGGAATGACTGAACAAGTTGTGGTATATGAATATAATGGAATACTATTGTGCTATAAGGAAGTGATAAACAGGAAGACTTCAGAGAAGCCTGGAAGGACTTAAATGAACTGATGCTGAGTGAAAGGAGAAGAACCAGGGAAACTTTGTATACAGTAACAACCATAGTGTACAAGGAATTTTTCTGGTAGACTTAGCCCTTCACAACAATGCAAGGACATAAAAAGTTTCCAAAGGACTCTTAAGGCAAAATGCTATCTACATCCAGAGAAAAAACTATGGAAATGGATCACAGAATGAAGCAGACCATTTTCTCTTGTGTTATGTTTCCTTTTGTTTTGTTTTATGGTTTCTCCCATTCATTTTAATTCTTCTATACAATATGCCTAAGGTGAAAATGTATTCAATAGGAATGTATGTGTAGAACTTATATAAGATTGCACACCATTTTGGGGAGGGAGTGGAGAGGGAGAGAGGAAGGAGTGGGGAGGGGAAAAGATCTAAGATATATGGAAGTGATTGTAGAAAACTGAAAACAAAATAATTTTTAAAAAGTAGTAATCTCCAATTTTTCTTCTTTTCCTTCTTAGTGAGCAAGTGAGGCAGAATTACTCTAAGCAGCCAGGTGAGAAATAGGGCAGCTTCCTCAAGCCAGTTTTCATTTATCCATGAGTAGATATTGCCTCTTTTGCTTTTATGTTCATTCTTTCCTGATATTAAGTGAATAAATATCCTTAGCTGGGGGTGCTCAGGTAACCAGGGGCCATGAGAGCTTCCAAAGTCAGAGTCAGTTGCAGAATTCACTAGCGTGATAGTGATATAGGAATCTCCTGCAGACACATGTGAAAAGACAGTCACCCAAGGATGATAGTATATTCAGAGATCATGAGCCTCATGACCAAGAGGAATGTTAGCTATGGGCTCTGAAAAGGCACTGATCCTCAGAATCCATCAGAGAGCTACACCTAAGACAAACCTCATCATACCTCCAAGAAGGGAAAAAATGGATTTCTGGGGCTAGGAATTAGGAGGTATGCTATATATACCTTAATACCTTGAGCGTGCAAAGGGTCACACAAACCTATTTGCAGTGGTATCCTCCAGTGACCTTATGTTAGTAAAAAGAAAGTACTCCCTGGTTTGGAGAGATTATTTTGGTATACCTTTTCAATAAATCCCCTCTCCTTTTTTTTTTTTTTTTACAAAAGTAATACAGTTCTTCTGGGTTGAATGATAATGAGAAATATACCAGATAATGGTTCATGAGCAGCAGCACTGGAAACCCACAGCACCTCGGGATTACCCCTAAAACCCTGAGGGGAGAAATTGTCAGCACTCTCTCGGGACTCAATGCACCAGCGTAAATGAAAATTATAAAAATATTCCCAGAGAGGGTGCTACACTATCATTCATCTACAACTCATGCATTGAATGACTTTGTTTCCCTTTCAATTAAAACTATATCAGAATGCGATCACAATCTCTCATTCCTATGAATGTTCATTCTTACTCAGTTAAAATCTACTTCAATGCAAGTTTGACTCAAATGGAGTTTGTTGTTTCTGATTTTGTTGAATAATATAGTATTTCTGATGTCATGGAACATTAAATAAAGCCAAATAGAGATGAAAAAAAAATTTTATTTATTTGGGCAAGTCAATAGTCTAAATGTCATTTGAAGCAGGAGTTTATTAATTGTTTCTATCAAAATCAATATATTTTGCACTGGGATTTTAGTCTCTTGACTTCTCTGTGGTGAATCCAAACTACTAAGGGTTTATCTCACAAAGGCTGGTCTAATTTTTCCTTTCACATTTGATGGAGTTTGCTGCTGAAGTTAATATGACAAATCAAATATATCTAATCCTCCTAGAAGAGGATGATTCTGATTCATTTTTTTAAGTATCAAAAACCATAACAAAGTTATTGCAATAGGGGAATATTGTGTGATTTGACAATATCTGAAACTCCTTTCTCACCTGGTCCTTTCTCTTAAATGTGTTTTCTTTTTGTCAGTCTTCAAGAGCATCTTTATTCTGGTTCAGAACTCCATTTGCCATCTCTATACCTGTGAATGGCTGTCCCCACAGCTGGAATGTGTTCCCTCTTCACCTTTGGCTCTTAGAATCTAGTATTCTTTAAGGCTCCTGTCAAATACCGTTTTTCCTATGAGGCCTCCCTTTGCCCCACAGCTGCTTTTGCCAACTCTTCCTTCAAATAAATTTGTATCTACTGTGTAAACATCTTCTCTCTCTCTCTCTCTCTCTCTCTCTCTCTCTCTCTCTCTCTCTCTCATATATATATGTATCACATGTATTATTTGTAAATACCTGGCATTTATATAGAACTTCAAGGTTTGCAAGGCACTTTATAAATATCTCATTTTATCCTCCCAACAGTATCCCTATTTTACAGATAAGGAAACTGAGGCAGATAAAGGTTAACTGACTTGCCCTGGATCACATAGCTGGCAAATGTAGCAGCCAGGATGTGAACATGCATCCTTCTGATTTTCACACTCTACCAGCTGTGTCACTTTCATTTTTACCCTTGTATCCCCAGGTCTCTTACAGTCTCTGGCACACAGCATAGTTGCATACCTTTCTTGGACCACCTTACACAAAACTTTCACTGAAATAAAGAAGTTTCTTTTTTCCATTCCCTTCCTAAAAATTATTTTCCCACTGCTTGACAACCTGTTGTATATTTTCTTAGACTAAAGAAGTGAAATGCAAAATGGTAAGATTAGTATGACAAACCCACATTCTCATGAGAAGTGCCACAGAAAGAGCTAAATGACAAAATGCAATGAAACCTTGATAACTCATAGGTCAGTGACTTCCTCAGAGCTACTTCCACAGGGTTCAGTCATAAGGAAGGGGACAAAGGATTCCAAAAACAATGTACAAGTTACTTTGGGGAGTTAAGGGGTTGGGAAGATTTGCTCTCTGGCAATCAACAATAGCTGGAAATATTTAAGCACAGAAATCTTGTCCTAGGTTCTGTCCTGGGCCTTTTTCCCCTCTTTTACTATAATCTCCCCCTTTGTTAATATTAACTGCTTCTATGAACTCAGTCATCACCTCTATTTAGATACCTTCCAGATCTATAGATAGAAACCTAATCATTCACCTGAATGCTAGTCCCACATGACTATGTGCTGAAGAATTCCATCTGATCCTGGGAGGCAGACACTTGAAGGAGGGTACCATCTCCAAGAATAGGATCTCTAGAAGCCCAAGGAAGAGTTAGCTATGAATTCAAGACTGGACAATCAATAATACAGAGAAACAAACACTGGGAAACAGACAGAGCAACAGTGATTCTTCATCCAAAAGGGATCTTTGGCAGAAATCCAGTAGGAGAGGAGCTACTTCCAGGCTCTGCAGCACTAGAGTAGAAAGTAGATTTGGCACATGTGTCCTGTGTAAGTGCCTCACTACTATTGCACTATATGTGTTTGCTGCATGTTATTTGTTCTACTGACTGATTGTTAATGGGAAGTGCATCAGCAGGGGCCTTTGAGTTATTGTTTTTAGGAGGTGAAGCTACTTGGTACCCTATAACCTGGGGTAGCAGCTGCCTTGGGACCCAACTCACCAGTTGGAAAGCAAGTTGGTAGAGTATCTCATGGGGTGCTAAATTACTTACCTTACAGTTATCTCTCTACTCCCCCATTATTATAATATGATCAAAATCTCAAAGCATAAGAAACTTTAAAAAGTCAGTAACCATCTCTACTGAATCCCTGACAGATAATCAAAAATGGATATTTTTGTTTATAATTCAGTGAAGATAAAGGACATTGTTAAAAGTAATTTACAATAAATCTCATAGCCACAGGGACAGTTACTTTCTGAGCTTCTTTATTCATGAATCTTTATTAGGTTTTTTTTTCTGGAATTAGTGGGTGTTAGTTTCTCATCCTCAACCTTTCTTATATATATTTACAGTAGTCTACAAAGTTTGTCCTTAATTACAGAGGACATGACTTGCTGACACACCTTTGGAATATTCCTGAGTAACCCATTAAAATGCTAATAGCTTCTGTCTGGACTTATTGATCTTAATGTCAATTATTCTTAGAATAGTAAATAAAGCTTCATTTTATTTTATCTTTTCAACCATACTGAGTGATAAGTGAACCAAGTAACGTCTGGGGGAAAATAACCTCGGATGAACACCAAGTAAAGGTGGTAACCAAGCGGGTTATATGCTAATCAATCTTACTGTAGGCAGAGTTAAAGAATCTGGTAAAATGGCAATCAGAAGCAATAAATACACTATATTTTTTCCAACATAGCTCTATGTAAATCAGTCACCTACCATACCTTTGAAGTAAGCCATCTATTTTCCCAATCTACCAAATATTTACCTTCCTTTTTCCTACTTTAGCTCAGAAACTAAAATAGGCAACAAGTGTCAATAATTTCTTTTAGTAGTACCTGCTAGGTAGGACTGAATTCTTATTTGCCCATAGCTTTAGTTCTTTCAGGTCCTAAATCTCTGTAACTTGGTTCATTTCCATGACAGCAATGGTGGAAGAAGAACCTAAGAGACACATGATGTTCTTGTCCAAAGTTCATTTATTCTTCTTTTTCGTGATCTTTTTTGGAATTTAAGGTTTCTACCTAATGACTCTAGAACCATTGATAAATTCAGTGAATAAATACCTCATTAAAAAGCCTGATGACAATGTCTGGTGACTGATAGGATATATAGGACATATAGATTAATAGGACATATAGATATATACAGGATATATAGATATATAGACATCAGTTTGCCAATAAACATATTAAGCACTTACTAAGTATTTGGCACTGTACTAAATAGTGCTCTCAAGGAGCTCAGGGTCTAACCAGGGAGACAATATGAAAGTAACTATATACCAATGTGTTAAATACAGAATGAAATGGAGATAATCAACAGAGGGGAGGCAAAGGGATCATGAAAGGCTGTCTTGTAAAAGGTAGAATTTCAGCTAGGTCCTAAGGAAAACCAGGCAATAAAGGAGGCAGAGTTGAGGAAGAAAAGTATTCCAGGCATTGGAAACAGCCAGTGAAAATGGCTGGAATCTAGAAATGGAGTGTCTCCTGTGAGGAACCTGAAAGAGACTAATGTGACTGAATGTGGAATAGGTGAGGGGCAGGAGATGGAAAACTATAGAAAGACTGAATGGGAGAAGGGCCAGGGTGGTGAAGGGCTTTAAATGCCAAACAGAGGATTTTACATTTGAGGCAACAGGGAGCTGTTCAAATTTGAACAGTGGGGTAACATAGTCAAATCTGCAGTTTAGGAAGATTAATTTGACATTTGAGTAGAGGGTAGACTGGATTGGGGAGAGATTGGAGGCAGGGAGAAAAATCAGCAGGCTACTGCAATAATTCAGACATGGACAGAAGGGCCTTCACCAAGGTGTGGCCAGTGTAGGGAGAGAAGGGGGCATATTTGAGAGATGCTAGGAAGATAAAATCAAGAGGATTTGGCAATAAATTGGATTTGGGAGGAGGGAATGGGAGAGAAGAATCAAGAATGATACTAATTTTGCAAGCCTGGGTAACTGAGAGGATACTGGTACCCTTGACAGGAACAGGAGAGTTCAGAAGGGGTGGATGAGTTTAGATAGGTTGAATTCAAAATGCTTACATGACATCCTGTTGTCTAATAGCCAGTTGGAGATGTCTTAAACAAAAGTTAAGGCTGGATAAATATGCTTAATATAGTTTATATAGTATATTTATAAGTGTATTTAATTTAGTTCATATAGTTTGCTTTGTATGCATTTACTTGCTCCCCCACTGTATGCATATACTTGACTTGTATATATTTATTGTCTCCCCCCATTAGATTGTAAGGAATTTGAGGGCAGGGACTGTCTTCTGCCTCTTTTTGCATCCTCAATGCTTAGCACAGTACCTAGCACATAGTAGGCACTTAATAAATGTTTATTGATTGATTGACAAGTAGATCTGAGAACTGTCAGTTCAAAGTTAACAATTCAATCCATGGAAAATGATAAGAATACAAAATGAGAAGGGGGCTCTGAACACAGCCCTGAGGGACTGAAGATCCAGCAAAGGGGACCAAGTACTTAAGCAACCAGGGTATTTAAGGCAATGCTTCTATAACAAATCAGAAATAATAAGAAATGATGCGTAGAATCATAAACCCATGAGATGCTAAATAGAGCTTACTAGATCACTCAAGAGCTAGCACAAGTAATTCCTGTTATATACATTATTATTTTTTCTGACCATATGAGAGCCAAGACTCTGGCTGATTTGATATTCCATCAATGAGCCCATTCAGATATAGCTACATTTTGCATATAATTCTTAAGAAGCATTCATCACATATATGTATATCATAATGGCCCTTTCAAGGCTGTTGCTTTGAATATCTATTAACAGTGTCTCTTTGTGTGCTTAAACATGAAAACACTGCCTGTACTGTTTATATACAGCCTATATAATTATAAATATTTATCAAAGGATCATGGCTGACATTTTCGAAATGGTACTATTGAACTAGATCTTATTTTTTCTCTCTTCTGGTACAGAGTTCAGATGGGATTAATTAATTTAATTTTGTCTAATAACATGCAGCAAAATAATTTCCACTCTCTGATTTATTGGTTGAAGTGGGAGGAATGGTAAAAAGCAAGAAGCTTCTGTGTGTGAGAGGATCCCCTAAGAAAGCCAAGCTTTATCTTAAATAACATACCGAGAACGGAAATAAGTCCACAGTTCCTGGGAGGAGGGGGCAGGTGGGCAGGGAAGAGGAGGCATGCAGGAGACAGATCTTTGTAAACCAGAATTCTGTTCATGGATCAGTCCCTAGACTAAAGTAAGACACTTCTGAGAGACTTTTAAGAGAGGGTAATTCTGCTTGCCCTCTCCTTACCTGACCCCTTTCTACATGCCCTCTTCCCAAGGGATACTACAAGTATTCAGGAACTGAAGTCCCTAATGCATGCTGAGATCTTGGAATAAAAATCACAAGTGAAAAATATTGATGTAATTGATATTTTGTGTTACAATCAATACTAGAATACGTGTATCTACGGGAAAACAAATACTGACATGATAAAGTTTTGCCAAAAGTATCACAGAAGAAAAATGATCAAGTGCATGGGTTGAGCAATTGAAATTTCTTAAATTAGAAACTCAATGTATCCATAACAGAGCTATAGTCTTACTGTAAATATAGACCACTTGTGATTATCCATATGGAAGTGATCCATGTTATATGTTTTTACTAATGCTCAGATTTGAATTTTGAATCTGAGGTTTTTCTGTCCTCCCTATTTAACAATCCCCAAACAGGGCTTTACTCTATCATGTCAAATAGCATGAGCTCTGTCAGTGATCACTCATTTTTACATTGAGCCAAATAAAACATAATTAGAAAGGTAAATCTACCGAAGAAAGAATCACAAAGGAATCACATATTGAATCACAAAAACAAATAGAATATGCTGATTGTCCACTCTTTGAGGTTATCCACAGTTTTCCTTTCATGAATGAATGCTGAAGTCCAGTGAATAGAAAGTATGACTTGAAGATGACTTGAGAAATCATTAAGAACTGTAACCAATATTGTTTTTCTATCACTATGAAGGTATTTCCCTGTGACAATTTACAGATGAAATGAAATATACCAATGTCTTTTAACTGTTTCTTAATATAATTTTAAAGAATACTCAGTAACCTTAGAATAGGTTTAAGAGGGATCCCCCTAATGATGAGCTTTTAAGAAGGAATATTCACAATACAGACCAACTCCCTGAATTGTAAGGGCTTAAGCTTTTTGACAAAGTTAATGACTTAATAAGTTGTCTATGCACTGAAAAACTCACTGATTAACTTAGATAAGTTGAAACCATGAAACCTCCACCAAAGGATTTCTTTCTCATAGTGGCATAAAGGTAAGCCTGAGTTTTCAATTGTTATCTTGGCAAAACACATTTTTTGACAGATCATAAGAAACCAGAAACATTTAGAGTATTGGCCTAATGGCAGACTGTGTGCCCAGCCAATAAATGATAGTGATAATATAGCATTTTAAGAATCACCAAGGATTTTCCTCAGACTAATCCTGTAAAGGAGGTAGTACAAATAATATTATCCCTGCTTTACAGTTGAGAAAAATGAAACTCAGAGAGATTAACTGACTTGGTCACACAGCTTAAAGAAGAATTAAAGTTGGTCTTCTGACTCCAAATCCAGGGCTCTTGCCATCATACCACCCAGGGCTCTTGCCATCATACCACCCAGGGCTCTTGCCATCATTACCCAAAGGTTAGCGATCAGGTGATAAAGTTTCTTAGCTGCAAAAGCTAATGGAGTCAATCAGTTAAGGCATTAAAAGACTGATCTGCTTCATTTAAGAGGGTAAACATTTTATATATGCATATATTATATATACACATACATATCTTTACAAATGTACACATACATACATAAATATGAAATCATTTTAATGGAAACAACTATTTGATTTCATTCAAAACCAAACCTGTCATAGTCTGTTCCAACCAGTTATCATTTGGCAAATGGTATAGCAACTAGTTATCATTTGCTATCCGAATTCAGGTTGCAAAATCATTTAATTATGGCAAAGAAGGGAATTCAGGTGAGAAATCCAGAGAAAGAGAAAGAACAGGAGAATTTACCAATCTTCAAATATGACCATATTTCTGCCTATAACAACACAGTGGAGGGGACATGAGTAAGAGGGCAAGGAGCAAATAGTAATGCAGCTGGTTAGCCAAATGAACCTCTATAGAATTCAATCTAGAATGAGTTTCATGGAGATAATGTGATAAAGCTCGCAGCTTTCTGTTCCACCTAATCACAGTTTATACCATAAGCAGTTTTTAAATTTTTATTTTTTATTCTGAACTTAAAACAAGCATTTCTAGAACGATGTAGAATAGGAAAGAAAAGAGGATTGTGCATGAAACTACAGATCTATTATGTACAACTTGCTTTTCCTTTTAAATATATAATAATCGGGATTTCCCCGCCTTTGCCCTAGAAATGGCTACCATTAGACACAAGTGTGTGTGTGTGTGTGTGTGTGTGTGTGTGTGAAACCATACCATATACATACTTCGATTTATCAGTTCTTTCTCTGGATGCAGATAGCATCTTTCTTCATAGGTCCTTTGTAGCTAATTTGAATATTTATAGTAGTCAAAATGACATGCTCACTCAAAGTTGTTCTTAAAATAGTATTGCTTTTAATGTACACATTGTTTTCCTGTCTTTTTAATTTTTTCTTTTTCTAGTTTTTTAGTTGCATTCCCAATTCATTGATCTGTTATTTCTCTTGTTTATTGATGTGAATATTTAGGAATAGAGAGTTCCCACTTAATACTACTTTGGCTGCACCTCACAAATTTTGGTGTATTATTTCGTTGTCATTATCTTTAATGAAATTATTTGTTTCTATGATTTGTTCTTTGACTAACTTGTTCTTTAGCACTAAATTATTTAGTTTCCAATATACTTTTTGTCTATCCTTCCAAGACCCTTTTGTAACTTTCATTGCATTATAGTCCCAAAAGGGTACACTTAATATTTCTGCTTTTGCACTTACTTATTTATGAGGTTTTTATGCCCTAGTCCATAGTCAATTTTTGTGAAAGTACCATATATAGCTAAGCAAAGGTATACTCCTTTCTATTCCCTTTCAATTTTCTCTAGAGGTCTATCATATCTAATTTTCTAGAAATTTTTCTTATCTTCTTAACTTCTTTTTTAGTGGTTAAACTTATTCAACTTTCTGATAGGAAAGTTAAGGGCCCCAACTTGCATAATTTTACATTTTCTCCTATAGAAGAAGTTCAGTGGTACAATGGATAGAGTGCCAGTCCAGGGTCAGGAGTTCAAATCCAATCTCACTCATTTACTAGCTTTGTGACACTGGGAAAGTTGCTTAACCCTTTTTTGCCACAATTCCTCATCTGTAAAATGAGCTGGAGAAGGAAATGACAGACTTTTCCAGTATCTTTGCCAAAAAACAAAATAAAACAAAATAAGGTCATGACATGACTGAAAAAAACTGAACAACAGATTTCCTCTTGTAACACTTGTAACCTTTAAGAATTTGGATTCTGTATTATTTCATTTTACTTCATTGTCTATGGTAAATTTTGGCAAAATGTAGTTTCCCTCATTTTCTCTTTGTTAGTCCCATTTTGCTTGTCTGTATAATAGTAATTTAAATGGAAAGATCTTTCCCATTCATTAATAGCCCCATGTGACCTGCTTAAATCACAAGAAAGCCTAAATCACATGTATTGGGAGGAGCTTGCTGAATGAGTGGAAGAGGAAAGGTGGAGAAGAAATGAGTGAGAGCAGTTAGGGCAGAGAGAGAGGACACAGGCAAGCAGAAAGCTAGACTTGTGAGTGCTTGTTTGCTTGTGGGAAGGCCTCAAGATGGGGTGGGGGAAGGCTTGGGAATGGTTTTGTCCCCAGCAGTGGTTATGATTGACTTCTTGGCTACTATGATGAATTTGGCTTTCTGGTGTTGGGATTTATCTTTCTGGTGTCCAAATAAATGTTTTGGGTTTTTTTGCCTTCTATATGGAGAGTCTGCTATTCTTTGCTATTGAGAACTACACCATCATATTCATAGCCACCACCAGTGCTGTGGATATTGCCTTTGTGATACAATCTGAGATCATGATTGCTACCTCTGCCTTTTTCGCTTCAGCTGAAGCATAATAGATTCTGCTCCAGTCATTATTTTAATTCTGTGTGTAGGGTTCCATTTCAAATTTGTTTCTGGTAAACAATATATTGTTGGATTTTGGTTTCTAATCCATTCTGCTGTCCTCATCTGCTTTATAGGAAAGTTAATCCAATTCACATTCACAGTTGTTATTTGTGTATCTTTCCCTCCACTGTATTTTCTCTTATTTGTGCTTTTTCTCTTTTCTCCCCTTTCTGTCGCCAAAAGTCTGTTTTGCTTTTGACTATCTCCTGTCTTAATCTGCCTTCTCTCTTACCACACCTCTTCCCTCTTTCTCTTATCCTTTTCCCTTTCTACTTCCCTTTGAGGAAAGGTAGATTTCTATACTCAACTCTGTGTATATGTGTGTGTATGACTCAGTGTGTGTATGACTGTGTGTGCACACACAAATGTGTGTGCGTATCCTTACCTATTTAACCAATTCAGATGAGAGGGGAGTTCAGTTTAAGTGTTGCCTGACCCTCCCCATTTCTATTTTTCCCTCTGTTTCTAAGATAGATAAGTTTTCTTTATAATTTCTTCAAATATTATATCTTAGGTTCTTTTTTGATACTGACTTTCAGATAGTTCAATAATTCTTAAATTATAACTCCTTTGTATATTCTCTAGATCAATTTTTTGGTGCTATATTTCACATTTTCTTCTATTTTTTCATTATTTTCCCTTTGTTTTAGTGTTTCTTGATTTCTCATGGAGTCATAAGCCTCTACTTGCTCAATTCTAAACTTAAAAGGAATTATTTTCTTCAACAAGTTTTTATACCTGTTTTTCCGTTTGGTTAATTTTGCTTTTAAAGATTTATTTTTGTACCTTTTTTACTATTTGGCTCATTCTATTTTCTTCAGTATTCTTTTGTGCCTCTTTTACCAAGCTGTTTCCCTTTTCATAATTGCCATATATTTTTCTGATTTCTTTTTCTAATTTTTCCCTCTTATTTGATTTTAAAAATCATCTTTTTGCTCTAGAGCTAAGAAAGCTCTTCCAGGAATTCCTTTTGGGTTTGTAGCTAACCTGCATTTTTCATTGAGGCTTAGCTTGTCACTGTTTCATGTTGATTGTCTTCTAAGTTTGTGCCTGTATCTTCCCTGTTATCATTGTAGCTTTTGTGGTTGAGCTTTTTTTTTGTTTGCTCATTTTTCTGCTCTATTTCTTGCCTTTCAACTTGATATTAAAGTTGGGCTCTGCTCATGTCAAGGGATGGCTCAAATTTCAGACTTTTATATACTGCTGTTTTAGCAACTAATTCTAGGGGTTTGTAAGTTTTCAGTGTTTTTCACACCAGGGAGAGATGTGTTCACTGCTCTTTTGGTCTGCACTCTGTTCCTTATCCAGGTAGGGCCCCTATTCCCTTGCAGCTAGTGCTAGTGTTCCTCTCCAGCTTGGATCTGTGACCTGGAACTGGGTATGGGCAATGGATTTGTCAAATAGCACCTGGTCTTGCACCCTGTACTAGTACAGGGGGTCCCCTGTAATATCTGTCTGTTCAGCTGTCTATTATTTTTTATCACTGTTGAGCTGAGAGCTCCTGAAGTTGCTGCTGCTGCTATTGAGAGTACCTCCAAGGTCCACCACTAGTGTTGCTGCTATACGAGCAGCCCTGCCCTGCTCCAGTATAACAGATCCTTCCTTCCAACCTTCCAAGTTGTTTCAGGCTGGAAAAATATATCACCCTGACTTTTTCTTGGTTATGTCACTACAGAATTTTATTTGAGACATTATTTTAAAGTTATTTCAAAGGGCAGATTGGGAGAGCTTGACCAGGATGCTTCCTCTAATCCACCATCTTGGCTCTGCTCCCACCTTCACCTATCAGGAACCTTCTAACTGATCTCTGTGATCCAAGTCTCTCCCAATTCTACTAAATCTTCCACTCAGTTACCAAGGTGATTTTTCTAAAGTGTCCTCCTCCTCAGTCAGTGAATTTCAGGGGCTGCCTAGCATCTCCAGGCTTAAATATTAAGTCTTGCTTGTCATTGGAAGTTCTTGATAACTTGCCTTTTCCCTACCTTTCTAGTCTTTTTATAATTTAGTCCCTTTTCATACTCTGTGAATCTAACGACACTGACCTATTTGCAATTCCCTTAATATAACACTCTATCTCCTGTTTCTGTGTTTTTTCCTAGTTAAATTTTATTTTGTTTTAATGAACAAGAATTTTTCTCTCTCTTATACCCCCCCATAAAAAAGAAGAAAAACTAAATCTTTATAACAAATATACATAGTCAAACAAAGTAAGTTCCTACTTTTATTATATATCTCATTCTGCACATTTAATCTGTCAGGAGTGGGTAACCTGTTGGTGCTATGGAATCATGGCTGCTCATTTCATTGGTCAGTCTTCTTAAGTCTTTAAGAGTTGTTCATTTTTACAATGTAATTCTTCTTTTCATTACTAGCTTGGATTTTTTTTAATATAAGAATTATATTTCATATAGTCTTTCATAGTCTTTGATCATTTATCAATTGGGGAATGACTTTTATTATTATAAATTTGAATCAGTTCCTAATACGGTTTGGAAATGAGACCTTTATCAGAGAAACTTAGTATAAAGATTTTCATCAGTTAATTGCTTTACTTTTCATCTTAGCTGCATTGAATTGTTTATGCAAAACCTTTTACATTTTATGTAATCAAAATTGTTCTCAATTTCTTTTCACTGGCTCTCTTCCTGAAAACTCTTGTCCTTTATCTCTTGATTTCCTTGACCCTCTTTAAAATTCATCTTGAGCAAGCAAAATGAACTGGATGAATATTTACAAAAATATAAACTGTCAAAATTAAGAGAAGGAGAGATAAAATATTTAAATAATCCGATCTTAGGAAAAGAAATTGATGAAAGAAGATGAAAAGAAAGCAGATGAAAAAGCCATCAATGAAATATCTAAGAAAAAATTCCCAGGGCCAAATGGATTCACAAGTGAATTCTACTAAACATTTATTTTAAAAAATTGATTCCAATAATATATAAAGTATTTGAAAAAAATAAAGAAGAAGGCCTACTAAATTTCTTTTATGTCACAAACATAGTGCTGAGACCTATACCAAGAAGAGTCAAAACATAAAAAGAAAACTATAGGACAATTTTCCTAATGGATATTGATGCAAATTTTTACAATACAACACTGGCAAAAAGTTTGCTGCAACATATCACAAGGATCATCATGACTAGGTGGGTTTTATACCAGGAATGTATGACTGGTATTAGGAATATTAGGAAATCTGTCAACATAATTTACCATATCAATAACA
This sequence comes from Potorous gilbertii, assembly GCA_028658325.1. Lineage (NCBI taxonomy): Eukaryota > Metazoa > Chordata > Mammalia > Diprotodontia > Potoroidae > Potorous > Potorous gilbertii. The sequence goes on along the minus strand of CM053771.1, from coordinate 347,201,785 downwards.
AAATCAACAGAAATCATATGATTATCTCAATAGAAACAGAAAAAGCCTTTTGATAAAATACAGCAGTCATTCCTATTAAAAACACTAGAGAGCATGAGAATAAATGGAGCTCATAATATGATAAGTAATGTTTATCCAAAACCTTCAGGAAGCATAATCTGTCATAAGGAAAAGCTGGAAGCCTTTCCCATAAAATCAGGGGTGAAGCCAGTATGCCCATTAGCACCATAGTATTCAATAGTGTATCAGAAATGGTAGTTATAGCAATAAGAAATGAGAATAAACAATGAGGAAACAGCTATCACTCTTTGCAGATGATATAATAGAATACTTAGAGAATTCTGGAGGATGAACTTACAAACTAGTTGAAATAATTTATTATTATTATTCATTTCTACTATTTATTATTATTAACAACTTTAGTGAAGTTGCAAGTTTCAAAATAAATGTAAATGTAAATCATCAGCATTTCTACATATTAACAACAAAATCCACCAGCAAGAAATGGAAAGAGAAATTTCATTTTAAATAACCCTAGGCAACATAAAATACTTAGGAGTCTATCTGCCAAGACAAACCCAAGAACTATATGAACATAATTGCAAAATAATTTTCATACAGTCAGATCTGAACAATTGGAAAAATCTTAATTATTCATGAATAAACTGAGTTAATAGAAAATTTCAATTATACTTAAATAAACTTACTTATTCAGTGCCATAGTAATCAAACCACCAAAAATTATTTTATAGAGCTAGAAAAAATGATAATAAAATTCATCTAGAAGAACAAAAGGTCAAGAATATCAAGTAAATCAATGAAAAAAAAAAAGGAATGTGGCCTAGCAGTACCAGATATCAAACTGTATTACAAAGCAGTAATTATCAAAAAGATAAGATACTGGCTAAGGAATAAAGTATTGGAACAGTGGAATGTACTAGGTACACAATACTCAGTATGTCCATAGTAATTTAGTTTTTGATAAACCCAAAGATTCAAGCTTTTGAGACAAAATCTCACTATTGGACAAAAACTTCTGGGAAAACTGGAAAGCAGTGTGGCAGAAACTAGGTATGAACCAGTATCTCATCCTGTATACTAAGATAAGGTCAAAATGGGTACATGATTTATATATGAAGGGTGATATCATGAGCAAATTAGGGATGGATGGGATATCTTACCTGTCAGATCTATGGATAAGGGAAGAATTTATAACCAAACAAAAGAGAGAGAACATTATTAGTTGTAAAATGGATAATTTTTATTATGTTAAATTAAAAAGATTTTGCACAGACATATCTAAAGTAGTCAAGATTAGAAGGAAAGCAGAATACTAGAGGGGAGGGGAGGAGGGGAATTTTACAGTCAATTTCTTTGCTGAAGCCCTCATTTCTCAAATGTATAGAAAACTGAGTCAACTCTAAGGATATGTCCTTCCCCAGCTGATAAATGGTCAAAGGATATGAACAGGCAGTTTTCAAACAAAAAAAAAATCAAACCTATCTATAGTCATTTGAAAAAATGCTCTAAATTACTACTGATTAGAGAAATCTAAATTAGAACAACTTTGAGGTACCATCTCACTCCTATCAGACTGGCTAATATAACAAAAAAGAAAAATGATACATGTTGGAGGGAATGTGGGAAACCTAGGACATTAATGCATTGTTGGTGGAGTTGTGAACTGATTGAATCATTCTGGAGAGCAATTTGGAACTATACTCAAAGGGCTATAAAGCTACAAAAATATTGTAAACAGATTTTTTAAAAAGGAAAAGGACATATGTAAACAAAAATATTTGTAGTAACTCTTTTTGCGGTAGCAAAGAATTGGAAATTGAGGGGATACACATCAATAGAAGAACGACTAGACAAGCTGTGTTACACGATTTTGATGAAATACTATTGTGCTATAAGAAATGACAAGCGGGATACTTTCAGAAAAACCTGGAAAGACTTATATGAACTAATGAAAAGTAAAGTGGGCAGAACCAGGAGAGCATGTACACAGTAACAAAAATGTTGTGTGATGATTAACTGTGAATGATATATATTCTCAGTAAGACAATTATCTAGAACAATTCCAGAGAACTTTCAATGAAAAATGGTATTCACCTCCAATAAAAGAATTCATAGAGTCTGAATCTAGATTTAAAGCATACTTTTTTTTTACTTTATTTTCTTGTTGTTTTCTTGGTCTCTGTTTTCTTTCATAGCCTGGATGATATGGAACTATGTTTTGCATGACTATATGTGTATAATTTATATCAAATTCCTTGCCTTCTCTTTGAGAGGGGAGAAGAAAGAGTGAGGGAGAGAATTTAGAACTCAACATTTTAAAAAAAACAAAAGTTAAAAATTATTTTTACATGTAATTGGAAAAAGTAAAATATAAAAATTATAATTGGATAAAAATACAATATGACAACAACAACAAAATAAGAAAGACTAAGTCATCTGATAGAGCAATCTGAAGCTAGATAGCTTCTACAGCTATTGGAATCTGGTTGGGGGAAAGCAGAATCTTCTGCTATAGTTTTCTGAGCTTAATGCCCTCTAAAAATATCTATATCCATGACAATCATACATTGTATGCTGATGGACATTCCTTTTCTTCAAATTCTTAATCACCACAAAAAGAGCTGCTACAAATATTTTTGTATAAATAGGTTCTTTTCTCCTTTTTTTGAATGTCTTTAAGATACAGGCTTAGCAGTGGTATTGCTGATTCAAAGATTATGTATAGTTTTATAACCCTTTGGGCATAGTTCCAAATTTCTCTCCAGAATGGTTGGATCAGTTCACAACTCCACCAATGATGCATCGGTGTTTCAGTTTTCCCACATCCCCTCCAAAATCCAACATATTTTTCTCATATTAGCCAATCTCATAGGTGTGAGGTAGTGCCTCAGAGTAATCATTTAATTTTATGAAAATTTTTTAATTATGAAGAATATATTTTAAAAGGACACTAAAAGATTTTTATACAAGTTACCTTGGCAACCATCACATCCAATATTAAGCCATCTCTGAAGTAAAGCACTAGGAACTAACTTCAAAATATCAGCATTTTGAACAATCTGTTACTCATCTCTGTTGAATATTAGTTACATTATTCACACAAGCTAAGGATCATTGAGAAATATAGATTACTAAATACAAATAGCAAAATGTATGCACTATCAAATATTGCTCAAAGAATTTCTGTACAGATATAATCAAAATAGTAAAGTATAATTTTAAAATTTTACTACGTACTATTCTTCTGTTCTTTTAAGATAGGCACTTTTTTTCTCTGAATTAGATTAACAGCCTTTCCTAGGTAAATGGAGTTTTTCACCTTTTAAATAATGTCATATAAATGTTAATTGGCCTCATCAAAGTCAATAAATGTTTGCTCTAGAGAATGGACAGGCTTTTCCATTGGGGCAGGAGGGTGAAGAAACACTTTCAGGAAGTTCAATTGTTAATCAAAAACTAAAACAATTTAATAGGGGACCAGTAAAATAGTTTTATTTTTCCTTGTTAAGGAAAAGAGGAGGTAAGCATGATCTATAAACAGGGGCACTCTCTCAGTCTTATAAATACACTGGTGTAATTGTCTTACTGCTACCCTTCACAGTCATCCATCAGCACTGACAACTTCTGCAAAAGTAATAGACTATATATCGCACATGGAGTGGAAACACAAATAAACACATTCAGTTTTTAAAGGGAATACTTTATTTCATTTTAATAGGCTAGTATTTTCTGGTCAATTACCTTAAGTAGACTTAAACAAATACCAAAAAGATTTTGTATATATATAATCATGTCCCTGATCATCTCCCTCCCACCTCAACCATCACATATGATTGACGGAACCAAATTTCATATGAGCACGTTCAGTAAAAAAATGTTTTCTGTGTAGTAGAGAGACTCCTCTAAAAACCTTAGATAATGTAATCATAGAAGGGCAGAATGTAATCACAAGGTGTTAATGAGGTGTTAAACTAACAGTAGAGATTCCTTTATAAGGTTCAAATACCTCTCTGATTGAGGTAAGAGGAACGTACTGCATTGTCCAAGCAAACAAATAAGCCACACCCTTAAGGACTTTAAATTACTAAAACAGGGCAATCTCATGGTTCCAGAATCAAAGACATTACAAGCAACAGTCACCTGCAAAAGACACATGAATGAGGTTGAGGGCTGGGGGTAAGGAATAAGGAGAAGGAATATGGCACCAAGGAAAGGAATTTCTCTTTCCACCCTGCTTACAACAACCTTTTATCTTTTTGTTTTTGCACTTAATAGTAATGTATTTTTTTCCATTACATGTAAAGGTAGTTTTCAACATTCATTTTCATAAGATTTTGAGTTTTTATCTTTTTCCTCCCCCCTCCTCAAGACAGAAAGCAATCTGATATGGGTTATACAGGTACAACTGTGTTAAACACACTTTCACATTAGTCATGTTGTGAAAGAAGGATCAGCATAAAAAGGGAAAAGCATGAGAAAAAAAAGTGAAAATAGTATGCTTCTATCTGTATTCAGACTCCATGGTTACTTCTCTGGATGTGGATAACATTTTCTATCAGGCATTTTTTCAGAATTGTCATGGATCATTGTGTTGTTGAGAAGAGCTAAGACTATCATGGTTGATCATAGCACAAGGTTATTGTTAGTATGTACAATGTTCTTCTGGTTCTGCTAATTATACTCAGCATCAGTTCATGTAAGTCTTCCCAGGTTTTTCTTTAATTTGCCTCCTTGTCATTTCTTACAGCATAGTAGTATTCCATTACATTCATATAACACAACTTGTTCAACCATTCCCCAATTACTGGGCATCCCCACAATTTCTAATTCTCTGCCACCACAAAAAGAGCTGCTATAAATATTTTTGTACATGTGAATCCTTTTCCTTTTTTTTTAAATCTCTTTGGGATACAGACCTAATAGTGGTATTGCTGGATCAAAGGGTATACACAGTTTTATAGCCCTTTGGGCATAGTTCCAAATTGAACAGCTATTTATCTTTGAAGGCAAGCTTCTAGACCAGTAGGAGACATTGGATTCAGCAATAAGTAGAAATAGATACCCTAGACAGATATTCTAGGAAGATAGTTACTCAAGAAAGAAAATAGCTGCAAGGACCTATGGCAGCAGAGAAGAGAGTCAGATCACAGAGAGGAGTAGACCCTGAGACATGAGTTGAGCAACCCATCTTGTAGAAATCCTGCTCACAAAGGGAGCTGTGTGAAGACAAAGAAAGGACTTCCAGTCCCTGCAGTTCCAGTTTTGAACTGCCTTTGCTACACATGTGCTTCACTGACATTATACTCTGTGTTTGAACCCACTCTTCCCATAGACATTATGTATTTTTGCATGAAAATGAACTCAAAATTTATCAGAAAAAATGTTTTTTTTTAAACATTGGAAATTCTTTTTACCATGCCATCTTAGTAAATGCCTTTGCTAAGAATTAATTGACTGACTGATTATTCTTGAGAAACATATTGGTGAGGGTTCAAGAGCTATAGTCTTACAGGGTGTGCAAAATGATAAGGTTATTTCTAGAACCTAGGGGAAAAACTACCTTCTGGGGTATCCACCCTGCCAGTTCAAGTGTATCTTGGGGCAGTACAACACTGTGGAGATAGGAAAGGTAGGGAAAGAGAAAGAAATTTATTTATTCTGAAGGAAAAGTCTTGGCTTGCAATATCTTTACCTTTTGAATTCTGAAATGTATCCAGGGCTTAGTTATTTAAATCCCTCTGGGGTGTGGTTCACTTCTTGACTTAATCTGAGAGATCTCCTAAAGGAAACAGGGCATCGATGCATCTCTACCAGAGGGGACTGTCATACAGATGTGTAGTTTGAAAGAACATTTGAGGCTGCCATTTGATGGTCAAGAAATGGATTAACAATAGTTATGAATAGTCAGGGACGGGACTTCAATCTCAATAAGGTCTGTCTTCTATCTTTATGGTGCATCATAAGGACTGTGACTCAGAAGACTTGGGTATTAATTGTGACTTCCATTAGCTGTTCAAGTAATCCTGGGTAAATTATTTCAACTCTGAAGGCCTACTCAATGTGGGAATTTGTTTTCTTTGATGATCTATATCTGTAATGGATTTGGAGTTTTTCTTTTTTTGTTTTGGTTTAGTTTTTGCTTTCTCAATTGAGGAGGGGAAGAGAATGCATTAAAAAAAGACAAAACAAGCTTGAATTTTAAAAACTCTGAAGATCTCAGCTTCATCACTAATGACATAAAAATTAGACTAGACAATCTTTAGGGTCCTTTCCAGTGCTCATATTCTTTCTTTTCTCCTTCTCCTTAGAGAAGCTGACCCTCTTTGAAAGGTATTTTTTACCCTAGCTGTCTACTTGTGATTTTGTTAAGTTTGAGAGAAATTGTCTCTCATGTTAAGTATATTTATTCTGGAAGTTCCTCTAGTTTTAGCTTTAATTTTCTTCATCATCTTCTTGTCTCTTCCATGACAGGAAGGAAAGACAAAGAGAAGCAAATATTTATTTAGCTCCTACTGTACAGGCACTCTGCTAAGTATTTTACAAATATCTCATTTAATTCTTACAATATCCCTCTGAAATAGGAGCTAGTACTATCCCCATTTTGCAGTTGAGGAAACTGAGACAGACAGATGTTAAATGATTTGCCCAGGATCACAGAGCTGGTAAGTGTCCAAGACTCAGGTCTTCCTGACTTCAGGCCTATAGCTCTATCAGCCTCTGGAGCATGTATATCTGACAAAGAAACAAATGGGATGCTTTAGAAAGTGAAGACATTTACCACTAAGTATATCCGACAAGAGAGAATAGGCCTATATAAATCTGAAAGGCCTTATCGCTGAGGAATGAATATCAGGTGATGAGTTCTTTGGCTGGTGCTATTAAACCATCCACTAAGGCTTCATTTGTACTCATAAAAGAAACACCTGGAAAGATGAACTTTGAATTAATGAAATTCTTAAATTAATGAAATTGTATTTCAAGTACAAAAAAATTTTCAGAAAATAAACTAGAAGAATCTGTCTTGACAAAACCAAATCTCAAGGTAAAACCCTGAGACTTTACCTGTAAACAGGTCCATGGGAAAGATTTGTTCTATGAGGTTTAAATTCAGTCAAAGGGTTGAACTTGAGGACGTAGAGGGCCAGGGCCACATATGGCCTCGAGGATGCAGGTTCTCCACCCTCGGCTTAAATTCTGGCTCACCCTTTACATTGAAGAGAAACACAGGTGAAGATTTCGACAGAGGAAAAAGAAATTATAACAGTCTTTGAGAGCATAGTAAAGTAAGGGGGTTTATGGAATTGTTTGGATTATTCTGTTTGGCTTTATTTTTTAAAAATGAAAAAAAAAGCAGTAGTTTAAGCCTGAATCATTGCTTGTATTTTTACTATTGTGTTAAATCCTATAATTAATTGGTCATTCACTTCATATTATCAGCCTAGATTAGCTAAAAGAGATATTTCACAGGAAATAATATTATTATGGTTATTATAACAATATTTTAAATGGCCTAATTCTCAATTTTATATTAGAGACAAAGGTATCCCCAAACCTCCATCCTCCTCCATGCTACTCAGCTTCTAGATTGATATGACTCCATTTTGTCATAGTTGTTATGTCCTATGACTGAACTGGATGCCTTAAGGGGAATAATTTTTTAATATTAATATTCTCATGCTGTCATATGTTTTCCTAGTATCCTTTATATAGGATTTTGATCCAACTCTAAGGGGCACATAATACTTAATTTTCTCAGGTTCAGAGCATAAGTAACTAACAAAACTCAACCCTCCAAAACAAACAAACAAAGCACTTGTGAAATGAGGAGCTTGAGGCATCTTATTGAACCATTCCGAGTTTGGGGTTTAAGGAGCTGTTCTTCCTTCAAGGACAAATCATCCCAATTGTGTCTAACACCAGCAACTGACCCAATGGGCAAAGCTCTGTTTTTAATCAGCTTGGAAATATTCATCCTCTTTGCCTCCTTGATACACTTCAACCCTTCTCCCAGAGAAGATGCTCCTTCTGATCCAGTCTCTAGGAAAGCAGAAAAGCAGTAAAAGGGACAGGTATAGGCACAAAGAGGATGACATGAGTTTGGGACCAAGTGTCAATCATCCCTAATAGTGTCATACAAGCCTCAGACCCAGATGATGTGACTAGGGTGGTGGACTGAGATCCCATTCTCGAGTACCATAAGTCATGGCACTGGTTGATGGGTTGATCGGAAACTGGAAGAAACATACACCAAACATATGTGACAGCAATGCAGAAGGAATTTGGGAAAGATTCATCATGGATCAGAAAGCTAATAAGCAGTGTATTCCAAAACCAGGTTGCACTGGAAGGTGGCTCAGGAAAGGAGAAATCTTTTTCTTTATATGAGGCTTTCAAATCTCAATAGACACACCTCCTCTTCCTCCCTCTCCCCACTTCAGGGCCAAAATGAGTGGAAGTGGTAAACTTCCAGGTAAAGTCTGAAACAAATAATGGATTTTATTTTGGTTTAGTCTGAATCTGGAACTGTGATTTCATCATGGTGGGAAGCTCTCACTGTGGAAGTTCCCTCGAGCAATGTAGAGAAGTAATTCTTCTGTAATTTGTGGTCTTAGAGAGTTAAAGTAGTGCCTTTGACACTAAAATTCATTGACTTGCTCATACTCGAAGACTTGCCTATGTCACACAGGACTTGAACTCAAGTCTTTCTGACTTGAAAGTCTCTTTTCTATTCCTGTTCCCTTTCAGCTAGTATAGGAGAAAAGAGTAGGACCATTTTCCACTTCCCCAAAACCCAAGGATCTGCTCATATTTCCCAGAGCAATTCTTTTGGCTTCAGGCTTGGGCTTGGCAAAGATATTAGGCTCTAAGGAGAAAGAAGGGAAGAGAGACTGAGGTTCTAGGTCAAAAAAGATTGGCCATTTCCCAGCCCAAGGACGGTCCAGAGGTTAGCTGGAGTCAAGTGCTTACCTGGATTTTACCTGAGAATACACACACACACACAGAAACCTGTTCAACCTCTACATGCCCTCCCCTCCCCTCCCCTCTCCCTCTCCAACCCCACCACAAACAGATTAGTACTTTTTTAAAAATTAAGTTGCAGCCATGTCCAGCTTCTGGAGGAGCTTACGAAAACTATGCACGCCCTCCCAACTTTTCAGGGGAGGCCAAAGTTAAGAGGTTTGGACACTGCACTTCCCCTTCCCCCACCCCCCCATCCCAGCAGTGTTCGGAAACAGAATTCAGTATATATTCACGCGGGATCTTGTTTTCTTCCTTCATACCCTGTGAGCTGTAAGCTTGCTGGAGCCATCAGAACTCTTCGACTTTATCTACACTGATTTCTCTCTACTTAAGCGTTTTCAGAGAATCCATGAACGAATTCCTTTCAAAATAAACCTTAAAAAAACAAACAAGCAAACAAACCTGGGGGCTGGAGGACTAGCCTAACTAAAGCTTTGTTAGCGTTTTCTAGAGATTTTCTACTCGGATTCACTATTCCTCTCAATAGACTGAAGAAAGTATTAAAGGACACACCTTTAGAATACCTTTATAGCGACAACAAAAATTCTCTGGGAATTTTTATTCTCTCCCCGAGAGCCTGAGGATGATTTCAAATCTCCCCAGCCTTTATTTAGCAGGAAGCATTTACGGGTATTCAGCTTCGGATATACTGGCTCTCTCTCCCTACGCTGAGCTTTCAGGGGAGGCCGCTATTTTAGTCGCTTTTCTTTACGATCAAACTACTTGCAAGTCAAAAAAAAAAAAAATCACTACCGGATTAGTATATGCTTTCATGTTCAGAAGAGGAAAGGAATGGGGCTGGTAAAATCTGAGTAAAGAGAATGCATACTTTTACGAGGTAACTCGTCTAAAAATAAAGAATCTGTCTACCAAAAGATCCTCCTTCAGTGATCTGCCTGCTTACTTGAAGCTGACAGAAATTTTCGGGGGTGGGGGTGGCGGGGTGGAGATCTCACAAGATATTTTTTCGGGTTCTTGGTTTTTTTGGGCTTTACTAGCTGAAAATGGCTTTTACATTTCAGATCTAGCTAATAAACTGATATGTTTTCTGATTTTAAATGTATTACATTGTTGGTCTACTCTAATCAATGAGATATTTCAATACACACGGTTGAGTTTGGATTTTGTTTTTTTAAATAGCTGAGAAGTCTTCTCAAATGAGAATTACCTTTCCTCTCCCATCTCTGACTGGTTAGCTGTAGACTTTGGGGACCGTTTTGTTGAAGTAAAGTCAGGTCTTACCAGAGAGCAGATGGCTGCCTTTTCTTTGGAGCGGGATTTGTGAAAACAGTTTCTATTAAAGTGGGTCGTAGATTTCTCCCAGAAGAAGAAAAGAGGTGGAAAGATGAATACAAAGACCGCAGCCGGGTATGGCCCTAGGAATCAGATGTAGTGCTATCTCTACTCCGCCTCACTAAACTATCTTCCCTTTTAGACAGTTAGAAGGGCAAAAAGTGGGCACTTGGCATCCCCCTTAATTCTCTATATTCCACTTTTCCCCCTTATGGGACCTTTCTCCCTACAGTTTTCTACCCCGAAGGTTCTAAATGAAAGAGTACAATTTTTCCTTGAGTTTCTGGTCAATTTCTCTTGAACAGGCACTTCGTGAATGATTAAGGGTTGCGTAGTGGGACTGGAGTGTCTCTACGCACTTTCCCAGAAACAAAGAAAAAAACGGAGATTATCGGGGAAGGAGGGAGGGGAGCTAAAGGTTTTGCCAAAATTCATAAAACCAAGAATCATCTCTTCCCGTTCCAATTAGATACGCTCTTTTGGTAATTTATCTAATCACTTTAACTAATATCAATGATACTAACGGGTTTTGTCCAGTTAAATCCAATGCCTTGAGGCAGAAAGGGAAGAGGGAAGCATTATTCATCCACATATTTATAAATTTTCGGTGAAAGACTTTTTCTGATCTCAAACCTTACTATCTCTCTCTCTCTCTCTCTCTCTCTCTCTCTCTCTCTCTCTCTCTCTCTCTCTCTCTCTCTCTTTAATTCTTTCTTTCCCCACCCCCTCCCCAGCATACTTGGAGTCCTAAGATCCTAACGGCTTAGCCCTATGAAGAAGTCTGAAGGGACTCAATTTAGTCTTTGCCACTTTGGAAAAATAAAGAGGAAAGTTAGCTTTGACCTGGTCCTACATAAATTTACCCAGAAAACAAGCCGCTAAGGTGACTGGGAGCATAAATAGCCTTCTCTTAAGATTCCGAAGCTTTCTCAATGAAATAAAAAGACCGAAAAGTGAAGAGGTTTGGGTTAGTCTATATAGTGCTCTGTTTTCATGTTTTAAGTCCTAAAAGCAGACAAACCAAACAGATGTTTACTTACCTATAGCCGCCATTAAACTCTTAACCTGGGATAATTTTCTTTGGCTGGAAGGAATAACTGTAAATAAAGAAGCTGCACAGAACCCTGGACTTCTTAATTATTATTTATTTTTGTTCTTTTCTCCACCTGTGAGGAAGGATTTACTTTGGTTCCCTGTAAAGTAGAAAGATAATTAAAGAAGAAACAGTCTAAGTGAAGCACTTTCACTAAAGGAATAGCTTTCAGTGAAAGGATTTTTTTAAAATAAGAGGATCTATGCTCTTACTAGTTCTTTATCGTATTTTAGAGAAGAGCAAATATTGTTATAATCCTCATAAAAAGAACAATTTACTTCCAAATACCTGTAATTTAAAAATATTTTATAGCAATTGACATTTTATTACTAGGTATTGAGGTTATTCTTTGATATGGACAGAAAAACAATCATGACAGATGGTTGTCTATATAAAGAATGAAATGAAGATTTGATGAAATTGTTCAAAAAATCCTCCCTCCCCCCCAAAGAAAACCCACTCACCAATCTCTTGTTTGATATATGGGTGAGGTAAAGAGGTTTTGGATGGAGTGAGAAGAGTTGGGTGGAATAGCCATGTAATTGACTCATTTTCCACTTTACTTGGCAGTATGTTGAATCCCAGCCTTGGACATCCACGGAAAAACAAATCAGAAGCAAAGTATTAGAAAGTGCCTTCGACTTTCAGTTGTCATCACTTGCTCTATCTTTAAATTTCACTTTAGGGGTTCGATGGAGATGTAGCTTTGAAATCCCCCCTTCCTTATCTGATGCCAAAAGTGGTAGTCATCCTACCCCCCCTCCCCAATTGTATCACTATAGCATTATCAACAACCCGGGACTGCCTTCCCAGTAAACCCATAATTTATCTATATAAACATCTGTGAATTTTATCTTCTTGATCTATGATCCCCGTTGAAATAAATTTCCGCCAAAGCTGTGCAGCAGGTAAGGAAGGAGCAAAGAACTGTGGGAGGGGGGCAGTTTGGGGGCATCTGAAGGGTAAAGTCGAACCAGATGTTGAGAGACACAGATCCACTTTCTTTCCCTTTCAAGGTCGCAATTCCTTCCAGATCGGTTTTCTGATTTAAAATTTCCAAAGATATGAGAGCTGGGAGTCAGAGGAAAGGAGAGGGGGAAGGGGAGGGGATAGGAATAGGTTTGGTAAATTCAGAGTAAAGAAAATGAATACCTTCATAAGTAAATTTGTGTAAAAATAAGAAGTCTGTCTAAGGAGAGATCCTTCCTCAGTGATCTGCCTACTTGAGGTTGACAGAGAAAAGCAGAGTAAGTCCGTAGTCTGTCTTCCCTATTCTCCCTTTCCTGGTTCCCTTCTCTTAAACAATCTTAAACCTCCTTCAGGCAAGAGGATTTTGATCTCAAGGTTACTTCGTAATCAGTAAGGCAGACAATTAGTCAGGTTGGAATAGGGCTGGGCCTTAGTGGTTTTCACTACCTCTTCACTTCAATTTCCTCTGGTCTTTAAGTTTATTCTGAGGGTCAGTGAATCAGAGCAGCTGCAATCTCACCAACATGTGGTTCAGTACTGCTAAGCAAGTGCTTGTATTCCTGGACTACTAGAAATAAAAGCAATGCATTTCCCAGATGAAGGATCTAAGTATCAAGGAGACTGCAAATTGCAATGACCATTGAGATGGTTGCTAACTACCGAAAGCTAAAAGATTCCCTCATGCAAAGGTGGGGTTCTTTGGACAGAGATCTCAGAAGTATTTCTGCTACTAAGTCTTTACCTCCTTCCAGCTTTCATAGCTCAGGCACTTTCATCTGTTGTTACTTTGTAACAAGGGTTATTTTGAGTCCCTGGACCCACGCAGACAGATGCAGAGGTGGGGGGATGAGGGAGTCTAGAAAAAACACTTGCATGTGACTGGAAAGATTTGCTGAAACCTAGAGAAAGAGAGTGGTACACCAGAGGACTGTTGCTTCTAGTTTCAGCTCTGTCAACTTACAATTACTCAGGGTGTCATTTTTTACTCTCCTGGCCTTAGTCACCTTATTATTGAGGAATCTGATCTACTTGATATCTAAAAGGTCCTTCCTAGCCCTTTATCTGCCAGATTTTAAGGTTGTGGTTACTCATTTGCTTATAACTATATATTGAATAAGTGATCTTCAGGCTAGATGATTTTGAGGCATAAACCACAGGCAAATAGTTACTCAAATTAACAATATTATACAATGATTTTTCCCTTTAGATTTCAAGAAAATTGAAATTTGGTTCAGGTGAAATTTTTGTTCCCAAAACCAAATTTTTATTTTAGTTTAGTCTTATTATGTGATCAGAATAATCCCGTTCTAACAAGAAATGAACTCCCCTCACTAAAGTAAGTGGAACATCAGAACCTCTGTAAGTGGAGACTTTGGGACAGAAGTTCAGCTGGAGTTGAAGAAAGGAAGGAAGATGAAGAATGGAAAATGGTCCGAAGTTCTTGAGTGAGGAGAAAGAGAATAAACTAAAAGAAGCCAAGGAAGGGATCTGGGGGATGAGTTTACAAAATGAAACTGTTCTCTTAGAAGGGAATTCCCCTTTCCAACAGCATTATTCACAAAGGTAAGAAAAATTGACACGCACATTTCTGTACTAGTTCTCTATAAGAACTGAGCCTCACTTACATACAAGGGATAAGAATGCTTGAATTTGTTCATGAAGCGAGTGCTCATTTACAGGAAGATGCTTTTTAAAATAATCCTTTTAAAATAAAAACTGAGCTAAAACTTAGACTGAAACTCTCTGATTTTTACTCACTTTCCCCCTCCCCCTACTAATACTACTAATAACAGAAGTTTTATGATACTTTTAAGATTTTTGAAGCCTAGCATACATTGGCTTATTTGATTTTCACAACATGGAGGTAGGGAGTGCAGGTACTACTGTGAGGCAGGTAACAGAGTTATCATTGTCCTCACTTTGCAGTAAAGGTAACTAAGGCTTAGAAAAAGCAAGTGACTTGCTCAGGGTCATACGCTAGTGTCACAAGAGGGATTTGAACCCACATCTTGAGTCTGATTTCAGGCTCTTTCTACCTCACACAACTTCTTTAGATAAAAACACAGTAATAAATAAATACGTGGTTTATAGTAGGTCCTATATTGTAGGATTAAAATCTATCCACATGAATGTGAGTCCTACAGTTTCGGAATTTAGCTATCTATTACCCAAGAATAAGGAAGTCAAAATTTGCCATTTGAAAGACTTTAGATTTAGAGACAGGAGGGGCCTTGATGGTCATCTGGCTAGTCCAGGCCCCTCAGATGAGAAAACTAATCCTCAAAATGGCTAAGTACCTGGGCTCTGGACAAGAAGGGTGATGAGTGAGCCCACAGCTGGAATTTGAACCCAGGACCTCTTATTTCAAATAAAGTATACTTTCCAATCTTAGTTAAGAAAGGTAAAAGTTATCATGAGGACTAGGGGCTTGAAGACAGTCTCCAATACGAGTACACTCATATGAAAACATCATTTAACTATAGGGAGATGAGCTTCTGTGAGCTGGCTGAATATTATAAAGAAAGGGCACTGAATCTGAAGTCCTAGCTCCAAATGTTATTACTTTTGTTACTGTCGGTTAGTTAATTGAGGCCATTGTGAAAGTCAGCTGCCTTCTCTGCCAAATGGGCTTAATGATATTTACTCTAGGAATATACTTCACAGGGCTATTGTGAGAGGAAAGCACTTGCTATGTTATACATAAACATCAGCTATTATTACACCCTGCTGATAGTGCAGATAGGCAGATCAGTTTAACTGTGCGTGTATAGTGTATGTATGGGTACAATGTGTATGCTGTAGCCCACATTTATATGGTATTTTCAAGTAAGCTAAGTTTTTTCTCACATATTTCAGTAGTTCAAGGTTCTGTGATTCCCTCCACCAGTATATAATACAACCTCTCTATGACATCTCCAGTAGACTGTCAAATGGATCTGCAGTCACTGAAAAGTTCATTTCCCTGCAGCCCATGTGGTGATGAACTAGGCTGGTCCTTGAACAAGAGACAGAGTTAGTTCATCACCAGGCCTGTACTCAAGGTGTTTCTAGCTTCCAGAACTCTGGGTAAAAAGTCCCACCACAATGAAGCATTTTGGTAAGTTTTCAGTGGAGATACTTCACAACTATGCTAGGAAAGCCAAATTTGAGGTATTAAGAGAACCATTAAGACAGAAATTGTTCACAGATTTCCTCCAGTCCAGGTATAGGGTGGGAGGCCAAAATACCCAGTGAGCATATTAGTTGCTGGAAACAGGCAGATACTGAAACACCAAGAGATTTTCCTTTTAGCCCTATCCACCTGCCCCTATGAAAGAATTACTCAGAGATGTAAAACAGTTGTGTATTACCATATTGTGTGCCTGTATTATAAATAGCTGTATGCAATATAGTTTCAGTGATCCCATATGTTCAGATTTCTAATTTGCTAACGAACACTTTTCACTCTGATTCCAGGTTAGTTGTTCTTGAGAGGAACATCAGGTCCCCTAAAAGTGCTCCCCATGCAACAATGTAATTACATATACACCTTCCCTCTCTTTTCTGTTTTACACCTCCCCTGGAACTCAGCAGAAAAAAGACTTTTGAGCTAATAGAGATCAGGAGCTCAATCTCACCTTTCCTAAATTACTTCAAAGCTCTTCTTAGAATCCACAATGGCTTGAAGTTCAAGAAAAGACCTGGCCTTAACCTCTGAAGTCTCATACTAAATCAAAATCATCCCAGCCAGCTGTTTTATACAGATTATCACCTTTTCTTCCGCCCAGTTCTGTGATTCTCTAGTCTCCTTCCCTAGGGTCTCCCAGCTAGACTTCCCTGAAACAGACACCTTATTAAGTTGCTGGCTTCTCTTCTCTACTTTTTGGGATTTAATTAACTGTTATGTCCCTGTTTCTTTACTACAAAAATGCTCAGTTTCAGAACTTCCTTCTGTTTTCATGGATGTAGAAGGGACTGTTAGAGGAGGCTTTGGCCTCCTGTTAAGAGACCAACAGGTAGGAAAGAAAGAGACACTGAGACAGACTTTCCTTTCCCCTCCAGCCTGTATCCTTCTGTCCCACCCTCTTTCCTCTTAGACCAATGAAGTTGGGAGGGAGGAAGGAGAAAGGGGAGGGGGAGAGATTTGCTTTCACATTTCCCGTTTATAAATGGGAAATGACCAAGGCTGGATTTGGAGGGCAGAGGTCAGCTTTAATATGGGCCCCTGGTGAAATATTTCCAAATCACAAAATTAATCTTTTGTCTTAATCTTCCTCTTTTCTTTTCTCCCACATTTTCCCCATACTCCTGCCTCTTAACCACCACACCTCTGATCCCCTCCCCTTCCTCCTCCATTTTATTTCTGCTTTTCTCTGGTCTTTTCCATAGGGTCTCTAGCAAGGCCCTTCCCTTCACCTTCCTCCTCCTTCTCCTCCTTTTTCTCTTTCTTTTCCTTCTTTTTCTCTTATTCCTTTTTCTCTTCCTCTTCTCTTTTCTACTGCAATTTCCTTGAATGATTTCTCATAACCTATTCCTTGTCATATATATATATATATATATATATATATATATGCTTATATATGATATGTATAATATTATGTATGTAAGCATGCAGAGTTCTTTAACATTTCAAGAACTCTTGGATGTCTTGGGGAAAATTACCAAAGTGGAAATATAGAAACTGTCATGTGACTTTTGGGAAGCCGGAATGTCGAGAAAGAGAGATTCATTCGTCACCTGCCTCTCTACAACTCCCCCGCCCCATCTCTCTCCTTCTCCCCCTTCTTTTCGCAGAGCAAGAAGGGACTGTCGGACTCCACAGGAAGGCAGGTCTGTAATAAACAAACATAGCTCATGAGCACGTGGAAGAAAAACAAACCTCCACACAGGCCTCCTTTCCGAGCGGAATCTCCTAGGCGGGAGCGCCAAGAAAAGAGAGCTGCTGATTTTGCCCAGCACCCCTACTCACTCCCATCTCGGACTTTCATTCATTGACTTTACCTACTCTTGCTACTGATGCTAAGACGGCTGCTGCGGTTTGGAATTGCCTTTTATTCATCGGCCTAGCGTTTTGAGACAGTTTCTCCCCTTGGTTGAGGACTGAACAAATTTTCCTCTTCTCCATATTTTCAATCCCTACTAAAAAAAAAAAGAGGAAAGGAAGAAGAAAGGTAGGAGAGAGGAAGACAGAGGGAAAGGAGAGGGGAGAAAGAGAAGAGGAGAGAAGAGAGAAGAGAGAGAGAGGAGAAAGGGGAGAGAGAGAGAAAGAGAGAGAGAGAGAGAGAGAGAGAGAGAGAGAGAGAGAGAGAGAGAGAGAGAGAGAAAGAGAGAGAGAGAAAGAGAGAGAGAGAGAGAGAGAGTCATTTGGTTGCTGATTGAAACTAACAACTCCAGAGCATGATTTCTTGTTGGGCAGCTACAGGGAGAAGCCAGAGCGAGAATTTCCTATCTCAGGTTTTGCTCGATAACAGTCAATTATCCAAGCCTCAAGAAATCAAGTCTCTGGGCAAGAAGACCTCCTGAAACCTCAGACACTGTTGCCAACGCCACAGCTGTGTCTCCAGGCCTTTCTACTAGGCTCTCTCTCTCTCTTTGATCCAGGGGTCTTTTACCTAACAGACTGAACTTCCAACCTGACATCCTCTTCAGGTTCCTTTCCCTCCCATGCAGGTTCCTTGCTTTTATATCTCTCACATGCCTGAATTGGTGTATTCAGGAGAATTGATCTTGGACTTTCTTCTTTCACCTCACCCGCCCGCGGTCAAAAGAATCGACTTATTCCTGGCGAACCCAGTTCATTGCTAGAAATCTAAACCCTTACGCGCTGAGGCTGCTGAGCACTGCAGATTTGGAGAGTGGGCCGTGTCTACTATAATATGCCCAAAGCAGTCGCACGATGAAGGAGAAGTCCAAGAATGCAGCCAAGACAAGGAGGGAAAAAGAAAATGGAGAATTTTATGAACTGGCCAAGTTGCTACCCCTTCCTTCGGCCATCACCTCTCAGCTAGACAAGGCATCCATCATTCGACTCACCACCAGCTACCTTAAAATGCGAGCAGTCTTTCCAGAAGGTGAGATGTTCTTTGTCGTCCAGCTGTGGAGAGGAGAGAATGACCAGCTTTACAAGGAGGTGGAGAGAACAGAGAACTGAGCGTTGGGGGGGTTGGGGGGAGTTCTGCTCAGACAGGGAATTGTTGCAGCTCTAGAGACCAGTTAGTGCCTGGGGGTGGGGTATGGAAAGGGTGAGAAACAGCTATAGGAACGCTTCTCTGACCTGTGTTGTAGCTCAGAACGGCAGGATTACGGCAAGGGGCTTGCTGCACCGAGGTTAGGAAGATTCGAGCGTTCGCGGAGCTCTCTCTAGATAAAACCTGCATTAGAGAAAGTTGGGGGTGGACAAAGAGAAGGAACGTGATTGGAAATGGGTGAAAAGGGAAAGTGGTGAGAGATGTGCAAGATGCCTAAGCAGAAAAGGTAAACCAAACAAACTGGGTTCACCTGAAATTTAAATTTAACTTCATAGGTTAGTGAAGCTATTTTGCTTCTTCGCCTGTTTCCTGCTTATCTTTATTAAGTAGTTTTTTCGGCAGGGAGTGGGAGAAAGAGGACTATTACTGGCTTTAAAAACACGCGTACATAAAGCTAGCATATTGATGCTTCAGTTTCTGATGTCTGTCTCACAACTACAGGCAGGAGTTCTGGGCCTAGCCCCAGCAGCAGAGGATAAGACCTCACAGGAAAATAGTAGCGGAACGCTTAGCAAATGCATGAAAGAATGTGATGAGTAATTTTAGGATGTCCCCAGATACTTTGTCACTCAGACCTTTTCTTCCCTCCCCACTATAATTCGAAACAGACATAACGTGGCAGACTCTGAGTGGAAATCAGCCACTCATTTATTAAGAGCCTACTGTGTATCAGGCACTGGGAATACAAAGTAAAATTAAAAAAAAAAACAACAGTCCCTGATCTCAAGGAGTTTAGTCTAATGGTAGAGACAACATAGCAACAACTATGTAACAACCAAGTTACGTAGAAGATAAATTGGAAGTAATCGAGAGGGCAGGCACTAGAATTAAGGTGATTCTGGGAAAGTTTCCTATAGGTGAGATTTTAGCTGAGACTTGGAAGGGCTTAGAGAAGCAATTTTGAAGAAAAAAAAACACGCACGGAAAAGAATGAGGTTTTGGGAAAGAGAAAATGACAGGGGAGGCTAATTTTAATAGTTTCCTTCCGTATTCCTAATATAAAGTAGAAAGGAAGTCTCCATTTTAAGCGCTGGGCTGAATGTGGGAAATGATGGCTACGATACTGTCTAAAACAGATTTTTGTGTTATGATAACACAATACAGCCGGCTGACATTTCCCCACTCATAAGCCATCTTTCAGTCATTGCCCACTGCATAGATGTAAACAAATAAATAGGAGACATTTCCTCCTATCCTCTGCAAACGCAACCTCACCAGCCTGCCGCCAAGGCTTTGGGCATGACCCCAGCAAGTTACCACGACTAGACTTCGATCTAAACGTTTTGGACTGAAATATAGATGGCAGCTTTCTTGCTAAAATTATTTATGTGCCTTCCTGTTTCCCTGGCTGGCTTTTCATTTTTTATATCTCTCTGAATTCTTCGATGAAAAATTTCAGTCTGTGAGGAGCACGGAAAGAAAGAAGTGTCAGAGACAGAATTTCTGAGCGTAGAGCACCAGAAATCCTAATACCAGCCCACCCTGTCTCAGGCTGTGCGGGTGGTGCTCCATGGACAGGAACAGCAGGTGCAACCACGAGAGACGTCCAACCTTAAGGTCCTTTCCCAGTCCAGGGACCCAAGTGAATTTTCCTTGGAAGCAGATGGTTATAATTAGTTACATATTACATAACTTGATCTTCTGTGTGGAAGCTAATTAAGATCTGGCTTCTCCCCGCTCTCCGTCCCTTCAAAAAACTCCCCCTCCCCCTTTATTTTCTCTTGTGTTTGGTCTCCGATCTTGAAACTATTTTTATTAGCTTCCCCAAAGGAATGAAGGAATTTCCTGGGGGAAAGAGACTTCGATGAGAAGTTGGTGGCTTTAAACTCGATGTGCATGGCAGGGGAGGGAGGCACCCTGGATTATAAGGATGAGTGGAAGGAAGAGAAGTATTACACTTAATCTGCAAGGGCACAGGAGGGAGAGACTGGGACTTCCGGGACCTCCAACCCAGAGTGGGGAGGGGAAAAGAAAACGAGAAAAAGAAATAAATCCTAAATTTTCCTAAAGGGTGAACGTGCTCAGGCTGGCCTCGGCTAGCAGAGAGTGTCAGATGGATGGATGTGTCTTGGGCTGAGAATGGAAGGTGTGAGAGAGGAAAGAGGCAGGGGCAGAAGTCACCGCTGTCTTCTGACACCTGCCGTCTCTCTCCTTTTTCCGCTCTAGACATCACAAGAACAGAGCTTTAGGGAGCCCAGCTGAGCTTAGTTAGGCTCCGATCCCGGGAAGGGGAGAAATAGTGCTACCCAAATCGGGGAGATATTCTTGCCAGTGACAGTGTTTGGACGAATTTTAACTCAGTATCTCTCTGTGCGTGTGACTCTCTTTGGATTTAATCTAAATCTGTGTCTGTCTCGGTATCCTCCTGCTAACTTTCCTTGACATTGCAAATTCAGTTATACTGACTACAATCAGTTCTCTTGTTCGACCTCTTCACCGGGACTTTACATGAACTCCATCCCATCACAGCAACCATACACACGCACACAAACCACACTCTCATCGCGGCCCCCATCCCCGCCAAGATTTCAAGTTGGAAAATTGCAGGGGACTAATTTATCACTTGACTTGTTCTTGAAATTGATAAACGGAATGAAATTAGAACCTGGTTAATATTCTCTTAAGAGTTTCTTGAAATGTGTGACATCCAAGTCTTTGTGCTATGCCTAGACTCTCTGGATAAATAGTCTCCAAACATCAACCGGACAGAGCCGAAGTTTTAATCTGGGACTGGGAGGGCACAGAGAAAATTAAACTAAGATCAAATCAGCTAAAATGAAATAAAAAAAGTGATAGATTACACTGATTCCTTCCCTTCACGAAGGTTAGTTACTATTTGCAAAACTTGTTTGTAAAAACTTTTCTGAACACGATAGACAGGCAGGTTTGGGATTTCTTTTCCTACCTAAGAGCCTATGTTTCTTTTTCGCTTTCTTTTCTTCTAAGAAATGTGAAATGAAACAGAAGCATGCAATTTTTAAAATAATAAAAATAAACCATACGGTTGGAGGCAAAGTCAAACAGTTCTAAGGTTAGAGTGCAAATTTTCCACGAAAGACGTTTTATATGTGATACGTTATTTAGGGAGTTTCCAAGAAAGTCCCATAGGAATGTGAAAAGGGGTTAATAATTATTGGTGTTGATATTACCATCGCCTCTCCAACTTCTTATTTGAACTGTAATCTCTTTCTTTGTGGGGGAAAAAGTAATTTAACCTCAAATTCCAAAGGAGAAGTGGAATAGTAATCCCACCTTCTTCAAGAAGACTTTCCCAAGCTCTGTGTTTATTACTTCCTATTTATCCGGCATATAGTTTGTGTTACATAGCTGTTTGCATATTGTCTCTCCTCTTCCTCCCTCCCTTCCACCCCCTTAGTTTGAGAAGTGGAGAGAAGACACTCTTTTTTTGCCTTTCTTTGTATACAGCAACCCTGAGTACAGTGGCCAGCACTGTAAAGAATGCTTATTTTACTGATTGGCCAACTGACTGAGTAGTTAAAGTGCCTAATTCAGAATAATAAATTCAGGATTTTCTGGAATTTTTCAGGGGTGAAGAACTCTCTTTTACCTTCAGTATGCGATGAATATGAAGTAGAGGTTCCTGTATCCCTTTTTCCACTTTCTCAGCCTGTAAATTTATCCCGCAGCCTGAGTACCAGTCCTGGAGTTCTATGTTTCTTTCCTCTCCACTATTGTGAGCCCATTAAAAGCGGGACAACAACGTACTGAATTTAGGGAAGAGAAAAGACCGAGCTTTTTGTGTAGAAAGGGTTCAGAAAGCAACCAGCTGAGTAGCGGTTGTGTCTAGATCTCTAAATAGCTAGTCATAGCACAAACGCGCACGCGAGTGTAACACGCATCTGTGTAGACAGAGGCACAGACCAGCTAGCAGAAGTTCGTCTCAATAAAAATATGTAGGCGAGAGAACAAGTTAAGGGGAAGGAAGAAATTTTTAACAGCTAAAGAATGAAACGTATTGGATTGACTTCTCGTTGCATAAACTAGTCTAGGCTAGTAGGGTCGTAAAAGTTGGGACTGCTCTTCCTTGATCTGGGATTGGATGACACCTCTCTCACTCCATGGAAAGTAGTGTATCCTCAAATCCTGAATTCTCAAAGATCAAAATCCTATGTATACCCTTGGACTAAGGAAGTAGTGATATCCGAAATTCATTGCTGCGTTCAAGCTTCGGCCAGGTGGGTTATTATTTTACAAATGCATGTTCTAGTAAGACGGGTGTTGGCTAGAAACTGAGAAATACGGCTTGGTTGTTCTTTCCCAGGTTTGAGAAGGGCTTCCATTCCCGCTCTTTGCATTTCTCCAGAATCAGATGAAGTAAATTTTAGGACGGAAAGGCAAGCACAGCGAGACAGACCAGACACAATTAGAGAAGCTTAGAGAAACGTTCACACCGAGACGGTTTAAAAAAAAATGTATATCATTCATTTCCATAGGCTGTGGTTTATTCATATGCCTCGCACAAAGTAGATATATCATAAACTGAATTGAATTTGTTATTATTAATATTTTAGTTGGAACACCTTTAGTTGGGGGGTGTTCATCAAAAGCAGAATGTAATGGAATTGGGGTACTGTTTCCTCGGAAGGTCAGCAGTCTCCTCTTGATTCTCCTACTCCCCTCCAAAAAACCCAAACAATTTTCTTTTTTATCCTCCTTTGGTACCTGAGCAGCAGTCCTAAACATTAAGTAGCATTTCCCCCCTAAATTTGGGGATGGAACGGAGTAATGTAGATGATGGGAAAGGATTGCATTTAGGAAGACTTCAATTATGAAAAAATTATTTGTAAGCTATTTAATGTGGGGAGGGGAGCTTCACACAGTTGTAACTTTTACTGCTGAGATCCGATGCTATAGTAGGAGAAACAAGATTGCTATCACAGTCAGAGGCAAGTATTAGATCAACTTAGAAAGACTGGGATTTTGTATCGTGAATGAAGACACTAGAAAGATTAAAGGACATTTTAGCACCGGGTCATGTCTTCCTATACAGACTTCCTTAGGCTGATTAAGGGAAGAAGTTTCTTCCTCATAAACCACATCTCTCTATCTTTGGGGGAGGAGGTACTGCTTGAAGAATGTGCTCTAATTGAAGGTGAAGATGAAGAATTCTCTCAGACTTCATTTCAACCAAGGCTCATTTGAGGACAAGGTCTATCGGAATTATTGGGCAGAAAGTTTGGGGACTAAGTCAATACTTTTAGAATCACAAAATAATAAGATTTTCAAGATAGAAATGGGTTTTAATAATGGTCTAGCTACAGGAAAATTGAGGCAAAGAATGAAGGAATTGTTTTTTAGAAAAAATTTATTTCATTCTTACAATGTATCTAGCACCAGGATTATGTATAAAATTGGGCTATAACAAGAAGGAAAGTAAAGATAGTGCCTACCCTCAGATAGATAGGGATGTCCTACATAGGGAGTTGTGGCCAGGAAACAGTACTTTGGTTCTGGAAGTTATGGGGATGGTGAATGGGGCCATAGAGGAGTAGATTGACATAACTTTTCCAAGAACTGGCAGACCAATTGGATGATGCTTCCAAAATAGGGGGTGGGGGAAGTGAGGGCATTTGCAGCAATGTCAAGACTTGGTGGAGAAGGGTGGTGACTGAAAAGAAGATGGTGAGGGAGGAGTGAGAGAAATGAAGCATAGAAATGAAGCCTGAAACAGCAGACCAAGTGAGGGGATTGTCAATGTGGGTGGGTAGGGAAAGGCAGAAGTTCTGAAAAAGTTAAAAACCTCTAGGACACACTTTGGGATCCTGTAACTGGCTGGACTGGAGCAAAGCCTGATCTTTAACTGGATGGTGTGTGGAGAAGAAGCCTGTCCTGGGCAGATTACAAAGCTAGTTGGCAGAGCCATAGTTAAAACCCAGCTTTCCTGACTCCAAAGGAGTCCAAACTACAGCGCTACCTTTCTTGTTTTTATGCTGCAGTATTTTCTGCCTTCCTACTGGCCTTATCAGCTAGTACTTACGGAAGAATCTAGGGGAAAGAGAAAGAAATAAAGACAAAGGAGGGACGCTTAGTATCTTTACCCAGGCGAAGATGAGTCAGAATTAAAGGAGATTTAAGTAAACATGCAGAAACCACCTTACTTTTCATTACTTCAGAGCTTTGGGGGTTAATTTCTGGTTGAATTATTAATACATTCACTTTCATTCCTCCTTTAATGATGTACATCCAGGAACTGCCTCACCAGTTTTCTCCCACCTTATCCGTACAGCAGTTGTAATGGAAAAACCTATTTTACTTGTCAGTACAGAGCACTGATAGCTTTACAATTCTGTACTTGGATCTGCAAGTCTTGCTCATCTCTCTCCCAATTCCTCTTGGGAACCGTTCCCTTCTAGCCTCAACCTGATGCTCATTCACTCGGAGACATCACTGCTTATTGTATTCAGCCTTTTTACCGGGACATTTATTACCAAAGGGCCCAAAGACAGACAGTTTCTTGTTCCCTACATCCCCGTTCCTGAACCTAAGAAGGAAGAAGGATTCGGGTGGAGAGAGAAAATAACCATAACACCAGCTTATATAGAGGTTACCATTCAACTCCCTCGTAATCCATCCACAACGCCACGCCGCACCCCGCCCTACCCCCAAAACCAGGTTTTGGAGACTTATTCGTGTTGATTTTTTTTGTTCTTTCAACGTTCAAGGCCTGAAACTTAAGGAAACAGGAAGGAGAAATCCTCCAGAACTCAGGTCGTCCACTTTAGAAAAACAGTGCCTCCATTCGCCAGGCCTCGTTTTGTTTTTAACTTTTGTTTAAAGCCGAGAATTTGGAACTGAGTCAGAGGAAGAAAATTACTTTAAACAGGGTACCAACTAGACTGCAGTGTCGGTCGGTCTGGGCCCCTTTCAATCTGTTGCTTTTTGTGGATCCAGAGAAATCCTCTAGAAAAGTCGTAGCCCATAAAAGTAGCTCCTCTTTCCCAGGCAATCCTACTGTACACTTGCCAACATGCAAAGTTGCCTGGTTCCCTGGGTCTCTAGTCTGTGTTTTTTTGAATAATAAACGATTTGGGGGAGGGGTGGGGAGATCAGGGAAGGGGACACAAGGTATTTTTTCTTCTGTAATATAGACAAACAGGATTAGGGCATAGTCCCAAAGAAGTGAAAGTTTAGTGGGGGGTGGGAGGGAAATCCATGTGTTGGGGGCAGGGTGGAAGGGTAATTGGGGCATTAACCAGGACTTTATAAGTATGCCATTACACAGGGACATTTATTGGAGACACGGGGCACAGGAATGGGACTGTATATGAAGAAAGAAATCCAACCCTAAGTCTCCCAAGGCCTCTATGAACTTTCTTTCCTCTCCATTTCACTCCTCTTGAGAAAGGCTAGAGTTTAGATTTAGTTTAGATTATTAGCATCAGGCAACGTATGAAAGAAGACAGAGATGAGAACTAAGGCGGAAGGAAGGAAGGAAGGAAGGAAGGAAGGAAGGAAGGAAAAAGAAAAACTTTTAAATATTTCAGAAAGAAGCATACAGCCCCAGTCAAGCACCCTAAACTGTCAGAAGAAAAAAGAAACAAGAAACAACCCTGACACTTATAATGTTTCCCACAAAAGCTCAAAATAATCTGTAGCTTCCCAGTTAGGATGGCTTCTTTTTTCTTTACTTCTTTCCACCCTGTTTTCAGCACCAGATTCAGAGCTAAGATTCCTCCACGTTCTCTTTCCTGTGCTGTTGCTGAATCTCATTTCAATTTAATACCAGTTCATCAGAAGACTTTGCAATATATTGGG
This sequence comes from Potorous gilbertii, assembly GCA_028658325.1. Lineage (NCBI taxonomy): Eukaryota > Metazoa > Chordata > Mammalia > Diprotodontia > Potoroidae > Potorous > Potorous gilbertii. Next base: position 347,175,385 of record CM053771.1, on the reverse strand, counting down.
GGTGGCAAAGTAGGTGGGATCTTGTAATCAGAATTATTCCTTTAGCTCTTCTGTTACCTCACAGGGTTGATAAAATGTAGATGTTGTTATGTACTAGACAGCTTTTTGAACCTGCAGTCAGGAAGACCTACATTCATAGCCTGCCTCTGATCCTAGCCCAGTGCCAATGGATTTAGTTACCTTTTTTGAACTTCAGTTTCCTCTACTGTTAGTAACATTGGATTCACTTCACATGATTGCTTTGAGGCCTAAATGAGAGAATACAAATATCAATTGTTGTCAGATTATAAGTGTAGGGAAACTTCTTTACTCTGATGTCTGCATACCTCCCAGGTTTGTCTCTTGTCAGGAAGAACTCCCAACAATTAAAATGTTTCAAAAGATTTTCCATAGAGGAACTCATCAAATTGAGTAGACCCAAGTAACTGGCTCAGTTTGAAGATCAAAAACTTAGTGACAGTGTTCTGGTAACACAAGAGAGAAAGCTGATGCTATGTGACAGGCTTTAGAGAAAATCAAAAGGAATAAACAGATGGTACTTTTATTTGGTGGCTTAGGACTCACTTGGTAGTTGACTAGCTATGTACATAAAAGGAAAATATCTGAGCACACACACACACACACACACACATACACACACACATGAAATCTTGTTGGATCTGAGATCTCAAGAAAGAAATGAAGACAAGGGAGAAAACCAAGGCAGTCAGAGGGGGATGGGCTACCATGAAGCCCAACCTACAATTTTGGGAGTGATTTCTCTTCCTGTAACCCCCATGCACATTCTGCAAATTTCACAGTATTTGGTTTAATAATCACAAAGGGGAAGGGACCAGTTAAGACTCCTGCAAATTCAGCAATTCAGGAGTGCCTTGAGGTGGAACTAGGGGAGTGAGGGGTAAAGGAAGTCTGAGGCATCCCAGTTCTGTCGTCCTGGGCTTCTTGTTTACTGAATCATGTTGTGGGCTCTGCTCCTCCACTGCAGCCTGTAACCCTGCTCCAGAATAGCTGAACACTCTATTTTCATCTTATCATCTACTGTGGGAGAAAGATATCTCCAGTACTATAACCAGGACTATGTACACTGTTAGACATTTTCCCTCCTTTTACCCCAAATGAAGACTGTGATAAGAGATAAACTGTTTTCAGGTGAGAGCTGCAGGAAACAGTCTGGAGATCTGGATTTGGTTAAGGGGAGCTTATTGAAAATATGATCAAATTATACTATTCAATATAATTCAAGAAATATCACTTAAAAGGCTATTGAGGCAGGGTGGTATGGAGATGGAGCAAGCCTTGAAATCAGGATGATCTGGATTCTAAGGAAACCTTTGACACACACTGATTATATGACCCTGGACAAGTAAGTAGTTTAACCTCTATGTGCCTCCAGACAGCTCTCTAAGACTATACATTGTACCAATCTGTCAGAGAGAGGTTTAACACCAGGAAGATGCTCCCAATGAAATTATATGTTGAGATAAAAAGTAACAGAAGAAAGAATGTATAAGGCACTCCACTAAACATTGGAACACATAGATAAAAACCATAAATAGTGTAAATAAATTATCAAATAAATGCAAGATAGCCTGAGGACTGAGAGAGAAATGACAACAGTGAGATGAGGAAAGGTTTCCCTAAGAAGCTGGCACCTCAGCTGAGCCTTAAATGAAACCCTTCACAGTGATAGGTGAGGACAGAATTTCCTCTATGGGAAAACCTTTCTATGCAAAGGCATAGAAATATCAAACAAGATAGGGAATATAAAGTTTAGGTATTGGCAAGTTGATCAGTTTGTCTGAAAAGGAGAGTTCCTAAAGGAGAAAGCTGAAATCAATATGGAAAGGTGGTCTATAATCAGACTGTGAAAGCCTTTCAATGACAAGTTGAATAATTTGCATGTTGTTCTATTTTAATCTAAAGAGAGACAGATTTTCAAAAGAGGAGTGATATAGTCAGACCTCAGTTTCAGAAAGAGTATTTTGGCTGCTGTGTGGAGGGAAGATGGAAAAGGGAGAAATTGGAAGCAGGGAAACATAACCTGGTGCCAACCTATCTTTTTAGCTTCATTACTTCCATTTCAGAACTCTGCAATCCAGTCTTCTCTCTGGTCCTCACATAGGACTTACTACCAACTTTGTGCTCCATGGTACCTGGAATACACTTCCTTCTCGCCTCTGCCACATAGAATTCCCCTCTTCTTTTCAAATGCAATGCAGACATCTTCTGCATTAAGCTTTTTCCTGATGCCCACAACTGCTTTCAACTTCCTTTCCAAAGTACTCTGTATTTAACCACCTTGTAGCTTTAAAATTTTTATTCTCTGTGTACTATATGTATTTGTTGACTTCTGTATTGTCATATAAACTCCTTTGCTTGTGGCTTGTTAATTGATTGAGAGGAGTCTAGAACTCTAGACAGAGGCGTTGAAATTCTGAACTCTGACAATGACTGTATAAGCAGAGGGAGAGAAGAGGGTGGACAAGGTATGCTGTGGAAGTAGAATCTGTAAGACTTGACAATCGATTGGATATGGGGTAAGGGAAAGTGAAAAGAAACCACAGAAAATCTCCTTTTAATAGCACTTTTAGGTTTCCAAAGTTTTTTTCTCACAATATTTAGAGGTTGATAATGTATCGTTACACCCATTTAACAGGTGTGGAAATTGGGGTTCAGAAGTTCCCCCATATACAAATCCAGACAAAATCACTTGCTAATGATCATTTAAATTGGAGCAAACAACTTCTTTTGCCTTTCAGTTCAACTAGATTTATTAGTGTTTGGTGTCTGATGAAGTCAGTCATTACACATTCTTTGATTTAGAACTTTGCAAATATTCTTGTTAATTCCAACACAGGATTTCTTTTTAATTTTTAAAATTTCTATTTTTTGTTACATTTTGAGTTCCAAACTGTCTCTTTCCCTTCCTCCCACCCCAAGCTAGAGAAGGTCAACATTTGACCCATGTATGTGAAACAATAAAATAGGTATTTCCATATATCAGTTCTTTCTCTGGAGGTAGATAGTATCTTCCTTCGTATTTCTTTTTTTACAATTAATTAATTAATTTTTAATTTTCACCATTCACTTCCATAAGATTTTGAATTCCAAGTTTTCTCCCCATTCCTCCCCTTCCCCTACTCCAGGACAGTGTGCGGTCTGATACAGATTCTACATATACATTCATATTAAACATATTTTCAATCAGTCATACAATAAAGAAGAGTTAGAAGTAATGGGAGAGACCACAAGAATTAAGAAACAAGAAACACACCAAAAAAGAGTAAATAGTATGCTTTGATCTGCATTTAGACTCCATAGTTCTTTTTCTGGATGTGGACAGCATTTTCCATGATGAATCTTTTGGAGTTGTCTTAGATCCTTCCTCGCATTTGCTAAGTAGAGATAAGTCTATCAAAGTTAGTCATCGTTACTGTGCAAAATGCTCTCCTGGTTCTGCTCATACCCTCAGCATCAGTTCATGTAAATCTTTCCAGGTTTCCTGAAGTCCACCTGCTCATGATTTCTTACTTCATGTGTCTTTTGTAGTTGATTTAGTAATGAAGTGTAGTGCATATTTTTAATACAGTTATTCTTTCAACAATATTGCTATATACAGTGTTCCCTTGGTTTTGCTTATTCACTCATTTCACTCTTCATCATTTCATGCAAGTCTTTCTATGTTTTTCTAGAGTCAACCAGCTCACCATGTCTTACAGCACAGTAGTGTTTTATAACAATCATATACCATAACTTGTTTAGCCATTCCCCAATTGATGGGCATCACCTCAATTTCCAGATCTTTGTTACCATAAAGAGAGCTGCTATAAATGTTTTAGAACATATAGATTCTTTTGCTTTTTCCCTGATCACCTTGGGAAACATACCCAATAGTAGAATTGCTGAGTCAAAGACTTTTATAACTCTTTGGGCATAATTCCATATTGCTCTCCAAAATGGTTGGATCACTTTCCCAATTCACCAACAGTGTATTAGTGTCTCAATTTTTCCATATCCCCTGTAACATTTGTCATTTTCACCTTCTATCATTTTAGCCAATCTGATATATGTGAGATGGTATCTCAAAGTTGTTTTAATTTGAATTTCTCTAATCAAGGTCTCATCATTTTTAAGACACTGGAAAGAAGTCCTACTTCACCTCCTTTTTTTCATTAAGCAGTAAGACAAATTTCATCTTGTTTCAGGAGTCTGATTTTTGATAGGAAGAGGGAACTATCAGTAAAATTTTGGAAGGAAGAAGGCATTTATGGATAGCAAGGGAGACTGAGAAAAGAGTCCTTTAAGAATACAATGGGAAGGAGTAAAGATATGGGTGAATCACCCGATACTAAACCCTGGAATTATTGAGATCATGGCACCTCATTCAGAGAAGGGAGAGAGACCATTTGACTGCTGGAAAAAAACAAAAGGATGTTCTCTTCCTTTTGTTATCCAGGAAAGAGATGAGGTAATGAATAGTGATAATTCAGGAAGCAGGTTAAATCTATAAACTCCCTTTACCTCAAGAATGCAGTACCTTCTGCCTGGGACTGCTAACCTGGCTCATGATCAAATATGGAAGGTCATTGTCACCTAATTTACTCGCAATGAAGCAGAGACTGATGTCAAATATTTCAAAATGTTTCTTTCACACCAGGATTACATAATTACATTCTCCCCGCCCCCCACTTTCTCTCTCTCTCTCTCTGTCTCTGTCTTTCTGTCTCTCTCTCTGTCCCAGTCTCTCTTCCCATTTCTCCCTCTCTCTTCCTCTTTCTCTTCCTCTCTCCCCTCTCTCTCTCTCACACATAAACACATATAGATTTGTCCATCCCCTAAAAGAAAATGGTGAGTCCTATCAGAGGATTACTGATTTAAAACATAGATGTAAAAAATAAGAGCAGAGTGGAAAGGAGTTTATGTTAATCCATTTGAAGCTCAGGCTAGATGAGGCTGTAAGGGACATGGTTTTTTCCTCCATGGAATGTGTGTGTGTGTGTGTGTGTGTATGAGTATGAGTGTGAAGGAAAGGATGGAGAAGAGGAAGAAAGAGGTTCCCTCTAACCCTTCCCGCCTGACACTGGGGGTCAGAAGGCAATGATTGTAGGACATGGTGAAATCAATGTGTGTGTTGACTGTTTGGATAGTGGTAGTGAAGAAAAAGAAAAAAGATGATGGAGATAATCCTCCAAGCTAGAGATGGGCAGTCTCGTCAGTAGATTTGTAACTTGTTCAGGGACTATGGGGAGAGCATAAAAGGCATGTTGTGGGAATAAATGCTTGAAAAAAGGTGTGTAGTCATTTAAAAATTATATCTTACATATTTGCATAATGCAACATATATAAGTATGTATATACGTAACATGTGTATGTATATATGCCTATGTATACTTATGCAGCATATTATCTACATATGCAAATATATGCATATATCTCGTGTATACAATATATATGTATTGTATATGTCTTGCAACATATCCATGTATATATAGGCAACATGTATGTATGTATGTATGTATGCAGAAATATATCTGTATACACAATATATATGTATGTGTGCAATGGAAATCTATAGATATGCAACATACATGTCTCTATGTGTAGGTCTGCAACATATATCTATAGATATGCAAACTCTATGTATATGTATGTGTGTGTATGTGTGTGTGTGTGTGTGTGTGTGTGTGTGTGTGTGAGAGAGAGAGAGAGAGAGAGAGAGAGAGAGCAAGCAATGACTTTAGAATAAGAAAATCCCAGTTCAATTCATGTGTCTGCTGTTTACTATTGCAGTGACCTTAAGCACCTCTTGGGCTGAGGTTTTCTCATCTATAAATTGAAGGGGCTGGGCTAGATGACATCTACAATTCCTTTCAGACGTAGATCAATGATCCTTTCATCCTCTAGGTAGTGTCCTGCTCTCCACTGTCCCCAACACAAGGATTGGTGCCCAGTGGAATTTAATCTAGGACACAGATCCATGTGAAAAGGAAAGCATTCACCAGAGGACACAAACCAGTGTAAATTCCAATTAGTTCTCCTTGGAAAAACATTGGAGAGCACAGGGAAATACAAATAATTTATGGTAGAAAATAAGCCCACTTTCATCTGAAGTATGCTGAGAATTGGAACAAAGGTGTGAGTTAAGCTTTTTTTTTCCTTTTTGCCTGAATTGTTCCTATAATTGTCTCCATTTTACTAGCAATATATAGAAACAGTTCTTACAAAGAGCTCAGGCTCTGGTGTTATATGTAACAGGAATCCTGATGATGTCAGATTTTACTGAAAGTAACCTTTAGTCAATAACCTGCAGAAGTGCACATCATTTCACAGTAAAGAATTAAGTGACAGTTTTCATTCCAAGGGTGATTGACTACCTCAGTCCTAGTTTAGTGGGAACTATTATGGAAAGTCTTCAGAATTCATGGAAAGATGTTATTGGAATTTTAAAAAAATATAATTAATAATGTAAAACAACAGAACATATGTAAGAGAATACAAGAGAAGAAAACTCGAAACATGATGTGATTCTACTTTCTCCCTTTCTATTTTTTTTGACATGTATATTACAATACTATATTCTCAAAAAAGAATTTCCATCCACTTTAACAACCCAGAGTCCATCTATTTGTTACAGGCATTACAATGCCCAGTTGTTTAATTCATCTTTCCCAGAAATTGCAAATCTTAAGGTTCAGGAGAGCATAAGAGAGTAAGAGAAGGAATGAAAGGAGGAAAATGGGACCCAAATTTGCCAGGCTTTATATTTCATTTTTCATACCATATTCTCTGAGTATGCTAGTTGACTCTAGGCAAGTCCTGGAGTATTTAAGCTCTAGCTTTTCCCATTTTTTTCTGTCAAATAAAGTTCATGCCAGCTGGCCCCCAGCCCACAGGGGTGCTATAACGATTAATGATCTGCTAATTACAAATGGAGGAATAAAATGTCAAGAGATTCTAATCAGACAGGCCAATAAGAGGTACTGGTACTAAATGATTGATAGTATAGCTTTAATTATGACTAGCAATAATTAGGAAGGAGATATCATTTCCTAGGGTTATCCATGCAGTTGCCAATCCTATGTGGCAGGTAAGAAGGAGGCATAATCCAAATGTCATTAGCAATGAATGAAGATAAACTATTAGGGACCTTTGCTTTTTTTAAAGATCCTACAAAACACTAAACAATTGGACCATTAGGATTATGGAGAGGAGGGAAGAGGGGATTGATAGCTTCCCAATTCCTAAACCTCAAGATTATCATTTCCAGGGATATTATATATTAATGTCTATTAGCTTCAAGATGGCAACACTAGAAAGGAATAGAAGGAAGTATCATCTTAATTGAAGAGTTGCTAAATTCCAAAATGCAGGAGGCCTCCTGTAATCTTCCAGTTTTCTGACTACTGAATCAGCTGCCATGTTCAGATGCTGAAGTCTGGGAAAGGTTTCCAGACAGTCCCTTTATTTGGTCCAAACCATCAACATGAACACCAGCTTACAGCAAGAGAGCAGTTCCAAGATGCTTTGGGCCAGACTACTGGAAAGTTATCCCTGATTCTTCCTGGCAACATCCAGAAAGGATAGTCACAAACAGGAGTCTGGTGTGCCCCTACAAAAGCCCCTCATCCAAATTGAGGAAATAGCCTAGATCATTCAAAACAACGTTTCATCTCACTGAAAAACTGAATTTTAAAAAGCAAAATCCCACATTGGTTTGAATTTAACCCAAACTAAGCCAAACTAAATTGTTTTTTTTTTAAAAAAAAAAATCTGGGTAAGTGCCTAAATATTTCTATTTGCTGAACAGCATCCAGATTTTTTTTTTTTTAGTTTCAACCCCTGGTGAGCTTGCTTTTTGCTTACTCAAGGCACTTTCCCTTAATCCTCTGAGTTATTAAATGCAGGATGCCTGAGAGACCCTCTCCTCTCCAGGGAAAGAAAATAGTCCAGCAATTGTATAGAGAATTTAATAGGAACTTAGCACAGTGACTGGCACATAGTAGGCACTTAATAAAATTTTATTGATCAATTGATTGAGTTTTGAGGAAGGCTGGAAGCCCCTTTGAGGAAGGGGTGAAGCAATAAAAACAATCAATGCCACTTGCCAGTATTTTTGACAATCCCAAACTCCACCTGACCTGGCACATTTCCCTGCTCACTGAACCCTCAGCTGTTTTCCAATTTTAAAATGATTCTATAAAAGAATTTTTTATTGATTGAGAGAAATCTACACATCCACTCTGGGGCAGAGTAGAGTAGAAGCAGCTAGGTGGTACAGTTGAGAAAGCACCAGGCTTAGTCAGGAAGACCTGAGTTTGAATCCAGTTTCAGACAGTTACTAGCTGTGTGACTTTGAGTAAGTCATTTAACCCCTATTTGCCTAACATGGAGGCACACTGGAGAAGGAATTGTAGACCATGCCAGTATCTTTGTCAAGAAAACCCTATGGACTGTGGGATCACATGGAGTCAGACACAATTTAACAACAACATGCTCTTAGAGAGTAATAGTTGTATTCCTTTCTTTCCTTCTTTCTTTTGGAGGCAGTTAGGCAGTTCAATGGATAAAGCACCAGGCCTGGAGTCAGGAAGACCCTAAGTTCAAATCCAGTTGTGTGACCCTGGGCATGTCACTTATCCTGTGTCTTAATCCACTGGAGAAGGAAATTGCAAAAACTCCAGCATCTTTGCCAAGAAAATCCCATGGACAATATTGGCAGGCTATGGTCCTCAGGGTCACCAAACAACAGTAAAGGAAGGGAAGCAAATTAGCTTTGTAGTAATGATATGGGTGACTTGCCAAAGGTCACACAGCTAGTGAGCGTCAAGTTTCTGAGGTGGGATTTGAACTCAGGTCCTCCTGACTCCAGGGCAGTGCTCTACTCTCTGTGCCACCTAGCTGCCCCTGAACTTTCTCTTCCTTGATGGATAACCCAAATGCCAGATGAAACCATCCAGGCCACAAACTTTTCTGCTGCTGTGACTTCACTCTGGACAGATATCTATTGCCACAATGGCCTATCTTGTTTCATTCTTGTTTAATAACGGCGATTTATACATGGTCAGTTGAGGATAATGGAGGACATGCCCTCAGTCAAATCCCTTCTATCAGACTTGTATCAGACTTCACTATGGTTACACCTAGCATCCCTATCTCAGTTGCTAGAGGTTTGAGACTTCATCTAGTTTTCTAGAGCTGATGTTTGAAACTCTTTGGCTTTTCTCTTATGGCTGTTCAAAGGAAAAAGCAAAGTTCTCTACAAGGCCACTGACACTTGGCAACTAGGGAAAGAGAAAAGGTATATCTACCAAGGATTAGCAGAAGGCGAAATGCATTTTTCTGGTGAGCTTTTTGCAAGTGAGGGAGCCTTTTGGAGATCCAAGGGGAAAGAACAGAGTTTTGCTTCTAATTTAGCAAATTAGATTAATGGGAGTGGTTAGGGCAAACCTATGTTATTAGATACTGCCCAGAAATATTAGCTGATTGATGAGTTCTCTATTCCCCTCCCTTTCTCTTCCTCCTTTTTCCCGAATTAATCTGTCATTCTTTTCTTCCTTTCTCCCCATCTCTTCCTCCCTTTTCTCCTCTTCCCCCCTTTTCTCTCCCCTCCCCATCTTTCTCCTCCCCTTTCTTCCCTTGTTTCCATCTCCACTCCCCTCACCTACAGATCCAGTGTAAGTTTCCAGGTTCTGGCTCAATATTCTGTGATGTTCTCCATGTTTTGGTAGTATTCTTTGAAAACTCTCCTTTTTTTATTTCCAAGTTTTCTACCCACTTCTACCATCCATCCGCATCCCCTACTGCCACAAATTTGGCTAATGCAGAAAGTGGCTATTGTATGTGACCGAGGGATGAACTGTTGGGGCAGACCAACCGCCAACGAGTTATACCAAAACCGTAGGCACTGGTTCTGGTCCTAGCAGTAGTAAGAAGGAGGAGTGTGAGAATTATGTTGGCTGTGTGGACGTGAAATTCTTTGCCCCCAGACAGTGAGTTTCTGGCAAGGAAGTCAATAGCAGTGGGCAATCGTTTCCTCAGAGTACCTCTGAGATGGAAAATTGCAATATAAAGTTGGCACCGTGTCCAAAAAGACAAGGCTTCCTGTTGATGACTGGAGAGTTCAGAAAGGAATTTAACAGGGAAAGAAAAGTCCCCTTTTAATTCCTGGAAAATAGTTTCCAGAAAGAGTGTTGGGAGCTTGCTGCCTAAGATTTTTCTTTCTTTGAAAAAAATCGAAGTCCTAAGCAGGAAAAGTGAGAGAGTGGGAAAGAGGGAGGTGAAATATTTAATGTCAAATAAAACAACAATTTTAGATCTGTGAAAAAGTCTGCGAAGGATCCATGGGCTGCTTTCCCTAGCTCTGACAAAGGTGATCAGAGATAGAGAGTGGAGGAAGAACGGACACGTGGCATGGGAATCTCACCATCTTCATCCAACATTAAATGAAACAGAATATACTTTAATTCTTTCTCTTTTCTTTTTACCCTGGCCTAGGGGTGGGAGTTGGGCCCTAGGAAGACGACCACCCAACTGGTGTGGGAAGCAGCCTCTGGAGGCCAGCTGTCTCCTTTCAGATTGTTTCCTTTCAGCTTTAGAAACCCGGGATGAATCTGTCCATAAAGACTGGCAGGATTTTGGAAATGTCCATGTATAGTCTCAGGCTTTCTCACTTATCTGAATTTTACTATTTCTTTCCCCGATTTTCAGGTTTGGGAGATGCCTGGGGACAGCCGAGTCAGATAGGACCACTGGACAATGTGGCTAAAGAACTGGGATCTCACCTGCTGCAGGTAGAACTCGCTTGTAACTGGCGTGGGAGGAGCTGTTTGGGTGAAGGGGTGAATGTTCGTTTTCAATATGAGTAGGTATGTCTCCATCCGACGCTTTTGCCTGTCTCTGAGAATTTCAAATCCAGCATCTTCGAGCAACAGTACTCTACATGAGAGAGCCCCCGGGTGCACGCAGCTCTGTAAGGCTTTGGGAAGCAGTTGACTTGCCATTTTATATTATTTTTATTCTGAACCTAACAGATAGATAGATGGATAGATGGATGGATGGAGAGAGAGAGAGAGAGAGAGAGAGAGAGAGAGAGAGAGAGAGAGAGAGAGAGAGAGAGAGAGGCACTTCTATATACAAAGTAGAACAGAAAAAGGAGATTATAAGGAAACCACAAACCTTTATTTCTTGCCATTTGCTTTTAAGAATATGACAATTGAATGTTATTTTCAACACTATCTTATCAGTGTTTTCCACTGACCTTCCTCCTGTTCTTTGTATTTTTAAAACGTTTCAATGACTTTCTTTTCATACTTTTCTTTCTTTTTAAAATTTTGTTAACTCTACCACTAGCCCTCCTCCCACCTCCCAGATTCCCTTCAAAAAAACGGGGGAGAGAGGAAGAAAAACAACACTTTTGTATCAAATATGCAAAGTCAAATCCCCACGATGTCCATGAAATGAGAATGTTGTGTGTCATTGTGCACCACGAATTCTTCACCTCTCAGTCAGGAAGGTGGGTAGCTGTGTTAATTTCATTACCAGACACCTGTCATCCTGCCTGGTCATTGCATTGATGAGAGTCCTTTAGTCTTTCCTAGTTGTTTTGTTTTTATGTACAATGTTGTTATTATTGTAAAATTGCTATCCAGGTTCTGCTCATTTCACTCATTTCAGTTATCACAAGTCTTACTAGATTGGTCTTGAAATTATACCTTCAGATATGAATAGACATTTTTCAAAAGAATCCACAATCACATAAAAAAATACTCTAATTCATTAATAGAGAAATACACATCAAAACAACTTTAAGATTCCTCCTCACACTTATCAGAATGGCAAAGATGACCAAAGTTTGGAAAGACACTTATGCCCTGTTGTTGGAACTGTGAATCCAGTCATTCTGGAAAGCAGTTTGGTATCACGCTACAAAATTTACTAAACTGGGCATACCTTTTTGTTCCAATGATATCACTACTAGGTCTATACCTCCAAAGAGATCAAATAAAAGAGGACAAGAATACAAAAAAAAAATATTTAATAGCTCTTTTCATAGTAGCCTAAAACAGCAAACTAAATGGGTACTTTCCTATAGGTGAATGTCTAAGCAAATTGTAGTTTGTGAGTATGATGGAATATATAATAAAATGATCAATTTCACTAAAAACATAGAAAGATCTCTATGAGATGATGCATAGTACAGTGATCAGAAGAAGGAAAATAATTTAGACCATGATAATATTGTGGAAGGAAAACAACTTTGAAAGATTTTTAGACAAGGAGGTGATGGACTTAAAAATGCAGAATGAGACATAACTCTTTGGACAGGTGGGAGTTTGTTTTGTTGGACTACACATATATGTTATGATGGTTTTATTTTTAATTTCTAATTACTCAAGTGAGTGGGCAGTGTGAGAGAGAGACAACAAATACTTCAAAAAATAAATCCTTCAAAAAATTCTTCAATAATTTCTGTGATTTCGTCAATATAGGGAACTCCCAGGTGAGGAAAGCCCCTCTACCAATCAATGCAGGGCTATATCTTCGCCATGGGCAAGTAGGTGGTACAATGGATAGAGCACCAGTGCAGGAGTCAGGAGGACCTGAGTTCAAATCTCACCTCAGACACTTGATACTCCTTAGCTGTGTGACCTTCGGCAAGTCACTTAACCCTAATTGCCTCATCCTGGATCATCTCCAGCCATCCTGATGAATATCTAATCACTGGATTCAGATGGCTCGGGAGGAGAAGTGAGGCTGGTGACCTGCATAGCCCTCTCTCACTTAAAACAAAGTCAAGTGCAAGTCATGTCATTATTTCTCTGATGGTATGGTCTTCTTCGGCAACGAAGGACAAACACACACATCTTCTTCATAACTTACAGACTTAGCCTAAAACACTGAGAGGCTAAATAACTTGTCTGGGGTCATATGGCCAGTCTGTCAAAATCAGATCTTCTTGTCTCCAAAATCAGTTCTCTAACTACTATGCCACTACTATCTTACTATGAAATAATATTCTATTACATTTATTTCCCATAATTTGTTCAACTATTCTCACAATGATGGGCACCTTCTTAGTTCTTTGCTGCTACACATATGTGTGTATATGTATGTAAGCCCATGTGCTTTTTGTAGTAATGTAAATATACACATGTGTATGTGCATGTGTATATATAAGCACATATGTATATACACATGTATCTATATGTATATATGCACGGACCTATCAGTCAATAAACATGTATTGTCTGTCAAGTGCCAAGTACTGTGCTAAGCACCAGGTATGCAAATACAAAAAAGAAAGTCAGTTGCTGTCCTCCTGGACCTTACAATCCACACACAGAAGGAAATGGAAAAGGTGAGATTTTATGCTCATGAATATGCATGGATATGTATACCTATATACATACGGGTCCTTTTCCTCTTTTTTGATCTCTTTGAAGTACTGCCCCAGTTCAGTATAGTTCCAAATTGCTTCCCAGAATGTTTTGACCTGCCATTTTAGTAAAGGGCTTGCAGCAAAGTCATATGAAACGGCTAGTGGCACGTCAAGTTGGCAGGGACTTCCTCTGTGAGAGTCAGACCAAGTACACGTATTTGTACATGTACTAAGCCCAGTACACTTAAACCCAGACACATACTGCCTTACAAGGCAGAAACTTATGGTATTAGAATAAACCATTAGAGATGTTCCACAATTAAGTACTGTAACTTTAAAGTGTACAGTAAGTATGCATGTACAGGAGAGGGGGTAGGAAGGGAGGAGAGAAATGTGGAGCTACAATAATAATAAACACAAGAACGGATATTTCCATAACACTGAGTTTTATATCAGCTCATATATGCCTTCCAACAACCCTTGCAGTTAAGTACTGCAAGCACTTTCGTTTTACAAAAGAAAAAGCAGTCTCAGGGAGAATTCTGTAAAGGATTCTTGACTCTTTATGACCCTGGAATTTTTAAATTAATGATTATAAAACCCAGTCATTTTACAGATTAAGAAACCAGATTCAGAATCATAATGTGACAACACACATTTCTTTAGGGCTGTGTTTGCAAAGTGCTTTCTTCACAAAACTCCGATGAGCTCGCGCTCTCTCTCTCTCTCTCTCTCTCTCTCTCTCTCTCTCTCTCTCTCTCTCTCTCTCTCTCTCTCTCTCTCTCTCTCTCTCTCTCTCTCTCTCTATATATATATATATATATATATATATATATATATAGTACACAAATTGATCATAACTATTTTCAGAGCTGTTCTGAAAGGTAAATGTGCCCAAGATCTCAGAGATAGCAAATCTAAAGATTTAATCCCAGGGTTTATTTGTTTTGTTTTACTGCAGCCTTTTCCTACTGCCGATGTCTCACAGAACTAATCTATTGGGATAATTTTTGTTTGACGTTAGCCTTACAGACTTGTAACCTTCCTACAGAACACCTCGTTTTCAGTTCAGTTCTTTGGAATCTTCTCTGTTCCAGGAACTAAGGGATAGACAGCTATGCTACCCTATGCTGTTATATATTGGCTCTAAAGCCTGTAGTTTTCCCAAATTAAGTAATAGTGATCTAACAGATCCAGTTCATTTGTGAAGAATGGTGAGTGGGACATTTTTTCTCCTCCCAGTTACTACAAGGAGGAAAATTTTAAAACATTAGAATTTTCAAATAGGTGAGTGAATCTCATATCTAAAAAGGTTTTCTTATAATGTTATGAACAGCTGGATTCAGATGTCTCTGAACCCATAATTTGTATATTCTATTTTAAAATGTTTTCCAAAAAACTGGTTTACAATTTGCTTTTACATACTGTTCTATACTTTAAAATATATATACACATACATACACACACCTATTAACTATTGGAACCTCAGGAAATTTGGGATAACAGCAAATTAGGTTTGCTTATATCCTATTAAACATAACATACAAAAACAGAGAATAAGAATTCAAATGCCAATGTTTGATGAGATAGTTTTGACTTCAGATGTTCAGGCAGGCAACAATCTTGACACTTAAAAAAGCAGATCCTAAAAAGATTTTTGCACTTAGTACCCTTGTTTGATTTGTTTTAAATTTGTATAAGGGGAAGGGATAATATCATGGAAAGATTCAAAACTCATAGTGTTTATTACATTAAGTAAATATGTATTTAGGCAAGGCTAGGTAGTGGTTATCTTGGAATCATTCCCACATCTCCTCCCTTTCATACGACTCATTATTAGCTCACTTTAAAATACACACACTGTATTTTTAACATTTTTATTCTTATGCATATTGCAAATGGCACTAACAAAGGCAAAATACTATTAATTTTAATGAAAATTTTACAAGTAAACAGTTCCACTCAATTAATGATATGTTTTCAGTGAAAATGGAATTATTGTATCATCAGAGAATTATATAATTCTGAGATTTGTAAGCATAGAAACCAACACCATTCTTTAAATTTTTTTTTAATTATTACTACAGGCTTTGAGAATGTGAATAACAATCATTTTTCTTTTTACCTACAGAATAATCTACATGCTATTTTCTCATTCAGTTGAATTTTTCTTAAAGCAATTATTTAGCAATTATGCAAATAAATCCATCAATGCTTTTCTTACTTTACTTTTAAAATTACTCCAATAATTGATACTTTGGAATGCTAAGATTCATCTCAGAAGGTTTTTATGATGGAGTTGTTAATGTCAACTCTACAATCGACTAATTGACAAAGTATTTCAATCAAAGCTATATTTGAGAGAGCAGAATATAACCATTCCTTTCAAATGTCAATATTGCTACTAATTGGGTTTTTTTTACTAATATTCCAAAATAGAGGTAAAAGCCAAATCATAATATAGTTTCAATTACATGCTGTAAAAGTAGACTTTGTAGACCACAAATTAATTTGAATTTTTTTAAAATTGAAGGGTAAAATATATCCTTGAAGAAAAAAACCTGGTTGTCCTTTTATTTTGGTTCAGAATTTCGAAATGCCAATAGACAAGTAAAAACAATTATATTTTCTCCATTCTTCAAAATATAATAAAAATTATATTTTTATTTCTCTGTGATAAACTTCTATAATTTTCCATGAAATCATTTTGGGGAAGGGAGTGATAACTGCTTAATCAGTGATTTTTTAAAAATCATTTATCTAGTCTTTTCCAGAAATAGATATCTTTTTCATTCCCAATTTTGTACTTGCTACTTTTTACATTTCAACATTCAAATAGTCAGAAGTCATCCATTGAAAAAATCTTCATTTTTTAATAAAAAAAATTTTAAAGAATAATTTCATTATTTATTTTTTTTAAACTTTTTTTTTGGAAGAATGGGCAACAATTAGTTATCAAACATAATTTATGAAATGCTTGAAAATTACATGTATGCCAAAGTGGTATAAAGCCTTTCTACCATTTATGACATAAAATTGTCTTTATGATTCTAGATTTTCCCTGATGACATTTCTCAGGATTTGTGGTAGATGATTAAAAATAAATCAATAGAAGCAGCAAAGTCATTGCTTCTTGTAAAATACATTTAGTATGAACTAATATTAAGCACAAATTCAGTGGATGCAGATTCAAGAATATTTTAAAATTATTTTTTCAAAAAGTATGCCACTGAAGAGGAAAGATCATAACAATTTTATATATCAGCAGTAACAGTGTTCTGGTTTACATTTAAGAACTATAAAGTTTAAGCGCCTAAATTGCTATTAGATTTTACCCAAAATCTTTCTTTTTTTTTACAGACCTTGGATGGATTTGTTTTTGTGGTAGCATCTGATGGCAAAATAATGTATATATCTGAAACAGCCTCCGTACATCTAGGCTTATCTCAGGTAGGAGTAATTCCATGTTCATCTAAAACTCAAATTCATTGTCTCTGTGAATCTTGACAATATTCCCAGCACATAAATTGGTAAGTGTAACTTTCTGCTCTTTTTGTATAAATGATCTCCTTATTTACTTTTGTACAGTTGTTTTGTATGGGCGTGGGGGCGATAAAATATACCCTTTCTTCTATTATATTTTATTTTCTTTTTCCTTTGAGGTTAATACCAGCATATCCTTGCAAAACTCAATCATGTATTGAAATTCAGTATGAAACTTTAACCGACTGCTTATATGGTAATGCTATACACCTCTGGAAAAAAAATTACAAAGGGGAGATTTTGAGTCCTTACTTTCTGGATTGCATGTGATACTGTGAGTTGCCATGAAAGAGAGAAAAGTTTGAAGTGGAACATGAGTTTTATGGTAAATGTGCTTTTGAGAGAGAAATAAAAAAAATGGAGGGGTAGATTTATGAGTGTTCACATGGAATTTAGGATAATTTTTCCTGCGTTTTTTCCCCCTAGTTCAGTGGTCTTTTCAGTGAAGCATTTTATGTGCTTGTGATAGAAAGCACATAAAATTCAATTTACTACTGTTTTGCCCAGCAAGAAGCGAACTAGCTTCAAAATATTTAGAAATGTTATCTTTCTTGGGAAAGTATAACTACACAGCAAATGATGTCTCTTATTGCTGTCATAGTTTAACATATTCTAGGGTCAATGTTCAGAAGTTCAATTTGTGACTTACCTTTCTGTCTGGAGATGATAGTTTACTCTGACCAGGAGGATCCAACCAATCCCTCGCTTTTCATAATACTATGATTTAACTATCATGAATAATTATCATGAAAATCATGTGTTTTTCACAATATAAGGAATGAAAATTACTCTAAGATGAAAAGTAGTTGTAAAATTTTAAAAGCAAGATTCTTTGTGAAGCAACTGACAAAAAACTGAAAAAAAAATTAGGTTGCTAAAATAAACCTAAGAAGCTAGAAGAGCTACCAGCATTGCATTAATGTAAAAAATGCAGTAAAACCAAAATAAAATGTCAATTAATATGACTTGAATTTCCTAATTGAAAAAGTACCAACTTGAAAAAAACTTTGACATAGTTATGTAAGTATATTCCATTTCCTCCTATGTCAACATACTTCAAAAATTGCTATTTAAAATTTTTCAACTGATTTATACATGTATCCTTTTTTGTATGAATGTGTTTACAGATGTGTAGTGTACTCATAAAGCACTTTGAAATATGGAAATTGTTTTAAGTTACTGTCTCCTTTCCAAAATGGTGCTTTCTTCATTGCTGCTGCTTCACTTTGATGCTAATATTTCTCACTTTAGTGTAATATAACACTTTGGTATAATACCACAGAATATTACTTTTTAAATAGGAAAAGGTTATGATCTCTGTAAACACCAAAGTGTGCCTTTTTGGATTTCCACAGGGCTCTAGTTTTAATGATTCAGCACTGTCTACTTCACCTTCTTCAGAAGTTTTCTCTCTGAAACCCAGTGGAAGATCTTTTGGTCACTTAGGATTTCTTTCTTTGCCTCTCTCTTTCTTTTCTTCTTCTTTCTTTCCTTTCTCCTTTCTTCATTCCTTTCATCTTTCTTCCTTCCTACTTTCATTCCTTTCTTCCTTTCTCTTTCTTCCTTTTTTTCCTTCTCTCCTTCCTCCTTCTTTCTTTTCTTTCTGTCATTCACTCATTTTACTGTATTTAATACCCTCTAGGTACATAAAACATATTACTTTCTGGATGTACCATCTACGTAATACCAAGATTACTAACCAGTTCCTTCAATTCACAACACAAGCCTTGACGTTGGTGGGGGGAGAGGGGAAGCAAACCAATGAAATGACCAGGCAATTCAGTGTTTGTGACTCATCCAGTAACATAAATGTCTCTAGGCATCTTATCCTCATTGTGCTGAATTTATTTTTGGTTAACAACTTTAAAAAAAACATATGTACACATCCACAAATATATTTATGCACTAAAATATGTGTGTATCTGTATTTGTTTCATATACGACCAATGTGAACACAATAAAACACACCATTTCCATGGATCCATTCAGTCAATCAGTAAATTATTTCTTTGGAATATGAAAGTGTATGTCATGATTGACAAAAACAAGAACTCTTGTGATACTATATACAGATTACAAAACAAGTACCTGATTAAATATTTTCAGGTCTTAAATATTCAATTTTTTAAAAAAAATTTCCCCTGTGTAGACAAAGCGACTAATGAATTGACTGAATTTTTTTCTTTTCAAATGGACTGTCTGTATATATCTGTAAAATACTTTAAGACAGGTGTGAATTCTTTGTTAGTATTTTTGGAGTCTAGCATGGTGGTTGGTTTAGATGACCTACAACAAATATTTCTTAAAAGCTACCTCCTATTTATAGTAACTCCTCATAAGGAAATCTAGCCAATAGTCAAAATGTGGATTTCATTTCTACATTCTTTTCTTAAATGGAAAAAAATGTCATTAACTAGAAGTCGATTGAATAATATCTGGTTCCCTCTGTCTCCCTCTTCTTAGTCTCTCTTTCCCTGTCTCTCTATCTCTGTCTCTCCTCTCCCCCTCCCTTCCTTCTCTCCTCCTCCTCCTCCTCTTCCTCCTCCTCCTCCTCTTCTTCTTCTTCTTCTTCTTCTTCTTCTTCTTCTTCTTCTTCTTCTTCTTCCTCTCTCTCTTTCTCTCTCTCTCTCTCTCTCTCTCTCTCTCTCTCTCTCTCTCTCTCTCTCCCTCTCTCCCTCTCTCTCTCTCTCCATTCTCATACTCTCACTCTTGATATCACTTCTTTGTTTTTAGGAAACATTTCTTCAATATCTGAAGCTCCATTGACTTTGTATTTACAAATATCCCTCCTTGATGATTAAAAAAAATCTTCAATCAAACTCTTCAACTTCTTCAAATTTTTCTATCCATTTGTCCCTCAGCAGTAGAAGCAGTAGGCTTTGTCTACATAGAAATAACTCCTAATTACACTATTTTAGTTGAATTGTCATGTTAGTAAAACTTCTAGTTACCTAGGTAGGTGGTAAGGGAAGGGGAAATCAGTGAAGTTGGATCTATGTATTTTGAGACCAGTTGTTTTACTGATCTGGGCAGTAAGGACACTTAAAATCAACACACAATCTTGCATGAACTAAATCACTGTGTTACACTCTGTATAAGTATTTATCAAATATTATCCACTACTGGAGGGAAAATTTTTCTGAAAGAAAAAGCTTTTTGATAGACTAATTTATTGAAAAGGGCCTTTTAGTACTAACTATTCCCTTGTATTGTATTACATATTATAACATTATATCATATATTTTAACTTCAAGATACTTATTTTATAGTTTTTAAAAATAGTCTTGAAATTTAATTAAAAAGTAACACACTAGTTGTTGATCAGAAAATTGAGGCAGTTATCAGTCAGGTAGGAGAAGGTTCTTATTTTTACTTCAATTCTATAAATAACTGAATAATTCTGCATCTTGAAGAGGTAGGCACGATTTCTTTTACCAAAAATTGAAGTCATTTTTTAAAGACACTTCTTATGAGCTTGGAAAAGAACAATTTACTCCGTATGGTTAAGATTGCTTTTATATTTAAATTAGTAAACAAAAATAATCCCATTATCAGACTCTGGTACTAAAAACCTATAGTGAGCTATCTAGAACGAAGGTCTTCAGCATAAGTTCTGTGTACACCACTCAGACTTCTGAAATGGAAAAGCCAGGTGTAATTTATTATTTTCTTCAGGGGGTAAATGGGTACCCAGAATGTTTTGTCATATAAATTTAGATTTAGTTTCATGGTCCCTTTGCTAATGTAATTAAGTTACATTTGAAGGAAAAAGAAAACATTGTATCTATTCTATGTTGAAGAATATGCTCTGTATTCTTTGTGCATCTTTCCCCCACGCATTTTTAAAGGGACTTTGTGATTTACATTTTCTCATAGAATTATGTACAATAAAACACCTTTTCAAATGGATACAGATCTTTAATTGTATTACATGTATATAAAAAGGTTCTCTATGCTTGCAATAATTTTATATGACATTTGAAGTCTGATATTTAAAATCATTACCTTAAGCACTTAAAAAAAAAAAAAAACATTGGGCTAGACGGAACCACAGCCAGTCCCCTTCACTTTCAATGGTAGGTTAGGGAGGATAAAGTTTTATTTTTATTTCTACATAGGACTTAAGATATGCAACCAAGACCAATAAATTTACAAATATTTAATTTGCAAAATTACCCAAAGCAAAACAATCTGTGTTTTCAGTGTACCAGATTGGTTTCTCCTTCCCAAACATGACCCAGAATATATTAACTAGGTTCCAAATTTACAGTTTTCTTCATAAGAAAAAAAGCTATTCCATTAAACATTTTTAAAAGTTCTTAGTAGGAAAGTAATTCATCTTGTTGTACTGCAGGGGGGGTTTATGGATATCAAAATGTTACAAATAGGTTTGTTTTATGGAGACAATAAATATTTTGTTATGAATCATTCAATTTCTTTCAAAAATTAAAAACAGTTATATTAAATAACTAATATGAAAATATAGCAGTATATTCAATATACAACAGTATAAAATATACTTGTGTGCATAAGAAAATCATGGCTAGTAAAAAGTTATGAACATTTTAATAAATCCGTTTTCCTCTTTTTAAAGTGTAGAATTTTAAATTTTAGTTTTTTACATTTTTAAAATAAGTTTTATTGATTTTTTTTCCGTCAACATGCTTTATTTCAATAATTTTGTTCATTCACTTTGAGGGGTTTTTTTTTTGTATGTTTGTTTTTTCTGTGGATTGTTTTTAAGAAAACTACTCATTCATTTTTCCTATTGTTCTTTCCTAGTCTAATGTCTCCCATTTAAGTCTATTAAGCTTAAATAATAATGGTTATTCCCCTCCTTGAGCAAATATAAATTTGTTGTATATAGCTTAGAAGAAAAAACTATGCCCAAGCTCTTAATGTAGGTAAATGTTTAGTTGGGATATCAGTGGAAAACCAGTTAAGGAGACGGGAGAGGGGGGTAGGTTCTGGTAGGGGTTAGATTTCTGTAATTCAATTCTTTCTGTTGCTCTCTTTGCATAGTATTAAGAAGAAACATTCCACAAATAATCAGAAAATAAAATTGTAAAAGCCATGTTAAGAACAAGATTATTTTTCAGGCTAGACAACTAAATATATATGAGAATAAAAAAGGCAATTCTTGTATTTTAGCAAGTGGATAAATCACCTCAATCGAGCACAGTAGGTTACATTATTTCATCTTTTCCCTGCCTTTCTGGTCTATGTTACTAAGGATTTGAAAGCCCTGATGAAGAAATGATCAAAAGTTATCGTTGTATAAATTATTTTCATTCTCTTGTTCACCAGTTCATAAAGGTCTTCTGAGTTTCCTCTGAAACTGTCTATTTCATCATTTCTTGAGGCACAGTAATATTCCATTACTTTCTTCATATGCCACAATTTGTTTAGCCATTCCCCAACAGGAGGGTATCCTTTTAGCTTGTAATTTTTGGCTAATATAAAAAACTGCTATAAAATTTTTGTACATTAAGATTCTTTTTCTCTTTCTTTAATTTCTTTGGGCTATAGACCTTATAGTGATATATCTGGGTCAAAGGGGATGAGCAGTTTGGTAACTTTTTGAGTGTAGTTCCAAATTGTTTTCTAGAATGTCTGGACCAAGTATGGACCTATTCACAGTGCACTCCTCTCATATTTATCATTTTCCTCATTTGTCATCTTTGCCAGATGACTGCAAAATGGCTACAACTTACACTATCATTGGTCAAGAATTAAGCTACCTTGGTCTTCAGTTCTATCCTGTCAATTAAGAGTTACTATAAGAAACAGTGCAGCCTAATCTTGCCCAGGCAGTAACTTCTTGTTTTGATGAAGTTTCTAGCGTAGGTTATATCTTCACATTCAGCACAGCTGGAAATATTGCTAGTGGCCTATTATTGGAAAACAATATTAGCAACTAGACTATTCTGGCATTTAACAGAGAAAATGGTTATAAGATTTTATGATGGCTGTAAACCATGCTTAGAATGGCCTCAAAATAGAAATGACCTGCAAATATCTAGGTACACTCCAATCAGTTCAGAGCAATCGAATTAATACTGTTATGTTTGTTTGGACAGAATAGTGACACATTTCTGGCAAACACAAGATAAAAGAGGCTTGGGTGTGCCTATGGACCATGGTTCAGTGCAAAAGAAAAAGAAAAATTCCTTAGAGAAGCCGAAGTCTGCATTAAGTCCTTCTGAATGAGCCCTGCTCTTAATTCTACATACTTACTGAGGTCTTTAAATGACATTCAGATGAATTTGTAGTTTGCACATTGGATGTTCATTATGGAACTTCCCTAATGTTTTCTTAAGTTCCCAGTGAAAAACAATGTATATTTTCATCTTTTTATGAGAGCTTGATAATAGAGATATTTAGGACAATACTAAACCTTAGATTTTAGGGCTGTCATCAGAAAGAAGTGATTATGGAGTCCATAGAAAACATTTATATTTATGAACAAGTTAGAAGAATTGCACTCATGTTTGTACATCTCCCTTCTCCTTGCTAAGAATTTTCTTACCTCTAGGCTTAACTCAGAAATCCCCATCAAACCTATCATGTGTCACTATGCACTGGTAGTTTAATGGTCAGTGCCTGAGGAAAACATGATCATATGGTGAGAGCTGTCTGTGACTGGAGAGTCCTCTTAAATCCTATGTAGGTAATGTGGTTTATGAATCTATGAAACTTGCACAAACCATCTCCATTGAAGAGATTTTTAATAATAGAAAAAGACCATGTGCACACTCTGATACTGTACTTCTGTGACAGGTGGAACTCACTGGCAATAGCATTTATGAGTACATCCATCCTTCTGACCATGATGAGATGACAGCTGTTCTTGCCGCTCACCAACCTCTTCATCACCATCTCTTACAAGGTATTATCTCAAAGGGATTGTCAAAGTGGGGAAAGAGATCAAAATGAAAACATACTGAGATAAGTATACTTATAATATTAGCTGTCAGCTTTTCATTTTCTGGTGCTTGCTGAAGGGATAGTGTATTGCAGGCCAATGAAAACAATTCAAATACCAGGTCAGAGACCATCGCTGACCAATCAGTCAACAAGTATTTATTAAGTATCTTTTACATGTCAGACCCTGTACTAAGTACTAATTATAAAATATAAAAGTGAATTATTTCCTTCAGGGAGCTTACATTATATCAGGGGGACACAATACATTCAAATAGTCAGAAATACAAGATCACCTCCCAATGTACCAGGGAATACATGACTATGTAAATACAAGACTAGAGGCTTAGTCCTAATTCCAAAGATCTCCAAAAGATCAGGATCCTTTCTGGGCAAATATTATTATGTATTACATCTAATTAGATATACTCCAGAGACAGGTAGACTCTTTTAAATCAGTGTGTCAGTCCAACAATTCTAAGTGTACTTCATCACTGTTCTCTGATCAGTCTCTCACTATGTGGATCTCCAAGTGAAAAATAATGCTAAAAGAAGGAACTTCCTGAATCTATCAGAGGAAGTTAAATAGCCAGTTAGAAAAGGTTTCTTCCTTCTCTGTTGTTTCCTCTTGACAAGACTGTTTAGATGATGACTGCAGCAGTCATATAAAATCTATTAGTGCTCAACTAAAATCTCATCTTCTACAGGATATCTCAGAATTCTAGTGGCCTTCCTTCTTTTAATTATTTCCTGTTTTTCCTATACATAGCTTTCTTGTACATATTTGTTTGCTTGTTTTCTTCCTCATTAGATTGTGAGCTCCTTGGGACTGTCATTTGCCTCTTTTTTTATTTTATCCCCAGAACTAAGTATAATGCCTGGCATATACTAGGTGCTTAATTTATTGATTGTTGACTGAGAAGGAATCTAAAATGGTACAAACACAACACATAGTTTTGGTTTGGAGGAGAAGAAAATAAGAAATGAGTTAAACTGGTGATATTTCAAATCCTAGAGTCTCATGGGAAGAAGTCTATGGACCTTAGGATTTGCTTGCTTACATAGGAATTCAAGAAATAATTGTTAGACAGTACTAGGATCAATCGATCAACAAATATTTATTAGACACTAAACGTTGGGGAAACAAAAATAAAGTGGAAATAGTCCTTCCTTTTGAAGACCTTACTTTCCAGGGGAGGATACAACATGTACATATATAGGCATAAACAAATCGTATGCAAAATAGACACAAGATTGGTGTGGACTAGGAAAGCCCTCCTGCAGAAGATGATTCCTGAGACAAGTTTTGAAGGAAACCAGGAACTTCAAGAGGGTGAGGTGAGAAAGGAGACCAGGCATAGAGGATGGCCTCCGAAAAGTCATGTAAATAAGGAATGGAGCATTTGGGGAGAGTAGTAAGTTGAACAGTATAACGGGAACCAAGAACCAAGAGTGAGTGGAGAGGATTAACATATACAAAACTGAAGAGGTATAAGGAACCAAGTTTTGGAAAGCTTTAAATGACAGAGGGTTTATATTTGATCCAAAAGGTAACAAGGAGTCAATGGAGTTTATTGAAAGAGGAAGACAGGAGAGAGAGAGAGAGAGAGAGAGAGAGAGAGAGAGAGAGAGAGAGAGAGAGAGAGAGAGAGATTGTGCGTGTGTTGGGGAAGGGACATGTGTGATATGATCAGACCCACCTTTAAGGAAAATCACTGGTGACTGTGTAGAGGATGGATAGGATGTTACCAAGAATGTATATATTTATATATAGACCTTGTGGGACAGAATAGACAGCTGTCTTGAGAGAGTTTAACTGTATTTTTGCCTTGATATAGATTAATATATAAGACAATATGAGAAGGGTCTTTCTAGTCAAAAGGTCTGTAATTCTGAAGTACTTAGAAAATAAAATGTATCCAGTAATATAATTTATGGCAATAAAGCAATAATATTTTCTTTAAAAATGAAAAATGGGATAGAACACGAATTTCATGCTTTCTCTGTAAGTTTATTTAAAGTTGGATAGAGAAGATTGGCACCTCAGAAAAAAAATCCATGGTCTTCTGGTGTTTTTTTAGTATTGAAATTTTGCTATTTCCCCAAATAGTTCTCCCTTTACCCTTCATTCTACTTAATGCTTTTAAAATAATTTATTATTTTTAAATTTAATTTACTTTTTTAATCACCAAAATATCCTCCTTTTCCTTCTTTTCCTCCAATTGAGAATAAAAGAAAACAAAATCCAAGCTGCAAACACATATACTCAAACAAAACAAATTGCTTCATTCATCATTTTTAAAAACAAATATATGTCTATATATTATATATGTGTGTGTATATATGTCCATAATGTATATGTACTTTCTATTTACATATGGTAGATTAAGGAAAGAATTAATCCTAAGCAAAACAAACTATAAATAAAGATGTACAAAAAAATTTATAGCTCTTTTTAAGGTGGCAAAGAATTGGAATGTGAGGAGGTACCCCTCAATAGGTGAATAATGAATAGTTGAACAAGCTATGTTATATAAATGTAATGGAATACTATTGTGTTTAAAGAAAGGATGAACAGGATGGTTTCAGAGAAACTGGGAAGATGTGTATGAACTGATACAGAGTGAAGCCAGCAAAACCAGGAACATACTTTATATAACAGTAATATTGTAAAGATAACTTTGAAAGACTTAAAAAAAACTAATAAACCTAATAACTAACCATTATTTTAGAAGGCTAATGTTGACAATGCTCTGAAAAGAGAGGTGAAGGACTCAAATTAAAATGAGATATGCACGTATATGTGTGCATATATAAAATATACATATATATGTATGTCTCATACAATTCTCTGTATAAAAAGTATGCATGTATTATCAATATCCTAATGTAAGATAATTTTCCTAACTTTCCTTTTCCTTTTCCCAACCGGGTATATTCCTGTTTTCTCCTTTTCCATTCTTCTTTTAATATCATCATAATAGAACCACTTCCAAGCCTTTTGTCTAATTAGACTCCCTCTATGACCTTTTTTGACATAGGTTTCACAGGGGACGCATGCATCACCTTTCCATATTAAAATATGTGCAACTTATCCTTGTTTAATCCTTTATCATTGTTCATTCTTGTTTACCTTTTCATGTTTATCTTACTCTTGTATCTTAACTTCCAAGTTCCTAAGGAGTTCTGGTCTTTTCATCATGAATGTCCTATGTTTCATTTAGAAGTCCCTTTTCCCCCTTGCATTACACTCAGTTTTTTTAGCTAAGTTATCCTTGACTTGTAAGCCTATATTCTTTACCTACTGGAATATAATATTCCAAGCTCTCAATTTCTTTATGATGGTAGCTGATAAATTATGTGTGATTCTGATTGTGGCTCCCAAATACCTGAATTCTTTCTGACTTTTTGCAGTATTTTTTTTCTTTAACCTAACTAAAGAAATTTAAGATTTGGATTTGGGCTATAATTTTTTTCATTTTGAGATTTCTTTCAGGAGGTGACCAATGAATTCTTTATATTTTCAATTTTCCTTTAATTCTCAGATACATCGATAGTTTTCTCTTAAGATTTCTTGAAATATGATGTCTAAGCTCTTTTGTTTTTGATCATGTGCTTGCAGATTTCGAAGTTTCCATGACTTCAATCCAATGCTTCTAAAATTTTTGTTCTCAATCTGTTTTCCAGTTTTTGCTATGAGATAATTTATATTTTTTTCTATTTTTAAAACTTTTTTGATTTCATTTAAATATTTCTTTTTGTTTTGTGGGATTATTGGCTTCTACTTAGCCCATTATAATTTTTAGAGAATTTGTTGCTTAGGCAAGATTTTGTACCTCTTGTTCTAAGCTGTTTACCCCCTTTTCCAAGTCTCTCTTGGATAGCTCTCATTTCTTTTATATTTTTTAATTCCAGCACTCCAGTTTCACTCATGAAAACATTTTAAACTCCTCTTTCATCTCTTCTAGGAATTCTAGCAGAATTTTTGCCTAAGCTGTGTTTTTCTTTGAGTTTTTGCTTGCAGATGCTTTGGTGGGTTTGTGTCTTGAGCATCCTTGTCATCATAATTGCTTTTTGTGGTGAGATCCTTTTTTTGTTCATTTGTTTGCTCATTCTCTCAATCTACTTTCTGATTTTGAGATTTATTTTAAGACTAGTTTCTGTACATGGATCTGGACTGGTCCTGTTGCTGTATTCTTGGAGTATCGAGTATTATGCTATGCTACATTCTTAGGGATAGCTCAGGAACAAGCTTAAAGTGGTCTGATCCAGGGAAAAGTCTGATTGCTGATTTCCTGGTCTCAACTCTGCTAGTTCCCGATCTGGGAATTGAGTCTGAACAGCAGTAGATTATTGCAGGACTCAGCCTCTATGAGTCACCTGGGAAGCTCTGTTGGCTCAGAGTTGTTTTTCCTTCATTCTCGAAGAAGACTTGTGACATCAGAAAGGCGATGTCTTGACTTACAAGTGAACTGTGCAAAGTCACCAGTCTCACTCTCTCCTCCAGAGCCATCTGGGTCCAATAGAAAGACATGAATGAGGAAGACTGAAGTTGGCCCCCATTGGTAGATAGTTAAGCAACAAAAATCTCTTGTCTGGGATTCCTGCCCTGGTCATTGCTTTGCAGGATTTAGATTGGGCTGGAAATTGGAGCTGAGACCCTTTTCTGCTCCTGGGATCTGAACCACATGTGAACTTTCTCTTTGGTACACCAGATAGGAGCCACTACAGCTTCTCACCCTGGAGAGCCAACTCTGGGCACAGGTCCCCTCCTCAGTTTGCCAGGTATTCATGAAATGGAACTGGTTAATAGATGACAAAGCTTCCAGTTGTCATTTTTTCCCACACCTTGCATAAGGTGAGCCTTGGTATAGGTCTGGAACCTTGCTTCACTCTTGAGACCAGCGGAGTACTCTCTTTGAGTGTTCCTGGCCAGACCCTAATTCCACTGTCCACAGACCTCTCTGTCTTCCTCTGCTTACTTGAATTGCAAAAATGACTGACTTTTTCTTGGATTTCCTCATCAGGATTAGGTCTGGTGTGGTTTCTAGACTTGTTTGAAAGAGTTGATGTTGGGGGGCAGATTGGCTCAACTGCACTTCTTTCTGCAACTCTGATCCCAAAGCTCCATGACCTAAGAATTTTTTTTAAGTAAAGAAACAACTCTGATAAGTATCAACAGGTTTTTTTTTCACTCCTGATCTCCCAGATGTAGCAAAAGCATATATAATTGTGATATCACACTAGTTTAAGATGTTCATTAATTTTTAGCTTTATAACTTTGGAGATAACACCATCCAGCCTTTTCTCCCAACTTCCCATTTGCAGGATGGATTTTCTGAATCTAGACATCCCCACTGTTTCATTGGGGTGATTAGGGATGCAAATAAGATACTTCACAAAACTCAATTATTAATTGCTGTGTGATGTTTTCTCTACTCATGGATTTCACAGACACCAGTGAATACCTGGAATTAATTCTAGACAGCTGGGATAAACAGGAGTTTTTATGCCTAGAGTATTCCAACCCAACCTCATAACCTGTGGAATTCTGGGCAAAATATTAACACCTCAATGATAATATGAGTTTATGAAAGTGAGATCCATTAGATCCAGGAGATTTCAGTCTTATCCAGAAGCTTAAAGATCTTGCTTTCAACACTTTGTAGTTACCATTCTTTTAAAAAGAAATTATTCATTTCTAGTAATCAATCATTTAAAGATTGGTGGTAACATTTACCTTATCAAGTGGAAGCACAATTGTGTATTTAAATCTCAGAGTAGATGCATCCATTCGTTAGAGGACATGGCTTGGGGAAGCTATTTGTAAATACTCCTGAAGGAAAAACTCTTTGGCCAATTGGATGAGTATGGGAGTATTGAAGATGGGAATAGATGGTGATCCTTTAAGCAATTAGAATGAAAAAAACTCTCATTCTGATGTAATGGAATTTAGTTCTTGTTGCTATTTTGCATTGTGAGGCTAATTTTGAGATTTAGATCTTGAAATTCTGCTTCCTCAACTAGCAGAAGAAATTATGACCTTTACAAAATACCTGCTATTTTAGGGAAATGAAATATTCCTGATGAAGGGAATTGTTGCAAGGATTACAAGATCATAAGATGATAATTCTTGGACCCCAGAGATCTTTGATTCTTATTTCATTTTGCAGATAAAGAAACTGAGGGCCAGAGAAGTTAAGTGACTTGCCCTGGTGTAAGTGGCAGAGCTGAAATTTGAACCTGTTTTTTAATTTAAAAGTTAGTGCTCTTTCCACTCTACCACACTGGATTACACCTATTACACTGTACTACTCAGTTATTCACCTTTCAGATTATCCTTTGTAAGGTCAAATACTGAAGCTGAAGCTTAAATAGTTTGGCCACATAATGAGAAGATGGGACTTATTGGAAAAGACCCTGATGTCGGGAAAGATTGAAGGCAAAAGGAAAAGGGGATTGCAGAGAATGAGATGGATAGATAATGTCTTGGAAAGAATGAAGATGAACTTGGACAGACTTTGAGAGATAGTGGAGAATAGAAAGATATGGAGTGCTATGGTCCTTGGGTCATGAAAAATTGAACTTGACTGAAAAATTGAACAACAATATTCACTTTTCACAAAACTGATAAATGAAGTTACTATGATGAGGGACCTTTTGGCAAGATTTGGAGCAAGTTACTGCTTTACATCCTTTCTAGAGAGCCCAAAATGATTAGTGCCCCATAAGCCACTGGACAAATATTTTATTAACCTCTAGCATAGAGCCATGTCTAACCCATGCTATTGTTAAAAACAAAACAAAAAACAAAACGAAAAACCAAAAATATCTCTTTTTCTTAAAAGAGATATTTACCCTGTTTCCTGGTTGGCATTCTTGAAATTCTTGTTCATTCCTTCAGAATGTCTTTTTTTAAAGAAAATAAAATAATACCTGGAAACTAAAATGTAGTTGTTCTCTTATACCCCCACACACTCATATGTTGTCCTTTGCAAACTAAAATTTTCTGTGTTTAGACTTTCTGCACTTACAAGGTGGCTACCTCCCAACAAGCATGAAAGGAAAGAACTGATGTCTGTTTAGAGATTGACATGTATTTTTTTTTAAAGTTGTTTTTAATTCTTGCTTCTAGAAGTTCACTTTCAGGATTAGCAAGTGAGACTAATGTTAAAGAAAGAAACATTGCTGGTAAACGTGTTTTTTTTTTTCAAATTGAAATTGATCTATTTTCTGCTTTCAGAGTATGAAATAGAGAGGTCATTTTTCCTGCGGATGAAGTGTGTCTTAGCAAAGAGGAATGCGGGATTAACATGCAGTGGCTATAAGGTATGAAGATCCACTTCTTGGTGAGTTCAAAGAGTAGGGTTTTGATTATTTCATACTTGGATTTTTACCTTGCCTCACATTCAAGAAAATTGAGTACGAAGAAAAATTTGAAAATCCCCAGAAAGGTAATGACATTCTTGTGAGACAAGTGCTCAAATTTGTTACTCAGTGCCAGCATTATAAAAAACATCATAGGTAAAACTGGTGAGAATTCTTAAAAGAAGGGAAAGAATAGGATGGCATAAGGATTGGCACCTAAATGAAAGTTCAACTTTGTATGTGAACCTTATCTTCATGAATCAAACAATCAATCCGTGCTTATGGAATATCGTGGAGTATTATAGGGAATACAAGACTTTTCAAAGTATTCAAAGTCTTAATACACAGACCTTTCATTTCTCACATTTTAAGGATTCTTTACCCATAGAATCCACTATTCTTATGCTTTTTGTTCACTCTTGTTACAAGTAGAAATAAAGTTGATCAAAAGGACTTAATGTATTTTTTGTTTACTCCTCCCAGGAGAATCTGTATTTTAAAAATGGATCTAAAGGACAGGGCAGTGCTAATTTAAAGGAATGTTACAATGTTACAATTACAATTGACAATATTCTTGGGTACGGTCCACAGCCCCTAAAATCACCAAGGTAACCACTTATGGGTTAGTAACTGGGAAGGACTGGTTGTCCCAGGCAAACAACAGGGAGTTGGCCGTGTGGAAAAATTCAAGGAAAATGGGGGGACAGGGTCCATACCCCATCATTCCAACCCTGTTCAAAATTCTGTCAAGTAATCAAACTAAAAATAAATTAACTTCTAAAAGCAAAGGAGATCTTCCCTCTGTCATCCCCACCCCCATTCCCACCTGCCCCACTGTTGCAGACTACTTTGAGTATAAATCTTAATTTCACAATATTTATGCTAGGGAAACTACTTACCTATAATTTTGGGGGGGCAAGACAATTGGGGTAAGTGACTTGTCTGAGGTCACACAACTAGTAAGCGTCAAGTGTCTGAGGCCAGATTTGAACTTAGGTCCTCTGACTCCAAGGTTGTACCCACAATTTCTGCAATTTAGTTAAGAACCTCTCATACAAGAAAGAAGCAAGTGGTTGATTTCTTGGTTTTAGTATCCAATGTTTTGTTTAGAAATGGCCCAGTATTAAGCCATCATGTAACATTCTGTAGTTACTTATATTTTTTATTTGCAAATTTTAACTTTTCTTTTTCTCTGGATTGCCCTGAAGTTAATCTAAATTTTACACAGAGTGAACCCAGGCACAGACACACAATCACATGATGCTTCCTGGAGATGGAAAGAACATCAGAATCTGAAGACCTGGGCTCTAAGTGTGATGGTGGGCAAGTAAGCCTCTGGGCTTAAAGGTCCTTATCCTGGAAAATAAGGGGATTAGACTAAATCTAATGTCCCATTCAGGCTTAACATTCTAAGAATCTATAGGTATATTCAGAAAACTTGGAAAATAGCTTCTGAATGTGGCATATCAAATAATAAAATTTGATCATTTACTTCCTCTTAAGTGATTTAATATTACATCAGTTTTGTTAATATGGGAAACCCTGGGGTGGGGAACTCTTCCCCTGAAGCAGATCATCATCCTTCTATAACTTAAAGTCTATAACTTAAAGGCAGAGTACACTCAGATTTTATGGACTCTAAGTACAGCACTGTATTTATGATGCTTTATAATGTAAAAGTATATAGAGATATACTATAAAAATGAACTTTTGCTTACCCTTCTCATCAATCATACTCTGGCTATCAGACTACTCTTCTATTAAATACAAGTTAATTACATATCATAACCTTAATTTGTAGAATTAATTGAACATGGGACCCTGAAAAATGTAACCCTTTTTGCCTTATTACGAAGCTGAAATATAAAACAGATGGAAGTGTAAAAACAGTATAGTTTCATTATTCTTGTTTTGAATATGTGAGGTGATAGAGAAGAAGGAATCAAAGAAAATTCCATGTTGGTCATCTTATTTGGGAGGATAATGATACCATTGATTTTGATATTTTAGACTTGTTGACTTTGAGGCAAGAGCAAACACTCCAAGTGGGGCTACCAAGCAGGCAGTTGATAATATGGTTTGGAACCTTGGGAAGAATTTAGAGATAGACATATAAATTGGAGAGTTATCTGCATAGATCTGATCATTGATGCTCCAAAAATAATGGACTCACAAAGGGAGAATGTTGGAAGAAAAGAGGTCAAGTGCAGAACCTCCTAAAACATGTATTTTTAAGGGTTGAGGAAAGAATAAGGAATCAGAAAAGAAGACAGAAAAGGAGCTATCAATAGACAGAAAGAGAATCATGAGAATTCATATTACAGAAGCACTATACAAAAGTATATTCAACACACCTCACAGACAACCATACAAGTTAGAAAACAGGTACAAAAAAGAGGTCCATACCAAATCTCAGAAGGATAGGATTTCAACAAGTTGAGATGAGAAACAAAGTAAGGTATCATCAATTACTCTGCTTTCAGCAGAAAGACATCACCAGCAGATGTTAATATAGTTGAAGTTATCCCCACATCTTTATCCTGCTTCCATATAGTTTCGAAGATGTGTCAGTAACTCATTATCTTTTTCATCCAATTGAATTAGCCAGTAATGGATTCCAAATCGCAACAACAATATTAGTTTGGATACTCTCTCCTTTTAGTCCTTAAATGTTTTTTCTTGATGCGTCCTAATTTTTACATCACAGTCAATTCCCAATCCATCACTCGCCCTACCCCTTGCCAGCAAAACAAAACCAACTTACAAAATGATCTCATCTGATACTATGTGCAGCATTCCCTCCTAGTATAACATTCCTCCTCTGCACTGAGAAGAGAGTTGTTTTTTACATCATCTGTCCTCTAAAAACAAGATTGATCTTTATATTTAATATGAATTCAGGTGCTTTTTTGCTGTCTTTCCATTTATATTATTAATTTTTATTAATTTTATTTATTTTTTAATTTATATTTTTAATTTTTAAATTTAAAACCAGGGTATTTTCCTGGTTTTGCTTTCTTGACTCTGAATCAGTTCACGTAAGTATTCCCATGTTTCTCTGAATTCCTCATATTCATGTCTGTTTTTTTTAAACACCACAATATTCCTTTACATTCATATATTACAACCACTTCCTACTAATAAACTGATCCCATCAGAGTATTGGAAAGCCCAGTCCACAAATGGGATTTAAATAGGAACGTTACATTGCTTATGAGGAAATTAACAAGCCCAGAATCATCATGACAATATTCTATCTTCTTATTCCCCCACCTCCAAATACATTATTCCTTTCTCTCTCATACCAGGTCATCCACTGCAGTGGCTATTTGAAGATAAGACAGTACATGTTGGACATGTCCTTATATGACTCCTGTTACCAAATTGTGGGGCTAGTGGCTGTTGGTCAATCTTTGCCTCCAAGTGCAATCACAGAGATCAAACTTCATAGTAATATGTTCATGTTTAGGGCAAGTTTGGACCTAAAATTAATATTTCTGGATTCCAGGTAAGCAAATATTTTCCACTTCCATTTCAAGGCAATGATTTTGTTGAAATTGTCTGACAGCCACAACATATTGTCAGATTCTATACTCAGGGTACAAATTAAGACTAAATTTAATTTTTAAAAATCTAATGCACTAATTGAGTTCTTACTCAGGAAGTAACTTATTTTGCTAAATGCTCTTAAACTTCTTTGTTTTATGTTTGTTTCTTAACTGTGATACTGAAGTCTGAAATTGATATGATTTATTGTGAAAACAACGAATTTTATAATTTGAAGCCTATGAAATCAGAATATGAAGTTTTTAACTACTTCAACCATTTTAAAGTTTAGCTGTATGATATGTATTCTGAGCAAATTCCTTCCCTCCAACTCACCCTCTTGGCCTGTACAACAAAAAATCATCTTGTAAGACATACAGATATAGGATGATATGCTTTGGATAGCAACAGGTGCTTCTTGGTTCCATATATAGGTTCAACCACAGTCCTGTCCCAATCACAATGAGTGATATAGATATTGCATTTCATTGTTTAGCTACAGCTTCTAATATTTCCCGAACAAGAAATTTCTTTCCAATATCCAGAGATGAAGGGGAGGATCCTGATTGTACTTTTTAGCCTCTATCACATTTTTTTAGTCCTTCACCAGTCAAACTACTAGTCATCCACAGACTAGGAAAGGTAAAGAAAACTGGTTCAAAAACTGGTTCAGTGTGTATTATTTTTATTTTTATTTTTCAGTTCCAATTTCTCTCCCTCTCTCCATTTCTCCCTCACCCATTGTGAAGGCAGGAAATATGATATTCATTTTAACTATGAAGTCATGCAAAATATATTTTCACATTAGCCATGTTGCAAAAAAGGCAAGAAAATAAAGTTGAAAATGTATTTCATTTCACACTCAGAGTTTATCAGTTCTCTCTTTCTGGAGGTATATAGCATTTTTCATCATGAGTTCTTTGGAATTGTCATGGATCATCGTATTGATCATAGCTAAGTGTTTCATAGTTGATTATTATGAAAATATTACTGTTATTATGTACAATGTTCTCCCAGTTCTATTTACTTCACTTTGTATCAGCCCATATAATTCTTTCCATGTTTTTCTGAAATATCCCCTTTCTCATTTATTATACTACAATAATATTTCATCATCATCATATAATACAACTTGTTCAGCCATTCCACCATTGATGGGCAGCTAGGTGGTTCAGTGGATAGAGCACCAGTGCAGCAGTCAGGAGGACCTGAGTTCAAATCTCACCTCAGACACTTGACACTCAATAACGGTGTGACCTTGGGCAAGTCACTTAACCCCAGTTGCCTCATCCTGGCTCATCTCCAGTCATCCTGATGAATATCTGGTTACTGGATTCAGATGGCTCTGGAGGAGAAGTGAGGCTGGTGACCTGCACAGCCCTCCCTCACTCAAAACAAAGTCAAGTGCAAGTCATGTCATTATTTCTCTGATGGCATGGTCTTCTTTGGCAACGAAGGACGAACACACACACTCAGTTTTTAATTTTTTGACACCACCAGAAAAGCTGCTCTAGATAGTCTTGTACATATAGGTCCTTTTCCTTTCATCTTTCTGGAATACATGATTATTAGTGGTATTGCTGGATCAAAGGGTTTTGAAAGTTTTATACAGTTTTATAATCCTTTGGGCATAGTTCCAAATTGTTCTCTAGATTGGTTGGACTCATTCACAACTCTGACAAAAGTACATTAATGTACCTATTTTTCCATATCCTCATCAGCCTTTGTCATTTTTCTATTCTGTCATCTTTGGCAATCTGATGGGAGTAAGGTGGTACTTCAGAGTTATTTTCATTGGCACTTCCCTAATCTTTAGGAATTTAGAGTATTTTTTCTCCCATAATTTAATAGCTTTGATTTCTTCCTCTGAAAACTGTTCATTCATATCTTTTGACTATCAGTTGGGGAATGGTTCTTATTTTTTTAAATTTGGCTCAGTTTCCTATATGTTTATGAAATGAGGCATTTTAACAGAGAAAACTGATGTTAACATTTTCCTCCAGTTTCCTGCTTTCATTCTAATTTTGGATGTATTTATTTTATTTGTGCAAATGCTTTTAAATTTAATATAATCAAAATTATCTATTTTATCTCCCATGATCCTCTCAATTTCTTGTTTGTCATGAACTCTCCCCTTATTCATAGATATGATAGGTATTTTTTTGCTACACTTCCTTAATTTGTTTATGCTCTTACCTTTTATGTTTAAAATACCCATTTTGAGCTTATCTTGGTATAAGGTGTGAGATATTGAACTAGTTTCTAGTTTTTTTCTAGAGTTTTTGTTAAAATAGTGAGTTCTTGCCCCACAAAGGTAGAATCTTTTGATTTGTCAAACATTAGATTACTGTGGTGATTTATTTCTGTATATTGTATAGCTAATCTATTCTATTTCTTATCCAGTAACAGGTTGTTTTGAAAATGACTACTTTGTAGTATAGTTTGAGATCCATATGACCAGGCTGCTTACCTTTACCTTTACTTTTCTTTTTTTCTTTTTGATTTTCTTGATATTTGCAACCTTTTGCTACTCTAGATGAATTTTATTATTTTTTTCTAGTTTTAAAAAATAATTCATTGGTAGTTTGGTATGGCACTGAATAATCTAGTTTAAGTAGTATTATTTTATTATTATATTGGCCCATCCTGCCCATGGAAAATTAATATTTCTCTAATTGTTTAGATCTGTCTTTATTTGAGTGAAAGTGTTTTATAATTGTGTTCATATAGTTCCTGTGCTTGTCTTGGCAGGTATATTCCTAAGTGTTTTATACTGTCTGCAATTATTTTAGATGAAATTTCACATTCTATGTCTTTCTGCTGGGTTTTGTTGGCAAAATATAGCAGTGCTAATGATTTGTGTGGATTTATTTCATATGCTACAACTTTGTAAAAATTGTT